>JAECWT010000125.1:0-1200000 GCA_018150885.1 Drosophila tristis
CAGAGCTTTCGGGTTGTAGGGGAATTTTGTTTTTGTTGTGTTTATTGAGATGATAGCATGGTGCATGCTTTTCGCCATGAACATCCTCCCCCCCTTGCAATATAATTGCAACAAGAAGGGGGCGCCCAGGAACGGGGGAGGACATTCGTCTCTCCGTTATGCCGTGCTGCATGTTCCGGAAAGGGTCCATCCGAACACCGTGTTCTGGGCCACAGGGAAGCCTTCAGTGCTTGGGATCACTCCCGGCAGAATAATCTTGGGGTAGACATCTGCCCCCAGTACCCAATGACACAGTGCCCTCGGCCGATGAAAGTTCTCATCCGCCAAGTGCATGTTAGCGAAGTGGTCCTTGACGTGGTCGCCCAAGGGTCTCGCCGGAGTCCTTATAAGGAGTTGAGGTCGCACAGACAGCACAACTTCCAGCCTGACATCGATCCTTGTGCTTGATTGGATGACGGCGGTGCAAGCACCTTCGGCACCAACGCGAGTGACGGAAAGCCCAAAGGCAGTTGCCAATGATGCGTTGATGCAGCTGGTTGGGCTGCACGGATCATTGAGTGCGCCAGCCTCGAAGGTCTTGTGCCCCCCATCGACGACGACCCATGCCGTCGGAAGGATGCTTGTGCTCCTGGATTGCAGGAGCGATGGCAGTGTCGTCGGAGGAGCAGTGGATCTGGGGTCGATCTCGCTGGTGGAGAGTCTTCCCTTGATGGAAGAGAGCGTGACTTCGGAAGTGAAGTCTGGGGCGATCTGCCCAGGTGGAGGAGTGTGTGGTGGCCTTTTCCGCACACCCGGCATCTGTCGCCGCTTCGGCATGAGCGCCCGGAGTGCTGGTGAGCCAGGCAATTGTGGCAGTACTTGTAAATCAGCACTGCTCGTAGGCGTTTCTCCGCGGTCAGCTTCAGGAACCGTTGGCACTTCCTCAGCGCGTGGACTCTCGGCGACCGAGCTGTTGGATCCCCTGGCTGGTTGCGCTTACTGACGTTGGGGTGTCTGTTAAAAGAGAGATCGTGGAATATTAGGGGTTCAAGACCCAACTGCCGGTTTGATACCATGCCTCCCGGAGAATGTTTCGCCTTAAGTGTGCCGCGGACATGTAAATGTCGAAGCCTGCCGACTCTGCTACCGCCTATACTTCTCGCTTTATAAGGGGTGCTTCCTGATGACAACATGTCTGTGAAGATTTCTTGTGGTCACTTTTGTGTAACTTTTAGGTATTCGTCTTCCAACGGAGACAAAACTGCTGGTTTTGAGCCTTCATACGCTGCCATCTATTGCCATCTGCTTCCTCTTTTATTTCTGGCTCTGCAATGGAGATCAGGGGACCGCCAACCAGAAAGTGGCCTGGACTGAGGGCTAGGAGGTCAGTCGGATCTTCTGACATGGGAGAAATCGGCCGCGAATTCAAGCACGCTTCAATCTTGGAGAGGAGGGTCGACAACTCTTCAAAAGTGT
Source organism: Drosophila tristis (assembly GCA_018150885.1). Classification (NCBI taxonomy): domain Eukaryota; kingdom Metazoa; phylum Arthropoda; class Insecta; order Diptera; family Drosophilidae; genus Drosophila; species Drosophila tristis. The sequence goes on from JAECWT010000125.1 coordinate 1,456, forward strand.
ACTTCGCTGTCGACGTGGACTGGTAGAAAAGCGTCTTGAAACTTTTCACTCCGCTTCCCACAAGCCACCAATGTGAGGTGCGCTTGGAGGATTGAACCGCCACGTGAGGTTCTGTTGAGGATATGCGGAAATAAAACACTCTCTTGTGGCTACTAGAAAGTCATGGGACAGGGTTTTTGAGGCTCCTACGAACGTTTTTCCATTGTCGGAGTATATTTGCTGAGGACAGCCCCGCCTTGCCACAAACCGGTAAAAGGCGGCGAGGAACCTTTCGGTTGTGAGATCTGAGGTTGCTTCTAAATGGATCGCCTTCGTGCGGAAGCACACAAAGACACAAACATATCCCTTGGTTATACGGCACGCACGACCAGTGTATGTCTTGACATCGAACGGTCCCGCAAAATCGACACCCGTTCGAATAAATGGACGAGAGAAGGATGTCCTCTCCTTGGGCAAGTCCCCCATAAGCTGGGTTTGCAATTTTTGTCGATAAATCGTACAAACTCGGCAGGAATTAATAGTCGTCTTCACTAAGGTCCGCAGTTTCGGGACCCAGTATTTGGATCGGACAAGTCGCATCACAAGTTGGTTCCCACCGTGCAAGGAGATGCGATGAGTAAACCGAACGAGGAGACGCGTGAGTACGCAGGAATAAGGAAGAATGATCGGGTGTTTCTCATCATAACTCAATGACTCGGAGGTTCGCACCCGACCGCATGCCCTGAGGACACCTTTTTGGTCGATAAAGGGGTTGAGGTTACTGATGGTGCTGGACGCTGGAAGTGACTGCTTGTCTAGCAAGCGCTGGAATTCTTTTGCATACTCGGCACGTTGAGCACAGATGACCATACGCTCTTGAGTCTCGGAGAGCTCGTTGCTACCGAGCTGGACTGGAACTAGAGTATCGGGCTTCTGACACTGCTTTATAAAACGGAAGACAAAGGATAGGACCCTCATGGCCTTTCCGAATTCTGAGAAGCGGTCGATGACATTGGGTTCCGGGGACGGCTTGGACAAGTTGCACTTCACCGTGCGTTGCTCCAGTTCCGTCTCGTGCGGAGGTTCAGCTGGGATGGGCCATTGGTCTTGGTTGAGTTGCAACCATTCTGGCCCGTGCCACCATAGATTGCTGCTCGCCAAATCTTGGGATGAAACCCCTCTGCTAGCTAGATCCGCTGGGTTGTGCTCCGATCTTACGTGAGACCATGTTCCCTGGATGACGGACTGTGTGATTCTAGTCACCCTGTTGGCCACAAAAGTTGTCCATCTACATGGAGCTTTGTTTAGCCAGGCTAGCACAATTGTGGAGTCTGTCCAATAAAAGCATTCGTAGCTATCAAGGGACAGTTGAGGAAGAAGAGACGAGGACAGCTCAGCGAGAAGAACGGCCCCACACAATTCCAAGCGTGGTAAAGACACGGTCTTCACAGGAGCAACTCTCGTCTTTGCTGTTAGTAGATGAACGGAGATCTGGTTGTCCTTCTCTACACGAACGTAGATGGCAGCGCCGAAAGCGCGCTGGGATGCGTCACAAAACCCATGAAATTGTAGTTTCGTCCGAGGGTGATACTGCACCCATCTCGGTATGCGAATTTGTTGAAGAGCAGGATAGCTAAGGAGGAAGTCCTGCCATCTTGTGAGGAGGTCTTTTGGCAGAGAGTCATCCCACCCGAGCTCTTTAAGCCAGATTTCCTGCATAAAGATCTTTGCTCGGACTATGAAGGGAGCCAGCCATCCTGCTGGATCGAATAATTTGGATATTTGGGATAGAACTTCTTTTTTTGGGTGGGGGTTATTGCTACCCCGGATGGCCGAAAAAGAATTCATCACTATCCGCCTGCCACCGTATACCTAAGGTCTTGGCGGAACTAGAGTCCTCCATCTCAAGGAAATCAGCACGCAGTAAATGGTCCGTAGGAATGTCTTGGAGGACCGGCTTTGCATTCGAAGTCCACTTCCTCAGCGGAAAACCCGCACCGTCAAGTGCAGCGTAGCTCTTTTATAGATGCTATTGCACCTTGTATTGTGTGGGCACCTGCAAGCACATCGTCGACATACATCGAATTGGATATGATGTCGCTTGCCAGTGGGAATCGCTTTAGGACTTCTTGCGCAAGGTCCTTCAGCACACGAATGGCCAAGAATGAGAGCCAGTTTACCCCGAAGGCATAGTGGTGAGCTCATAATCACAGAGCTCGCCATTTTTATTCCTAGACAGAATTCGTTGGAATCTTGTATGCGAAGGGTCGAGGGTAATTTGCCGGGATCCATTTTTGTGATGTCAGCACCAAAGGCATATCGGAAGAATCGCCATTTCAGTATCTGAATGGTCAGATCGGATTGGAGAACAGGTCCTGGATGAAGCATATCGTTTAAGCTGTTGCCGTTCGAGGACTTATTGGAGCCCGCGTTATTGTAGTGGTGCTGTCCGGCTTTTGGACAGCGTGATGGGGCAGATTGAAGTTATCGGAATCGTTGCTTGGTGGCACTTAGGCCATATGACCTGAAGTCTAGGTACTCCTGGAGGACTCCGGATCGTACTGCTCTTTCAACGGAACGTTTCGTTTCAACCGACTTTCGTTTTGGTGTAGGCAATCTAGCGTCTTGAATGCCCTAAGTTTATGCATTCGGGATTCCGAAAAGGCAACCACCGTCGACCGCATCTGCCACTTGCATCTCTGGTGGTCTGGTGGGAACAAAATTGTCCTCGCGAAAGACTCGAAGAATCTTCAACCCGACTGGCTGGAAGTCCTCCCCCCCCAAAACTTCGTTAGAAGGTTTTCTAAACGCTGTTCTGCGCTGACATTGATCCTTGTAGCAAATGGGAAATTTGAGGTGCGAGTTGACTCCAGCTACTGGTCCGGTAAGGATCCATCCAAAAATGGTCTCTTGGCCGAGTAGTGATCCGCAAATGTTGTGTTGAGAGCCGCCAGGCAAAATGGATGGAAGGATATCTGCACCTAGGAGCACATCTATCTGCGAGCTTTTGTGGAAAGAAGGGGGTCAGCCAATGGAAGATTTGGCAGGTCCTTTATGAACCCTTGCGGAATTGGATACGAGGGTAAACGGCGCCGGCCAAATTTGGAAGTACGAATGCCGAGGTTTCTACATGAACCCTCGGTTTGGATGGGGGAGCCGATTTGGAAGTGGCATATCTTTTGAGGCCTGGCGGCGATTGCTTGGTTCAAGCCCGCAACTTGAACTTGAACTGGTTGAAACGGAAGCTTGATGATTCTGAAGAGGCGCTCTGAGATGAACGTCGCCTCTGACCCAGAATCGATCAACGCACGAGCTTTATAATTAGTGCCCAAGTGGCACACGTTTATTATAGCCGTGCCTAGCAGAACACCTTGTGTGTTTGCTGTGTAATAACTTTGGACATTGGAGGATGGAGTGGACTGTATGTCTTGAATTGGGTTTGATTTGGGAGGAACTGTGGTAGAGTGGATCGTGGAGGAGGGCTGCCACGGTGCAGAAAGCGTGTGGTGGCGACGTTTGCACGTGAAGCAATTATGCTGACTTGTGCACTCTTTTATTTGGTGCCCTCTTGCAAAACAGTTCATGCATAGCTTTTGCTGCTTGATGTAGTCGGCTCGATCATGAGCTGGCATTGGAGAAAGCGTGGGCATTGGCGCACCGGGTGGTTTCTTTGGAACAAAGACTGCAGGTGCGAATCTTGACGGAGCTTTGGCGAGGTCGGCGCTTACTTTTGCTTCAAAAGAATTAACCTTTTTTCCGTTCTTTCCCTTCTTTCGGGCCTGAAAGCGCTTGCATGGAGGCATTCGCGTTCTCCATTGCTTCGAGAGATAAATATCGCTCACTCAGGAATTTGCTCATGGCGCTCCACGACGGTATTTCGCTCTTGCTGGGAAGTGACTGTTCCCAAAGAGACAAGGTCACTTTTGGCAACTTTGAGGAAACCAGAAACACCAGAACGCCGTCCGCGAAACGATTATCAATGGGAACCTCTGAGTGTTCTAAGGCCGTGAGGCATCCCTGGATGGCACTTTGGAGCTCTTTTAACGCGGCCCCGGATTCATTTTGGATAGGGGAGAAACTATATAGAATTCTTAGTTGGCTGTTGACAAGAGTTCTCTTGTTCTCGAAACGTTCTTTCAGGGGCGGTCCATGCCGGAATTGAAACCCTCGTTCGTCAGCGGAGCTTTTTCAACAATGACTTTGGCTTCACCACGAGTCTTGTAGAGAGGTGATATAGCATCTCCCACTTGAGTGTCAGTCTCGGATTGCTTATGTAGATTGCGGAAAATAGATCGCGGAAAGTGGGCCACTTTAGATAATCGCCGTGGAATACCTCGATTTCAATTGGGGGCAGACGACTATAGCCTCCTTGATGAGAGCTAGGGTGGATAACGGGGGGCCGAGGCGCTCTGATTTGCTCCTGTAGGCTTGTAGCGCACCTCTCATATACTGAGTAGCAATGCTCATATTTGGCTTGCATGGATTGCATAGCATCACCATCGGGTTCAGTTTCACTGAGAGCCTTGGTGCAACGCTCGCACTCTAGCCGTGCCTTTTCCCACAAGGTCCTCACTTCGTTTAGGCGGATCTTAAGGGTGAACGTGGACACCACCACAGAGGATGGAGTAGCGAGCCTCGCCTCGAAACTGCCGAGTCGGTCTGATGCCGCGATAAAGTCCGCTAATGCCATTCTCTTGACCTCCGCAAGTCTTTGTCCCAGGGCGCGATAATGCTGACTGGAGTAAGTTTGGATTCGTCTTTCGATGAACCCGAAGGATCTTTCCTAACGGAGGACGATGGAGTCTTGGAATGTATGATGGTCGCGTGCTTGGAACTGTGAGGCGTTTCTTCGCGTCGCGTTCACTGGACATAATAAGCTATCAGCGACGCGTATGAAAGTGGAACGGTGAAACGAAACGGAGATGGTATGAGCAATAATTTGGAAAAACGAGAGGTTATTATGTTACAATTATATTTTGTATTTATATTGTATATATACCAAAAATTCTGGAACGATGGAATGGAACATGTACCGTTCGAGTGAGAGATTTATGGAGTGTCACCCAAAAGTACTTGACACAAAGTTTTAGTTTAGCTCTTTTTTTGCAAAGCCCTCTTTGATTTCGTATTATTATTCCTCCCGGAACAGTGGAATGGAACGTTCAAAGAGGTTCACGATTGGCAACAAATTTTATTAGGAAAAAAAAAAAATAAATATTTGGAAATGTCCCAAGTGCCGTACCTTTTCATGAAAACTATATACCCGCGTCGTACAGGGCATCACCATAAGCACAAAGAGGAATGGAGCAGCTGGTGTAAGCTAAGCTCGCGGTATGTATGTATGTACGTATGTAAAATGCTTGAGGCTGGTCCCGTACTGTGTGGATATGCGTGTATGTATGTAAGGTGTTTTATATAGGTGGTATGATTTGTTTTAATAGAGGAAAAGCGCTGTGTATGTTTTATTTTATTGCAGGCTGCGGATGGTTCAAAATTGCTGAAGGATTAAATGGATGTAGCATGCACTTAAATATAAGGTGATTGGGTGAATGGAGTTAGTTTCGGCGGAGGAAAAAGAACAAAAACATAAAGTACGCCTACAAAAAGGTGGTACTATGTACATACATGCACTTAAACGTTATTTTATTTTATGAATTTTTGTTGTTTGGTTCTTATTTAAAATAACTTTGTGCGGATTATGCATATGTGTGTGCAGTGCAAGAGACGAGAGCGCCAAAGAAAAAAAACCGTATGTATGTGCATATGTATGTTCGCCACCCTAGTCGCGATCCAACATGTTCGATGCACTAGGTATGTATATAAGTACGTACATATGTGCGCCTGATGGGTCGTTGCACTTGTCCGATTTTTGGCGAAAAAAAAAAAAAGATGGCGAGGTTATATATGGAAATAGGCCGTTATGTATATATGCCAGTACGTTTGGAAAGAAAAAGGGAAAAAAATAGCGGTTCTTCTCGTCTTCACTTGCACTTTTTCACTATGGAGTTTCTCCACACACTATGCACTACACAGAACCCTTTTTGGTTGCAAATTGGACGGCTTTTATATACTTAGCTGGCAATTCCTCTTGAGCAAGCTGGGGCGAGCGGATTGGGGATGATCTCCGTGATTTTTTCGGTGAAAAATAAAAAAAATCCAATGATGGCGTGATCCGGCTCGAAGGACCAATGTTCGTTGGGGAGGTTCGCCAGTAAGTTGGGAAGGAAAATGTGACAAGCAAAAATAGCTGTATCGCCGAAAGTAAAAAAGGGTGCGTGCGTCTGCTTCAATTACGTTTATTCGTGACACTGGTTTTATTCTAAGCTCTAAGTTCTTACTCTAGTCGGGCGCGCAGGCCGCTGCTCAGCTCAGAGCTTTCGGGGTTGTACGTGTGAGATTGAGGTTTGAGTTTGAGGTTTGAGTTTGAGTTGCTGGCAGAGATGATCGGGCGCATGGTGCATGCTTTTCGGCATGAACAGAGTGAAGATGTATTCATTCGAATGTCGATATATTCATTGAATGTATTCATTCGAATGATTTTTGTATGAATGTATTCATTCGAGTGTATGAATGGAGTCATTCGAATGAATGAATGTATTCATTCGAGTGTATGAATGTATTCATTCGAGTGTATGAATGTATTCATTCGAATGAGTGAATGTATTCATTCGAATGAGTGAATGTATTCATTCGAATTTATGAATGTATTCATTCGAATGAGTGAATGTATTCACTCGAGTGAGTGAATTCATTCATTTGAATGAGAGAATGTATTCATTCGAATGAGTGAATGTATTCATTCGAATGAGTGAATGTATTCATTCGAATGAGTGACTTCATTCATTTGAATGAATGAATGTATTCATTCGAATGTATGAATGTATTCATTAAAATGTATGAATGTATTGATTCGAATGAGTGAATGTATTCATTCGAATGAATGAATGTATTCATTCGAGTGTATGAATGTATTCATTCGAATGAGTGAATGTATTCATTCGAATGAGTGAATGTATTCATTCGAATGAATGAATGTATTCATTCGAATGTATGAATGTATTCATTCGAATGAGTGAATGTATTCATTCCAGTGTATGAATATATTCATTCCAATGAGTGATGGCATTCATTCGAATGAGTGAATGTATTCATTCGAGTGTATGAATGTATTCATTCGAATGAATGAATGTATTCATTCGAATGAGTGAATGTATTCATTCGAATGAGTGAATGTATTCATTCGAATGAGTGAATGTATTCATTTGAATGAGTGAATGTATTCATTCGAATGAGTGAATGTATTCATTCGAGTGAGTGAATGTATTCATTCGAGTGTATGAATGTATTCATTCGAATGTATGAATGTATTCATTCGAATGAGTGAATGTATTCATTCGAATGAATGAATGTATTCATTCGAATGTATGAATGTATTCATTCGAATGAGTGAATGTATTCATTCCAGTGTATGAATATATTCATTCCAATGAGTGATGGCATTCATTCGAATGAGTGAATGTATTCATACATTCGAATGAGTGAATGTATTCATTCGAGTGTATGAATGTATTCATTCGAATGAGTGAATGTACATTCATTCATGAATGTATTCATTCGAATGAGTGAATGTATTCATTCGAATGAATGAATGTATTCATTCGAATGAGTGAATGTATTCATTCGAATGAATGAATGTATTCATTCGAATGAATGAATGTATTCATTCGAATGAATGAATGTATTCATTCGAATGAATGAATGTATTCATTCGAATGTATGAATGTATTCATTCGAATGAATGAATGTATTCATTCGAGTGTATGAATGTATTCATTCCAATGAGTGAATAGACTCATTCGAATGAATGAATGTATTCATTCGAGTGTATGAATGTATTCATTCGAGTGTATGAATGTATTCATTCGAATGAATGAATGTATTCATTCGAATGAGTGAATGTATTCATTCGAATGAGTGAATGTATTCATTCGAATGTATGAATGTATTCATTCGAATGAATGAATGTATTCATTCGAATGTATGAATGTATTGATTCGAATGAGTGAATGTATTCATTCGAATGAATGAATGTATACATTCGAGTGTATGAATGTATTCATTCGAATGAGTGAATGTATTCATTCGAGTGAGTGAATTCATTCATTTGAATGAGTGAATGTATTCATTCGAATGAGTGAATGTATTCATTCGAGTGAGTGAATGTATTCATTCGAGTGTATCAATGTATTCATTCGAATGTATGAATGTATTCATTCGAATGAGTGAATGTATTCATTCGAATGAATGAATGTATTCATTCGAATGTATGAATGTATTCATTCGAATGTATGAATGTATTCATTCGGATGAGTGAATGTATTCATTCGAATGAGTGAATGTATTCATTCGAATGAATGAATGTATTCATTCGAGTGTATGAATGTATTCATTCGAATGAGTGACTGTATTCATTCGAGTGTATGAATGTATTCATTCGAATGAATGAATGTATTCATTCGAATGAGTGAATGTATTCATTCGAGTGAGTGAATTCATTCATTTGAATGAGTGAATGTATTCATTCGAATGAGTGAATGTATTCATTCGAATGAGTGAATGTATTCATTCGAGTGAGTGAGATCATTCATTTAAATGAATGAATGTATTCATTCGAATGTATGAATGTATTTATTCGAATGAGTGAATTCATTCATTTGAATGAATGAATGTATTCATTCGAATGTATGAATGTATTCATTCGAATGAATGAATGTATTCATTCGAGTGTATGAATGTATTCAATCGAGTGTATGAATGTATTCATTCGAATGAATGAATGTATTCATTCGAGTGTATGAATGTATTCATTCGAATGTATGAATGTATTCATTCGAATGAGTGAATGTATTCATTCGAATGAGTGAATGTATTCATTCGAATGTATGAATGTATTCATTCGAATGGATGAATGTATTTATTCGAATGAATGAATGTATTCATTCGAATGAATGAATGTATTCATTCGAGTGTATGAATGTATTCATTCGAATGAGTGAATGTATTCACTCGAGAGTATGAATGTATTCATTCCAATGAGTGAATGTATTCATTCGAATGTATGAATGTATTCATTCGAATGAATGAATGTATTCATTCGAGTGAGTGAATTCATTCATTTGAATGAGAGAATGTATTCATTCGAATGAGTGAATGTATTCATTCGAATGAGTGAATGTATTCATTCGAATGAGTGAATTCATTCATTTGAATGAATGAATGTATTCATTCGAATGTATGAATGTATTCATTAACATGTATGAATGTATTGATTCGAATGAGTGAATGTATTCATTCGAATGAATGAATGTATTCATTCGAGTGTATGAATGTATTCATACGAATGAGTGAATGTATTCATTCATTCGAATGAGTGAATGTATTCATTCGAGTGAGTGAATTCATTCATTTGAATGAGTGAATGTATTCATTCGAATGAGTGAATGTATTCATTCGAGTGAGTGAATGTATTCATTCGAGTGTATGAATGTATTCATTCGAATGTATGAATGTATTCATTCGAATGAGTGAATGTATTCATTCGAATGTATGAATGTATTCATTCGAATGAGTAAATGTATTCATTCGAATGAATGAATGTATTCATTCGAGTGTATGAATGTATTCATTCGAATGAGTGAATGTATTCATTCAAATGAATGAATGTATTCATTCGAGTGTATGAATGTATTCATTCGAATGAGTGAATGTATTCATTCGAGCGTATGAATGTATTCATTTGAGTGTATGAATGTATTCATTCGAATGAATGAATGTATTCATTCGAATGAATGAATGTATTCATTCGAGTGTATGAATGTATTCATTCGAATGAGTGAATGTATTCATTCGAATGAATGAATGTATTCATTCGAGTGTATGAATGTATTCATTCGAGTGTATGAATGTATTCATTCGAATGAGTGACTGTATTCATTCGAGTGTATGAATGTATTCATTCGAATGAATGAATGTAATCATTCGAATGAGTGAATGTATTCACTCGAGTGAGTGAATTCATTCATTTGAATGAGTGAATGTATTCATTCGAATGAATGAATGTATTCATTCGAATGAGTGAATTCATTCATTTGAATGAATGAATGTATTCATTCGAATGTATGAATGTATTTATTCGAATGAGTGAATTCATTCATTTGAATGAATGAATGTATTCATTCGAATGTATGAATGTATTCATTCGAATGAATGAATGTATTCATTCGAGTGTATGAATGTATTCAATCGAGTGTATGAATGTATTCATTCGAATGAATGAATGTATTCATTCGAGTGTATGAATGTATTCATTCGAATGTATGAATGTATTCATTCGAATGAGTGAATGTATTCATTCGAATGAGTGAATGTATTCATTCGAATGTATGAATGTATTCATTCGAATGGATGAATGTATTCATTCGAATGAATGAATGTATTCATTCGAGTGTATGAATGAATTCATTCGAATGAGTGAATGTATTCATTCAAATGAATGAATGTATTCATTCGAGTGTATGAATGTATTCATTCGAATGAGTGAATGTATTCATTCGAATGAATGAATGTATTCATTCGAGTGTATGAATGTATTCATTCGAGTGTATGAATGTATTCATTCGAATGAGTGACTGTATTCATTCGAGTGTATGAATGTATTCATTCGAATGAATGAATGTAATCATTCGAATGAGTGAATGTATTCACTCGAGTGAGTGAATTCATTCATTTGAATGAGTGAATGTATTCATTCGAATGAATGAATGTATTCATTCGAATGAGTGAATTCATTCATTTGAATGAATGAATGTATTCATTCGAATGTATGAATGTATTCATTCGAGTGTATGAATGAATTCATTCGAATGAGTGAATGTATTCATTCAAATGAATGAATGTATTCATTCGAGTTTATGAATGTATTCATTCGAATGAGTGAATGTATTCATTCGAGCGTATGAATGTATTCATTTGAGTGTATGAATGTATTCATTCAAATGAATGAATGTATTCATTCGAATGAGTGAATGTATTCATTCGAATGAGTGAATGTATTCATTCGAATGAGTGAATGTATTCATTTGAATGAGTGAATGTATTCATTCGAATGAGTGAATGTATTCATTCGAGTGAGCGAATGTATTCATTCGAGTGTATGAATGTATTCATTCGAATGTATGAATGTATTCATTCGAATGAGTGAATGTATTCATTCGAATGAGTGAATGTATTCATTCGAATGTATGAATGTATTCATTCGAATGGATGAATGTATTCATTCGAATGAATGAATGTATTCATTCGAGTGTATGAATGTATTCATTCGAGTGTATGAATGGAGTCATTCGAATGAATGAATGTATTCATTCGAGTGTATGAATGTATTCATTCGAATGAGTGAATGTATTCATTCGAATGAGTGAATGTATTCATTCGAATGAGTGAATGTATTCATTCGAGTGTATGAATGTATTCATTCGAATGTATGAATGTATTCATTCGAATGAGTGAATGTATTCATTCGAATGAGTGAATGTATTCATTCGAATGTATGAATGTATTCATTCGAATGGATGAATGTATTCATTCGAATGAATGAATGTATTCATTCGAGTGTATGAATGTATTCATTCGAGTGTATGAATGGAGTCATTCGAATGAATGAATGTATTCATTCGAGTGTATGAATGTATTCATTCGAGTGTATGAATGTATTCATTCGAATGAGTGAATGTATTCATTCGAATGAGTGAATGTATTCATTCGAATGTATGAATGTATTCATTCGAATGAATGAATATATTCATTCGAGTGAGTGAATTCATTCATTTGAATGAGAGAATGTATTCATTCGAATGAGTGAATGTATTCATTCGAATGAGTGAATGTATTCATTCGAATGAGTGAATTCATTCATTTGAATGAATGAATGTATTCATTCGAATGTATGAATGTATTCATTAAAATGTATGAATGTATTGATTCGAATGAGTGAATGTATTCATTCGAATGAATGAATGTATTCATTCGAGTGTATGAATGTATTCATTCGAATGAGTGAATGTATTCATTCAAATGAATGAATGTATTCATTCGAGTGTATGAATGTATTCATTCGAGTGTATGAATGTATTCATTCGAGTGTATGAATGTATTCATTCGAATGAGTGACTGTATTCATTCGAGTGTATGAATGTATTCATTCGAATGAATGAATGTATTCATTCGAATGAGTGAATGTATTCATTCGAGTGAGTGAATTCATTCATTTGAATGAGTGAATGTATTCATTCGAATGAGTGAATGTATTCATTCGAATGTATGAATGTATTCATTCGAATGAATGAATGTATTCATTCGAGTGAGTGAATTCATTCATTTGAATGAGAGAATGTATTCATTCGAATGAGTGAATGTATTCATTCGAATGAGTGAATGTATTCATTCGAATGAGTGAATTCATTCATTTGAATGAATGAAAGTATTCATTCGAGTGTATGAATGTATTCATTCGAGTGTATGAATGGAGTCATTCGAATGAATGAATGTATTCATTCGAGTGTATGAATGTATTCATTCGAGTGTATGAATGTATTCATTCGAATGAGTGAATGTATTCATTCGAATGAGTGAATGTATTCATTCGAATGAGTGAATGTATTCATTCGAATGTTGATTTTTCGAATGATGAATGTATTCATTCGAGTGAGTGAATGTTTTTCATGAGATGTATTCATTCGAATGAGTGAATGTATTCATTCGAATGAGTGAATGTATTCATTCGAATGAGTGAATGCATTCATTTGAATGAATGAATGTATTCATTCGAATGAGTGTATTGATGAATGAATGTATTCAGATGATGTGTATATTCGAATGAGTGAATGTATTCATTCAATGAATGATTCATTCGAGTGTATGAATGTATTCATTTGAGTGGGTGAATGTATTCATTCGAATGTATGAATGTATTCATTCGAATGAATGAATGTATTCATTCGAGTGAGTGAATTCATTCATTTGAATGAGAGAATGTATTCATTCGAATGAGTGAATGTATTCATTCGAATGAGTGAATGTATTCATTCGAATGAGTGAATTCATTCATTTGAATGAATGAATGTATTCATTCGAATGTATGAATGTATTCATTAAAATGTATGAATGTATTGATTCGAATGAGTGAATGTATTCATTCGAATGAATGAATGTATTCATTCGAGTGTATGAATGTATTCATTCGAATGAGTGAATGTATTCATTCGAATGAATGAATGTATTTATTCGAATGAGTGAATGTATTCATTCGAACGAGTGAATGTATTCATTCGAATGAGTGAATGTATTCATTTGAATGAGTGAATGTATTCATTCGAATGAGTGAATGTATTCATTCGAGTGAGTGAATGTATTCATTCGAGTGTATGAATGTATTCATTCGAATGAGTGAATGTATTCATTCAAATGAATGAATGTATTCATTCGAGTGTATGAATGTATTCATTCGAATGAGTGAATGTATTCATTCGAGCGTATGAATGTATTCATTTGAGTGTATGAATGTATTCATTCAAATGAATGAATGTATTCATTCGAATGAGTGAATGTATTCATTCGAATGAGTGAATGTATTCATTCGAATGAGTGAATGTATTCATTTGAATGAGTGAATGTATTCATTCGAATGAGTGAATGTATTCATTCGAGTGAGTGAATGTATTCATTCGAGTGTATGAATGTATTCATTCGAATGTATGAATGTATTCATTCGAATGAGTGAATGTATTCATTCGAATGAGTGAATGTATTCATTCGAATGTATGAATGTATTCATTCGAATGGATGAATGTATTCATTCGAATGAATGAATGTATTCATTCGAGTGTATGAATGTATTCATTCGAGTGTATGAATGGAGTCATTCGAATGAATGAATGTATTCATTCGAGTGTATGAATGTATTCATTCGAGTGTATGAATGTATTCATTCGAATGAGTGAATGTATTCATTCGAATCAGTGAATGTATTCATTCGAATGAGTGAATGTATTCATTCGAATGTATGAATGTATTCATTCGAATGAATGAATGTATTCATTCGAGTGAGTGAATTCATTCATTTGAATGAGAGAATGTATTCATTCGAATGAGTGAATGTATTCATTCGAATGAGTGAATGTATTCATTCGAATGAGTGAATTCATTCATTTGAATGAATGAATGTATTCATTCGAATGTATGAATGTATTCATTAAAATGTATGAATGTATTGATTCGAATGAGTGAATGTATTCATTCGAATGAATGAATGTATTCATTCGAGTGTATGAATGTATTCATTCGAATGAGTGAATGTATTCATTCAAATGAATGAATGTATTCATTCGAGTGTATGAATGTATTCATTCGAATGAGTGAATGTATTCATTCGAATGAATGAATGTATTCATTCGAGTGTATGAATGTATTCATTCGAGTGTATGAATGTATTCATTCGAATGAGTGACTGTATTCATTCGAGTGTATGAATGTATTCATTCGAATGAATGAATGTATTCATTCGAATGAGTGAATGTATTCATTCGAGTGAGTGAATTCATTCATTTGAATGAGTGAATGTATTCATTCGAATGAGTGAATGTATTCATTCGAATGTATGAATGTATTCATTCGAATGAATGAATGTATTCATTCGAGTGAGTGAATTCATTCATTTGAATGAGAGAATGTATTCATTCGAATGAGTGCATGTATTCATTCGAATGAGTGAATGTATTCATTCGAAATGTGCCGAGAATTCATTCATTTGAATGAATGAATGTATTCATTCGAATGTATGAATGTCATTCATTAAAATGTATTCATTAGATTGTTGCATATAATTAGGTGTGAATATTTGAGTGAAACGTATTCATTCGAATGAATGAATGTATTCATTCGACGATGAACATGAATGTATTCATTCGAATGAGTGAATGTATTCATTCGAATGAATGAATGTATTTATTCGAATGAGTGAATATGTATTCATTCGAATGAGTGAATGTATTCATTCGAATGAATGAATGTATTCATTTGAATGAAGTGAATGTATTCATTCGAACTGAGTGAATGTATTCATTCGAATGAGTGAATGTATTCATTCGAGTGTATGAATATGCTATTCATTCGAATGTATGAATGTATTCATTCGAATGAGTGAATGTATTCATTCGAATGAATGAAATGTATTCATTCGAATGTATGAATGTATTCATTCGAATGAGTGAATGTATTCATTCGAATGAATGAATTCATTCATTCCAATGAGTGATGGCATTCATTCGAATGAATGAATGTATTCATACATTCGAATGAGTGAATATATTCATTCGAGTGTATGAATGTATTCATATCATTCGAATGAGTGAATGTATTCATTCGAATGAATGAATGCACTCATTCAAAGTGAATATATTCATTCGAATGAATGAATGTATTCATTCGAATGAATGAATTATTCATTCGAATGAGTTAATGCATTCATCATTCGAATGAATGAATGTATTCATTCGAATGAATACATTCATTCATTCGTTAGTGTATGAATGCATTCATTCGAATGAGTGAATGTATTCATTCGAATGAATGAATGCATTCATTCGAGTGAATGAATTTATTCATTCGAGTGAATACATTCATTCATTTGAATGAGAGACATGTATTCATTCGAATGAGTAGAATCTATTCATTCGAATGAGTACATGTCATTCATTCGAATGAGTGAATGTATTCATTCGAATGTATGAATGTATTCATTAAAATGTATGAATGTATTGATTCGAATGAGTGCATTTATTCATTCGAATGAATACATGTATTCATTCGAATGACATGAATGAATATTCATTCGAATGAATGAATGTATTCATTCGAATGAATGCATTTATTCATTCGAGTGAGTGCATTCATTCATTTGAATGAGAGACATTCATTCATTCGAATGAATGAATTCATTCATTTGAATGAGTGAATGTATTCATTCGAATGAATGAATGCATTCATTCGAATGTATGACATGTATTCATTCGAATGAATGAATGTATTCATTCGATTGAGTGAATTCATTCATTTGAATGAAGAATGTATTCATTCGAATGAATTCGAATGTATTCATTCGAATGAATACATTCATTCATTCGAATGAGTGAATTCATTCATTCGAATGAATGACATGTATTCATTCGAATATGAATGTATTCATTAAAATGTATGAATGCATTCATTCGAATGAAAGCATGTATTCATTCGAATGAATGAATGTATTCATTCGAGTATGAATGCATTCATTCGAATGAGTGCATATATTCATTCGAATGAATGCATGTATTTATTCGAATGAGTACATGTCATTCATTCGAATGAATGAATTCATTCATTCGAATGAATAAATGTATTCATTTGAATGAATGAATGAATACATTCATTCGAATGAGTGAATGTATTCATTCGAGTGATGAATGTATTCATTCGAGTGTATGAATGTATTCATTCGAATGAGTGAATGTATTCATTCAAATGAATGAATGTATTCATTCGAGTGTGAATGAATGTATTCATTCGAATGAGTGAATGTATTCATTCGAGCGTATGAATGTATTCATTTGAGTGTATGAATGTATTCATTCAAATGAATGAATGTATTCATTCGAATGAGTGAATGTATTCATTCGAATGAGTGAATGTATTCATTCGAATGAGTGAATGTATTCATTTGAATGAATGAATACATTATTCATTCGAATGAGTGAAATGTATTCATTCGAGTGAGTGAATGTATTCATTCGAGTGTATGAATGTATTCATTCGAATGATAATGAATGTATTCATTCGAATGAGTGAATGTATTCATTCGAATGAGTGAATGTATTCATTCGAATGTAATGAATGTATTCATTCGAATGGATGAATGTATTCATTCGAATGAATGAATGTATTCATTCGAGTGTATGAATACATTCATTCGAATGATTTCGAATGAATGGAGTCATTCGAATGAATGAATGTATTCATTCGAATGTATGAATGTATTCATTCGAGTGTATGAATGTATTCATTCGAATAGTGAATGTATTCATTCGAATCAGTGAATGTATTCATTCGAATGAGTGACATGTATTCATTCGAATGTATGAATGTATTCATTCGAATGAATGAATGTATTCATTCGAGTGAGTGAATTCATTCATTTGAATGAGAGACATTCATTCATTCGAATGAATGAATGTATTCATTCGAATGAGTGAATTTATTCATTCGAATGAGTACATTCATTCATTTGAATGAATGAATGTATTCATTCGAATGTATGAATGTATTCATTAAAATGTATGAATGTATTGATTCGAATGAGTGAATGTATTCATTCGAATGAATGAATGTATTCATTCGAGTGTATGAATGTATTCATTCGAATGAGTGAATGTATTCATTCAAATGAATGAATGTATTCATTCGAGTGTATGAATGTATTCATTCGAATGAATGAATGTATTCATTCGAATGAATGAAATTTATTCATTCGAGTGTATGAATGTATTCATTCGAATGTATGAATTTATTCATTCGAATGAGTGACTGTATTCATTCGAGTGTATGAATGTATTCATTCGAATGAATGAATGTATTCATTCGAATGAGTGAATGTATTCATTCGAGTGAGTGAATTCATTCATTTGAATGAGTGAATGCATTCATTCGAATGAATGAATGTATTCATTCGAATGTATGAATGCATTCATTCGAATGAATGAATTTATTCATTCGAGTGAATACATTCATTCATTTGAATGAGAATGTATTCATTCGAATGAGTGAATGTATTCATTCGAATGAATGCATTATTCATTCGAATGAGTGCATTCATTCATTTGAATGAATGAATGTATTCATTCGAATGTATGAATGTATTCATTAAAATGTATGAATGTATTGATTCGAATGAGTGAATGTATTCATTCGAATGAATGAATGTATTCATTCGAGTGTATGAATGTATTCATTCGAATGAGTGAATGTATTCATTCGAATGAATGAATGTATTTATTCGAATGAGTGAATGTATTCATTCGAATGAGTGAATGTATTCATTCGAATGAGTGAATGTATTCATTTGAATGAGTGAATGTATTCATTCGAATGAGTGAATGTATTCATTCGAGTGAGTGAATGTATTCATTCGAGTGTATGAATGTATTCATTCTAATGTATGAATGTATTCATTCGAATGAGTGAATGTATTCATTCGAATGAATGAATGTATTCATTCGAATGTATGAATGTATTCATTCGAATGAGTGAATGTATTCATTCGAGTGTATGAATGTATTCATTCCAATGAGTGATGGCATTCATTCGAATGAGTATGTATATTTATTCATTCGAATGAGTGAATGTATTCATTCGAATGAATTGAATGAATAATTATTCATTCGAATGAATGAATGTATTCATTCGAATGAATGAATGTATTCATTCGAATGAATGAATGTATTCATTCGAATGTATGAATGTATTCATTCGAATGAATGAATGTATTCATTCGAGTGTATGAATGTATTCATTCGAATGAGTGAATGTATTCATTCGAATGAATGAATGTATTCATTCGAGTGTATGAATGTATTCATTCGAGTGAGTGAATTCATTCATTTGAATGAGAGAATGTATTCATTCGAATGAGTGAATCTATTCATTCGAATGAGTGAATGTATTCATTCGAATGAGTGAATGTATTCATTCGAATGTATGAATGTATTCATTAAAATGTATGAATGTATTGATTCGAATGAGTGAATGTATTCATTCGAATGAATGAATGTATTCATTCGAGTGTATGAATGTATTCATTCGAATGAATGAATGTATTCATTCGAGTGTATGAATGTATTCATTCGAGTGTATGAATGTATTCATTCGAATGAATGAATGTATTCATTCGAATGAGTGAATGTATTCATTCGAATGTATGAATGTATTCATTCGAATGAGTAAATGTATTCATTCGAATGAATGAATGTATTCATTCGAGTGTATGAATGTATTCATTTGAGTGTATGAATTAATTCATTCGAATGAATGAATGTATTCATTCGAGTGTATGAATGTATTCATTCGAATGAGTGAATGTATTCATTCGAATGTATGAATGTATTCATTCGAATGAGTAAATGTATTCATTCGAATGAATGAATGTATTCATTCGAGTGTATGAATGTATTCATTTGAGTGTATGAATTAATTCATTCGAATGAATGAATGTATTCATTCGAGTGTATGAATGTATTCATTCGAATGAGTGAATGTATTCATTCGAATGTATGAATGTATTCATTCGAATGAGTAAATGTATTCATTCGAATGAATGAATGTATTCATTCGAGTGTATGAATGTATTCATTCGAATGAGTGAATGTATTCATTCAAATGAATGAATGTATTCATTCGAGTGTATGAATGTATTCATTCGAATGAGTGAATGTATTCATTCGAGTGTATGAATGTATTCATTCGAATGAGTGAATGTATTCATTCGAATGAATGAATGTATTCATTCGAATGAATGAATGTATTCATTCGAGTGTATGAATGTATTCATTCGAATGAATGAATGTATTCATTCGAATGAGTGAATGTATTCATTCGAGTGAGTGAATTCATTCATTTGAATGAGTGAATGTATTCATTCGAATGAGTGAATGTATTCATTCGAATGAGTGAATGTATTCATTCGAATAAGTGAATGTATTCATTCGAGTGTATGAATGTATTCATTCGAATGAGTGAATGTATTCATTCGAGTGAGTGAATTCATTCATTTAAATGAATGAATGTATTCATTCGAATGTATGAATGTATTTATTCGAATGAGTGAATTCATTCATTTGAATGAATGAATGTATTCATTCGAATGTATGAATGTATTCATTCGAATGAATGAATGTATTCATTCGAGTGTATGAATGTATTCATTCGAATGTATGAATGTATTCATTCGAATGAATGAATGTATTCATTCGAGTGTATGAATGTATTCACTCGAGTGTATGAATGTATTCATTCCAATGAGTGAATGTATTCATTCGAGTGTATGAATGTATTCATTCCAATGAGTGAATGTATTCATTCGAATGAGTGAATGTATTCATTCGAATGAGTGAATTCATTCATTTGAATGAATGAATGTATTCATTCGAATGTATGAATGTATTCATTAAAATGTATGAATGTATTGATTCGAATGAGTGAATGTATTCATTCGAATGAATGAATGTATTCATTCGAGTGTATGAATGTATTCATTCGAATGAGTGAATGTATTCATTCGAATGAATGAATGTATTCATACGAATGAGTGAATGTATTCATTCATTCGAATGAGTGAATGTATTCATTCGAGTGAGTGAATGTATTCATTCGAGTGTATGAATGTATTCATTCGAATGTATGAATGTATTCATTCGAATGAGTGAATGTATTCATTCGAATGAATGAATGTATTCATTCGAATGAATGAATGTATTCATTCGAATGATTGAATGTATTCATTCGAATGTATGAATGTATTCATTCGAATGAGTAAATGTATTCATTCGAATGAATGAATGTATTCATTCGAGTGTATGAA
This sequence comes from Drosophila tristis, assembly GCA_018150885.1. Lineage (NCBI taxonomy): Eukaryota > Metazoa > Arthropoda > Insecta > Diptera > Drosophilidae > Drosophila > Drosophila tristis. The sequence continues at coordinate 22,157 of JAECWT010000125.1, forward strand.
TGTATTCATTCGAATGAGTGAATGTATTCATTCAAATGAATGAATGTATTCATTCGAGTGTATGAATGTATTCATTCGAATGAGTGAATGTATTCATTCGAGCGTATGAATGTATTCATTTGAGTGTATGAATGTATTCATTCGAGTGTATGAATGTATTCATTCGAATGAGTGAATGTATTCACTCGAATGAATGAATGTATTCATTCGAATGAGTGACTGTATTCATTCGAATGAGTGACTGTATTCATTCGAGTGTATGAATGTATTCATTCGAATGAATGAATGTAATCATTCGAATGAGTGAATGTATTCACTCGAGTGAGTGAATTCATTCATTTGAATGAGTGAATGTATTCATTCGAATGAATGAATGTATTCATTCGAATGAGTGAATGTATTCATTCGAGTGAGTGAATTCATTCATTTGAATGAATGAATGTATTCATTCGAATGTATGAATGTATTTATTCGAATGAGTGAATTCATTCATTTGAATGAATGAATGTATTCATTCGAATGTATGAATGTATTCATTCGAATGAGTGAATGTATTCATTCGAATGAGTGAATGTATTCATTCGAATGAGTGACTGTATTCATTCGAGTGTATGAATGTATCAAGATTGCAGTTTAATATGCCCTGCAGGCATAGCGACATATATTCTGGCGACACATTTCCTGGCAGGCCCTAGCCACCTATCTCCTGCTGCAAAATGTATATATGGCACAATAATCTGCAATCCATATTCGCAACACCACAATCAAAATGCGAATTGGAATTCCGATTGAAATTTGGGATCAAGATTGCAGTTTAATATGCCCTGCAGGCATAGCGACATATATTCTGCCGACACATTTCCTGGCAGGCCCTAGCCACCTATCTCCTGCTGCAAAATGTATATATGGCACAACAATCTGCAATCCATATCCGCAACACCACAATCAAAATGCGAATTGGAATTCCGATTGAAATTTGGGATCAAGATTGCAGTTTAATATGCCCTGCAGGCATAGCGACATATATTCTGGCGACACATTTCCTGGCAGGCCCTAGCCACCTATCTCCTGCTGCAAAATGTATATATGGCACAATAATCTGCAATCCATATCCGCAACACCACAATCAAAATGCGAATTGGAATTCCGATTGAAATTTGGGATCAAGATTGCAGTTTAATATGCCCTGCAGGCATAGCGACATATCTTCTGGCGACACATTTCCTGGAAGGCCCTAGCCACCTATCTCCTGCTGCAAAATGTATATATGGCACAACAATCTGCAATCCATATCCGCAACACCACAATCAAAATGCGAATTGGAATTCCGATTGAAATTTGGGATCAAGATTGCAGTTTAATATGCCCTGCAGGCATAGCGACATATATTCTGGCGACACATTTCCTGGCAGGCCCTAGCCACCTATCTCCTGCTGCAAAATGTATATATGGCACAACAATCTGCAATTCTAATCCGCAACACCATAATCAAAATGCGAATTGGAATTCCGATTGAAATTTGGGATCAAGATTGCAGTTTAATATGCCCTGCAGGCATAGCGACATATATTCTGGCGACACATTTCCTGGCAGGCCCTAGCCACCTATCTCCTGCTGCAAAATGTATATATGGCACAATAATCTGCAATCCATATCCGCAACACCACAATCAAAATGCGAATTGGAATTCCGATTGAAATTTGGGATCAAGATTGCAGTTTAATATGCCCTGCAGGCATAGCGACATATCTTCTGGCGACACATTTCCTGGAAGGCCCTAGCCACCTATCTCCTGCTGCAAAATGTATATATGGCACAATAGTCTGCAATCCATATCCGCAACACCACAATCAAAATGCGAATTGGAATTCCGATTGAAATTTGGGATCAAGATTGCAGTTTAATATGCCCTGCAGGCATAGCGACATATATTCTGGCGACACATTTCCTGGCAGGCCCTAGCCACCTATCTCCTGCTGCAAAATGTATATATGGCACAACAATCTGCAATTCTAATCCGCAATACCATAATCAAAATACGGATTGGAATTCCGATTGAAATTTGGGATCAAGATTGCAGTTTAATATGCCCTGCAGGCATAGCGATATATCTTCTGGCGACACATTTCCTGAAAGGCCCTAGCCACCTATCTCCTGCTGCAAAATGTATATATGGCACAATAATCTGCAATCCATATCCGCAACACCACAATCAAAATGCGAATTGGAATTCCGATTGAAATTTGGGATCAAGATTGCAGTTTAATATGCCCTGCAGGCATAGCGACATATCTTCTGGCGACACATTTCCTGGAAGGCCCTAGCCACCTATCTCCTGCTACAAAATGTATATGTTGAGCTATTGAGATTTTTCAATAGCGTAGAGCTAAATCGACAATTCGTACTTTGATTAATTCACACCACAGTTTGTTTGATTATGTTAGTTTCTTTATTTGCCATGCAAGGCGAGTGGGAATAGTATGGGCAAGAGTTAGCAACAGGCGGACCCGTGGTGGACCGTGTTGGAGCGAGAACAATAAAAGGTTTTTGTATAAAAAGTAATAACGATGTAGCAGGTCACTGTGCCAACCGACGATATGTTGTACGTTTGATGATGCGAGATTTCGAAGTGTCGAAGCTGCGCAGACGAGCCTCCCTCACAGCCTTCGTCGGCTGACGATTTTCGGGAAGGGGAAAAATGACTCAAGAGCGCAGAGTCAGGTAGGCAATGTTGTGGATAAGAGCTTAGCTCTACACTCTTTGCGCTGCCATGGGCCGGCGCTTAGCCGAACATTCTCCCCCCGTTGAAGAGCACGGGTCTTCGACATCCTTCTTTGGCAGCATACACAGCTTTGCGATAGCCCTCGTGGTGATCCCAGTAGCCGTTTTGAGCTCAGCTACCCTGGAAACGCCATCTCTGCCGGCGATCAGTTTCGTCACCCTTCCCAGCGGCCACTTAAGTGGAGGCAAGTTCTCGTTCTTTACGAGGACCACGTCGCCGACGCTGAGGTTAGGCTGCTCAGTCCTCCATTTTGCCCTCTCCTGCAGAAGCGTGAGGTACTCCTCTCGCCAGCGGGACCAGAAAGTCTGCTGCAGGAAGTTGACCTGCTGCCAGCGATCAAGACGATTGAAGTTGAGTCCGGTCACATCTGGTTCTGCGAAGGTACGGATTGGAGCAGTACCTAAGAAATGCGCAGGTGTTAGCATGTCTAAATCGTCAGGATGCTCTGAAATGGGAAGTAATGGCCTTGAGTTTATTATGGCAGTGATATGGCACACAAGCGTTCTCAGGTCATCAAAGCACAGCAAGGAGCTGGAAGCGGAACGGTAGAAATGATGTTTGGCTGTTTTAACCGCAGCCTCCCAGAGTCCGCCAAAGTGGGGAGAGCGAGGGGGAATAAACCGCCAGTCAATATGATCCGCAACGCAAAACTCCTGAACTTCCTTCATATGCCTTTCTGCCAGGAACAGCTTCTTCAACTCTGCCAACTCGTTCTTTGCTCCCACAAAGTTGGTTGCGTTATCGGACCAAATTTCCCTGGGCCGACCGCGAGTTAAAATGAATCGCTTCAGAGCGCTTATGAACGCTGGCGTCGATAGATCCTGCACAAGCTCCAAGTGAACGGCCTTGGTGGCAAAGCATATGAAGAGGCATATGTAGCATTTGATGGGTGGTCTGGTCCGCACCTCACTCTTATAAAAGAACGGACCACAAAAATCCACACCGGTGACTGCAAAAACGTACGACGCATTCACACGATCCTTCGGCAAGTCGGCCATAATATGCTGCAGCAGGCGCGGCTTGGCCTTAAAACATCTGGTGCAGCGATTTACGACGCTGGCCACTGTCTTGCGCCCTCCAATCGGCCAATACTCATGCCGAATAAGTGCGAGCAATGACCGAGGCCCAGCGTGCAAATTCTGCTCATGAACATGCACAATTACAGCAGATGTGACGGGATGACGCCTTGGAAGAATGACTGGGTGCCGTGCGTTGAAATCAAGTGATGAATTTTCCAACCGCCCACCGACGCGTAACAAGCCATGGTCATCCAGGAACGGCGCGAGTGACGAGATAGAGCTAGACGACTGCACCTGCTGTTCGTCACACAGAGTCTTGTAGTCAGGCCACAAATGCACTCGCTGAATCGAACGAAGAAGTATCCGCGTACCACCAACGATGTCAGCTACTGTTAATCCGGACGACCTTTTGCGCTGCAGAAACTTGAATACGTATCCAAATGTGCGCTGGATCTTTCCGAAGGAATTGGAGAACTTTCGGCCGTCAGATAAGTCTACGAATGGACAAACTGCAATCAGGACCCTCTTGCGCAACTCCAGTGTTGGCGCGGATTGAATAGACGCTGCTGGCCACAGAGGTTGCTCATCCTGAAGAAAGGGTGGCCCGTGGGCCCAAAGTTGCGATTCCAGAAGCTCTGACGGCGAAGCGCCTCTGGACAATATGTCAGCAGGGTTTTGGGCGGTGGGCACGTAGCGCCACTCCATCTGAGCAGTCCGCTCCTGAATGGCTGAGACCCGATTTGCAACGAATACGTTAAAGCTTGATGAGTCATGGCGCACCCAAGACAAGGCAGTTGTGGAGTCCGACCAGCAATAGAAGCTTCCAGTGAACAATTTAAGTTGCTGTATCTCACTGATCAATTGAGAAAGCAAGTCAGCGCCACATAACTCCAACTTGGGCACCGTCAATACCTTAAGAGGGGCGACACGAGACTTCGCACACAGAAGTTGCACGTACGCGCGATTATTTGTCCTTGACACAACGTAAATACATGCTCCATAGGCGTCTAGGCTGGCGTCACAAAACCCGTGAACTTCCACTGTTGAATTGGGGAGAACTGACAGACGAGGAAATCTAAACAGCTGAGGGGTGGACAAACTCTCGCAGAAAATGGTCCACGCTGATGAAAGAGACTCTGGCAAACTCTCATCCCATTGGAGCTGCTCCTTCCATACCAACTGAAGGAAAATCTTTGCCTTTGCGATGACAGGCCCAATCAGTCCTAAAGGATCATAAAAACGAGCAATCGTTGACAACATTGAACGTTTCGTCGGCTTTGATGGCAGCTGCGTGGGTACTACCGAAAAGAGAAAATTATCAGATGAAGGCTCCCAAACCAATCCAAGAGCCTTTGTGAAGTCGGTGCCATCGTCGAACCTTAGCAGCGTTTCCTTATCCTTGTCAGGAATTCCCTCAAGTACGCCAGGGACGTTGGAGCACCATTTCCGAATTGGGAACCTTCCCCGAGCCAATAACTGGGATGTCTGCCTCATCTTTTCGCGCACTTCCTCTACAGATCCTCCTCCAGTCATCAAATCGTCGACATAGAAATTGGAGGTCAACACTTCCGAGCCAATGGGAAATGCAGTCCTCTCTTCTTCTGCCAATTGGAGCATGGAGCGAATTGCAAGATAGGAAGCCGGTTTGGTTCCATATGTTACTGTGTCGAGCTTGAACGCCTTCACATCCTCGTGAGGGGAATCCCTCCATAGGATGCACTGCAGGTAATTGTCCGGCTCAGATACTCGGACACACCTGTACATCTTGCAAATGTCTCCAGTCAGCGCAATGAGGAACGTACGAAAACGAAGCAGCGTATGTAGAAGCTTTGGCTGGATAGTAGGCCCAGCCATTAGGACCTCGTTTAACGAAAAACCTGTTGATGTTGTGGCAGATCCATCGAACACGACCCGCAATTTGGTGGTCGTGCTGTCCTCCTTAAACACGCAATGATGCGGTAGAAAATAGCGACAACGACTGAACAGTTCTGATTCCACCAACGACATATGATTAAGCTCTTGGTACTCCCTAATGAAAGATGCGTACTGAGCCTTCAGCTGCGGACGACGCTCAAGTTTCCGCTCCAAATTGAGGAACCGCCGATATGCTTGCGTGTATGAGTCGCCCAAGATCTCCAAACTTTTCTTGATGGGCAGCTTCACGGCAAACTCTCCAGATGACAGGCGCGAGAAATTTGCTTTGAAGTGATCTTCACAATCGACATCCTCCTGCTTGACCATCACCGAATCTTCAGTGGAACTTTCAACCTCCCAGAAACGCCTCAGTAACAGTTCCACTTGATCAAGAGACTCCTGCCTGACGTCAGATGAGGCCTGAGCCCCAAGTAAGGCTGTCCTACGCGTTTGCTGACCACCTCCTGAAACCACCCATCCAAGGCGAGTCTTCTGAAGCGATGGCAAGCCAACATCCAATTTGATTTGGCCAATGCACAGCAGCTCGAAGAATAGGCTAGCCCCAATGAGCAGGTCAATACGCTGTGGCCTGAAGAACTGCGGATCTGCCAATGGTAAATTCGGCGGAATTTTCCAACCAGAAACGTCAACTGAAAAGCTGGGCTGCTGCTCGGTGATTGTGGGAGCTACCAACGCGACGAAACTGGTACTGTAGTCAGAGGCTTGGGACTGCAAGTTGAGTCCCACAGTATAGCCCTCCGATACAAAACTGGAATCCCCAAGACCCGATACTGCGGCCGACGACATGGTCCTTTTCAGTCTAAGTTGTTGGGCGAGGCTGGAGGTTATAAGGTGCATTTGTGATCCGGAGTCCAAGAGTGCCCGACATGGTACGAGCGATCCAGCACGATCCCTCAGCAGAACAACTGCAGTGGCTAAGAGCACAACATCCCTGCAAGAGTTCTGTGCAACCAGAGAGGCAGCTGAGGACTGCGGCTGCGCTTCAGGGTGCGGGAATGAAGAGACAACGGGTTCCGTGGGCGAGGGTCTGGCGTTTAAATGCAATAAAGTGTGATGTTTGCTACCACAGTGACGACAAGTTGATGACCTGCAAGTGCGCAATTGATGGCCAGCCTTCAGGCAATTCAGGCAAAGACCAAGCTTTTTCACCTCAATTAGGCGAAGGGACGGCGAAAGATTCCCAAACAGCGCGCATGTATATATGCCATGGCCCGCAGTATTGCAAAATAGACACTCAAGAGAAACAGACTCAGTGGCTACAAATGAACTTCTAGCGTTGCTCTGTACTTTTTTAATCTTTCCCACCTGAATGCCAGGCGTATACATTGCCATAGCGTGCTCGCGATTCTCCAACTTCTGACATCTTTGCTCCAGAAAAGCGGTGAATTGTTGGCTTGTGGGTATGCTGTCCAGCGATGACGTTTCCTCCCACTTGGCTTGCGTAGCGCTGTCCACCTTCTGCAGCAGGCTGTGTATCAAGATACAGTCTGCAATCTGCTCCGTTGTTCCCATACTCTGCAAAGCCCGAAGATTAGCATTCACAGTGTCCGACAAAGACCGAAGTTGCGACACAGACGAAGCCTCTACGCGCGGAACACCCAGAATGTCCGTGACATGCGCCTGAAAAATTAAACGTTTGTTATTAAAACGCTTATCAAGGAGGTCTAGCGCGATGGGATAGCTGGCGTGCGTGAACTCTAGAGACGAAATAGTGTCTAGTGCTGGTCCTTTCAGGCAGGAACGCAGGTGCTGCAGCTTCTCCACATTTGACAAATCGGTATCCTTGTCTATTATGGAGGAAAACATGCTCCAAAACGAGGAATACTGAGCGTAGCCACCACTGAACTCAGGAAGCTTCAACTCCGGCAGGCGTGGCCGACTTTGCACTACGACCGTAGTTGGGGCCTCTCCTACATGGTCCGTCCGCATTGTTGAGCATGGTAGCATTGTGGGCTGCCGCTTGTTTAACTCCCGTTTCATGCGAATCTCCAGCATGACCACGCACTCGTCAAACTCCTCCCTCAAGGGACTACCGATCTCATCGAGATCAATCCTCTCCAGGGCATTATGGTGCTCGTTGAATGAAACTACAAGCTCCGCTAGCAATTTCAGCCTCAGGTTCAGCTCCTCCTCACTGAGCTCGCCGATTCTCTCCTTGCCAACGGCCGTTTCGATTCTCCGTGCTGCCCCTACCATGGATTGCACCTTGCGCTTGTAGAATGCAGCTTCCGAATCGACGAACAATGGTGAGGGGGGCAAGAGTGAGGGGGTGCTATTAGAAGCCATTGGGTATGTTTACGATGCACTGGGCTACAGTTTCTGAAGCACGGAGAGGTTAATAACCGGTGAATAACCTCGAACAGTTTGATAGGAACTGTACACTCGATCGCAGCGCTCAAACACACGGGCTCACAGTTCTACAGGCCAGCAGCGAAAGTTCACAGTTTTAAAATAACTGAGTAGGTGCAGCTGACAACAACAATGGCATGCACACTTAGAGCACCGAAAACCGAAACGAAACAACCGCAAGACAAACCGCAAAGCAGATGACGCGAGAACCGTTTATGTTGCTTGTGCACAAACGCCGAATCGAAAAACCGTGGTACAAAGCGAATTAAACAACCGACAAGTGTTATTTGCGAGGCATATATATGTGTATATATATAAATATATATCGATTATATCACGTCGGGGTCACCAAAATGTTGAGCTATTGAGATTTTTCAATAGCGTAGAGCTAAATCGACAATTCGTACTTTGATTAATTCACACCACAGTTTGTTTGATTATGTTAGTTTCTTTATTTGCCATGCAAGGCGAGTGGGAGTAGTATGGGCAAGAGTTAGCAACAGGCGGACCCGTGGTGGACCGTGTTGGAGCGAGAACAATAAAAGGTTTTTGTATAAAAAGTAATAACGATGTAGCAGGTCACTGTGCCAACCGACGATATGTTGTACGTTTGATGATGCGAGATTTCGAAGTGTCGAAGCTGCGCAGACGAGCCTCCCTCACAGCCTTCGTCGGCTGACGATTTTCGGGAAGGGGAAAAATGACTCAAGAGCGCAGAGTCAGGTAGGCAATGTTGTGGATAAGAGCTTAGCTCTACACTCTTTGCGCTGCCATGGGCCGGGGCTTAGCCGAACAGTATATATGGCACAATAATCTCCAATTCTAATCCGCAATACCATAATCAAAATACGGATTGGAATTCCGATTGAAATTTGGGATCAAGATTGCAGTTTAATATGCCCTGCAGGCATAGCGACATATATTCTGGCGACACATTTCCTGGCAGGCCCTAGCCACCTATCTCCTGCTGCAAAATGTATATATGACAGAATAATCTGCAATCCATATCCGCAACACCACAATCAAAATGCGAATTGGAATTCCGATTGAAATTTGGGATCAAGATTGCAGTTTAATATGCCCTGCAGGCATAGCGACATATATTCTGGCGACACATTTCCTGGCAGGCCCTAGCCACCTATCTCCTGCTGCAAAATGTATATATGGCACAATAATCTGCAATCCATATCCGCAACACCACAATCAAAATGCGGATTGAAATTCCGATTGAAATTTGGGATCAAGATTGCAGTTTAATATGCCCTGCAGGCATAGCGACATATCTTCTGGCGACACATTTCCTGGCAGGCCCTAGCCACCTATCTCCTGCTGCAAAATGTATATATGGCACAATAATCTCCAATTCTAATCCGCAATACCATAATCAAAATACGGATTGGAATTCCGATTGAAATTTTGGATCAAGATTGCAGTTTAATATGCCCTGCAGGCATAGCGACATATATTCTGGCGACACATTTCCTGGCAGGCCCTAGCCACCTATCTCCTGCTGCAAAATGTTAATATGGCACAACAATCTGCAATTCTAATCCGCAATACCATAATCAAAATGCGAATTGGAATTCCGATACAAATTTGGGATCAAGATTGCAGTTTAATATGCCCTGCAGGCATAGCGACATATATTCTGGCGACACATTTCCTGGCAGGCCCTAGCCACCTATCTCCTGCTGCAAAATGTATATATGGCACAATAATCTGCAATCCATATCCGCAACACCACAATCAAAATGCGAATTGGAATTCCGATTGAAATTTGGGATCAAGATTGCAGTTTAATATGCCCTGCAGGCATAGCGACATATATTCTGGCGACACATTTCCTGGCAGGCCCTAGCCACCTATCTCCTGCTGCAAAATGTATGTATGGCACAACAATCTGCAATTCTAATCCGCAATACCATAATCAAAATGCGAATTGGAATTCCGATTCAAATTTGGGATCAAGATTGCAGTTTAATATGCCCTGCAGGCATAGCGACATATATTCTGGCGACACATTTCCTGGCAGGCCCTAGCCACCTATCTCCTGCTGCAAAATGTATATATGGCACAATAATCTGCAATCCATATCCGCAACACCACAATCAAAATGCGAATTGGAATTCCGATTGAAATTTGGGATCAAGATTGCAGTTTAATATGCCCTGCAGGCATAGCGACATATATTCTGGCGACACATTTCCTGGCAGGCCCTAGCCACCTATCTCCTGCTGCAAAATGTATATATGGCACAATAATCTGCAATCCATATCCGCAACACCACAATCAAAATGCGAATTGGAATTCCGATTCAAATTTGGGATCAAGATTGCAGTTTAATATGCCCTGCAGGCATAGCGACATATATTCTGGCGACACATTTCCTGGCAGGCCCTAGCCACCTATCTCCTGCTGCAAAATGTATATATGGCACAATAATCTGCAATCCATATCCGCAACACCACAATCAAAATGCGAATTGGAATTCCGATTGAAATTTGGGATCAAGATTGCAGTTTAATATGCCCTGCAGGCATAGCGACATATATTCTGGCGACACATTTCCTGGCAGGCCCTAGCCACCTATCTCCTGCTGCAAAATGTATATATGGCACAATAATCTGCAATCCATATCCGCAACACCACAATCAAAATGCGAATTGGAATTCCGATTGAAATTTGGGATCAAGATTGCAGTTTAATATGCCCTGCAGGCATAGCGACATATATTCTGGCGACACATTTCCTGGCAAGCCCTAGCCACCTATCTCCTACTGCAAAATGTATATATGGCACAACAATCTGCAATTCTAATCCGCAATACCATAATCAAAATGCGGATTGGAATTCCGATTCAAATGTGGGATCAAGATTGCAGTTTAATATGCCCTGCAGGCATAGCGACATATATTCTGGCGACACATTTCCTGGCAGGCCCTAGCCACCTATCTATCTCCTGCTGCAAAATGTATATATGGCACAACAATCTGCAATCCATATCCGCAACACCACAATCAAAATGCGAATTGGAATTCCGATTGAAATTTGGGATCAAGATTGCAGTGTAATATGCCCTGCAGGCATAGCGACATATCTTCTGGTGACACATTTCCTGGAAGGCCCTAGCCACCTATCTCCTGCTGCAAAATGTATATATGGCACAATAATCTGCAATCCATATCCGCAACACCACAATCAAAATGCGAATTGGAATTCCGATTGAAATTTGGGATCAAGATTGCAGTTTAATATGCCCTGCAGGCATAGCGACATATATTCTGGCGACACATTTCCTGGCAGGCCCTAGCCACCTATCTCCTGCTGCAAAATGTATATATGGCACAATAATCTGCAATCCATATCCGCAACACCACAATCAAAATGCGAATTGGAATTCCGATTGAAATTTGGGATCAAGATTGCAGTTTAATATGCCCTGCAGGCATAGCGACATATCTTCTGGCGACACATTTCCTGGAAGGCCCTAGCCACCTATCTCCTGCTGCAAAATGTATATATGGCACAATAATCTCCAATTCTAATCCGCAATACCATAATCAAAATACGGATTGGAATTCCGATTGAAATTTGGGATCAAGATTGCAGTTTAATATGCCCTGCAGGCATAGCGACATATATTCTGGCGACACATTTCCTGGCAGGCCCTAGCCACCTATCTCCTGCTGCAAAATGTATATATGGCACAATAATCTGCAATCCATATCCGCAACACCACAATCAAAATGCGAATTGGAATTCCGATTGAAATTTGGGATCAAGATTGCAGTTTAATATGCCCTGCAGGCATAGCGACATATATTCTGGCGACACATTTCCTGGCAGGCCCTAGCCACCTATCTCCTGCTGCAAAATGTATATATGGCACAACAATCTGCAATTCTAATCCGCAATACCATAATCAAAATGCGAATTGGAATTCCGATTCAAATTTGGGATCAAGATTGCAGTTTAATATGCCCTGCAGGCATAGCGACATATATTCTGGCGACACATTTCCTGGCAGGCCCTAGCCACCTATCTCCTGCTGCAAAATGTATATATGGCACAATAATCTGCAATCCATATCCGCAACACCACAATCAAAATGCGAATTGGAATTCCGATTGAAATTTGGGATCAAGATTGCAGTTTAATATGCCCTGCAGGCATAGCGACATATATTCTGGCGACACATTTCCTGGCAGGCCCTAGCCACCTATCTCCTGCTGCAAAATGTATATATGGCACAATAATCTGCAATCCATATCCGCAACACCACAATCAAAATGCGAATTGGAATTCCGATTCAAATTTGGGATCAAGATTGCAGTTTAATATGCCCTGCAGGCATAGCGACATATATTCTGGCGACACATTTCCTGGCAGGCCCTAGCCACCTATCTCCTGCTGCAAAATGTATATATGGCACAATAATCTGCAATCCATATCCGCAACACCACAATCAAAATGCGAATTGGAATTCCGATTGAAATTTGGGATCAAGATTGCAGTTTAATATGCCCTGCAGGCATAGCGACATATATTCTGGCGACACATTTCCTGGCAGGCCCTAGCCACCTATCTCCTGCTGCAAAATGTATATATGGCACAATAATCTGCAATCCATATCCGCAACACCACAATCAAAATGCGAATTGGAATTCCGATTGAAATTTGGGATCAAGATTGCAGTTTAATATGCCCTGCAGGCATAGCGACATATATTCTGGCGACACATTTCCTGGCAAGCCCTAGCCACCTATCTCCTACTGCAAAATGTATATATGGCACAACAATCTGCAATTCTAATCCGCAATACCATAATCAAAATGCGGACTGGAATTCCGATTCAAATGTGGGATCAAGATTGCAGTTTAATATGCCCTGCAGGCATAGCGACATATATTCTGGCGACACATTTCCTGGCAGGCCCTAGCCACCTATCTCCTGCTGCAAAATGTATATATGGCACAACAATCTGCAATCCATATCCGCAACACCACAATCAAAATGCGAATTGGAATTCCGATTGAAATTTGGGATCAAGATTGCAGTGTAATATGCCCTGCAGGCATAGCGACATATCTTCTGGTGACACATTTCCTGGAAGGCCCTAGCCACCTATCTCCTGCTGCAAAATGTATATATGGCACAATAATCTGCAATCCATATCCGCAACACCACAATCAAAATGCGAATTGGAATTCCGATTGAAATTTGGGATCAAGATTGCAGTTTAATATGCCCTGCAGGCATAGCGACATATATTCTGGCGACACATTTCCTGGCAGGCCCTAGCCACCTATCTCCTGCTGCAAAATGTATATATGGCACAATAATCTGCAATCCATATCCGCAACACCACAATCAAAATGCGAATTGGAATTCCGATTGAAATTTGGGATCAAGATTGCAGTTTAATATGCCCTGCAGGCATAGCGACATATCTTCTGGCGACACATTTCCTGGAAGGCCCTAGCCACCTATCTCCTGCTGCAAAATGTATATATGGCACAATAATCTCCAATTCTAATCCGCAATACCATAATCAAAATACGGATTGGAATTCCGATTGAAATTTGGGATCAAGATTGCAGTTTAATATGCCCTGCAGGCATAGCGACATATATTCTGGCGACACATTTCCTGGCAGGTCCTAGCCACCTATCTCCTGCTGCAAAATGTATATATGGCACAATAATCTGCAATCCATATCCGCAACACCACAATCAAAATGCGAATTGGAATTCCGATTGAAATTTGGGATCAAGATTGCAGTTTAATATGCCCTGCAGGCATAGCGACATATATTCTGGCGACACATTTCCTGGCAGGCCCTAGCCACCTATCTCCTGCTGCAAAATGTATATATGGCACAATAATCTGCAATCCATATCCGCAACACCACAATCAAAATGCGGATTGAAATTCCGATTGAAATTTGGGATCAAGATTGCAGTTTAATATGCCCTGCAGGCATAGCGACATATCTTCTGGCGACACATTTCCTGGCAGGCCCTAGCCACCTATCTCCTGCTGCAAAATGTATATATGGCACAATAATCTGCAATCCATATCCGCAACACCACAATCAAAATGCGAGTTGGAATTCCGATTGAAATTTGGGATCAAGATTGCAGTTTAATATGCCCTGCAGGCATAGCGACATATATTCTGGCGACACATTTCCTGGCAGGCCCTAGCCACCTATCTCCTGCTGCAAAATGTTAATATGGCACAACAATCTGCAATTCTAATCCGCAATACCATAATCAAAATGCGGATTGGAATTCCGATTGAAATTTGGGATCAAGATTGCAGTTTAATATGCCCTGCTGGCATAGCGACATATATTCTGGCGACACATTTCCTGGCAGGCCCTAGCCACCTATCTCCTGCTGCAAAATGTATATATGGCACAATAATCTGCAATCCATATCCGCAACACCACAATCAAAATGCGAATTGGAATTCCGATTGAAATTTGGGATCAAGATTGCAGTTTAATATGCCCTGCAGGCATAGCGACATATATTCTGGCGACACATTTCCTGGCAGGCCCTAGCCACCTATCTCCTGCTGCAAAATGTATATATGGCACAACAATCTGCAATTCTAATCCGCAATACCATAATCAAAATGCGAATTGGAATTCCGATTCAAATTTGGGATCAAGATTGCAGTTTAATATGCCCTGCAGGCATAGCGACATATATTCTGGCGACACATTTCCTGGCAGGCCCTAGCCACCTATCTCCTGCTGCAAAATGTATATATGGCACAATAATCTGCAATCCATATCCGCAACACCACAATCAAAATGCGAATTGGAATTCCGATTGAAATTTGGGATCAAGATTGCAGTTTAATATGCCCTGCAGGCATAGCGACATATATTCTGGCGACCCATTTCCTGGCAGGCCCTAGCCACCTATCTCCTGCTGCAAAATGTATATATGGCACAATAATCTGCAATCCATATCCGCAACACCACAATCTAAATGCGAATTGGAATTCCGATTCAAATTTGGGATCAAGATTGCAGTTTAATATGCCCTACAGGCATAGCGACATATATTCTGGCGACACATTTCCTGGCAGGCCCTAGCCACCTATCTCCTGCTGCAAAATGTATATATGGCACAATAATCTGCAATCCATATCCGCAACACCACAATCAAAATGCGAATTGGAATTCCGATTGAAATTTGGGATCAAGATTGCAGTTTAATATGCCCTGCAGGCATAGCGACATATATTCTGGCGACACATTTCCTGGCAGGCCCTAGCCACCTATCTCCTGCTGCAAAATGTATATATGGCACAATAATCTGCAATCCATATCCGCAACACCACAATCAAAATGCGAATTGGAATTCCGATTGAAATTTGGGATCAAGATTGCAGTTTAATATGCCCTGCAGGCATAGCGACATATATTCTGGCGACACATTTCCTGGCAGGCCCTAGCCACCTATCTCCTACTGCAAAATGTATATATGGCACAACAATCTGCAATTTTAATCCGCAATACCATAATCAAAATGCGGATTGGAATTCCGATTCAAATGTGGGATCAAGATTGCAGTTTAATATGCCCTGCAGGCATAGCGACATATATTCTGGCGACACATTTGCTGGCAGGCCCTAGCCACCTATCTCCTGCTGAAAAATGTATATATGGCACAACAATCTGCAATCCATATCCGCAACACCACAATCAAAATGCGAATTGGAATTCCGATTGAAATTTGGGATCAAGATTGCAGTTTAATATGCCCTGCAGGCATAGCGACATATATTCTGGCGACACATTTCCTGGCAGGCCCTAGCCACCTATCTCCTGCTGCAAAATGTATATATGGCACAATAATCTGCAATTCTAATCCGCAATACCATAATCAAAATGCGTATTGGAATTCCGATTGAAATTTGGGATCAAGATTGCAGTTTAATATGCCCTGCAGGCATAGCGACATATATTCTGGCGACACATTTCCTGGCAGGCCCTAGCCACCTATCTCCTGCTGCAAAATGTATATATGGCACAATAATCTGCAATTCTTATCCGAAATACCATAATCAAAATGCGGATTGGAATTCCGATTGAAATTTGGGATCAAGATTGCAGTTTAATATGCCCTGCAGGCATAGCGACATATATTCTGGCGACGCATTTCCTGGCAGGCCCTAGCCACCTATCTCCTGCTGCAAAATGTATATATGGCACAATAATCTGCAATCCATATCCGCAACACCACAATCAAAATGCGGATTGGAATTCCGATTGAAATTTGGGATCAAGATTGCAGTTTAATATGCCCTGCAGGCATAGCGACATAACTTCTGGCGACACATATCCTGGCAGGCCCTAGCCACCTATCTCCTGCTGCAAAATGTATATATGGCACAATAATCTGCAATCCATATCCGCAACACCACAATCAAAATGCGAATTGGAATTCCGATTGAAATTTGGGATCAAGATTGCAGTTTAATATGCCCTGCAGGCATAGCGACATATCTTCTGGCGACACATATCCTGGCAGGCCCTAGCCACCTATCTCCTGCTGAAAAATGTATATATGGCACAACAATCTGCAATTCTAATCCGCAACACCACAATCAAAATGCGAATTGGAATTCCGATTGAAATTTGGGATCAAGATTGCAGTTTAATATGCCCTGCAGGCATAGCGACATATCATCTGGCGACACATTTCCTGGAAGGCCCTAGCCACCTATCTCCTGCTGCAAAATGTATATATGGCACAATAATCTGCAATCCAAATCCGCAACACCATAATCAAAATGCGGATTGGAATTCCGATTGAAATTTGGGATCAAGATTGCAGTTTAATATGCCCTGCAGGCATAGCCACATATATTCTGGCGACACATTTCCTGGCAGGCCCTAGCCACCTATCTCCTGCTGCAAAATGTATATATGGCACAACAATCTGCAATTCTAATCCGCAATACCATAATCAAAATGAGAATTGGAATTCCGATTGAAATTTGGGATCAAGATTGCAGTTTAATATGCCCTGCAGGCATAGCGACATATATTCTGGCGACACATATCCTGGCAGGCCCTAGCCACCTATCTCCTGCTGCAAAATGTATATATGGCACAACAATCTGCAATTCTAATCCGCAATACCATAATCAAAATGAGAATTGGAATTCCGATTGAAATTTGGGATCAAGATTGCAGTTTAATATGCCCTGCAGGCATAGCGACATATATTCTGGCGACACATTTCCTGGCAGGCCCTAGCCACCTATCTCCTGCTGCAAAATGTATATATGGCACAATAATCTGCAATCCATATCCGCAACACCACAATCAAAATGCGAATTGGAATTCCGATTGAAATTTGGGATCAAGATTGCAGTTTAATATGCCCTGCAGGCATAGCGACATATCTTCTGGCGACACATATCCTGGCAGGCCCTAGCCACCTATCTCCTGCTGCAAAATGTATATATGGCACAACAATCTGCAATTCTAATCCGCAATACCATAATCAAAATGAGAATTGGAATTCCGATTGAAATTTGGGATCAAGATTGCAGTTTAATATGCCCTGCAGGCATAGCGACATATATTCTGGCGACACATTTCCTGGCAGGCCCTAGCCACCTATCTCCTGCTGCAAAATGTATATATGGCACAACAATCTGCAATCCATATCCGCAATACCATAATCAAAATGCGGATTGGAATTCCGATTGAAATTTGGGATCAAGATTGCAGTTTAATATGCCCTGCAGGCATAGCGACATATCTTCTGGCGACACATATCCTGGCAGGCCCTAGCCACCTATCTCCTGCTGCAAAATGTATATATGGCACAACAATCTGCAATTCTAATCCGCAATACCATAATCAAAATGAGAATTGGAATTCCGATTGAAATTTGGGATCAAGATTGCAGTTTAATATGCCCTGCAGGCATAGCGACATATCATCTGGCGACACATTTCCTGGCAGGCCCTAGCCACCTATCTCCTGCTGCAAAATGTATATATGGCACAACAATCTGCAATTCTAATCCGCAATACCATAATCAAAATGCGGATTTGAATTCCGATTGAAATTTGGGATCAAGATTGCAGTTTAATATGCCCTGCAGGCATAGCGACATATCTTCTGGCGACACATATCCTGGCAGGCCCTAGCCACCTATCTCCTGCTGCAAAATGTATATATGGCACAACAATCTGCAATTCTAATCCGCAACACCACAATCAAAATGCGAATTGGAATTCCGATTGAAATTTGGGATCAAGATTGCAGTTTAATATGCCCTGCAGGCATAGCGACATATATTCTGGCGACACATTTCCTGGAAGGCCCTAGCCACCTATCTCCTGCTGCAAAATGTATATATGGCACAATAATCTGCAATCCAAATCCGCAACACCATAATCAAAATGCGGATTGGAATTCCGATTGAAATTTGGGATCAAGATTGCAGTTTAATATGCCCTGCAGGCATAGCGACATATATTCTGGCGACACATTTCCTGGCAGGCCCTAGCCACCTATCTCCTGCTGCAAAATGTATATATGGCACAACAATCTGCAATCCTAATCCGCAATACCACAATAAAAATGCGGATTGGGATTCCGATTGAAATTTGGGATCAAGATTGCAGTTTAATATGCCCTGCAGGCATAGCGACATATCTTCTGGCGACACATATCCTGGCAGGCCCTAGCCACCTATCTCCTGCTGCAAAATGTATATATGGCACAACAATCTGCAATTCTAATCCGCAATACCATAATCAAAATGAGAATTGGAATTCCGATTGAAATTTGGGATCAAGATTGCAGTTTAATATGCCCTGCAGGCAAAGCGACATATATTCTGGCGACACATTTCCTGGCAGGCCCTAGCCACCTATCTCCTGCTGCAAAATGTATATATGGCACAATAATCTGCAATCCTAATCCGCAATACCACAATCAAAATGCGGATTGGAATTCCGATTGAAATTTGGGATCAAGATTGCAGTTTAATATGCCCTGCAGGCATAGCGACATATCTTCTGGCGACACATATCCTGGCAGGCCCTAGCCACCTATCTCCTGCTGCAAAATGTATATATGGCACAACAATCTGCAATTCTAATCCGCAATACCATAATCAAAATGCGAATTGGAATTCCGATTGAAATTTGGGATCAAGATTGCAGTTTAATATGCCCTGCAGGCATAGCGACATATATTCTGGCGACACATATCCTGGCAGGCCCTAGCCACCTATCTCCTGCTGCAAAATGTATATATGGCACAATAATCTGCAATCCAAATCCGCAACACCATAATCAAAATGCGGATTGGAATTCCGATTGAAATTTGGGATCAAGATTGCAGTTTAATATGCCCTGCAGGCATAGCGACATATATTCTGGCGACACATTTCCTGGCAGGCCCTAGCCACCTATCTCCTGCTGCAAAATGTATATATGGCACAACAATCTGCAATCCTAATCCGCAATACCACAATCAAAATGCGGATTGGGATTCCGATTGAAATTTGGGATCAAGATTGCAGTTTAATATGCCCTGCAGGCATAGCGACATATCTTCTGGTGACACATTTCCTGGAAGGCCCTAGCCACCTATCTCCTGCTGCAAAATGTATATATGGCACAATAATCTGCAATCCATATCCGCAACACCACAATCAAAATGCGAATTGGAATTCCGATTGAAATTTGGGATCAAGATTGCAGTTTAATATGCCCTGCAGGCATAGCGACATATATTCTGGCGACACATTTCCTGGCAGGCCCTAGCCACCTATCTCCTGCTGCAAAATGTATATATGGCACAATAATCTGCAATCCATATCCGCAACACCACAATCCAAATGCGAATTGGAATTCCGATTGAAATTTGGGATCAAGATTGCAGTTTAATATGCCCTGCAGGCATAGCGACATATATTCTGGCGACACATTTCCTGGCAGGCCCTAGCCACCTATCTCCTACTGCAAAATGTATATATGGCACAACAATCTGCAATCCATATCCGCAATACCATAATCAAAATGCGGATTGGAATTCCGATTGAAATTTGGGATCAAGATTGCAGTTTAATATGCCCTGCAGGCATAGCGACATATCTTCTGGCGACACATATCCTGGCAGGCCCTAGCCACCTATCTCCTGCTGCAAAATGTATATATGGCACAACAATCTGCAATCCTAATCCGCAATACCATAATCAAAATGCGAATTGGAATTCCGATTGAAATTTGGGATCAAGATTGCAGTTTAATATGCCCTGCAGGCATAGCGACATATATTCTGGCGACACATTTCCTGGCAGGCCCTAGCCACCTATCTCCTGCTGCAAAATGTATATATGGCACAACAATCTGCAATTCTAATCCGCAATACCATAATCAAAATGCGGATTTGAATTCCGATTGAAATTTGGGATCAAGATTGCAGTTTAATATGCCCTGCAGGCATAGCGACATATATTCTGGCGACACATTTCCTGGCAGGCCCTAGCCACCTATCTCCTGCTGCAAAATGTATATATGGCACAATAATCTGCAATTCTAATCCGCAATACCATAATCAAAATGCGGATTGGAATTCCGATTGAAATTTGGGATCAAGATTGCAGTTTAATATGCCCTGCAGGCATAGCGACATATCTTCTGGCGACACATATCCTGGCAGGCCCTAGCCACCTATCTCCTGCTGCAAAATGTATATATGGCACAACAATCTGCAATTCTAATCCGCAACACCACAATCAAAATGCGAATTGGAATTCCGATTGAAATTTGGGATCAAGATTGCAGTTTAATATGCCCTGCAGGCATAGCGACATATATTCTGGCGACACATTTCCTGGAAGGCCCTAGCCACCTATCTCCTGCTGCAAAATGTATATATGGCACAATAATCTGCAATCCAAATCCGCAACACCATAATCAAAATGCGGATTGGAATTCCGATTGAAATTTGGGATCAAGATTGCAGTTTAATATGCCCTGCAGGCATAGCGACATATATTCTGGCGACACATTTCCTGGCAGGCCCTAGCCACCTATCTCCTGCTGCAAAATGTATATATGGCACAACAATCTGCAATCCTAATCCGCAATACCACAATAAAAATGCGGATTGGGATTCCGATTGAAATTTGGGATCAAGATTGCAGTTTAATATGCCCTGCAGGCATAGCGACATATCTTCTGGCGACACATTTCCTGGCAGGCCCTAGCCACCTATCTCCTGCTGCAAAATGTATATATGGCACAATAATCTGCAATTCAAATCCGCAACACCATAATCAAAATGCGGATTGGAATTCCGATTGAAATTTGGGATCAAGATTGCAGTTTAATATGCCCTGCAGGCATAGCGACATATATTCTGGCGACACATTTCCTGGCAGGCCCTAGCCACCTATCTCCTGCTGCAAAATGTATATATGGCACAACAATCTGCAATCCTAATCCGCAATACCACAATAAAAATGCGGATTGGGATTCCGATTGAAATTTGGGATCAAGATTGCAGTTTAATATGCCCTGCAGGCATAGCGACATATCTTCTGGTGACACATTTCCTGGAAGGCCCTAGCCACCTATCTCCTGCTGCAAAATGTATATATGGCACAATAATCTGCAATCCATATCCGCAACACCACAATCAAAATGCGAATTGGAATTCCGATTGAAATTTGGGATCAAGATTGCAGTTTAATATGCCCTGCAGGCATAGCGACATATATTCTGGCGACACATTTCCTGGCAGGCCCTAGCCACCTATCTCCTGCTGCAAAATGTATATATGGCACAATAATCTGCAATCCATATCCGCAACACCACAATCCAAATGCGAATTGGAATTCCGATTGAAATTTGGGATCAAGATTGCAGTTTAATATGCCCTGCAGGCATAGCGACATATATTCTGGCGACACATTTCCTGGCAGGCCCTAGCCACCTATCTCCTGCTGCAAAATGTATATATGGCACAACAATCTGCAATTCTAATCCGCAATACCATAATCAAAATGCGGATTGGAATTCCGATTGAAATTTGGGATCAAGATTGCAGTTTAATATGCCCTGCAGGCATAGCGACATATCTTCTGGCGACACATTTCCTGGCAGGCCCTAGCCACATATCTCCTGCTGCAAAATGTATATATGGCACAATAATCTGCAATCCTAATCCGCAACACCACAATCACCATGCGGATTGGGATTCCGATTGAAATTTGGGATCAAGATTGCAGTTTAATATGCCCTGCAGGCATAGCGACATATCTTCTGGCGACACATTTCCTGGCAGGCCCTAGCCACCTATCTCCTGCTGCAAAATGTATATATGGCACAACAATCTGCAATCCTAATCCGCAACACCACAATCAAAATGCGGATTGGAATTCCGATTGAAATTTGGGATCAAGATTGCAGTTTAATATGCCCTGCAGGCATAGCGACATATCTTCTGGCGACACATTTCCTGGCAGGCCCTAGCCACATATCTCCTGCTGCAAAATGTATATATGGCACAATAATCTGCAATCCTAATCCGCAACACCACAATCACCATGCGGATTGGGATTCCGATTGAAATTTGGGATCAAGATTGCAGTTTAATATGCCCTGCAGGCATAGCGACATATATTCTGGCGACACATTTCCTGGCAGGCCCTAGCCACCTATCTCCTGCTGCAAAATGTATATATGGCACAACAATCTGCAATTCTAATCCGCAATACCATAATTAAAATGCGGATTTGAATTCCGACTGAAATTTGGGATCAAGATTGCAGTTTAATATGCCCTGCAGGCATTGCGACATATTTTCTGGCGACACATCTCCTGGCAGGCCCTAGCCACCTATCTCCTGCTGCAAAATGTATATATGGCACAATAATCTGCAATCCAAATCCGCAACACCATAATCAAAATGCGGATTGGAATTCCGATTGAAATTTGGGATCAAGATTGCAGTTTAATATGCCCTGCAGGCATAGCGACATATATTCTGGCGACACATTTCCTGGCAGGCCCTAGCCACCTATCTCCTGCTGCAAAATGTATATATGGCACAACAATCTGCAATCCTAATCCGCAATACCACAA
The DNA here is from genome assembly GCA_018150885.1 of Drosophila tristis. Classification (NCBI taxonomy): domain Eukaryota; kingdom Metazoa; phylum Arthropoda; class Insecta; order Diptera; family Drosophilidae; genus Drosophila; species Drosophila tristis. Next base: position 45,386 of record JAECWT010000125.1, read on the forward strand.
TAAAAATGCGGATTGGGATTCCGATTGAAATTTGGGATCAAGATTGCAGTTTAATATGCCCTGCAGGCATAGCGACATATCTTCTGGTGACACATTTCCTGGCAGGCCCTAGCCACCTATCTCCTGCTGTAAAATGTATATATGGCACAACAATCTGCAATTCTAATCCGCAATACCATAATCAAAATGCGGATTTGAATTCCGATTGAAATTTGGGATCAAGATTGCAGTTTAATATGCCCTGCAGGCATAACGACATATATTCTGGCGACACATTTCCTAGCAGGCCCTAGCCACCTATCTCCTGCTGCAAAATGTATATATGGCACAACAATCTGCAATTCTAATCCGCAATACCATAATTAAAATGCGGATTTGAATTCCGACTGAAATTTGGGATCAAGATTGCAGTTTAATATGCCCTGCAGGCATTGCGACATATTTTCTGGCGACACATCTCCTGGCAGGCCCTAACCACATATCTCCTGCTGCAAAACGTATGTATGGCATATTGATCTGCATTCCTGATCCGCAACACCACAATCACCATGCGGATTGGGATTCTGATTGAAGTTTGGGATCAGGATTGCAGTTTAATATTCCCTACAGGCATAGCGACATATCTTCTGGCGACATAGCTCCTGGCAGACCCCAGCGACATATCTCCTGCTGAAAATTGGAAATTTTGAATTAAATGAAGCAAGATTAGCTATTTTGCCCACTGTGCATCGCCTTTGTTCGATTTAATTAGCCAAAGCAAATCTATAGATCTCCAAAACGCTTTTTTTAAGTAATCTCGTGACGCAACTTAATAATTTAATGCGTAAGAACTCCGCGATGACAATGTGGCGAGGGTCTATGGGCTATACCACATGTTTGATGCTGATCAAGGTTACGTAATACTACTTAATACGAAGTTGGGAGTCATTTCTAGTGAGAAAAAGCTCCCACGTGCCTATAACGCATCCTGATGACACATTCTTAAACGATCGATAGCCGCTCCATCTCCTTCTGCATCTGCCAAGCCCTTACCTTTTTGGACACACATAACCAAAGCAAAAAACCCTATACCAATCTTTAATGAATGTACAATAAAGTATTTAATGACAATACAAGTTTTCTTCATTTCCTGAGGCGGTGCCTTCTTTCTTCTGTAACATTGTTTGCTTGGCTCTGCCTACACTCTTACTTGTCTTGCCAACTTGCCTTCCTTGACTTTCGCCAACTAACGAGAGGCCTGCGTGAGGCTCTGCATTGCAGAGCTACTTTAATTCGATCGTGGCCGTCATCAGTTGTTCTTTTCGTTGTATTGAGCTGGCCCAGTCCCCTGACTGCCACGCACTTAATACAATATATACCTAATGTTATCGCCTGAACAATTATGGTACAAGTCCGCCTGTTTAGCTAATTAGATCCGCACGGCGAAAAATCATATACACATACGTACTTAAAGCTTCATTTAATATAACCAAAAGAGATTATAATGAAAAGTTACAATTTAGCTGAGTACATATTTCTAATATTTGATATTATATAGATTCTCATATCTGCCAAGACTTTATCGTGGCAAGAAGCTCCTAACCAAAACAATTCTTCTTCATCTCTGAACTTTTGGAGAATATGAAACCAGAAATTGGCTTTCTTGTGTCTTCTTTCGATATTGATTTGAGTTAATTTATGAACTTGACTCCAAAACACATTTAAAGCAATTTATCTGGATTTGGCGTATGGCTTTTGACCATTTGATTCAGTTTGCCTCATTCGGGGGTTGACTGGGATTGGTATAAAAGATTAATTGGCAATCGCGGAGCTGTCAATTTTTAAATTGTTGCTCCTAAGTAAGCGGAAATGTCGCTGGCTCGATCACGATATCAGCCAGCTTGGGTTTGGGTCTACACAGAACTCGGAATTAGTTTCGAGCTTGGATTTCGATGATGTAGAGGCTGATGATGATGCTACCTATGGCACCCACTCAGTAATGGAGAAGGGTAACTGGATTTTGGACATCTATCCAATGAAAGTCAGCCATCGTTAATAGTCAAACGTGTTTTCTGCTCATTGGTCATATGGCCTGACATCTACAGTGCTATTTAAAAGTCGCGGCCACTTTTGAAGTACTTCACGATTGATTTAGTTAAAGTGTGTTTGACATAAGTGAGTGATAGGTTCAAATTTGCATGCGTTTGTCAGTTTCACAAGCATATATTTCGTTCCATACCAATTTTTTTCCTGAAGCATAAGGTGTTAATTGAATAAAAATTCCTGTTAAAGGTAATACCGTTTTTTTGTTAACCTAGTCCTTTTTGTGGATATTCGCGCCGCAGTTTTTTTAGTAAAATTCACAAATTTGCGGTTTTTAATTTTTAAAAAAGGTTTTTGGGAGTGTATTGCAAATTCTAAGTTTGAGGAAGTGATTTACTCATTACGGCCCACAACCTAAATTTTGTCTCGTGCAAAGTACATTCAAAAGTTTATCATTTGTTGCACAGTGTTATTTGTTATCAATACTCCGCCTCTAAGTTTCCACCCGAATAAGATTTATAAGCGTTTTCCATCCATGAGTAAAATTGTTATATATCTGTGAATCTAGAAAATAAGGGGGAACAAATTGTTTTTTTTTGTTATTCCTTTAAATGAAAGTTGATCTACTTGTTTGAAGTTTGCTTAGACTGGGTTCCCATCTATTTTACAGCCTCCACATGCCACGCTGAGGTAGTGCGAGTGCGACTATCGTGGACAATACATTTTGGATACATTTCTTATCTCTAAAGAAACTTGATAAGCTAAGCGTAAAAAATGTTTGTGGTTGACATATGCATGCATATGTACATATGTATATGATATTGTTATCCGATATTTGTTTAATAATATACTCTATGACAGCTGACAGTCATAATAACTTCTTCTGCAAAGGTATGAGTACATACTCGTAATAAAAAGATATTGAATTAGGAAGAGGAGTAGAAAGACTTGAAACTATCCAACATATCCCCTGTAACCGGTTGCGGTGACATGTGTAAGACAAAGCAGGCAGAGGGAAAGAATCTACGACGCAAAGATGGAGATAAGATCAGTATAAGAAAACAACACAATCAATCGAAAAATAAAAACCAGTCGATACTTTCTGATTTGCGACACATGGCCGCGACTCTACTTATAATCGGTACTCAGTGAGAATTTTTATATATAATATATAGGACTTAAGCAATTTGTTATTTTATAAAAATGGAAGGAAGTGATGGACATAAACCTCATAAGCTTCATATCCAAATATGTTCTTCGTAAAGTAGGCTAATATTTTGGTCAAATGGAGCTTCATTCGTTACAAATTGAAATATAGCTTTTCATGCATATATTATCTGGTCTCTCCAATTATTCAAAATGAAAAGTTTTGTAATAATTGGATTGGCTACAGTTGTGACTGTGCCATTGATGTACGCCTTGAAGAAACGCAAACGTCCCACTCAACTGGTTCAGGAGGAGGAGGAGTACGAGGAGCAACTGGTAGAGGATGATGTGGAGCGGATGGAGGAGTATCCACTGATGGGCGACGAGGAGGTCAACGTGGAACGTTCACGTGACATCTGCTTTGGAAAATTAGTTATGGCTTTTTTCATTGGATTCGTCCTGTCAAAACTGTTTTCACGTGACGCATTTCATAAAATCCTGATGACGAGGCTCAATCGTATGTAGTAATGAAAATAAACTTCACCTGTGCTGTCTTTAATTCGCTTGTTAGCAATTAATCATTCAGTATCACAAGTTTTTCTGTAGCACAAATATACTTCAACACCTCATTTGGAAGGACCCTCTATAATCTGGCAGATCACAAAAGTCAACATGAAAGTCCTGTTTCCCAAAGAAAAGTTGGCAACTTTTCTTTAAAACTTTTATTGAAATATGCCGGAGCTACCTGCCAAGTTCCTATCGAGATTTATCGAATAAATCTGCAACATATCATAGGTTCTGTCCATATACATGCATATGGATTTATGTATACTTATAGATCCTTCACTGTATGCATAAATAAAGTCAATAGATACTATATGATCGGAAAAGCCAAAACAATTGCTTAAAATTAAAAAGACTGGTCTTTTTATACTTTAAGAAATTCCACAGAAACTTCAAAGATAGATAAAACGATAGACAGAGCGATAAGACAAGCGAAAAGGGAAGGTAGAAAACGGGCAACTGACTAACAAAGAGACATAAAACTTTACGTTTTAGGGTAAAAGCAAAACGTGTTTAGCTTTCTATTTAAATTATGCAAATTTGCATTGATTATTTTTTTCTTGGCTATAACACAAATACAATAATATATAAAAAATAAAACTGATAAAACACCTAAAAAAATATTGTAGAAAAGAGTCATAAAAAAAGGAGCGTTCGCGCGATTGGCGGTAGTGCTGTGGTGCTGTGCTGGTGGCTCGGGGAAATATGCATAACCGGTCAAAGACCACAGAGAACTTGATCGCAACTCGTTGGATCGCTCGTCCGGATTGTCTTGTCTGTCGGCTGGGATGGTATTCGGATTCAATTCTTGACGCTAAGAATGAATATTTGGCAGTCGCCAAACTGTAGCTGTGCGAGCATTTCCTTAAGTTGGCTATAAGATATGATTTAGCCACTTATTATTTATGGTTTAGAACTGTCGACAATAGACAGAAGCAGCCACGCCAGCAGGTAACCAGATCTCTGATTCAGAACCCCATCGGACTCAGGGGTGTGCTGGGAACGGCAGCGGGGAACCACATGCAGCCATAACAGATCTCTTATGTGATTATTCCATTCAAATTCAATCATCGCCCTGAACATGCTCCAATAACGACAAACCGCGTTCGCCAAATCCAGAATCGAGCTGTCACCTAAAAGAAATCAAGATTATCCCATAAGACAGAGTGATTGGATTGGAAGGGGGGAGTGGACTAGAATTAAATGGGGCTCGTGCATGTGTCCCCATGCAAATGAGTGTCGGCCGGAGCGAACTGGAATACGGACCTCAAACAGCGTCTGAACTAAACCTATGAGCCAGCTTGAAAGTGAGATGGGATGGGAGTGTAGTGTTCCAAGCACAACAGATATATTAGATATCATTCCCTACAAAAATGCTTATCTTCAAAATTGTGGATGTCACAGATTTTTCTTCTTTGTGAAAACGGAAAGAGACGTGACAAAATTGTGAAACCAACTTGATTCAGTGTGATATTACATGAGTCAGGAAGCAATATTTAGTTTCTCTTGCTCTTATAGTCTCTGAGTATTAGGCGTCAAATAGTACGGACATAAAGACGGACGCTCAAACAGACTCGGCTATTGTTGCTGATTAAGAATATATATACATATGTCCCTTATGGGGTCAGAAACGTTTCCTTCTCTGCGTTACACACATCCAGTTCGATCGCAAATCGAATATATCCCTTAACTCTTCGAGTACGGGTATAAAAATGATTTAGTTCTAGAATGAAATATTACAAATGATAATGGAAAGATAATGAAAGAGATTAAAGATAGATATTTAGATTTGTAAAATTTTTGTTCATGTGTACATAATATGTACTACATACATGTATATGGTAAAAGTATTAAAATGTGAAACGTTTTTCGGCAGCGGACGAAAGAATTACCTTCTGGAATGCAAAAGGCCAGGATATGAATCAGTCGATATATGTATCAAAAGATAGATAGACGAATAGGTAAATACATTTCTTGTGAAGAGAAAAATGAACAAAGGGAACCGAAATTATGCATTGATATAAGAGCCCAATGAGGTGGCCTCTCGGTCGGCGTCTGAACATCAGAAGAACCATTTGCGCAGTTTAACGCTCTGCTGATGATTTTTAGTCACGTTGTTCTAATTTAGGGCCTGATTTCTATATATTCTTTATGCCACAGCTCTCCGGTTTACAAAATTTTAGCATAATGGATCCCGCAGTGACTCCTAAGGGAAGCCGATTTCAGTGCCGAAGAAGAAGGAGAAGGGAGTCTGAATCAAACAGAACAGAACCGAACAGCACATAGCAGAACAGAACACAACGGAGTGTTTTGGTTTTTGGAAATCTCGTTTCTGTTTCTTTATAATTGCTAATTTATTTATTTATTTTATACTTTTTTTAAACGGAAAGCGAAGCGAGTAAACTGGTGGCTGCGTAATAAGTTGTCCGATATGTTAATTTGCCAAAGAAATATTCGTAAAACAACGCACAAAGATCGATAATACTAAAAATTAGGGGACTAAAAAAGCCAAATGAAACACTTTCTTTTCGCTATGCAAATTTCGAAATTAAGTAAAATTGATGATAAATTGTTCGGCGTTTGCAGCGACACAAAGGCTTTTACTGGGAACTTTTACGAAACAGCGGCAGCAGAAGAAACATTTTATGCACGACTATAACGATGGTGAGTCATACAAGGGGCCACTCCCTCAGGCGGACAGTGAGAGAACACGTTTGGGGATAAGTGAGACATCACGTCTAATCAATTCACTTCACTCGACTCCAATCCAATATGAGTTTTGGGACGGCTATGCAAGAATGCATAGCAAACTTGATATCAAAGACATAGAATGAATACAGATATTTTCCAAGGCAAAAGCCATCATCAACGAACGGACCCCGTTGAGAAGCTGTTGAAATGGCCAAAACGTTTTTATTAGCTAAGCAGATCAACGCGTAACCAGAAGAAGAATCTAGCCACGGCACAGAGCGACACAGAGAGACGTCTGCTTCTGCTGGTGGGCTGTGGTGCCCAAAGGCTGTTGGAGGTTTCGTCGCTTTTAAATGAAAAATTAATGCCGTACAGCATTCGCTTAAGTTATTAAGCATAAAACTTAAATTGAAGGTACCATTAGCGATTATCATTAGAGCTGCGTGTCCGGTCAGGTTTGATTCCAAATCCATCCAGTCGATTTCTGTCTAGCTCCATTTATTGTATTTTCAACTCTCCATCGCTGATGGTAATAAAAGATCTGTGCGATCTGTTGATCTACTGCCTGAAGACATCACAATTGAATGCCAAGGACTCCTTTCGAAGTGCTGCATCTATGCTTGAAAGTTCATAGTTACCAAAAGTACCACAGCACACCATAGAACAATTTGTTAATTGAATCTATATATTTATGTTCAATATTGGATGTAAAAATTATTCAAATGATTAAACTTCTTGAATGAAATTCCAAGCAAAAATGCGTTTCCAATGATCGTAGAATACTTGCATGATTTCACCCTGTACGAGTATTGCAACGATTTCCCCCTCTAACCAAGTGGTAGACTTGGGAATTGGCATACTCGTAGAGACAGCCGCACATCTGTCGACGATGATAAGTTATGATAATCGGCAGATTGTAGAGTAGAGTATAGTACCAAAGTTGATAAATATGATAAGACCGAAATGGAACGCTTAATTAAGCGAATACTTAACGAGATATGAGACCATATAAGAATGGTGCCTCTTCGATGTTGATCGTAATCAAAGTCACCATCTCTGATGACGATCATTAACATCTTATGATGATAGATCAAATATGCTAAACGCATTCAAATCTTCCATTCCCATATCTTGCTTAGAATCAGAATCAGTATTTGGGACGCTTTGGTTCATTCAACAGAATTATCCATGGTTTACTGTTTACGGTCCACAGTCTGTCGAAACTGGTACCTGGTCAAATTTTTAATCGTGAATCGACGCATATTTTATCGCTCTCCGTGTAGCGTCCCCCTAACCCCCCACCCCGTTACTATGTGTCTTATATCGGCTCGTATTCCATGCTTTACAAAAAATTAACGTAGATTTAAATTTACGCATTTACTCGTATCGTACAGATTCGGGCACCAAAAGAAGAGGCGAAAAAAACCATCATTAAACGTGTATGCTAATTCGATGATGGCGGTTTTCTAATTTTGTTGCTCGAAACCAGATTGTCATGTGGGGTCGGAACTGTCCGAAGCGATCGAATGTGCCTTCGAGGCACACAAAAACTACCAAAACAAAAAAACGATGGCCGGTCTTAGGCAGTTACATCTTCAGTGCCGAATCATATATGGATAGAAGATAAGCCCCTTCCCACCATCAAGCCTAATTCCTCCCTCCTCTCTGAAAGATGACAAACAGACATTATTCTACATCAGTGGTCGGCACACACACACTGACAGGTTTGCACTGGGCTTGTGTGCAAATACAGCAGTCAAAAAGGAACATTTTATTAGTGCCAGACACTGTGATACACGTGTACGTGAGCAGCAGCGCAGCAGCAGCGCCTTTTTCTAAGCACAATAGAGAGTGCCAAAGTGGCAGAGACTGGGCGACGCGCCGGCATCCCAAGCAGAATTCTTCTTGTCCGGTTTAGCTTAATTCGCTTTCTGCTTCGTATTCTCTTTGCTTGCTGCTTCTTTTTCGTTTTCTCGTTCTCCAGCAAATCGTTTTGCTGATCATACGAGTATATAAAGGAAACGAGACGTTGGCATCGGTTGTATTTATTTGCTAGAATCTGTGCGCAACGGAACAGCTTACAAGCTGAAAGTGTAATTTCCCTCAAAGCCAGATCCGTTAAGTTTAGCTTGCGATATCCTCGTTTTTAATTTTTTCCTAAACCCGCTCAAAGAAATATGAAGAGTTTTGTAAGTGCCCGACAACAAACAAAAAAAACAAGGAGAAACAGAGACAAAATTAAATAAGAGATGCTAAAACAAAACATTTTTTTATGGTGCCGCATGTGAAAAAAGGATGCAGTGAAAGTGTAAACCAAAAAGATTTATTGCATTGTCCTTCAGAGTGGAACTCCATGAAAAATTTTTAAATAATTGAGAGAAAAGTCTTATGGGTAGACTATGGCCATAGAATGGAATGCAAAAAGAATGAAAGCTTTCAATTTAAATGGAAAAGAAGGCTTACGCTCCGCTTTCTATCAAGATATCGATCTATCACCTTTGGGCTGCAGCTCAGTTCCACCCTCCATCGGTCAGAAGAGAAAAAACAGTCGAATGACAAATATTGAAACGCTTAAAACATATAGTCCCAAAACCAAATCAAATACGGTGCGAGACATTGCAACGATGACGTCGCACTGTCAAGGAAAAGTAAACAAAGCGGCTACAGCACGACTGATGCGCGGACTCAAGCGCTGACAAAGATGCTGGCAAAACGCGCGCCACTTTGATTAATTGCCCGCTAATGCTAATTGCAAAAAATGCTAAATGCAAAAGACTTCGTCTTAAATTAAAACATTAACTGAAAAAGCTTCCAGACATTTTGTTAGTAATTTATGCCGTGCAATATGGATATGTGCATAGATATATCTGTGGATAAATGCAGACTTTTCTCGATCGATTTTCATTGGACTAATTTTTGTTTTCTGCTCCTCATTTTTCAGTTATTGTTGGTCTGCTTGGCGGCGCTGGTGGTGGCTGATGTGAAGCATCTGACGGACCGAAATCTGGATCTATTTAAGTACAATCCCAGCGACATCTACACCCTGCCCGAGGACATTGACGACGACAAGCCGGCGGTGCACTTCAGCGGAGATGTGATGAAGGCTAAAACCGAGAAGTTGCAGAACTACAATTCCGGCAAGAAGTTCAAGTTGGAGTGAGTAAAATGGCAGGTTTGTCGTTGCAGCTGTGCTAAGACCACAATTCTCTTTTCGCATTCCCTCCACAGACTGAAGACTCAGAACGGCATTGAGGTGAGCAGCGTGGGAAAACTGAAGGACGATAAGACTTTTGTGGTCAGTGGATCGTACTCCTTCACTGGCGCCGATGGCAAGCGATACAAGACCCGCTACACAGCCGATGAGTTCGGCTATCATCCCATCACAGAACTGGATTTGGACATTCCCGAGTAAGTTTAAACGTCTTGCCCGAGTTCGAAAGCAGATTTCTTTATCGTGTGACATTTGTGTGTGCCTGCAGGCCCCAGCCGTTGGCCCCAGCTGGCCAGAGGCCCGCCGTGGATGCCAGCAGCCTGTTGGGCAACAAGAACCGCTTCCAGTTCCTGCAACAGAGCCTAAACCCTGAGCAGGCCGGTCCACTGCGCGGCAGCGGCCAGAGCGGGGATGACTACAGCTACACGCCTCAGAAGGATGGGACCAGCGGCCAGATTTTCAGCTCCCCCTACGGTGGAGTCCGTCAGACGCAGTCCAGCGACAACTACGGCAATGCTATTGGAGCTTTCGGCAATGGATTTGGAAATGGCAATGGATTTGGTGACGTGAATGAGTACGGCAATGGCTATGATTACCAGGCACCCAAAGTGCAGCTGGTGACGCCATCGCGCCAGTACCTACCCGTGGCATAGGGATCCATACGAATCCCTAGTCCATTATCTTCTCAATCACTAATCCCCGTTCCCACACCCCTGCTTTCCACTCACAGCTGCAAGTATTTAGATTTAAGTGCAACTCCAACGGAACCACACATCCAACAACAACCAGAGTAAAGAGATAGTGAAATTTTTTTTTTATCATTTTTTAGTGTTATATACAATGCACGTTATAGTATGATATTATATACTGATATATAATGTATATCTACACCACACACACACACACACACAATCACACAACAGCACACACACAAACACAAAACCCGACAAAAGACAAGAAACAAATCTATGTATATACACTGAGTGATATTAGTAGTAAATAAAATGGCTAAACTAACTCTAGAATGTCTTCTCTTCCCTAAAGAGTATTACCAGTCCCAGTTGTTGTGACTGGGGACCTAATTTATAAGTGCTTATATAATGCTTGTCGCGCTAGCATGGAATATAGAGGTTTCTGAGTTTTCATGCCATTTCCAGTTAAGGGACGTGGAAAATGAATCAAGAATAGTTTAAATCGTTTTGATTAATTTATTTGTTCATTTTAATATTCTCTTTGGTTACAGAGCTAGCATAGAATGGCTTTAAATTAGAGTTACATATGTACGAGTAGGTTAAGTATAAGCGAAGTTGGTGGGGTCCAAGCGAACGGAGGCCAAGGACCCTGCATGTGTGAGAAGAGATCAATTAGAAAATGTAACTTCAAAGAAGTTGCGGGTAGGTCTGATGGAAAAACATATTAAGAAGAAGTGTTTCAACTGACTAGTGTTACAGAATCGTTCTATGCAACATATCACGAGCCTTCACTTCTACATCGAGACCTGAATCTGCACGCAGTGGAGGAATTGTTTGGAAAACACACAGGCAGATACAGCGACAGACTGACCAGACACCGCAGTAAGCTAACGAGACGCCTACCCCGGCCTTTGAGGCGCTTAAAACGATTGGGTTTTGCCAAAACCATTGGCCAAACATAAAGTGCCCCTACCAGAGAACAAGTTCCCTTTGTAAGTATGTGTACAGCATTGGGCTTGGTTCTGTTTTCTGTTATATTACTCGTGTTGTTATTTTTGTTTAACAGTTTCAACGCCAACAAATTATCCCTTTTTAGTACTAAAAATTAATTCCTTTAGATCTCTAGTTACCCGTCAAACTTACTTACAACATAAATATGCAACATCTGTATTTAATGGGCTAAGTGGTAGTGGTGATCCTATTTTATGTTCTATTGCGTTTACGAATCGTACTGAGTCAGTTTTTGGACTAAGTTAGTTTTTGCATTGAAGCAAAATACGAGACGGAACAGGCCAAGAGCGACCGGATGCGATCCCTTGCCTGCACAAAGGCAGCTATCACCTCGTCCAGCGTGGAAGTCTTGTCCGTCTTGCTTTCTTCGCTGCTTTTCAGGCCCAGCTGCATCTTCATCTGGATCAGCATCTCCGGCTGGCACTGCTGCAGCTTACGAATGCGAAAGAGCAACGACCCAGTGTTCCTCATGGCATTTGCTGTGTCCAGACTGAGGCGCGTGTTAAGTCTGGATTGTGGTTTGGATCGGCCCCTGAAGTAGGCCACAAAGTCGAAGTTCTGGCGGCCGCCAATAAAGTAGCGGTTGAGGTTGTCCAGCCAGCTGCCTAGCGGACGTATGCACGGCAGCCGAAGGCCTTCACTGGACGACGGCGGAAGCGGGTCCACCAGGGAGCAGGCGAAGTGGGAATAACCCTCGCAGCGTTCGCGCTGCCATCCGTCTATGCTGATGACCTCGAAGTAGACGTGAAGCAAGTGGACGGGATCGAACTGCTCCTCGCAGAGCAGCGTCAGCTGCCAGCAGTGCGCAAGGTGAGCACAACGGGCATCGCCCGCGCCCAGGCAGGTGGCAGTGGCGCCACGCAACGGGAACGGATTATTGCCGGTGGCCATCGTCTCCACCAGGGTGTGAGGAGGCGGCTGGATGTGGTAACGCACATGGATGTTTGGGTGCTCGAAGTGCTGGGCCTCCTGTATATCCAGCAGCAGGGAGATGCAGCGCATCCGCTTGGGCGGCGTCTCGAAGTGTCTTAGGACACGCAGTTCCGTGGTGAGGTTCCGCTGGAGCTGGAAGTAGTCCAGAAGCTCCTGCGAGGAGGCATTCGCTGGCAAAGGAATTTTCTCATCCGACTGCACGTGCTCCACTTTCCCTTGGTGGTCCTCTGCGTTCCGCTTATTCAGCAGAAGGGCCTCCATCCGCAGGTTCCACTCCACGTCGACCACCGCCTCCAGCGGCGAGATGCTCTGGAAGCCGTAGCAGTAGAGCTGGCGGCAGTCGTCGACCCTGTCGATCACAGCCTCGTAGTCCATGTCGTCGGCGCTGCAGGTGAAGTCCGGATAGACGTAGAGTAGCCCCAGCGCAGGTGAGTACCGGAGGGTCACAAGCAGAGTGTCCTCCTGCAGGTCGGCGTACACGTACATCACCTGAAAGCCGTCGGCGTGGAGCTGACGCGCTTCTGTTGGCAGGTTCTCCTCTCCGTCCGCATCGATCAGCGTGTGGATGAGACAGGTGCGGGCCGCGAAGTTCGGATCCTCGACGAACGACACCTGGGACATGGACGCCGAGGAGTTACTCCCGTTGGGGAACCATGACATCCTGGAGGACTCACTGCGCCAGCGCTTCGATTTTCGTATCTTGCGGTGCACGTGCGCCAATTCCTCCTTTGCCAGCTCCTGCTGCTGCTCCTCCAGCTGTAGATGGAGCTGCTGCAGCTGGAAGATGTCCTGGGCCCAGCGGTGGTAGCGATGCTGCAGCTTAGTAACGCAGGCGGCTCGCTCTTGGCCGTAGGTCTCCAGCTCCTCGCGACTAAAGTGCTTCTGCTGCCAGGCAATCTGCAGGTTGGCCGTGCACCCGTTGCACAGCTCCTTGTTGAGCGCGTAAAAGGCCCGACCGGCCTCGCTTATCACGTTCCACTTGTTCTGCTCCTGGCTCTCCGACTCAGTCTCCGCCTCTGCAAGGCGATCCTGCTTCAGCTCCATCTCTGGCACTGGCTCCTGCGTGTGGTCGTACGGGCGTGCCGTAGTGGATACGTGTCCCTGGGGACTGGCTAATGTCCTGTAGCTGCGTCGGGAGCTGATCGAAGTGGGTAATTGTCCACGGGAACTAGCCAATGAGCTATAACTGCGTCTGAAGCTGCTCGAGCTGCCCGTGGTCGGATAGTAATAGTTGTAGTAGGCCTGCTTACCATAGCCCTGGCTAAAGATGGGATCGTCGCACGTTGGCACAAAGATGAAGCAGTCGCTCCAGATCTCCGGGCCGAAGTCATCGGTGCTGCTGCTGGCTGGGGGCGTGCTATTGACAGCGGCTCCAGCGTAGTCCAGCGTTGGGACTGGCAGCCATTCGCTCAGGTGCCGCAGCTTGATGTCCAACCGCAAGTCGGTGATTTCCCCCTTGAGTCGATAAATGCCCGTTCTCTTAGTGTCTTTGCTTTGTTCCTTCATATCTCTTTTTATGCCAGATTTGACAATTTCGTATTTTTTGTTTTTTATTTTCGAATTGCTATGGCAATACGTCGTTCATGAACGAACTAATCAAAAAACAATTCACTTCTGTGAACGAACTAAATAAGTTCACACTAATCGAAAATTACATTCTTCGATTTTGATATTCCGTTTCCTATTACCAGCTAGCTAGTACCCTGAGCGCTAAAAACATAATTTAATCCGATAAATTAATTCATTGTCTACAGAATTGGTTAATTTTAAATGCTCCCTTTTATTAAATTGCTTATGAAAAATAATGTAAAACAAAAAAATTCAAAAAAACTGAATTTATTTTTGCAACATGACAACTACACAGGGATGAAATTCTCTACATGATGTATACATGGCTGTAGACAACCAACAACAAAACACGTTAACTCATTTAATTATCTAACAAGAACGACAAAGAGGTCGAGCTTCGCAACGTGCCATCAAAATATGAAAATTATCAATGATTAAAATAAAATAGATTCATAAATCGATATCTATATTGATATAAATGGGAAAAATTTAAATGATGAATATGAACATATGTAATGAATGTGAGAATCTGATTTTAGAATACATAATCTTTTTGTTTTGTTTTTTTAAGATATATTAGATATTAATGTTTTAATAAACAATTGGAAAAGTATGAAAAGTTCTCTTGTCCGCGGTGCTGGAGACAGGCCTTTAAGTGATTTAGCCCCTCCTTGAAATCCTGGGTACGACCTTGTATAGAATGATTCACTTGCTACCACATTTTTTATGTACAAAACATCTGGTAAAAGCCTTTTCTGAGACTTTTGAAGGCGAAATAAGAGGGTAAAGGAATATCGTATAGTTGCATTATGGGCGGGAGGATTGCTAGTGGGACAGGGTGAGAGCATCGAAATCAAGGACAGAGAGAACGGGGACGAGCGCGTGTGCGCCTGTTCGTGCCCAAGTGCTTTGCTTCTTCACTACCACATACCGTTCCCCTTATCCCACACTGTTCCGACCAAGCTTTGCTTTGCTTTGCAAATATAACGAAAAGCTCCTTTGGCAAGTGGCCGCACTTCCACGCTTCTTTGACAGCTTCCTGCGCGTGGCCATATGGTCGTTAGCTGAGTCTACTGTGCAACAGGCAGAATGGGCAGAGGGTGGCGGAGGGACGACGCGAAAGTTCCTAGAGATAGTAGTAGATAGTATACGCACCTATCGGTTAGCCTTAAGGCCTATACAAGGTGTATTTCCACAAGGTGAGGCCTTCAGGAGAGCGGCAGTTTGATTATTTTATTAAATTTATGTGTGCAAGTGTAACATACTAAGAACGAGACAGAAGATAGCACTTGGGTGTGAGGGAAACGGCGCCTTACTTTATAAAAGTATATGTATGTACTTATATATATGTATATATTTTGATATATATCAAACAGAAGCCAAGGATCGCAAGAAGCTCTTGTTAATCGACAAGTTCCCATATTATGATATTGGTTGCTTAAGACCCTATGCATGCATGTGTACATGTACATATGTACATATTAACAATGTCAGTGTGTTGCGCATGGCCCGCATCGAACGATGGGGCAACGATACTTTGGCATCTGTCGCGACAGCTCCTATCGGCCCATCACTGCCTGCGATTGTAACTGTAATAATAAAATTCCGGCTGTCGCTGCTGTTGTGCACCAGACGACGCATATCAGCGCCAGCGTGCGCACTTGGACGTGCCTCCTGCGTGCTTTTCCATTTCGTTCCTGTTGCCATTTCATTTCGTTCGTTCGGGGCCGCAAAAAAACAGTGAACAGCTACAAACAATAACAACGCTGCAGATAGATATAGGAGGGAGAGAGAGTGCGCCGCGCCGCGCCTATCTGCAGGCAATGATTCCTGTTGTTTACTTTGATTGAGATCCACATTATTAGAGAGAGGAGCGGGAGAGAAATAAACAACAAAACATCATTGCAGACCGAAACCAGCCAGCCAAAAACATATCATCACCCGATTATAATGTGACAAGATGGACTTCCAGAACTGCAATAACACGGCCAATAAGTTCGTCTGTCCCAGCGACAGGCAGCTGGCCCTGCGTGCCAAGTAAGTACCGTTATAAGCCCCAAAAGCCCAGCCTACGGAGCAACTGAGGGGCATGGCCTGAAAGCTAAGTTGGGTTTAAAGCTAAAATGGCATTGGGATTAAAAGACTAATGCAACAATTGGCTACACTATAATATCTCCGTATTTGATAGCCATTCGAATAATAGCATACAATTATATTTTTCATGTGTATGTGTGTGTTTGTGTTACAGCTAACAACAACCAAAATTCCACAAAAGCTTTAGATTTTATTTAATTACTTTCACTCCGTCTGTGTGTGAGTGTGTGTGCATGATTCGCCAAAAGCACAGCACAAAACTATGGCCTAATCAAATGAAATACATGTGTGTGATGTGTGCATCACATTGTCAGACGACAACTATGGCTATATAGTGCGGCAGCCATGTCCCTGAACGAAAAACTGTGAGGGCTAAGGAAAGTATAAGCTGGACTGAAACGGAAAACGAGAAGGGGACAGGAGGAGATCCAAATGGTTTCTGTGTCGGCACCATTCTATCATAATTTTTTCACGCTGGCAGATTAATTAAATTTTAATAATTTTTGATATTTTATGATGTGACGCACCTTAAGTTTATGGGCCCATTTATTTATTTCATTTATTTATTGCAATTGACGAGCTGGGGGGTGGGAATTGAGGCATGGCGGAACCATTTACATGATTTAAGCAACACGCCCATGCCGCATATTGCATGTACCTCGCTACATGCCGCATACCACACCAGGAATCCAGAATACACAAAACGAAACCATTTCCCTACTACATAAATATGTATATCCTCAGCATATGCTGGTTGTACGCAGTATGCTTCGTGGGCAACCGTGGGCTAAATCAATCCCAGCTGACAGAAAATGCGACTTTGACGCATTAAAAATACAACAATGCCGCCACACGGACATGCATTGACAGCCCCAGCCATGGCACAGTATGAACAGAAAGCTGAGCAAAAAAAAGAATGGTGTGCAGGGGGAGTCGGCAGGCAGGGCAGGTTTCAAGTGTGCAATTTACACTTCCGTTAGTTTACTCCACTCACATCTAAACACACACACACACACAAACCCTCACAGCCAGACACACACGACAATAAGGAAGCAAAGAAACAAAGAGCTTTTGCATTCAACCAGCGACAGGGAAAAAAGAGAGAGTCCTTCACGCTTGCCGCTTCTCTCACTCGTACTCTGACTCTCATTTTCTGAGAGTCAAGGGAGCAACCTTAGGAAGAGGAAAAGCTGGCCCAAGGGGTCACCAAGGAGAACTGTTAAGGGGGAAGTCAATCAGCACAAGTGACGCCTATTTGCCTCAAAAACAAGACAAACTGACAAAAAAAAATTCGGGAAATAACATGAAAAATTTGTTGTTGTTTCTAGATATATTTTTGATAGTATTTAAGCTCATTTAGCGCATTTTAAGTTTTATAATCAAGCTCGATCTCTTCTACCTTCTTCGAATGAAGCATTTTTGCCTCATTTTCAGGTATTTGTCGGGTCCAGTGTTAATAGAACACGAACCCGCAAGGGTATTTTCACATGGAGCAACAGAACGCAAAGACGTGGAAAACATGGCCACACACAATCAATTGCACGTACGAGTACGACTACAAGGCACACGAAAAGTACATACGAAAAAAAGTTTAAAGTAAAGCCTATACGCCTGAATTTGCATTCCCGAGCTCTAGTTGCTGTGCATGCCCATATGTGGGCTTTGAGGTTGCGCATTGTTATGAGTACTCGAAGAGTTAAGGGGTATATGTATAAGATTTGTGGTAAAAGTGGTTGTGTGTAACGCAGAGAAGAAAACGAACACCTCCTGAAAAGCAATGGAAATAAAACAACAATTAACTAAACAATTATTGCAATTGTAACTGCATGGGTCCGGGTCCAAAGAGCCGTGGGTGAAGTCTAAGATACTTTTATGCCTGTTGTAATGGTTTCGATGCAGATGGTGTGATATTTTACCAAGTCATCCAGAATGTAATTTATGAGTGTACTATCAATATAACAAGATTGTGTGCATACAAATACATCCAGCTGTCTGTTGTATATTTATTTAGGTCAGCGGTGCATATAACATATTTATGTTGGTGGGTCAGTTAATGATTATCTTAGTTTATTTATTTGGGTTGCTGGAAATTCCTAATACCAAATGGCTTGAAATTCATTTAGGTCTCACCATACGGTTTTATGTCTTATCTAAATGTTACAAGTATTTCACAATTTTAGTTTTTTGAAGCTTTTGCATAGCACCACACCAGTTCAACATACTCTACTCCTGCCATCTACTGGGTGTAAAACGGGGGATAATAAGCCGGGCTATGCGGCGGTTATGGGTACAGGAATTAGTCCTAAACATGGCCGAGCTAATCAACATTGAACTTGACATTTTGGTCGTTTGCCGGCTGCCACGGTGTTGCTGGGGCTGGGGAACATGGAAACCACATTAACCAGCCCGCCCATCCCATTTAATTTCCCACAATTGAAGCACTTTTGGAGCTGGCACATTGACAAGGTCTCCGCGTATTTTTATTTATTCTATATCTCCCGCACAGGTTGAGAGCCGGCTGGAGCAGTTCAAAGACCAGTGAACCCTTGCGTCCCGAGGAGCAGGAGGCAATCATATCCGTGATACGGCGCAATGAGGAGATCGAGATTGCCGAACGGCAGCGGGTCGGCCGTCTGGTGGAGCGTGTCGAAAAGATCAAGCAGCATGCTGTCGAGCGGGGCCCCAACTGTTGTCGCCTCTGCGGGGACACCTTTGGGCTGCTGCGGCCACATCGTATCATCTGCGAGGACTGCCGCCAGTCCGTTTGCACCAAGTGCAGCGTGGACATCAATATCCGGTATCACACCAGCGAGCGGACCCGGGAGATTTGGCTCTGTCGCATCTGCTCGGAGACGCGCGAGATGTGGAAAAAGTCGGGGGCCTGGTTCTTCAAGGGGCTGCCCCGGTACGAAACACCACGCAGTGCCAGCGCCACGCCTACCCCCACACCAAGAGGGATGGCATCCATGGCAGGTAAGGATGTTTCATGTCCTGTCGTGTCATTTTTTCCACTTCCGCTTTTCACAAGGAACAGTGCAGATTGCAAAAAGGGGCCTGTTTACTATCTGAACTATAAATTAAAGATACACGTAGAAAGGATATTTTACAATTGAAACTGAAACTAAAGAAAAACTTGAATTAAAATGGTGTCCTCAGATGGTTCAATATTGAAAACAAGAATCCAGAACTCTCGCAGTCCATTACTTTCATCTAATCGGTAATCGACTGAAATCATCGCTAATATCGATATTCTATGTCATCGCAGGAGACACGCGAGCCGTGCACAGCTGCCACGTAACGCCGACGCGGCCGGCACGGGTCAAGAAGCTGACGATACGGGTCAACGACAGCAGCTCCAGCAGCGGTATCTCCGAGCCGGAGGATGAGCTGGACGGTGCAGGTGCCAAGGGCACGGCCGTGGGCAGGCTGCAGAGAGAGAACAGCTTCCGGCTGCGGGCATATGGCTCCATACGGAGCTTCATCGACGGCGGTGAGCGAAAGCTGTCGAACTCCTTCTTCTTCGGCCGGCAGCAGAGCCACCGGCCGTCAGAGTGCACCGACTACGACAGCATCAGCCTTTTAAACGGCTCGGCAGTGGCCCAGCTGCGCCGTGAGAGCAGCTCCCTGCGCCGCAATTCGGTCAGCTCCTCCTGGTCCATCAGCGAAAGCTCTGGCTCCGGTAATTCCGGCACCCAATCCCAATACACCCAATCCCAGCAACAACATTGTCGCGATCCGCTGCTCGGCTGGCTGGAGATAGCCATCAACTATCGGGAGAACTTCCATAGCCTCGACTGCATAATGGTGCGGGCACGGGACCTACCCGCCATGGATGCCTCTGGACTGACCGATCCTTACTGCAAGCTGAACATAATTACGCCCGAGGCGCTCACCAAATACACGCGCTGGCAGCGCACCAAGACCGTGCACAAGACACGCAATCCAGAGTTTAACGAAACCCTCCAGTTTGTCGGCGTAGAGCCAGAGGAGCTCGGCAACTCCCTACTGTATGTGGCCCTCTTCGATGACGATAAGTACGGGCACGATTTCCTGGGCGCGGCCAAGGTCTGCCTCTCTACGGTGAGTCCAATGATGGATAAGGTTCCAGGGGCCACATCCACGAGACTAATTCGAAACTTATATTCCGGTTTTTACTTTCACCTTGATATGGCCAGGTATCCAAGCAAGGGAACCTTGAGGAACCTGAAGAGCCCCTCTTCGGCCCGAGCAATTGGCAGTAAAACCTAAACCCAAAAATATTAATTTGAGCCCATGAAAATATTTGAAAATGTATTTGAAGAACGGACTTTAAGAATTATATTTAAGTGTGAAATCCTAACTAAGCCTTACTGCTTTCCCTTTCGTTTCCGATTTTATTGCAGGTGCACAGCACATCACAGTACAGGGTCTCAGTGCCACTGGGCGTGGAGGATCAGTACAGCAACGCGGCGGAAATGGCCCAGGAGTGGCCCAATGGAAAAATTCTGATCTCCCTGTGCTACAATACCAAGCGGCGGGTGCTGGTCGTGAATGTGAAGCAGTGTATCGATCTGATGGCCATGGATAACAACGGTAGCTCCGATCCCTTTGTCAAGCTGTAAGTAATCCTCAAGATTAGTGTACTTAGATCC
Organism: Drosophila tristis; assembly: GCA_018150885.1. Classification (NCBI taxonomy): domain Eukaryota; kingdom Metazoa; phylum Arthropoda; class Insecta; order Diptera; family Drosophilidae; genus Drosophila; species Drosophila tristis. The sequence goes on from JAECWT010000125.1 coordinate 65,950, forward strand.
TTTGCTAATGTTCTTTTTTGTTCCAGTCAGCTCAAACCGGATGCACACAAGAACAAAAAGCACAAGACGAGCGTCAAGTGGCGGACCCTGAACCCGATCTACAACGAGGAGTTCTGCTTTGAGGCGAGTCCCCACGATCTCAATAAGGAGATGCTCATTGTGACCGTGTGGGACAAGGATCTGGGCAAGAGCAACGACTTCCTGGGCAGCCTACAGCTGGGGGCCCAGAGCAAGGGTGAACGCCTCCAGCAATGGCACGACTGCATCCGATTACCGGACCACTTTCATGAGAAGTGGCATTGCCTGGCCCCTGACAATCCCGCCCACTAGCTCCAAATATACACATAAATACTAGTCATATATACATATAACATATATATTATATAAACAATACATGCATACATATATGTATATATTTTTGATATGCCCGCCTGAATGTTTTGTGTCAGACAGAGAGAGAGAGAGGAATAGAAAGAGAGAGTGCTCTTGTGTATCTGCTTTCCGAAATCTCGTATATAACCTCAATTTTTCTATATCTGTTATAAATACTTTCGGCTCTTATCGGCATTTTTGTATACATACTAGCTTTGTTTAAGTGTCCTTATCAAGGGTTAACCAACGTCAAAATTATTTCGATTTATTGCTAAATTCAATTTATAATCAAAATTAATTATTTATGTACTTAAATATATCGAAATAAATATAGGGATAAAGTTGAAATTCTTGTATTCATCAATAACTAATGGTGCTCAGTTCAAACTTCTTCTTCCGTTCAGATGCAATCCTTCATCCTTTCAAATCTTTATATTTATTCTCTGGATAGGATTATTATTATTATTCCACTGGAACACATGTATCTGAGTCAAAATGTGAACGATTTTAATTTTCAGTTTTATGTGGCAAGGCGCAGACACACAAACTATAACGAAACTATGGAGTTTTTTATGAGATGCTTCATATATTTATTTAAGAAATAAACAAATGTCTTAGAAAATTCACGCTGTACATAGATTGCGAACAAAATCAAACAGAAGTGATTAAAACCGTCAAATTTGTTCTTTGTTCTATTATCGCTCTTTCTAGAACACTTTATAAGGTAAATACAATGTACAGATACCAGCGGTAGATCAAAAAGATCCAAAAACTTTTTTTTACTGTTTTCGGGCCGTTTTTATTTCAGCCTTCGCTTGAGCATCTCGAGTCGAGCATAAATGTGCAGTTTGGACGTTAGGACGTAGCTGCTAGATAGCATAAGTAGTCCAGATAAGTACAAACACACGAAGGATTCCTGCATCAGTTTCAGTTCACATTTAATAAGTTTGGCGTAAGGAATTTAAAAGGTTCCCAAAGAAAGGAGCTGCAGTACGTGCATGTATGCTACAATATATTACAAACAACACATGCGGAATAGTAGATCCGTTGTAGTTATAGAATACAAGTGCACATGTCCATATAATCGTACCGATCGTGCGAAAAACAGTGCATGTATGCAAATAATATAAAATGATATAGAAGACTGGGGGTTGGCGAACGAGCGAAGCGAGTGAGCAGGGGGCTTGACACCTAGTATATATATAAAATATTTATATGTATAGACAGAGTAAATAGTTTTATACAGATTATGGTCTGTAAACACTTAAGATTAGGTTTTTGTCTGCGCGGGCAGATGGATAAGTATGTATGGATAGGGCCGTTGATTCGAGGATTCCTTATGCGAGTAATGGGACAACTCTCAACTCTTCCGAAATCACTTTCGATCGTAAAGTCGGGCAAAGTGGTTCGGATTGGTTGCTCCAGATCGATGCTGAACCTGCTGCTGTTGGTGTTGCTGATGTTGTGATACAGGGGCAGCCAATCCGCTGCCCGTGGCCGATGCAGCACTGGCCATATGTTAGAAGAGACGCTTCTCATAGCTGAAGAGGCCGTGAACATTGCCCTCAAGCTGAGCGGAATGGGTGCGCTTCATGAATCGCAGTTGGCCATTGTAGATCATCTCCCTGTTAAGAAAATTTGAATGAAGTAATTTCAAGAATATTTTTTTTGGCTTTATATTCAGCACTCACTTCAATTTCTTCACGGAATTGGCTCCAATATCCTGGCAGCTGTGCTGCAGTCCGCACTCCAAATAGGGCAGATAACGCAGAACGCTGCCCTTGTCCACAATACTGCCGCTGACACCCTGGGCGACCTTCATCTTGTCCATCTCATTGTGGTAGTAGCGGGACATAGCCGCACCCTTAGCATCCCCGCGCTCCATCGCCTCCAGGGATCCCATTCCTCGATATTTCTTCAAACGCACGCCATCCGAGAAGAAGTACTCTCCGGGCGCCTCCGAGGTGCCGGCCAGTAGTGAGCCCATCATTACGGCGCTGGCCCCCAAGGCCAATGCCTTAACAATGTGTCCGATCGATTGGATGCCGCCGTCGGCAATCACGGGCACCCCAAACTCCTTCGCATAGGTTGATACCTGATAGACGGCCGTTGCCTGGGGACAACCGCAGGCCATCACCTCCTGGGTGATGCAGATGGAGCCAGACCCCATGCCCACGCGTAGTCCGTCCACGCCCGCCTCGATAAGGTTCTTGGCCTGGGCACGTGTTACAACTGGTTGGGGGGGGAGAGAGAGAGAGAGAGAGAGACCAGGAGCAGACGACACACAATAAGAGAGATTCGAGGACGATGATGTAGTTAGGATGTGCTGATGAGGACAAATTAGTGTACAGGCAACTTACCATTGCCGCCGATGACCTGCAGATCGGGATAGGTCTCCTTGATGAACTTAATCATCTCCACCTGATAGATAGAGTTGCCCTGCGAGGAGTCCAAAATTATCACATCCACACCATTGGCCACTAGAAGCTGGAGCCGGGGTTTGTCCTCACTGCGCGTCCCAATAGCGGCGCCCACCAGCAGCTGCTTGTTGGAGTCCTTCGAGGCGTTCGGATAGGAGCGTGCCTTCTTAAGATCCGTGCGCGCAATCATGGCCACCAGCTCGCCAGCCTGATTGATAATCGGCAGTTTGCCCTTCTTGCTCTTCTCCAGAATGGCATTCGCCGTGGGCAGATTTATGCCATTGGGCGCGGTGACCAGTTCGGTGGTCATTATATCGGCAAGCACTATCTCCGGCTGATTCTCACGGAAATCAATGTCCCTGGAGGTGACCATGCCGAGGAGCTTGCCGCCCAGTTTGCCATTTGCGGTAACCGGATAGCCGGTGAAGCCGTTCTTTCGCCGAGCCTCGAGTACATCGCCGACGGTGTTGGTGGGCGACATCACGGACGGGTCGCGCATGAAGCCATGTTTGTACTTTTTAACCTTGTGCACCTCCAACGCTTGGTACTCCGGCGTGCAGTTGTGATGGATGATGCCGATGCCACCACACAGCTGCGCGTCGGACGACAGTGTCGAGTGTCAGTAGGTACATCAGAGTGAGAGGCAGTCCAGGACAAGGAAGGGTAGCAGAGCAGTCAAGGGTTAGCGGTAGAGCGGTTAGAGAGGCACAAAAAAGTGTTGAGTTACAACCACAGCTAGAGCGATCGAATCCGAGTCGAGCCCCCAATCCGACCTAGATTCTGAGACAGTACTCACCGCCATGGCTATGGCCATCTCCGATTCGGTTACGGTGTCCATGGGCGAGCTAACCAGCGGTGCCCTCAATGTAATTTTCTTGGTCAGCGGCGACCCAAGATCAACATCCTCGGCGGTGAAGTCTATGTAGCCGGGCAATATGAGAAAGTCGCTGGGGATGTTGACATTGACATTTAGAGAGGATTAGGATATGGTCAGGGATGTGTTGATGGATTGACTAAAAGATTTTTTAAGTGGCCTGGCACTTACTTGTAGGTGAGTCCATCCCCATTCTGAAACAACTCCCTGCAGCTGAGGCCGTCCTGCAGCTGATTTTCAACGGATTCTCCATCCACAAAGCCATTGAGTTTGGGTTTGCTAGTGCTGCTACTGCTGTTATCCATCGCTGTGGCAGTGACAGTGGCGTCCGTTTAACCTGGGCCAGACCAAGACGTCGATAATAATAAACAAAATAAAAGAAACAGCCGCGAGCCAAATGCCGATAGGAGCAACAAAAATATGGCACTAACAATAATCTATGCCGCCGGTTTTTAATGTAGGGGTCTGGTCGCTTCTCTGTTCCACAGACACACACCATAAAACATATACAGGTTCAGTTTATATTCACGATGATTCACGATGCGGCGGTGCTTTGTGGCAGCTGTGTGGCACTGTGGATGCGGATGAGGGCTGTCCAATTGTCGATGGAACAACGCAATTGCAGTGAGACGTAACTTTTAGCTGTGGCGGCGGCACAATGAAAAGCAGCATAGAAACAACGTTAATTGCAGTGTCTCTATGGCGTGGACTGAGGTCTGGACAGCGCTCTCGGCTCTGGGATGGGTGGAGGGCCGAGCACATGGTTTTGCCACTTACCAGTCCAGCAATGTAAGGTAGGAGGAGCACAGTTTGGTAGCGATGAACATGCGCGGCAGACGAAACGTGGATAGTAGGGGTGTCAAACCATCGAGGGCACTATCGAATGTATCGATATTTTACTTCTAGCCTCTACTATCGGCGGTTTTGTGACTATCATGATAGTATCGAGCTACAGTCGTTGCGCTTTTGATATGTTTGGATTGGCTGCTATAAAATACGAAGACACATTTGTAAACAAATCGACAGGTGGCATCTAATTTTTACAATGGACAAGTACCGAAAGGTTTCAATGGTTTTTTAATAATTATTTGAGCCCGATACTATCACGATAGTATCGATTGTTTTTTTTTTAACATTCAACGTTGATACTCCTCGAATTTGATATTCCGTTTAATATTACTAGTTAGCTGGGACTCTCAGCCCTAAACAAATAATTTAATCCGATAGATACATACATTTTTTCAGGACTGGTAAGTTTTCAGAAGTCCTTTTTGTGGGATTATTTACATATTAAGGTTCAAACAAAAACAACATAAAACGAATGTGACGTCGTTTTGTGGCGCTGCCAGACTCGTGCAATTCGTAGTTGCTGCGGGCTGCCATACCATGATATTTTGTGATATGAAATTTGTCAATTTTTATATTCAGTTTAATATTACTAGATAGTTGGCCCTCTCAGCCCTAAACAAATAATGTTATCTTCACCTCTGAAATGAGAGCAAATTTTTAAAACCCACCACGAATTGAGAGCGAAAAATTTCAGTATTTTTTGGCGGTCATTTTCAAATGTATGTATGTACATATATGGAAAAATAAATAGTTCACTTGATTTTTTTATCGACTGGAACCTCAGAAGTCGAGAAAAAAATAGCTTAACCCCGCTTTATTCAAACATGTGAACAACTTGATATAAGAGTGTGGAGATATTTTTATTTATGTTTTTGAAAGCTGCTTTGAAACCTTTTTAATATTGAATTTGTCTTAGATTGACATTCTGTAAAATAAAGGAATTACATATGAATTTGTTAGGGGTTGTTGTTTTATTTTATTTCCCTTTTTTGTTAAAGACCCAGAAAAGATTCTTAGAACCAATGGCTTTAAGAAATCTTCATGAAATAAACTTAATTTGATAGAAAAATCGGAAAAATTTAGTTTGCAAGAGAAAATGGTTCTAAATTGTTTAAAAGCTTTTTTAAAGCTAAATTGTCAAAGTTGAAATTTTTATGTCAGTGCATAATTTCCTATATAAAATGATCAATATATTTATTTTCGTTTTGTCGATAACAAATTTTGAATTGTCAATTGGCGCAAATAAACTGTCCCATTGTACGCTGCTACGGTAGATCAGAACAAAACAGCAATATCAGAGGTTTTTTGAATGGATTATCGTTTTACAAATGTTGGCTTTTGTGCATGATCTAGCTAAGCAATGGCTAACCACTTGGGGTCACGTGCAGTGAACATGGACTTTTCCTGTATGGTCTGCATGAAAGAGGAGCCCGGCCACCGGCTCCATTTACAGCCATGATGTGTTGCCGCCGCACATCTTGATTGGGGACAAAATTCACATTGCCCCCAGCTTGAATTTTAAGCTTTTGCACATTCCAGGGACCCCGAACAAGATCTCCGAGATCTGTCGCCGTGATTTCCATAATTCCATTGGAGAAGATTTTAGTAATTAAATACAATTAACTCGTTTTGCTGATTGCAGATAATCGCATTCTAAATGTGGTTATCGTAATTAGTTTCTGTTTAAATACGTCGTATGTCGTACATACATATTCATGTGTGCGAATTAGCTGGCGTACATACATATACATGAAATGTTTGATGCGATGTACACTTATCGATGTAGACACTAATCGATATATCGCATTTGCCTCGAATAGCAGGTACATGGAAGATACATGGGTGCAAGCTCCCATCGCTAAATCAGAAAAGAATCAACATTTCGTTTTTGTGTAAAATTGCGTTTAGCAATTAATTGTTGCTATAATTAGCAAATGGCGAACAACCTGGAGTCACGTGTGGTGGATCTGGACGTGGCCTGCCTGATCTGCCTGAATGAGGAGTCCGGCCACATCTCCATTTACAGCCATGACTTGGAGCCGCCGCACACCCTGATTGCGGACATGATCCGCTGTTGCACCAGCCTGCAACTGGAGAGTTTGCAAATGCAACGCTGGCCGGACAAGATCTGCGAGCAGTGCCACAGTGAACTGGCAGTCGCCTACCGCTTCTATGAGAAGTGCGTGCTGATCGAAAAACTATTCCTCACTGCGACAAACAGCTCGCACTCCGTCGATGCCGACGAATTGGCCAGAAACCAACAGCTAAAGCTGTATCTGGAAGAGCACCACGTCAAGCTGCCCGCCAGTTTGAAAATCAAACGCGTGAACGTGGATGCAGACACGCCTCTTGCGAGTCGTACGGTGGGTCTAGTGTCAGCGACAAGAGTAAATGCAGGTGAAAGTTCCAGTACTACATCCACAACAGCGTATGGCGCAACTGCAAATCTTCCCGTGATCAAAGTGGAGTATTGTCAGGAGGGCCAGGAAAACACAGACTCCCTGCCCCAGATACCAGATGAATCTAGATCAATGGTCATGTCCCTGGATACCCTCATCGAAACGGTACCCATGAAGGATCAACCGGGCGATACTTCAGATCAGGAATGTGGAAAAATTCTCATCCCAAGTCCTTGGAAATACGATAAAGCCCCAGACCATTTCTATGAAATTACAATGGAGGAGACGGTGTTGCCTCCTCCTTCACCAACACCACCGCCATCACGCGCAACCAACACAATCCAACGACTCAATATAAGCAAAGCAAGAAGGCGCACAGCCAAGCGGAACGTGCGCCAAAGATCTGCACCGACAGCTACTATCAGCACACCCTCAACGCGCACATGAAGCACATCAAGAAATCTCTGCTCATAAAGCAGTAGTTAATTCCAAAAGGCGGAAGCAGCCAGCCTGGATGGCCGGCACGTCGTCTCCTTTCATATAGTATTATATATTTATATGTATGTTAAATGTTTTTTATGTTTGCCTTAGTATTTATATGTCTGAATGTACTTAACTTTTTGCCAGTCGATTATTCAAATGAAGGAAGAGTACGAGGGCGGTCTGATAAGTAGTCGGCCATTAAGCCCATTAATATTTTACATATTCGATTAGTATTTTCTATCAGCTGAAAAAATTTCAGGCGGTTTTGTCAACCGTGATTTGACGGGAGTTTAAGACCCGTTTGATAAATATTATGGGTCACTTCTCCATCGCTTTTAATAGGACGCCTAGTTATGGTCATATACCCGAAGAAATTGAACAAAATTCACGATATGGTGTTGGCGGATCGATTGGCAAGATATTCTGGAAGCCATGGGCAACCACATTTTGGATCGATTTTGGATACAAAAATTGGAGAAATTCCGGAAAATGTATATTGTCTTAAAAAAGATTATGTAGACAAATAAAAAAGAATAATTAAAAAAAGTCGTGTTTCCTGAAAGTCGGTGGGTGAGGGACCAATTTGTAGCCTAATTGATGGATTTTTTAAATTAAATCTACACATGTCTGCACCCTTGCATTGTCCTGGTGGAAAATAACTTTTTTCTTGGCCAAATGCAGTCATTTCTGCAACCTCGTAAGCCAGGTTCGTAGATTGAAGTGTTTTCGGTGCGAGAGGTGGATTCCATAATAGAATAAGCTTCACAGTCGATCTTATTTTGGATTGACATTGACTGTCTATATCCCCTTTATGGATGGATTTGGATGGGATGCGATCCAAGTCATCCTGCAAGCCCCCCGTACTTCTATAAGAAAAGAGACAACTCAGTCTTATTAAATTATTGTTCAACAATAAATGCTCAGACAGAAACGTCTACCACAGAAGAGTGGTAGGGGAGAGAAGTGCGGTTGTGAATGGGTGAGGACTACAGCTAATAATATGATTAATGTGTATATCTATATATATGACACAGGCTCTATGCCGAGCAGCGAGAGTGCCACATTGAGCACCTGACGCACCGCCATGACGAGGTAGACGCGGGCATAGAGGACTGGCATCAGCTGATCCCGCATCTGCACGAGGATCCTCTTCTGGCGGTAGTAGCGGCTGAAGAGGGAAGCCAGGCTGCTAATGTAGCGCACCAGCAGGTGCACATCACACTGGCCCTGCTGAAGCATATTCAGCGTGGACTCGACCACCTCTGGGAAGGGCAGCAGGTGGCCGTAGATCAGTTTCCAGTCAAGCTGCTAAAACGTTAACAACGTTGCGTTATAGAGATTCTGCAGATTCCACTCAACACTTACATCGTCCTCCAACAGACTGAGATCGATGTCGGCCAGCGGCGGCAGTGGCTGGTAGACACCCGCCTCCACCTGGGCATTGAATGTGCGCAGCAGCGTCTCCAGGCGGGCCGAATTGTACAGGATGTACGAGGCCCCCTTAGAACTTCCTGATCCATTGCGCACCACATTGGCCGCCGAAGCGTGGCGCACTTCAAACAGATCCACAATCACAGCAGCAGCGCCCAGGCGCTGGATAAGGGCATCAAAGTCGCCGCGCGAACTACCCATGCGGACGCCATTGCGATGCATGGCCATAAGTATCATATCCTTAGAGCGTAATCTGTCCATGGAATAGAAAGAGATAGAGAGGTAGGCTGGCTGGATGGCATGGCAGGTGTAAGCGAGTAAGACTCACGCAACGTAGCTGTCTCTGTTTATTATGGTGGCTGTCTTCCCGACGGGCTCAAGTACGGGTCCACAGACAAGACAGACGTGGTCTGTCGGCTGTTTGGGGCAACGCTGTGTCTCCACGGTCACGCGGAGAGTGTCATCAGATTGCTGATCTGAATCCACCAGGCGCCAGGCCGAGTAGGCCATTAGGCGACGGACAATCCCGCGGAGCTGACGGAGGCGATAGTAACCTACCTGCTCGGTCCCATCATCGAGAGTTGAGTCCGGGCTCGGGCTCTGAGTGAGGCACAAGGTGGGGGCTTTATCCAACTTCGAGTGGTGGCCATAGCGAGCGCCCTGCTGGAGCACCGTGCTCAGCACGTAATCTATAACCGGACGACGCTGGAAACTAAACGCGCAGCGATTATTGTAAAGGGGCGTGATCTCCTGCAGGGGGAACACCCAGTCTTTGGCCTGCTCGATCAGAAACTGCATTGACTCCTCATTGGGCAGCACTAGGCCCTTCTTGTCCGTGTGCAGGCGCATCTTGCGACCGTGCTTCCGACAGAAGGCTTCCCAATACTTTCTGATGTTAGCGATGCTAAGGTCTCCACGGTCGGACACGTCCTCGATATGAAAGCGAATGGGCAGGCCGCATCGCTGGAACAGTACAGGAACAGTAGAGGCGTCCTCATCCTCCATAGCCGTGTAGAGGTTCAACAGCTTATTGATGAGCCCGTTTAAGGGATATTCAAAGGAACATTCCATTGCAACGACGATCTAGCGAAAAATTCATAGAAATCACGACCTGGGATAAAAGTGTTTTTCGGTAGTCGAACGTATACTTATGCTTTATTTAACAGACTATCTTTGATAAAGCCTACTCAGATCCAAAAACTATTTGCTAGTAAATATATGTCATAGATTCTTCTAGTGGGCAGTGGTGTGACCAGCGGTGTGTACTGCATTTCGTACGGTTACACTGCTCAGATAGCTGTTTGGTTTTGTTTAAACTTTAAAGTAAGCAAAGTTAATGAAATGCACTGCTTCGGCTGGGGTCGCTCTTCCCCAGACAAATCCTGGGGTCCCCAATATTTTATTGCCAAAGGAATGTGTCTGACTATCAGCAGCATATGGCAGCGCCTCCCGTGCCGACCACAGTGAAGACAACATGTTTTACAAACAACATTTGTTTTATATTCAGGAAAATTAATAAAAATAATAAATTATAAGATCCATATAATACCAAATATTTCATTTGGTTTTTTGTTCTCATTTTGCAATGTTTACGTTAGCTAAAATTGATATCTTTGTCGATGGCCTAGCAACAAGCCCACGAATACCAGCAAATACCTTTGGATACTTTTATAGTATCTACCGACCTTTTTTTTTGTTAATCTGAGTACTGCCTTCCAAATTTCTTATCGGTTTCATACGAATATCAGCCCTGATTCTGTTCGCAAGGTTTTTTTTTCGGATATATATAATTTTCCTCGGTATATTTACGGTATATTATGAAATGAGACGGTGTATTTTTGATGGTCAACGTTATATTTTATCGATAAGTCCGCGGTGGTCACACGGAACAAAGCAGCAGCTGCAAAGCCGCAAAACGAATTTATTACATTTTTTTTATAAACTTGTTAGAGCCAAGAAACGTTTTAATGCAACGACAGATATATAGCAGTTCACTCGCGTCGTCCTCGTCCTCTACTCTGCTGCTGCTGTGCCGTTGGTGTTGTTTTTGTTTTCCCCTATTTCCCCTCTCGACTGTGGTGCTAATGTGTTAATTTTCTTGTTTTTTTTTTTTTTTTGCGGGAGTTGTGCTCGTGTGCTGTGTGTGCGCATATCCATGTTATATGTGAAAGAAGACAGGTGGTACAAAAAGGCAAAGAGCATTCGTATGCAGGAATTGTCTTCATCAGTCGCCGTTACCATTAGCCGTCGCTGCTCAGTTTGTGGCCACTGTGTCGCATTGCTGCGTCCGGTATAGATTCAATCAAGCGTCAAGAAATAAAGCACTATATTTTCAAAAGCTCTGCAACATTCTACCAATCTCGTATTGCCCCTTCCTAACATTCACCCGCCTACCATTGTGTGCCGTTATTTTGTGTCAGCCGTACGAGAGGGTCACCACAAGAAAGCGACACACACGCACGGTACACGGAAAGTGCAGAGCGTAGGAAACGTAGAAATCAGTGCCGCTGCATGAGAGCGGGACACCCAGATAGTGGTGGTGCATTGCTTAACATCGGCGGTAGTCTGAGAGATACTGCAGGGCGTGCGTGCGTGAGGAACCGGGTGCATTCAACTCCTCACGCACATATGCTGGCCCTAGCCAGACCCAGACAGCCGCCGCCGCCACCGCCACGGAAAGCCAATACCAGTCAACGTCCAGCATCCGAGTCCACGGTACTGACAACAGTACGAAATGCATATTCAGCTCCTCTACTGAATCCCCAACGGAAACCGAATCTCGTTGAAGACGCCTCTATACTATCCGCAACCGCAATGCTCGCGTCGACGTCAAACGGTTCCGTTGTCACTGTCGCCGCCGCCACCAGCTCAATGGATGCCTGCGACGAGCGAACGCTGCTGCTGAGCGGGACACCAAAGGAGGATGTCGGTGCTCCTGCTCCTTCTCCGCCCACAACGCTGCCACTTGTTCATACAACCACCACGACGTCGACACATCCGTCCCAGCAGCGGCAGAACATTAACAACAATAATACAAGAACCGAAGCCAGCGCGAGCAGCTGTGCCGTTAGCGCCAACGCCAGCAGCAATAACAACTACGAGAACCATACGATATCTGCGGACTGTGACGCTGACGGTGACGTCGAAGCCGGCGCTGGCGATGATCTGTCCAGCGATTTCAGCGATAGATTTCCACGCCCACCCACAACATCGGCCTCCGCCACAGGCAACCCGAAGAAACCCGGAAAACTGAGCAAATTGGGAACCAAAAGCGTCGGCCTCAAGCGGTATGTTACTCTCTCTGCCGTGACGCTGACAATGTTTCCCTCTATCTCTCTGCTACTCTACTGCAACCTCTCTCTCTATCACTGCAGAGTTTCCTTTGGCTCTTCCAAGGGATCCATGGTTGAGACATTGGTCTTTGAGACGCCCACGCCGCTGTCGGAGCACGTGGAGGCGACCTTTGGCTTTGAGGCGGCGACCTCCGCGACAGATGGCGTTGCTGTGGCCGCGGGTCAGCCGCAGCAGGCGTCGCAGTTGCATCCACAGTCGCACCCGCCGGCAGCCGGACACGGTGACTTTGCAAAACTGAATATGGACGACAGCGGCATTGAAGTTCAAGAAGAGTAAGTATCTGTATATATGTATCTACAAGAAGACGATATCCTCTAGAGAGCTGTCCGCATAACTAGTTTTCACTGAAGATCCATTCTTTCTTCAGGATAAATAGGGATTATCGTCATAAGAACGCATTGATCTCAACTTTTATTAGAGATAAATCCAGATCACACGGTTTTGGTATGCACAATTTTAAAGATATGTATACCTATTTTTATTGGTATAATTATATATAAACATGTAATTTATCATTTGACTTAAACTCCAGCCCTGGCTCTCTCTGTAAATGTTGTCTAAATGTTTCAATTATATCCGTTTCCACTTAATCTGTCAGTAGACATTCGACTAATGAATTCCGCTCCCCCTTCCCATTGTGGCTGTATTTCTATGCTCTATGCATGGTTTTATGTGCCCTGAATTAGAGCCTACTTTTACCTCATTAAACCATCCGTCTAATGTATTTTGGCAGCTTTCACTTTTTGTCGCTCGCTTTTTAGTGTACCCCACATTTGTTTCATTATTTTTTAGGTTTTTTCGGGACAATACATAACTAAGCTGCCGTGGCAGATGAGTGATTCCCTCTCCGGCCGCTTATTCTATGCAAAAGAGCAACCATTTTACCCGGAAAGCATGCACTCTGTGCCCCTTTCTCCGGGCGCTTCCTGGCTTAAAACACACAAAATATTTTCTAAATCGATAATTAGCTCCGTTTAAAAAGACATGTACACACACACGATGGTCGCTGTGTGTATCGTTACTGCACACTATACTCTCTCTCTCTATCTGTGTTCTTATCAATTCAATTGGAAGATGGTTTAGCATATGTTTGTTTTGGGTTCCATCGTTCTTTTGTAACCCTTTTTCCATGTATGGGCATAAGGCTTGTGGTATAGTGATTCTGAACAGATTTGTTGCAGCGCAAACTCGGTTTCTTATATTTTTAAACTTATGTAGCATGCAGTCTAACTAAATATTCCAAGTGCAGTTAATTCGGATCGTAAAAAAATACTTTAATTTCATTCAAATTATATTTCAATGTCTATATGTGCAACGCATCTTAAAGGATATTATTCGCTTCGGTACCATTTCCTGGTTCTTCTTCTGCTTCGTTCCATCACCACCGCCGCTGCCGGAGCAAACTCCAAAAGAAGTTTTTAATGCGCTGGCGCTGCAGCCGACGTCGCGGCTATCAGTTGTCGTATTGGGGACTGGCTACTGGAATACCGTTAAGCTCTGCTGCGTCGTCATCGCTTACATAACGACTTTCTGTTCCCGTCTAATTTTCACCCTCTATCTCTCCGCCTAAGTGTGCACAGGCACGTGTATATATGTGTGCTCGTGTGTGCATAATAAAGCAATAGAAATGTGGGTCAAACTTCAGTTGGTTGTAATTGACCAACATATTTTTCGGCTGCAGTTCTGTATCTGTGGGCGCCCACACCCTCCGCAAGCTCTCGTTATTTTTTAGAGTTCAAAACCTTACATCGCGTCTTTCATCGGTTCTATTTATTGTTATCCTCAATCTAAAGCGATAACTCACGTACCTATCGATTTCAAAAATATTAAATTCTCTCCCTACTTTGCTTATGTTCTACACGGCTTTTAATTTTGGAGAAGAAAATGCTTTATTTTTTTTTTTTAATTAAACTCAGGCAAATTCAGGTAAACTGTTTTTTAGCCAGTTTTAAATCAAAAATAGTTGTCGGAATGCCATTCACAGTAACGGATGAAAGCAAAGATGACAATAATTTTGTCTGTCTTTTCTTCCACTTTTGGTGAGATTAGGCCACACATTGGTGACCTTTTTGTTAGACGGACAACAGACAGCAGCTTATTCAGCGCATGACATGCTTATAAATGTGTGCGTGTGCTTTGCGGAAAGCTTTAATTCGCTGGTCGAGTCGAGCGTGATGTCATCCAGCTTTGAAGCATAAAGAGCGGTCACCTGCTGTAGAACTTTCTTTCTTACAGTTAGTCAGCCACAGAGAAATCAAGAACTACTATAGTCGATATCATACCCATTCTCCAAACAGAATTGGAACATTTTGTAAATGAATACTCCTGGGAAGTATTAATGTTCTATTCAAGATGATTGTACATACATTTGTATTTAAATACATCAGGGGTCGGCACGGCCCTATCTATTGTGCTTAGAAAAGGCGCTGCTGCTGCGCGGCCGCTAACATACACATGTATTACAGTGGCTGGAACCAATACAAAGTTCCGTTTTGCCTGCATGTGAGTGTGTGTGTGCGATCACTGATATGTATATGTATGTACGTTCGTAGGTAGATTGATCTACATATAAAGCTGTCGAATAGCGCTTCATATCTTGTGAAACGTAATCTCTAAACATATGTATGTATGGGATGGGCTTGTTTGTAATTTTTTTGCTGGTAGAATTTGTTTGACGAAATAGGATCCGACCAGATACTACTAAACTAATCCTACTTCTTAAAATCTCTCACTGTAACTCTGCCCGAATTGAATATACGCCTGCACACTCTTCAGAATACGTGGTTGAACATACATGCATACATATGCATATGTAAATATGTACTCGTAGAGTACTGTCGCCCTTCCAATTATCGAATATTTTGTAAGGTGTTGCTGATGGAGGCGTGAGGCTGCATCAACAGCTGACCTCAGACTTGTACTATTACCCGTTTACCCTGCCTTACCTCTCCTGATATGATTCTGTTTTGGGTCTCTCTTTCAAGTGAGCGATAGAAATTCGATCGCCCCGTTCTACATGTACATATGTACATACATGACACACAAACCACATCTCTGCGCTGGGGCCTTGCATCTATCTATATCCATTGTGAAAGTACATCTCGAACTGTCCGTCAATTGATTTTCCGGTACCCATGGACGACCGAGACGGGCACACTCTTGACATGCATAGAGCGCCCATCATCATCATCTGAGACTATGTATGAATGTGCCCCTCCTCTCCTTCTATCATCTGTGCTCTCCACAGCCGAAGCAGAAGTAGCGGCAGTAGCCATCACATCGCCCATTGTCACTCTGTTGTAATGCTGACGGTATTTGTGCCTGTGGTCATCAGCATGATGAAATTATACAAGGTAGTTGCGTCCCGCAATGCGCTATCTTTTCGGAGCTTATTTTGCAAATACAACAACAAACTTATTGCATGTCACACACATGAATTGGATTTGTGTGAGTGGGAATAAGATCCGAAAGAGAGGGTCGGGACCATCTTGTATATTTTCATAATGGTCAGCAGTATGTTGCTGCGTCTCAGCCTGCTGTTCTGCTGCTGCTAATCTAATGTAGAGCTTCAAAACTACAAATACCAACTCCCAACTCTCTCTTTAAAAAGTCTGCGATGGAGGCATAAAACTTCACCTCTTTGGAGTTTTATAATTTTATAATTTTTTTACTTCCAAGGAAGGTACTACCAATGCCCCATGTGATTTTATTTTCGTATATTGTTCTGTTCGTCATAGATCTTCGATGCGACCCCCTTATCACTGATAATTATCAGTGATATTGTAGTCGTATGGACGAGTACTTATCTACATATGTAGATCCATAACACTCAGAAATAATATCAACTAACTTTAATGCTGAAATGTATAAGAAATCATAAATCAAGGGGTGAATAAGGGCATGAGAAGGTGGTAGTAAGTGCTTTAAATATATGGCTTGGGTCATGTGCGCTGTCATAGTTAAATTGGAACCCCAACTTTAAGCATCAGTTAATGCCCGCCAACCCCCCTGTGCACCAGTTAGCCTGCCCTCTCCCGCTGGCAGTGTCGGCCCTGTTAATCAACTAACAGTCGTCCTTAGATTCCAGCCACCAGTAAATTTGTTAAAAAATTTGACAAAACTATAAAATTGTTTAGATCAGCTAATTTACAGAGTAAATCAAGAACAATTCAGAGATGGGAACGTGACAATTTTTAGCTCGATACTATCATGATAGTAGAAAAACATTGATACCATCGATAGTGCCCTCGGATGGTTTGACAGTCATCTTCTTCCGTTTTATCTCTTTCCATCTATCAGACAGCTTCGCCCTTCTCCAATCACGGTTACGTGTTTATGTTTTTCCTTTCTGTATTCTTTTTTGTTATTATTTTCGGTTTGCTGCGAGATAGAAAAGTAGAGAGAGAGGGGAGAGAGAGAGAGAGCTTACTTATGCCAGTAGCAAGAGAGATAGCTGTACTTGCTCTCTTTAACTGCCTCTTTTTTCTTTTCGTCTCTCTTCCGTTACTTTGAGTGCGCAAAAAAGTGATGTCATGTTTGTTGGCGTAACCATGATGCCAGATGTGGAGCATAAGCAAGCTTGCTTGTTTGCTTATTTCAAAAAAAATGTTTCCAACGCTTTTACATGTATCCCCCACGTGGAGGAGGGTATGTCTCTCCCATACGCAGTATACAAGTGAAACCACTGAAATCATACAGCCAAAAAACTATACATATAAATGGCTGTGCAAGGGTACTAAAAGATTCGGCCCATTCGACGCAAATGATTTTTGGATTTCCCTTTTCCTGGTGCCTTTGTGATTCAGCCGCTAACAACCCAGCAGCAGACAAAAAATAATTTACCGGCTGCCGTTTAGTGTTTGTTTTTGTTTGTCCGAAAACCATAACTTTTTGCTCGCCGTTTTATGTACGAATATTTTGGAAATGTTTTTTTCTGGAGACAGGCCTTTACACGCGCAAATCCGAATTTAAGAAAATATTTACTGCGAGCCTCCATAAATCCATGAAACAGTGTGGCAACGCTGATTAGCTTTAATTGAAATCAGAGAGAGAGAGAGAGTTAAACGCTGCGCTCTGCCTCACACGATGGTATATTTATACAAAGTGAGGATTTTGTACGGAGCGCTCCATCAATATAGTTCCATAGGTAGTTCTAGAGACTTACAAAGCGTGAAAGAGTCTGGAAAAAATTGCAAATATACCTTATCGCTGTGCAGGCTAGCACTAAATGCTATCAACTGGAAGGTGTGCTATTATGAAAGCGTTTACAGGTGCGCCACCAAAATCCAGGGCCAGTTTCGAAGCAAAGGCCTGGGCGCAAAATTTTAAGGGTAATTTATTGAAAATATGTATGCATTTAGTAAATCTCGACAGTGCGGAATGTTTCGTGCATATTTGGCAACTTGGCCAATGTACGTTTGTTTAAAATACTAAGGTATTATCTATTTCAAGCTTATCTGGTAAGTAAAACAAATGGCAATATCGCATGATATAAAGAAAACGTGTCCAAAAAAACAAAAGTGCGACTGCCATACCTTACTGTGAATATACCATGTGATATGTCGCTCTGCACTTCTCTCTCAACACGCTTCCGCTTCTGAAAACATTCATGCGCTCACGCTCGCGTATGTGTGTGTGTTTTGTATCTTTTACTTTTTAGCAGCAAGCATCGCCAAACAGGCAGGCATTCCGCTTAGTCGCAGTCCAGCAGCAAAGCAAAGCAGCAACCAACAACAAAACTCGTGTGCGGGAAGCTTCTTCCTCTACGAACTGTTTTTTTTTTACGCCGTCGCGAGAGGAACATCACACGTACGTAAAACGCGCGTAGATCTTGTGCCGTCCCGTGCTCGTGCCCTTTCCCACCCAACTGGAGGAGCAGCTTGGAGCAGCCCTCACCTGTCAAGTGCGTTAAAATTGGTTTAAAACAAATGACGAATTTTACAGTTGGAGAGAGTGCAAAAGAGGGAACGCGAAAAAATTTTAGAGGGCTTTCCTTGCCATTTCTGCTTGAAAACCAATCGTGCGTGCCAAAGAGGGACAAAACACACACACTCTCTCAAATCTTTTTGATTAAGGGGGTAGTGGGAGCAGGAAATTTTCAGAGAGTGTTCGTTGAGGTAGAGCGTGAAGAGAGTCTTAGTACTGGGTGAGTGTGAAGAGAGTGTCGGGGTTGAGGTTGAGAGAGAGAGAGGCACACACGCAACTGCAAGTGGTCGGTGGATTGGGTGGTGCCCGCGCGGTGCCCCCTCATCATAAGCAGTAACAGTATACGACGGTGTTGGTTAATTCTAAAACCAAAGAAACAAATTCGAAATACAAAAGTAATTTAAACCAGCAACAAAAATTGTACAATTCGAAATTAATTCGTGCACAAATAGGCTTACAAACACACGGACACAGACTCAGAGGCAGTATTTGTGTAATTGTTGCTTCCCCTCCACACCACAGTGGGATGGATGCGCAAAGTGAGTTCATCGCAAAAAATAATACACACAAAGAGAGGGAGAGGTAGAGAGCGGAATAACTATACCGAGAGAGCGACACTGCCTCTCCCCCCTGGGCAAACTGCTAAACGCAATTAAAATACACTGCCCGCTTGTCCCACTGTGCCAGTGTGTGTGTAAAACAGCGCCTTGTTTGTACATAAATTAGCTTTAGCCGCTGCGCTTTTTATTTATTTATATATTATATAATACAGGTACATTATGTGTGTGCTGTGTATATATAGTATTATACAGTATATAGTATTATAAATGAAATGATATTCCTCTGCAAACCAGCAAACCAACAACATCATGAAAGCAATATAAGCTCCGAAGCTGCACATACCCATTGTTCCTATGGTAATGGCAAACACTCATAAACTCTTGACTTTGGTTTCAGAAATCTAAAAGCTTTTTAAAAAAAAAACCCCGTTTGGCATTTCGTTAATTTATGGAAATTTATCTGAGGCAAAGATTTTAATTCATTAAAGTGATATTAGATCGATATTTTCTATAGAAGCAAGCTGACCTAAAAATCAGGAATATATCCTACACACTCTCAGCTCTATAAGCTGAGAATCCTTTCCTTCCTTCTTTTTATTGGAGAAATCTGATCAGAATCATAATACCCCCCCTGTCCTGCAAAGGAGCATTAAGGGCTAAAAATTATCGCCGCATATCAGTTTCTGAGGAGAGAAGCATTCCTTCTGCTTATCCCATTTTCAATTTAGATTTTCAAGTGCAAAAAAAACCTATAATATATTTCAATATTTCTTATTGTTAGTAGGGTACATTTTCGCGGGTGGGGCTTGAGGGAAGAGAGTCTTATAATTTGTTAAAATAATTTTCACTCTGCCGCCTGTCCTTGTCGCACTCTTATTGAAGACTTTGCCCGCTGGGACGTCATTCTTCCTCTCTGTCCTCTCTCTGTGTGTGTGTCCAAAACTAATTGAAAAGCCGCTGCGCTGCTGGCGTCGCTGCTGCTTCGTTAGGAGTGGTGGGTGGGAGAGATGGAGCGCGTTGGCGGTAAATTTTTGTATGCGCTCATCATGGCTGCTGACGCGCTGTCTCTACCGTCGTTTCTGCCTTCTGCTGCAGTAAAAGGGAACTGCATCGACTTTTTCTTTACCCTTCTTTACTTCTTCTTAACTAGTTTTTATTTCTCTTTTAGTTTCCCATTTTTTTAGTTATTCAATTTGCTTGGAGCACTCGAAAATGTTTTACGCGTTAGCGATAAATCTGCTTGCCCCCTAACTCCTGCCGCCTTCCCTTTCTTGAACATACTGCGATACAAAAATCTTTGCTCTTCTCAAAAGCAAAAGCAAGTGCATCAGTACCATATACTCTTGGATCTATGGGCAAATTTAATGGGAGAAAATATATATACATACATACATATGTATGTACATATGTCTGTACATATTTAATAGAATGAGATTCGGTCAGTACACGAATGAAGGGAGAATTCCGCTTACAAGAGAGTACAAATTTTCTGACAGGAAGTAAGAAAAAGCTACTACCTATAGCTAGTATCTACCGATGCTTTAGAAACTAACCCAATCGGCTCATTCAAACATACATATGCATGCGGGTAAAGGGTTCTGGTTGTAGTGCATATGACCAAGTGCATATTATATAAACAGACATATATGTACCAATTAAAAGCTAGAGGTTTTAGGTAACTGTCAGTGAAGGAAATAAATTGATTTATTCCATACAGGCAGGCTCCAGCTTTCACTTACTTTTGCGTTTTACGATTTCAGCCAAAAGTCATACTTTATATTTCAAGGCGCTTTGACATTCGCAAACGTGTGGTTTATTTCCTCTTGTTAAGTGTAATTTTGAGGTTGGTTTATAAAAAAAACAAGCCCTGAAGAGTCCGCATAAAATAAAAAAAAATTAGGAAATAACCACAAATAGAGAAAATGAAGTTTTTTATTTCAAGAGCCTTCGCTGAAATTTTGTACACACTAATAGTATACAGAGTGGTCGGGCTCAGGTGTTTTAAAGCATATTCCCCATATTAAAAAGTTTGCAAAGAAATATAAGACTGTGTATAGTTTCCAACATTTTAAGAATATTTCTAATATTCGAATAATAATACACATGTGCCCTAATAAGTATTGATTTCTTGCCGCGACATGCAACAGCTCCCCCTCTGCCTGGGATTTGCGCGGCTTGGGCCAAATAAATTCAAAACTCTAAAGATGTAAGTATGTATAGTATTCCGCTTAAAGGGTATCTCATACGTTCTCTACTTGTTGTTTTCGATTGAAAAACTTGTTTTAGCTTGTAACCGCTTGCTGGTTGTGTGTTTTGTTCTTTTTCTTGTTCCAGTTGTAGAAGATTGTCGCGTTGTTGCTTTTTGTTGTTTCTCTTTGCATTCGCATATCAATTTCGGCACATGACGTAATCGTTCACGTATTCAAAGGGTTGTTCCAACAACGATAACAAGAAAAGCAACAAGAACAGCCAGAACATTAAGTTATGAAGTGTATTGCGTCTTAAAAATGTAAACATAAAAAAAAACAGTGAGAAGGGCGATAGGTGTCACTGAAAGGGGATGAATGGAGCTTTTCCCCTTTGCGAAGGCAACCGACACGAAGGCAAATCGTTTTTTATTTCTCTGCCGCTGCGGCAATATAGGAAAGTATATATAATTTCATCATGGGCCAAACGAAGTGGCTTCTCTGCCGCTGCCGAGCCGAGCAGCACGAAGCAGCTCTACATACATATGTTTGGACGAAAAGCTTTTGCTTAAACGCTTGATCAATCGAATCGCATGAATACCAGACTGATGTCAGATATTAAATGATTGAATTAAGCCTTAATTATTAAGGGATCCAATAATCGAAAAAATCCATTGAATGTCGCAGATAATCAAGTAAATGCAGAATACATTCCATAGACTGAATTAATTGCTACTTTATAACTATAAGGAATCATATTTATTATAGATCATTTGGTTGAAAAAATAGTTATCCAAATCTCAAGAAATTCAAATTGAAATTTTACACAAGAAAGCACTTCTCCAAAGTTCTGAATATTCATGGACTTGAATCAATATACTAATGTACGCCACTGGGGATCGCGGATGAGGCCAAGCAGAACATGATAGAGACGCAAAACGGGTTTCCAGTCCATTTTCCTAGACAAGTTTATGTATGTACATATCGCATGTCCATGGGTTTCATGGGTGGTCAATAGCCCCCAGGCCATATCGGGAAAGTGCCCCGTAGCTATTTGGCTTTGCGGCTACATGTATTAAATCAATTGAAATTGAATCAGAACTCAAAAGTTGCTGAAAGCCCAATTGGAAAATGACTTGATTTAATTGACATTGAAGTTGAGGCCCCGTGACGCAATTGCTCGACTATTTTAAGGTCAAAAGCGACGATACGTGATCTCTCCTTTGATCCCTTTCCCCAAATATATAACTATATAAGACTGAAATTGTAATTAGATTCTGGTGTCTTTTTCTTGCAGATCGGAGCGTTCAATTGTGCGCGTTTCCATATACCAAAGCAGTCAGCCGCAGCAAATCTGTCCACCAGCGGAGTATATCCTGGGGCCCTATTCAGACGGCCTGGATCTAACGATCGGTAGCTATACAATCGACCCAACCACAATGAGCACGACAGCGGCGACGATGCAACAGCATCAGCAGATTGGCCTTGGGGCGGCCTATGATCGTCAGCAGAGGTGCGTCAGCATATAGCGCATGTATCGATTTAGAATTTAATGTCTATAATTTTTGAATCGTTTGCAGCACTGATTCTGGCTGGGATAATCCCTTTCGTCCTGGAGGTGATCTGTCGAGAGAGGCTGATGAAATTGTCAACATGATTCGCGGTGAGTCCTGAGCTCTCTCTATATCTTTGCCCAGCTAAGTGTTTAAGAGCTACTAAAGTGTTTATGCCCTTGTTTATGCAGGTGGGAAGCCCATCACACCCACAGAGGATCGTACAATGGGAAATGGCAGTACACAGCATGCCGATGACAACTGCAATGGTGGAACAGCAGTCGACGAAAGCGTGACCAGAACTAATGTAAGTCTTGATCGGAGTCCGAGTCTCATGGCAGACAATCTCTTATACTCTCTCTGTTTCTCTCTCTCTCTCTCTCTCCCCCCTTGATTATACAGCTCGCGCAGAATCAAGCAACAGCACAAAATGGTACAAATTCCCACGCCAGCAAGTCGGCGGCAATGGGCAATGCAACTGCCGGCGGCGGTGGCGGCGTTGGACGTCCCGAAGGTCAGAGCAACAGCAGCACCAACGGCGTCACTGCTCTGGGCCAGGTGTCGAAGCAGGTGGTGCCGGGACCAACGTCGGCTAGTCATGTCGTCATCGATGAGAAGAAGAACAAGAAGAAGGGCTGCTGTGTTGTCCAATAATCATAGACATAGGGCCGATGGTGGGGTGGTATAGTAGGGAGAGCCGGGTTTATGTTTTGGATGTTAATATTTTTTCGATGTGAGCACGAGAACCCGAGCCTGACAGCTGATGTTGATGTTGATATTGATATTGATGTTTATATCATGCCGCATAAATCGTTTTGCTTTGCTTTACGAAAAAAAAAATAAAACAAAACAAAAGGAAAGGAAAGGAAAAAAAGAATAAAAGAAAAAAAGAAACAAAAATCAAAGCTTTCTGAACAGACCAGCAGAATGTGCAATAACGAGAGGATCAGCCGCAACAGAAACAACAAAAGTAAAACAAAAGATCGGAAAAGGAAGCAGAAGCAGCAACGCTAGAACGAGAAAAAAAGATCAGCGCTAAAGCGAAAGGAACAAGAAATGTAACAGCATTAAGAGCAAAAGCAAGAAAACAACGGGAAGAAAATGGACCAGCAAAACAAACAGTAGCTTCAGAAGCAATCAAATAATAATGAGTGGCATTAGGACCATCAGAAGCAATATAAGCACCAAAATAATGAGTGGAAAGAAGTAAGAACAACGACCACCAAAAAGCTGCACTCAGAGGCAGCCTTTACCCGTGGGGCACCGACTCTTGCAAACGGTGTCGCTTCGACACAATCCATAAGCAATTCCTGTCCTTAAATCCTGTAAGCAGTCGCTGAACGCAGTCCTTAACGCTTGAAGCAATCGCTGTCCTTAGAAAACCTGAAGCAGTCGCTGTCCCCGCCGGACCCCAGAGGGACAGTCGCTTTAATCTCTAATATGAAACAGAGTTACCGTAAATACGAATTGTAGATCTAAAATATATATAATTATACAACCTATATTTATATATATACTTGTTAGGCCAGAGTCCGATGCTAATTACTGATTGTAGACAACAACGAGTCAAAATGGACCTACAATTCAATGGAATTATCTATACATCAATTTATCCTTGTTGTGTGACCTTGTGACATATATGGGCATATATGTAATTCAATGAAATATATCTGTATATGTATACAAATATGTAATACATACTTGAAATTTTTTGTATAATTGTAAAATCTATTGCGGCTTTTTAAACAGGATGACATTTAAAGAGTAAAAATCGATGGAAGAAGTTGAAGAAAAATAACAAAAAAGAACGTTTTGCTTGCATGTATAAAAAAACACATAAAAAACAAGACAAAAAAATCGAACATAAAGAATAATGTATTTATTTTTATTTATATAATGACGATGATGTTAAGGAGAGTAAATTAAATGTTATACCTTAAAACAAATATACACACATACATGCATACATTTATACACAAACAGTTATATACAAAAGAAAACATACATACATGCAATATTTATATACAAAATTAAATGTATTCTGCATAAAGCAGACGAGAAGTGGAGCCCCCAACAGATGACAAAACAAAAACAAAATTCCAAAACTATACAGTTATTTTTGACAAATTCTATACATATACCATATACATATGCTATGCATGTGCCCCACCCACACACCATACAGTGGGTTGCAAAAGCCTATGCCCCATACTCTGAGGTGTAGCTTGTGTAGCCAACTGTGGCGGGTCCAGAGCGAGAGAAGCCACAGCTGATCAAATACACAACTAGTGTTAGACGAGCGGTGCTGTCGTCATGAGAGACCGAGATCAAGATATAAGAAGAGAGGGGAAGAGCAGAGGTGTGCGGAAACGCGAATGAGGGAGAAAGAAGAGCCACTGATCCCCATCAAGAATGAAAAAGAGCGAAAGCCCATAGAATAAAGCGAACGGGGGAAGAGAGAACCACCGTTGTTCAGCTTAGTTGTAAACCCAAACAATACTCAGTCTTCAGATTCCTCTACGATCCACAAACTCATGCTTTTGCATCTATGTACATCCTCCCACCCAACCCCCCCTTCCACAAACACAGTATTTATTCAAAAGAAAGAAAAATAACAGGCAGGTAATTACAGCAATGCGAGTTACAAGAAAGTCTATTCAGGAACAGCAACCAAATAGTAAATGAAAGTAAAGAGAACACCGATACGGACCCCCATACAACAAATTTACTCTTCCTTACCCACTCACCCACTTCCCCACACCCCTACACATACACGTACAGTCGCATTGTGCTGCATTTGATACAGTAAATGAAAGTTATAAATCATACAATACCAATACTATATTGTACTATATGTATATGGAAATAGCAATATTGTTTCACTCAAAAAGTAAATAACAAATTAAAATCTGAACAGCTAAGAAAGCGAGCTGCAAGAAGAGGCGCCACATAAGCAAAAAAACCAATATTTAATATTGTAAATTTCCGATTCAAAATGAAAGCATTCAAACGTAAATGAAAACCAACAAAAATGTTAAGTTATTGTATAAAAACAAATCCCAAATAAAAAACGAAAGCATAAAAACATGAGAAACTAGAAAAATTCTCATGAAACCGTTAGCTTTGCTTGCGGTGCACTTTTTATAATCCATTCCTGGCGATATTATTTTGATAATTTGTGGGAAGTTGGGACGTTTTTAAACGTTGATATGCAATGAATGCACCATTAAGTGGCCCATGCGACACCAAGCTGTTACACGCACGACCGTTTTACCGAACCGATCGCGAGCATGCAGGAAAGATAGGTGTTAGACTAAAATTCGAGGAAAATTAGAGTTAAACATTACTTAAAGAGCTGAACATGCAAAATTTAAAAAAAAATTATACGAATTACGGAGCAATTAGCAAATAGGTAATCAATGTCTTCAATATTTTTAGGGATAGTTTGGTACATTCATGTCTTAGCACTAAGACTTCAAATCAAGCATCTCCAGTCGGTTTTTGTTATCAGGCATAAGCCTGTCAGAATTTTTCCATAGAGAGAAATACAATATCATAAATTAGAACTTATAGCTAAGAACTGAAAAAGCGTTGAGTGAGGGGAAAACGAATAAATTTTAGGGAGTGATTTATCGAGTGAAAGCAACGTGATACCTTATCCAAAAATACGAAGGTCCCACGGCGCAGCGTGCGCGGTGCGCTAGAGCCCCAGAGAGCAACCTGGGAGCCACGCTGCCATTTGCTGTGTCCCCAGCTGGTGTATGAGTACTTCAAGAAGCCCCGCCAGATTGCCCGCAGCTTGGTCTACTACTAGACTCCCCAGCTCATATACAATAGGTATGCAGCTTAAAACGAATATAATGAATTCTTCCATTTGTTTTCTTTTGACACCTTTGTTACTATCGTTATCATTACTTTAATTAATAATTAAATTTAATTTTATTTAATATTATATTTTTAGTCTATTTTGTTTTTCTGGGACCTTAATTTGGCTGTGAGTAGGAAACCAGAGGCTATTCGTGCAAATAAATCTGTCCACCGTGTCAGCGAAATTGCCGTGGTCCGTTTGATTCTTTATCTTTGTTATAATTCTTCCTTTACACTCAAACTGAACATTTTTGAACTTTAAACACTATAAAAAAACTTTTATACCCGTACTCAGTCAATATATAAATATGTGAGCTTATGATTTATGTAGAATTGAAACCATTTTACATTTTTTGGCTACATCTGTTATCTACATCTACAATGCCGATTCCACATCTGAAAATTAGATTATACACTCCGCCAGGGGCGCACACTGCATGATGAAGAGTGTGAGCGAGAGAGAGTGGTACGCGAAACAGTGTGATATTACAGATATCTGGATAACAAATGATGCTCAAGAATATATGTACAATATGTATTTTATGCGTTACACATATCCTCTTCGACGACAAATCTAACATATCCCAAAACTTTTCAAGTACCGGGTGTAAAAATAAATACAAATTTAAATTACAATTCGGATTCAGGCATAGGAGGATCAGCCAGCAGTTGTGTATCGCCCTTTACGATGGCCACATTTTTTATAGTAGAAATGGTAATTTTCAGCCAATTGACAACTTTCTGGAGGGGTCTCCGTGGGTTCCATCTTCATTCCATCGCCAAGAAAAGAGGGCCTGAAGAAAAGAAAACTTATAGTCACTATACCGCTGAGCTGGTAGCTTTCAAAAAATTTGTATTAATATTATCCAAAATAATTTTCCCCGGCAAAGAAAATCTCCAAACACACACCTCACCAAAATCTCTTCCTACACGAAAGTGCACAAACACTACACAATCTTCTGTTCCTGACATTTGACCCCATAAGTGTTCCCTTATGAACATTGAAATTTAACTTAAACTGTTCCTTTCTCTTTTAGGTGACTGTTCCCACTTACTTTGCCCACCCAAAACTACCACAATCTGTTCTGTTCCCAGATCTTTGTTGTTCCCATGCAAACATCTTCCCACACAAATGCCCCCATCAACTGCACCCAGCTAAAAATTTATTTTCCCTTAACCAATGTTCTCTTTTGTGGGCCGCTTAAGAGAGCGGTTAAGAGGTAAATACTGGGTACAGTTGATAGTGCATTTGTGTGGGAAAAGTTCGAAGAGTTTGTGTTCACTTGGGTGGGAAGAGATATGTATGGGAACAGGACAGAACTGTTTTCGTCAATATTTATGGAGGGGCAAATTTCTGTGGAAAAAAGTGAAACAGTTTTCAGCTACTGCTATGCCCCAACGAAAAGAAAGATCCGACCGACGCTTTGGCTAATTAATGGCAGCGGCAGCCAAATGGGAATGGCTTTTGTATCTAGCTTATGTGGGGCCAGGACAAACATATGGCGAGTGGGAGGTGGGTGTTGATTGAATGGGTGGCTGTGGAAGTAGAAGGCAATGCCATTGGCAGGGTATTTGGCCTGTGCACAATGGTCCCAAAGTCCCAAGATATTTGAAAAACGAGAAGGAACGTGTGAGTCGCTTCTGGGGACGCGACTCTACTTATACCCGTACTCAGTCAGTATATACATTTTTGAGATATGATTTTTTAGAATTTTAGAATAAAAAAAAAATTTTACATTTTACATTTTTTTGCTACATCTGTTATCTACATCTACATCTACAATGTATATTTTACATCTAACATGTAGATTATACATGTACCATTTAGATTCTGCATCACCACCGCTAGGGGTTGCTCGCGCACTGAACGCGGCAGAGTGTGCGAGCGAGAGAGAGAATGAGTATCGTGTCTCTGGCTGGAGGAGGCGGGGGAACCAACAGAAAATTAATTTCTTCATTCTGGCTATAATTATGATCGGATCTGATTCATGTTCAGCAATCTGGTAGATATGGTCATTTTCTACGATAATGCGTTTTTAGTTTTATCGTATCTTCAAAATTGTGCCTGCCACTGATTTTCGTCCTTTGTGGGGGCGGAAGGGGGCGGGGCGAAATTTTGAAATACACTTGTAGCAGTGTGATATCACATGAGTCTTGAAATCAAATTTGGTTGCCCTAACTCTTATAGTCTCTGAGATCCAGGCGGTCAACAAGACGGACGGACGGACAGACGGACAGTCGGACAGACGGACAGACGGACGGACAGACGGACATGGCTATATCGACTCAGCTATTGATGCTGATCAAGAATATATATACTTTATGGGGTCGGAAACGTTTCCTTCTCTGCGTTGCACACATCCACTTTTACCACAAATCTAATATACCCCTTAACTCTTTTTTGAGTACGGGTATAATAACAAAAGTGGATACCACTAATATTCGGTTTTTTTTGTTTTGTTTTTTTGTAGCAGCTTTGCGCTTTTGGCGGCATCACAAAGTTAGCTGATCGATGAAAGCCAACATCCCAGGTGAGAAATGGCGAACATTTTCAGCCAACTTTGCGTTGTTACTATTCAGAAAAGGTTACATACATATAACCTATATTACAAAGAGTTAGTGTTTATCTGCAGTGAAGAAGTGAAAAAGACTGTAGACGCATAAAAAGCAAATCATAGAGGGAGGAAATAATGCAGACAGCATTATAGGGACATCTCAAAGCAAAGATATTTTTTTTGCTTATATTGGATTTTAAGTCTTCGACAATGACGCCAACGGAAGGATTTCTACCTACACTCGGATGTCTGCTCGTGACATTACCCATGCCTCTTGCACCATCCCCCGTTATCCGAATCCTGCAACAGTCACTTTTCCTGCCCCGTCACGTGTTTGTTTTGCCAACATGTGGCAAAATTGTTTCCGTTCAAAAATCCACTTCCGGCAACTTCCTCTATTCATACCACACTTTCACTGGCCCGTCGCTATCTCTTTATCTTTATCTTGCTCCCTCTATATCTATATATCGCCCCCTTCGACTGTCTTTTTTTTACATTTACTCGAAGAGTTAAGGGGTATATCAAATTTGTGGTCGAAGTGGATTTGTGTAACGCAGAGAAGGAAACGTCTCCGACTCCATAAATTATTATGTATATTCTTGATCAGCATCAATAAACGAGTCGATATTGCCATGTCTGTCTGTTCGTCCGTCCATATGTTCGCATGTCCGTCGACAATAAGAGCTAGAGCAACAACATTTTTTTCCAGACTTATGTGATATCATACTGTTGCAAGTTTTTTTTTACAATTTCGCCACGCCCCTTTCCCATAAGACGAAAGTCTGTGGCGTCCAAAATCTTAAAGATACGAGAAAATGATAAACACAGTATCTGTCTATCAGATCTTGTTCACCTTTAGCGGAGATCGAGTTAGAACACGCCGTTGGTGTGAGAAGTGAAGTAGATGGCAGATGTAAATCGTAGGCTTACATATATACTGACTGATTAAGGGTATAAAAGTAGAGTCCCGTCTACAGAAGCGACTTACAACGCTCCTCCTCGTTTATTTTGTTTATTCCCTTTTTGTTTTTAGGAAATTGAAAAAAAGCGGTTTTGTTTGATTTGAAAGCGTTTAAGGTATTGCAGTGCTATACGCTAAATTTTCTTCGACGGCGTTAATCCGATTATATAGCATTTCATAACACGTTCCATTCGATCGGTTCATTGTCTGTCATGGAAATGCTGCCAAGATGTTGCTAAAATGTTAGTTGTAAAAATTACACATTGTATTGCCGGTAAAGTTTCGTTTTCGGTAAAGTAGAGATTTTCGTGTGGATCGAATCGGAATCAGCATCAAGTAAATCACAGATTTCCAGTTTGGAGTGAAGAGGCCTGCAGGTGACAATAAGGGTGGTACGTTTCCTTGGAGGCTTTGTTTCCTTTTCCAAAAATTTTTTCGCAAAAGTAGGTACATAAATAAAATTCAAGCAAAGAGAAGAAAGGCAACGCCCCATCCCATGCCTGGTACCATTGTCACGTTAAAATCGAATAAAGTTTTTCTTTGAAAACGAACGCCCCTCAAATCTCTGTTTGTGTGTGTGTTCTCACCTGTTGACTATTCCTACCACTCCCTGGACCAATGTTTGGTCTCTCAGTCACTGGGCCCCCAGAGTTCAAGAGTTCACGTTCAGCGTTCGAGCGTTTCGAGGTCTCTTGTTCCCTTTTTCATTGTTGTGGAGGAGCATCGCCTTGGGGAGCAGCTCTACCACCACACAACACAATGGTCCCAAAGTCGATTTTTGGGCATATACCCAAGGCTCACAGCACCCAAAAAAATTATAATTTTTGAATGATATTTGGCATAAATCGCCAGAATGGACATTTTTTTTTAAATTTTTTTGCATTCGGATTCAAACATTTTCGATTTTCGAGTTTTGAAAAATGTTGGGGTGAAGCGGTTCATCAAAAGAACCTTCAATCAATTCCAAATACAGCAGGCGGAGATCTCGGTTTTCCTAACGGTTTCTGACGGCAACGCTTTTTGGATTGGATTTTATGAATGTTGGATTTTGCGATTGCTGACTTCATCGCCTTTCTGTCACGATTCGACTTCGGCGTTGCTGCAGCAAATTTGATCGGGCCAATATAAACTGACCGATTTGTGTCTTTACTTTTCAAAACGGATAGAGCATAATGCAACATTTTTCCGAGTTCAAAACGGAAACATTTTCCTCGCTGGAATAAAAAATAATCGCCTTTTGTACAACAAAATTAATCTTATTGAAAAAGGAAATATCGATGCATTGATTTATAATTGACATTTAATTATATTTAATGATTATATAATTTTATGTATCCGTTTATGCTGTAACTGGAATAAATTAAAAGTTCCACTTGAAATGAGATAAAATGACAGCAGCAGCAGTAGCAGTAGCAGAAGCAGCAGGGAAAACCTTCCCTTTCCATTCCGAATTACTCACGGCTTACTGGCAAGCAATGGTCAATGGTGCAATAGCACAATAGATAATTCCGTGCGTGCCCCAAAAGGTGGAGTGATGGATGGAGAGGGAAGGCAAGCAAGGGTTACCAGAGTGTTAGGTGCGAATGCAGATACATAGAAAAATATACGAATGTTACGTGAGAAAAATATAAGAGTAGTAGGAACTGTAACAACGACCCGCGGATACACCACTAAGGTACCATGGCCAGGGACCCCCCCAAAAAAAACAAAAACCAACCACCCCTAATAACCATTAGCATGGTTGTAACGCATTTCGTATGCAGCGCTTGTCCGGCAACTTTTACAGTGCCACCAAGCCAGCTGAAGGAACAGTCCAACATACACGGGAAGCATCAAAAAGCTATAGGGAAAAGCTCCACTCACCGAAGACTCAGATACTCCGCCAGAGCAATGTTTTCAATGAGAATTACGAAAATTAAAAAGAGCTCAGCTTTGCGATTCTTCATATACTCTGAGAGAATATCTAAAAATAGTATCCATTGGAGCTTTATTATGGTAGTTGCTTAGGACTTAACTGTGGGCCAGTTGAAACTATTTATGTGTAATCTGGGGCTGCTTTGAGAGCTTTGAAATGTACTCAATATTAGTCAGGTCTTACTTATAACTGCATTTTTTAGCTTTTCAGAATGGCAAAGTTCATTACAGTCAGATGTTAGACACTTAAGTTATGTGAAAAAAAGTAGCGCTACCTCTGACAAAAAGCTTAAAAAATATACCAGTTTTCAAAAAATCTTCAAAAAATATTTCTGCAGTAGAAAATTCCACAATTCTTTAACAAATTTTAAAGCCCGAAATGTATCAGAAAAAGTCAGTTTGGTTCCGTGAGGAAAAAAAGTTCGATTTTGTCGAGTAGTGTAATTGGAAATTTTTGAAACTCCCGAAAATATGCCGGCGAAAGGAAACCAACCAATGGATATGGAAAATTAAATGGCTTTAATGTTGCGCGCAGCACAACGATGTGTCAAGCAGTTGATTGTGCGTCTGAAGGCAGTAAATTATAGCATACACAGTCGTATCCAAAATTGCAATTCACCTTTTTTTTTATTTGTGGCTGGGAATCAGAATGACATTCACGAGCCGACTGACAGCAAGCGTGTATGTCCAGATGTGTGTACATGTAACACACAAAATTAAACCGAAACCGGTTTTGTCTTGAGGTTCATGCTCATCACTTCCCTCATTCTGGGATTCATTCTGGCAAACAATTTTGACGCGATAACAGCCAATTGGCGGTTCACCAGCACAACTTGATCAGCGCTCCGTGATGGATTTCCTGCGGCTGTTCAGAGGAACGCACATGATTAGTGATTCATGCAAAATGGAAAAATGGAGTGTAAAAAAGTACGTTGAATCAAAATCGTTATTAAAAATGTTATGCAAATAAACTGAAATAAGCAAGTAGCTGACTGACAGCCGTCAGAAATGCCTCAGATGAAGGTGAAGACATCGCCCAAACCACGAGCCTCAAACCTCAGGCCCCAGACAGTGGCAAAAATTACACATTTACATAATTATTACAAGGACATAACTTGAAGCCCTACTTCACCCATCACATATCACAGCATCCTCATAGGCAAATATTATATTTGAACGAGTATGTGTCTGTCTGTCTTAGCATTACAATAATATGAAAATTATTTGTAATGTAATTTCAACTTAATAAATGTTCTTTTCCATATCAAGCGAGCGACAATTCATTTTACACCCACTCTCCCGGCAAAACCTATTTCCCCCCACTCCGACTAAGTGTAAAACAGGAACCTGAATCTCCGACGACGGCGACAGGAAGTAAAGTTGTCGAAATTGAATTTGCGCAAACGTATGAAAATATTAATATTTATGACAAATTTCTATCATATTCCCTCTCCCGTGTGCCAGTCTCGACACCTTTTATACTCTGCATCCTTTGCCATCTACGCAACGTCACGTAACGCAGCACACTCACCTTTTTTTTTTCGTTGCACACACGAAAAGTTTACCAATCCTTTATAAATGCGTGTGTGTCCCCTTTAGGTGTAGTATAAAATGCGGGTATGGGGCCGAGTGGTTACACCTTTGTACAAAGGGAGACAGGGCTGGAGGACACACAACACTCACCGAGTGCGAACAAAACTGATTTAGCACTGAATTGGGCAATGATCACGGACCGTGCACCGAATCCAGGGCACTTGTCCGCATTATCCTGCATAGATGAGTGGATGCTTCTTAGACGTATATCACCTAGAGAAATTTCCAATTACACTACTCGACAAAATCGAACTTTTTTTTCCTCAAGGAACCAAACTGACCTTTTCTGATAGATATGAGGCTTTAAAATTTGTTAAAGAATTGTGGAATTTTCTACTGCAGAAATATTTTTTGAAGATTTTTTGAAAACTGGTATATTTTTTAAGCTTTTTGTCAGAGGTAGCGCTACTTTTTTTCACATAACTTAAGTGTCTAACATCTGACTGTAATGAACTTTGCCATTCTGAAAAGCTAAAAAATGCAGTTATAAGTAAGACCTGACTAAATTGGAGTACATTTCAAAGCTCTTAAAGCAGCCCCAGATTATACATAAATAGTTTGAACTGGCCCACAGTTAAGTCCTAAGCAACTACCATAATAAAGCTCCAATGGATACTATTTTTAGATATTCTCTCAGAGTATATAAAGAATCGCAAAGCTGAGCTCTTTTTAATTTTCGTAGTTCTCATTGAAATCATTGCTCTGGCGGAGTATCTGAGTCTTCAGTGAGTGGAGCTTTTCCCTATAGTTTTTGATGCTTCCCGTGTTTGTTTGGCTGTTTGTTCAGTCCATTTTAGATTTCAATATACCTCGAATATATTTATTTAAAATTAGAAAAACGCATTGAAGGCCTAAAAATTAAATTTTTTTCCACAGTATAATTGAATAGTATTTATTTGGAAAACTAGTTTGGATCGAAGTAGGCGCTTGGATAAACTTCAAGCCTGTGTAGAGCTGCATACGTATTTCAAGGCACTGCTGCCTTTCAGAGTTCTGTAATAAGTATCAGTTAAAGTTATATTTTTATTCAACAATTTTCTAATTTCTAAATTATTTCTCGAAATGTCAGAAGTTAAGGAAGATAACAGGGGTGTGGTTATTATGTCTTGCGATTTTGAGATCAAGGGCAGAATTCCCAAGGAGGCGTTCGAATTGTTTGCTGCCGCACAGGCCAAGATCTTGGGACTACGCGGCTACATCATGCAGGTGTCAGAGAATTGTTTCAGAGGCCAACTGCAGGGTCCTCAGATTGTGATTGAGACATTTAAGCAGGTGATCCTGTCTGTCGCCGAGTATGTGGCTGCCGTCAAAGAGTTTGTCATCATGAACCTAACGGCCATCCAGGAGTGTTCCTATAAGTCCTTCGAAGTTAAGGCGCCGACTACGTGCATTGATGAGTGTAAGCAGTCATCAGCTGGGCAGGAACCAAGCAGCTCATCTTGAAGAAGATCCGCGGCAAGGCTCCGAGGGACCAGTCAAGACTTCTGTCAGACCAAGGAGTGCAACATAAAATCCAAAAAATAGAACCAATATATAAGGTGAGTTGGAAGAAGTAATACTGTAGTGAATAATTTATATAATTCAGGGATACATATTTCAAAACAGACATAGTTCAGACTATATTTATTAGTGTAATTAATACATATATATGGAGAAAACAAACTAAAAAATAAGGACCTTTCAAGAAGCAACAGCCTAGTGTAATTAAGCCCTTCAAACAGACACCAAGCCAAGGATCAAGACTCCTAGAGACTTTCCAATGATAATAAGAAAAATATATTATATATATTATTCACTTTCCACAAACACATGGATATTTAAAACACATGGATATTTCTTGGTTAAATAGTTGGGCAATTGTTTGGTAGGATTGGATAATAATTGATCATATTACGCGTTGCTTAAGCAGAGGATATGAATATTCGAAAGCTATGCATATTTCTAGATGGAACTGTGGTTTCGGTTCTAAAAAGAAAAGTATTGAGACCGTTCCAGTTTTCAAGGTGACTCGTTTAATATTTTTGAAACACCTTTCAATGGAACGAATGTGGGAACCATTGTTAGATAGAAGTAGCTTGCACAGTACCAGAGTGAGCAACATATCGTGCAACACCATGCACGACCAAATGTGGCTAAATCCTTTTGCCTTTTGTAAATAGAAATTATAGCAGTTCTGGTACTGCGCAAAAGTTTCCCAGGATTGGGCTAATGGAATGTGCCCGAACTGTGGCCAATCCAGAGTGGAGGAGTCAAAGTCGGGATCCCACAGCAAACGTAACGCTATTCATGGCGGCCACACACTATTTATTATACCCGTATTTTATGAGCTAAGGGTATATTAAATTTTTGGCGGAAGTGAATGTGTGTAACGCAGAGAACCCATAAAAAATATGTATTCTTGATCAGCATCAGTAGCCGAGTCGATATACTATATCGAGTGTAACCATGTCTGTCTGTCCGTCTTGTCTGACTCCTAGTTCTCAGAGACTACATATTAGACCTAGAGCAACCACATTTTGTATCCAGTCTTTTGTGTTATCGCACTTTTTCAAGTGTGCTCGTTTTTTATTACTTTCGATGGTGCCTGTATTGTGTTTCCCACTTTGTTTACCCCATTAAGCCTCCCAAATGTTTGTTTAATCGCTTCAGATCTAGACATTCATATGTATGTACATACATATTTACATATGTACGTACTGTATGGTATAATTATTTACTCGGGTCAAATGTTATTCCAAATATTCACATTGCTGGAAATACATTGGATCGCTCATTCAAGAGCTCCCACTAAAACGGACCGACCTCATGTCCCCCCTGATGCTTTTAATGTATTTTTAATTTATTTTATTGCTTTGGTCAATCGGTTTTCGACTGTTTCTGTTTTTAGGAGCCCATTAAACTGGCATTTAGCCTCAATAGCAATCGCAAGCTGATGCCGGTCTCGGTTTTGGTTTCCATCTCATTCTAAGGCGTTTCCGTATCTATTTTCATAAGTTTGTCTCCATGGCGTTCGACACGCGATAATTGTGAGTAAGAAACACTCACGTACAAGTACGTAGAGGAAGCCTCTAGATTCGTAGAACCGATGTCTTGAAGTCTGGTTAAACGTCAACATTAGGTAGTTAAAACAATTCGATATGAGAAATTAGGTGATATGTAGGGAACAGTATACATATTTTGTGTGTGGGGGTTCCGTTTTGTATTGATTGCCTACTTGACACTGTTAAACCTCTGATTCCGCCCTCCCGATTACCATCCTTTCGACGTGGGTAAATTTTTGATTCAAGCGAAATGAGTGGACAGGCAATTTACAACATAAATGGAAACAAATTAAGCGGGCATAATTATTTTGCCACACACCATTAACAAAGGCACACACAGATATGTAGATATGCATACATGCATGTAAATATTTACATACATATATGACACATACAATTATTCATATTTTTATATTTTTAATGCAAATTGGCTATAATTAACCCAAAAGTTGGCTCCCAGGGCCTCGGCTTCAAATTTCAAACGCAGTGTCTGCTTGCCGACCCCTGTGTTAATTGTTCGAAAGCTGCCTCAAAATTGTAAACTTTATTTGATTGTTTATAAAATTTAAGTACATTTTAGTTTTCCCCCAAAAAAGTATACCTACTATATGTTCACACGCATAGCTTGACTATAGTGGTCACACAGTTACAGAAATTGTTTTTCTTTCTCTGATATTAAACTGTAGAAATGATGGAGTGTGCCCGTTGGTGGACGGCCTATTGTTTACGAGCATTTCCTTTTACGATATGCTGCTGCTGCCTGATTATAATTTAAAAGGCTTAATTTGCTGTCAAAAAAACACGCTTGTTCTTGCTCTCCCCCCCCCCCCTTGTAACCGTATGTACAGACCTGTATCCGATCAGACACTCACAGCTGTAGGCCGTGCTGTCATCACAAAGCAATTAACGCTTCCCAAAAAACTGTAATAGGATTGCACGGATGGGAATTTGGGGGCCCGTAGCAAAATCTTCTGCGTGGCAATCATTAGGTTAAATAAAAATACTACCCTCTGCAAGGGTATACACGAGAGTACACGGCAGCAGTTAAGTATAACAGCTATTTTGTCGCTTATGCAACTTCTTTGTATTGTATAGTCTTTGATATGACGCATTCGAAAATTTCACTTATTCTCTTTCTCTCTATAAGTATGTATGTACCTTCTACCTTATCTGTTTTCCTTGTATTATTTCCAATGATTTAAAATCAGGCCTTAATTAAACTCGCATTGTACTTTTTATCGTTTGATGTGGTTGCACTGCGCGGTTATGAAGCCTTTAAAGACTGAAAAGCAAAGCTTCGTATTTGAAATTTTACTTTCAGTTAAGACGCTGCTTTGACTTACTATATGAATGTGGCAATGCAGATTGGATTTAAGGATAATTTGCCGCTCTTAAGTCCTTATTGTTCCATCCTCCTCCAATTTCAATTAACTGTTGCATTGAAGGCGAGAATTAAAATGGAAATCGATGCAATCAGTGGCATACAAACGTGGAGAGACCACACTGTACGAGAATCCACAGACACACAGTGTCTTCCCAGTATAGTGAACACTGTGATTGATGTTTAGCATTTGACCTGCGGGAGCTGGCTCCGTGTGAACGATTTTGAGGGTGTACTGGTTTACCAAGTGCATCGTTTCTTGATGCCTGTGCATAAATTACGCTCCCACAGAGTGGGATGGGGACAACTTTTCACTTTGGTGTCAACTTTACGGAAAACTGCACCAGCTGGAGACGAGCTGGAGCTGGAAAAATATGCACCGTGGCTGAAGAGCTGGAAAACGGCTGATGTGGCTGGAACTCGGACTGGGACTGTGCATTTCTGCAGATGGTGTGATAAAAAGAGCTTCTCACATCGAAATCAAAGGCAATAGAAAAATCAGAAAAATTGGAACGCTCCGTATATAGATTACTCATATTGATTTTCAGTGCCTTAGAAAATGAAATAATTCGACCCGTAGAACTGCTATGTTAATGAAAGAAATGGGTGAAGATAAAAACTCTCTATATAAACTTTACTTGTAAACAGTACTGGTGGCCCGCTTAATTGGCCGCATAAGCCCTGAGTATTGCCCAGACAAGACATCGAGTGCCAACCACTTACGGTTGTACTATGCCTCCATTAATTCTGATCCACCTCTCGCCACAAGAGAGTTCGCTCTCAGTAAGATGGAGACGGTGGGCTCCAAGCTCCCTCGGGTCGATATGCAATGCAGCGGTATGGATGTACTTGGATGGCATGTTAATTAACTAAATCGTTTTAATGGCAGACAGAGTGGCAGGGCATTTAAATCTTTACTAAGCTGTTGAGCAAAGCGCATTAAATTGTAATGAGAATGTGGCACAAAATGTTTTTTCCATTATTTTTTGTTATTTATTTTTTGCTATTCCCTGCTGCCAAGGGGACAAGGTCATGGGCTTGACAAGCTGCCTAAAACCTTAACTTATTATTCTATTTCGTTTTTTGTGTGTCTTTGTTATTGTTATTGCTTTTGTTTGTTGGTGCTCGTATTTGTTATCGCAACAAAAGGAATGACTTTTAATTATGACTGGGGCCCAGACGAAAGAAAATATTTGAAGTTACCACAGAGGGGACTTAATTGGTCCACGAATTGCTGAGTGCTCCGACATCAGGGTATCCTTGGAGCTGAAGCTTGACTTGCATATCCACGCCTAAGTCAATTAATAAAAAATCTAAGAATATCGAAAATGATCTTTCGCCAGACAAAGAGGAATACCTCAGGATCACACAATGGTGGTATGGTGAAATCGTGCAAAGGAGACAGCAGACTATAAACTGAGCGAGACGTGATAATTGCCAACATGAGCAGGGCTCCCGGTCGCCAAAATCCTCAACATTTGGCAAGTGCTGGCAAATTAAATCACACATACGCCTAATTGCCAGACGCAGGGTGCTAAAAAGGGAAGGCTAGGAAAATGAGAGGTAATGAAGCTGAGCGTCAACTTAATCAGACAAGTATGCTTTGCTAATATCGGAATAATCTTGAGCTTAATGCTTTTAATTTTACTCATGAGCCGTTGAACGCAATATTCTGCATATTTTCCCCACACAAGACAACGGGCTGGGGCTGTCATGGATAACAGGGATGTGGGATGTGGGGAGCCAGAATTTGTATACCCGTAATCGAAAAGTAATGGGGTATATTAGATTTGTGGTCAATGTGGTCAAAAACAAAAACACATAAACGCCGTAGTAAATGAAAAAAATTCAATTGCTCTGCTCTCATCTCGCTCTCAGTGTTAAGCTACCGCTCCGGCTACGCAGAGCATATCATTTAATTTTCAGCTATTGCTTTAGCAATAGCACATAACTATGACCCGGAAAAATTACAAGCAGAGCAGAGAAAATACTTTTTCGTTTTTCGGCTATGGCTTTGCTTCGGCTCTGTGCAAAGTGAGAGCGGTAGCGAGAGCAAATCCAAATACAACGGAGTAGCGCAGCATTTTAAAATTGTGTATTTTATAGATTTGAATGGAGCAAAATAATTTAACAGATAAAATATTTAGAAATTCCAATAAAATCATAAGCTCATCATTAATACTGACTGAGCAACAGAGCAGACAGACGCTGCAGCCGCTGTGTATACACGCTATTTGTCTCGTTTAGTATATAAACCTATGTTAGAACTATGGTTAACGTCTATTACCAAAATATACATATTCAGTTTAAGAAGAATTTTTAAGCATTAGGTATATCCAGATATGGTATGGTACTCATGGTATCGTCCTCCGCCAAGTGCAGATTCTGCAACGCTTTTATTTGACGACAGTAGCGTTGTGCAAGCTAAAGGAGTTGTACGTCGAAGCCTTGGTCATGGGTACAGGCAGAATGGAAATGATTGACGGCTTGCTGGAGGTTTCTGCGGCGCAGTTCCACCAAGCCCAAATTCTCGTGGGCGAGATAACAGGTGGGCTCCATGCTGTGTGCCCGCTCTGGCTTAGGAGCATGGAAAGTTGATTGTATATTTCGGGATTGTAGGCATCCAGAATTTCAACTTTTTCCAAAACATCCAGGGCCTATGATCCAACTGGAAAACGAGGGTTGCGCTCCTAACTTGCGTATAGATACGCAAATTGTAATCCGCGCTGAGATTGGCGAGTAAAGCCATATAGTCCCGTCTGCTCTCATGGGTAGAGCCACAAAGCAGATGAAGTGTGCCGCGCATGAACAGGGCCTGCAAATTGTACTGGGAGTCAGCCTCTGTGGCTGATTCAATCTCCTCGGTGCAGGCGGGGATAACATCCTCGAACCGCTCTTCGATGAAAGCATGGTGGGCGCGAAGGAACCCGCGCAAGAGAGGAGCGCTTCCATCTGCTTCTGAAGGCAGTGTCCCAAGTACGAAATAATTCAGCGCTTTGAGGGCAGAGCTGTTCCCAGGTCGTCCATTCGCCTTTTGACATCGGCAGTGGCCAACTTCTTTTTCACGCTATCCCTTAGCTTAATGGTCTCCTTATTGCTGCAGTCCTCCTAAAGACACGTGGCTGTGATATCGATCAGGCACTTCTCGAGGTCACTGGTGGCCTCGTGAGCACGTGCCCGACGGTAATAGGCCTTGGCATAGCGGGGATTGTACTCCGCGCTTTAGCGCACTCTTCCTTTACTTGAGTCCAGTTCTGGAGCATCTGGTGACAGGCTGCACGGTTTTGATAGAAGATGGACAACTGCTCGGTGTGCTCCTTGGTGAACTTTTCGATGGCCTTACTGTACAAATCTATGGCTTCCACGTATCTACGCTTGTAGAAGCAATCGTTGCCGTCCTTCTTGTAGTTGTTTGCTGCACACAGGGAAGACACCTCCGTAGAGCGCTCCCTGCCCAGACATCTCCGGCTGGTTCTCTGATGCCTCCAGTTCGGCGGCCTCCATGGTCTGCATTGCTTACAGCATCGGAATGTCAATAAATGCTCTTATGCTCTTTCAGGTCCAGGTCCATGTGGAGAATTGGTAGAAAAGGCTCTTGGTGTGATATTGGCACGCACACAACATAAGCAAATGCATAACAAGAGCACCGTTCACGCCCGTTCTGTCCCAGAGTCTTCCTCTTTCTTTCTGAGCTGGCAATTTCATCCAGCGGCAGACTGCACACAAACCTCTCTCACTCTGTTTTTTTTTTTTCATTAATTTATTTTGATATTGCGCCTAGATAGAGTATTAACTAGTAGCTTAGTAATTATTATAAACTATATTATACGTTCACATCTCCGGAGCTCTTTCATCGCGGCAGCAGCAAAATTGCTCACTTTGCGTGTGTGTGCATGTATGGGTGTATTGAGTCTTCTGCACTCGCACTGCGGGTTGTGTTTGCTGGTTGTCAAAGAAAAGCCAATGCACAAATTTGGGAAGGTATTTTGCCACTTCTCACCGCCCAAGTCCCCAATGTTGCAGATAGATAACTTCCGTCTATTAAGAGTTTGAAGAAGCCACACGAGCCGTGGAACCATCTTCAAAGGTATAGGTCTGGTGGCAATCGAACACATATTGCATCAGTCTGATGCGATTTACATCGGTTTTAATGTGTGAACACATCCAATCGGATTATCCGATGGGACTTGTGCACAGACACCAGCGCCGAAGCCGACATCGACACCTTTGCCATAATTGAGACAGCACCCGGAGGAATATCAATCACTTCGAGTCTTTGTGCAAGAAATCTGTTGGCCAAATTATATGGAATGGAATTTCACCTATTCTCCGGGCTTGATGTTTGCTGGTGTATCCTACACTGTAATACTGATGCAAGTCGACTTTGACTTCTGTTCGCTTCTATGTGGCCAGAGGCGTTTGCACAAAAATGCAATTATAATGCCGGCAGCTGGCAGCTGCAACTGGCACAGCAAACTTCCATTGGGAGTGAAACATTTTGCATATCAAAGAGCCAGACTGGGAAGCCCCGAGGCGAAGTCGTGAAACAGTTCACAGAGAAGGGCACGGGACACTGGGCAGGGACAGCGACTGGAAAACGTGCTCGGGGCGTTAAAGTCGGCAGCTTTATGCGAGCGGAAGATAAATCCCTGGATAAAATACCAAAGTTCAGTTTAGTATCCAATTTGGCTAATAAGGAATTTACTCGAGTGCCAATATTTTGTGGATCCAGTGTTAGCATTTAATTTTGTTGTGTGTTGCTCCCACTCAATGGTGTCCTAATGCCCACTCGGAGCCTGGCAAAAGGATTATTGACTCCAGGAGCCTCTTGTAAGCGGCACACAATGGCAGCAGGGCTGTTTCATCGAGTGGCTCTTGTCCACTCAAGTGTTTAGGAGATGATGAAGGAACCACAGCAACGGGGCACAAAACGGGAATACAAGTAACAAAATCAAGTTATCCTTTTGTTTAATCGAAGAAAGGTGAATCGAGTTGACGAACTGTGAAGCAACTCCAAGACGAGCTTCTAATTAAAATTATTCGAATAATTATTCGCCTGCATGCCACATGCCACACGCCTTTGACATGCCGTTGGAGGCGAAGTGGAAGCACAAAAAATCAATCAAAGCTACAAATCGAATAAAGGTTCAATGGAAGTCTCCAAAAAAAAACGAACCACCCAGCTATACACACAGGATTTTAAAGGGCAGTACTTAGGCCCCCTCGCAGCAAAGGACATAAATAGAACTGATAAGGAAATAGCATTTTCCGATATGCTCATAGATATAATGAAACAACTTTTTTCTCAATACTCTTTTGCAAAGATTTTTGGTCCGGGAACTAGAATAAGAATAACAAAATATGTATACAAAATTTATTTTTTCAAATCATTACCATTAATCTCCAAAGCTTGTTTGGCGCTCCATTGGCATTATTAATCCCAGACATCTCAACATAACTTTCAATATAACTGACATCATAAACGAAAAAACTACGGGCTGATATTTAAGTACCTTTGTCCATCGTTCATATACATATATGTATATAGATACATCCATGTGGGTTGGTGTACAGTTGTGTACGCAACTCTTATCTCTAGACGCTAGACTCTAGGCACAGCAAACACGAGCGAACGCGAATTGCTGCGAATTCCATTCAAGACAGGAGAGCGCAAAGCAAGAGCGAGCGAGGGCGAATTTTAATGAGCGCCCATAATTGCATCATGGCCCAAAGCAGGTCGACGAGAGAAATGCCGAGAGAGTTAAAATTCATTCTTCGATCTTTTTGATTCCAAGAGAAAGAACATTCATTGCTCGGCTCTTCTCGATGGAAGCCACATCCTGCCAGCGGTGATTGAGTCAGTTCATCGTGGATGAAGATGTGCTAGTGGATGGGGCTGTGGACTATTGAATGTTGCGGTCAAGAGTCAAGCACCTCTGTTCGGGCGCGGGCATAAAACTTTGTTGCTGAATAGGTAAGCTGCATTTCAGGAGGCGTGAAGTCAAAAACATCGCGCGATGC
Organism: Drosophila tristis; assembly: GCA_018150885.1. Taxonomy (NCBI): domain Eukaryota; kingdom Metazoa; phylum Arthropoda; class Insecta; order Diptera; family Drosophilidae; genus Drosophila; species Drosophila tristis. The sequence continues at coordinate 109,689 of JAECWT010000125.1, forward strand.
TAAAAGATTAAAAAACGCTTAAGCAGCGCTGCCCAACAGTAACAAAAGCAACAATATGGCTGGCTGCAATAACTGTAACACAAACACACCAGCACCAGCAAAATTTAAGATAAGAAGAGAGCTCTACAAATGAAATTACGACTAAAAGCTACTCATTACTAAAAAATTTAAACGAAAGATGATGGGGAAATCCGGCTGCTACAGAGTCTTTTGTTTGCAATTGGGCTGTCTGGCCCAATGTGGATTGGTTGATAATATAGACATACATATATGTATATAATCCTTCTAAGGTAAGCTACATATCTTATATAGAATACACCCCAGAACTTTACGAGGAAGAGGTATCATTGGAGCAAGAGCAGGGGCCTTCTAAACAACAGGGGGCAAAGTCAACGCCGGCGCAGAGATGGCGCGGATAAAAGCTAAAGTGGGGCAGATCGGATAAAAAAGAGCGTACGGATAGCAATCAACACGGGGCGGATAAAGCCAGCTGGGAACACTCGACTCCGTTTGTGGCGCTTGCCGCACGAGTTTAGCCGATGCACAGTTGTACCGGCAGCCGATGTAGGGCATGTGAACGAGTGACTGCTGTCCCCACTGCTGTTGCTGTTACTGCTGCGCGGCGACCGCCGAATCCACAGAGGAAACTTTTTCGAATAAAACCAAAGAAATTTGTTTGTTTTGATTCAGTCGTTGCGGGTTTTTTAAGGCGAACACAGCCAAGCCAAGCACTGGTCCTGAACCAAACAGAACCAAACCGAAACAAAAACCAAAACTAATACCAATACCAATACCAATCATAGTTCCAGCTAGCTAAATAAGAATTTTTAAATTCTCAAAATACCAAAAACATAAAAAAAAACATAAAAAAACAAACAACTGAAACTCATCCCAGTAAACAAAAACATAAATATTTTTTTTGAATCTTTTCTTTCTGTGTTGCGCGTTCCGATCCAATCCAAGACAAGTGAAAGAGTGTTTGTGGTATGGCCAGAAATTTATCAGGTAAATAATGTTGCTTTTCTTTAAATTTTTTTCATTCATTCGGAAAAAGGTAAATGTTTGATATAAAAATGATCCATAAGCTGCCTATGCTTCTAAAATCGAGAAAAAATACACTCGGTGTTCCGTGATTTGTGAAGAATTTACGTGCAGAAACTATTTGGCGGTCGGACATATTTCCTCTTTAATGGAATTTCAAAGCTTCATTTTTGCACATACAAAATTTTAACATAATCATGTATGCTTTTGCATAAAATATCAAAGTTTGCCCACTTTTTTGATAAAAAATATGCCCAGAATGTGAAAGTGTGTACCTTTTTCATTGATGACTTCATCGCCAAAATATCGGTGTCGTACTCTTATTTCATGTAACACGGAAAAAAAAATGCAATTTCAAGGAGACAAATTAGCGAATTTTGCTGTGAAAACCGCGAAACAGACCAGACCAATGTTTGAGCATAGGCCCGTGCATCGCACATGTACTAGGAAAAAATCTGGGGCAACTGTGGCCAGGCCAAAATCCGAGCTGACAGCGAAACAATGGCAAATATTTATTGTGGCGTCTCCGAAGGGCATAAACAATGCCGAAATTCGAAGTGAAAGTTTCCCGCATTCCTATTCGAAGTGAAATAACATGAATTTATAGTCCATATAGTTAGTGGAATCTTCCGCAGAATACCAATAGGAATGAACTATAACCCAATGTCCCTTCAATTGGTTTCAAACAATCCTTGACGAAAGTTTTATTATTATATTATATCGTGCACCCACCGCGTAGACATCTTGGTGCATCGTCAGAAATATGGCGAGGATAGCGGAAAACGGCCAGAGGACAACGCCAATTGTCAATTATCAGAGCCAGACCCAGGCTCAGACTTGGAGAGGGCAACCCGCTCGCTGGAGCTGTTAAAACCTATTAAAATAATATTTAATGCACTTACCCGAGATGGCGTCCGTCCTCGTTCTCTGTACAGCTTCCATAGTCCAGGGTAAAGCTGCGAGAAATAGGAAAATTGCTGATGCACTTGAAGTGAAATAATTTGATTCGGAGAATGTTCCATTGGAATGGAACGTGGGTTTCCGTTTCACATTATCCACATGTACTCACACTCATTAGCTTTAATGAACAGTTAAGGCCGAAAAGGAGTCCTGAAACTTGAATCAGATAAATGAGGAAACTCAGTGAGAGACTACTTGGCTTCCCTGTGGGATATTTAAGCATGTTTTGGGACCGTTTTGGTGCAAACAATAAGTACTTGTTAATGCAAAATTGAAAGGGAACAAAACGTAGTTAATGCAACTAATTTTGGAAGAAGATCGTAGAAGGGACATTGAAGGTTCGAAAGGTCTAAGTCTGGATTGTGGCACCATTGTTAAAACATGCGAACTCTAAAGATTAGGACTTTCAGTCCATTAAATTTGGTAGCAGTCTATAATGAAACAGACCTCTCCGTCCGATGTCTTTGTAAATTTTTATGCAATTTTTTCCGCATAATTAAGTTGACACCAAATCGATTCCCATTTATGATGCACCAAATTGTAGATGCAATGGTTAATTTCAGGTATTCCATTTTGAGATTCAGAGATTATTGCCCGCAAACAGACTCTGTCCGCGGGTGCGAGTGTCCCACAAAAGGGAACTCGGCAACCACAAGAAACATGAAAAACCTTTTGAGTTTTGACCTGTGGTCAGCAAAAATAAAGCCAATGTTCTCTCCATATAAACTGCGGTTGCGAAAGCAAAAAGGGAAACAGTGGGATACTCTTGCAGTTCGATCGAGCTGTATGATATAGATCATGGCGGTAACAACTAATAAACTCAAAAAAAAAACGACTCAGAAGAGCTGAAGTTTCAAAGTGGGTTGGAAAGTTAATGTAAATCAGCATACGTACACATTCTAACGACTTCTAAATGGCTTCATCTTTGGGATGGTTTCGAAAGAGTATACTCGTACAACAATACAAAATGAAAGAATGAAAGGAAATTCGGTTTAGAGAAAATGCAACAATGCACAGAGGGAAAAGTCGACGAAGGCGATGAGTGAGGGTGAGGAGACAACCCTTTTGTCTAGCTTCTTGTGAGCTGACCTTTGCGGGAGGGCTTCATCCGGAAGTTATTGAAAGAAACCCATTAAGAAGATGTCCGTACCCGTAACCCTGCAGTCGTAGCCACGAACTGGTAGCCAGTTCGCGGTCGGTCAGTTGGCTTATTTGCTTCGGGGCCATTTTTTTTTTTGTTCCGGCTAAAATTTGCTTGCGGCCAGTTGGAAAAAAAGAGTAGAGCTCCCCCTAATCCCAGCGAGTGTTTTTTTCAGTCTTTACTTTTTTCCCCCATCTTTGTGGGGTTTCTCTCTTCTTGAGGGTCCACTTAATGGCACCTGTGGCTTCTCCTGCTTCTGGTTCTGCTAATCACGATTTTAATGACGTTTTACCCTTTGTTGTCCTTGATATTGCTTATGGATATCGGTGAAAGGTTTATCAAGCATCGCATTACTCTTCCCATAGTAAAAGGATTACAATGTTGTATTTCTGTTTTCTTAGTTTCCTTTTTTGTTCTTTTCATTAAGTGTTAAAATTTCCATTGATGAAGTTTAAGATAAAAGTCGATTAAGACGTGGCTGGCTTAAGCGTCCTCCAGACGGTTTCCACTATTATCTTATGTATGTTTTCCATAATCACGTAGAGATTTAGGAAACGGGATCTTTTAAAAATACATACACAGTAACAAGAGGGTGATATACATATAAGGGTGGACTGCAAGTACAAAACTTTTGAAACTTCAATCGGCCCGGTGATAAAAAGTTGCCTAAAGGGACTAGAAAACGAGGTAAAAAAGAAAGTTGGAAATTGGTTAACAATTGACCCCTTCGCATCGAGCTAAGTATAATCGCTTTCAGCCAATTTAGACAGAATTTCGGCTTTCAATTTACAAACCTCTATTCATTATACTCTTATTCAAAGAGTTAAGGGGTGTATTAAAATTGTGGCAAGAAAGGATGTGTGCAACGCACAGAAGGACACACTCATCAAGACGGACAGTCGGACGGACAGAGAGAATGGCTATAACGACTCGGCTATTGATGCTGATCAAATATATATATATACCTTACTAGGTCGAAAACGCGTCCTTCTGTGCGTTACACACATCCACTTTTACCACAAATCTAATAAACTTCTTCGAGTACGGGTAAAAAAAAACAAGAGCTACTAATCTCTACGGCAAGACTGCTGCGACCAACCAATCTGCAATCATTGCGGTGCTAAAAGCACACAAAAAAATTTAAAAATTCCTAAGCTGTCTGCATCTGTATGTATGTATGTAGTTAGAAATATAGAAATCGGATTTACTGGAAAACTGGCTCCAAAACGCACTTCAGCCAGCCGAAAATCGCTTCGTAGGCCAAATTTAACTTTCTGATCCTAACCCGAGTACCAATCAGTGCGATGTCAGTCTATAGATGGGAATGGGAAGAATGAGAAGTCCCAACTGAATATTAGACCGCTTGGGCCGACCATCTGGCCTTCAGTAATTTAATCACTTAAATTTGATTCCTCAGCAAGCAGGCAGGCAAAAAAAAACAGAATCCAGACGGGCAATATGTAATTTCAATAATTTATTTTGCTTTGGCCAAGAGTTTAGCTTTTTTTGGGCTATTCTCCATAAAATAAATATTTTTCGGTAGGAGAAGACGTCAGAACGAGAGCCTTTAGGCCCTGTCAATATTGGTACAGCACATTGTTTGCTCACACTTACATATTCGTATGTATATATGTATGCACCTCTATGTATACATATGTATTCGCAATATCCATATACTTATGAATATATATCACACAAACACATTTAGACTATGCAAACGATGCTGGCGAAAAGATGGAATATGTTAAACCGACAACATATTGAATTTAGATTTAGTGTCGCCAAAAAGCAAAGCAACCGAGAACTGAGCAGCGCGTGCAAAGCTCGCAGTGCGATTTAGGCGGGGCACGTGTTTTGTGGAAGGCGCAGGGGCAACTATAAACAACATTGATGCTGTCATAGGAAGCAGCAAACTGTGCTCAGCCTTCCAGGTTTATTGACACCAAAGCGTAATCAACAGCGGAGATATGTACTTTAAGAAAAGTATAATATTTCATAGCACCGTTAAATATTCCCTTAAAGAGCGCTTACTGAATTTTTCTCCATTAAAAAAACTATTTTCTTTTGAGCAAGTTTTGAAACAATATTTGGTTTCTCTAGCTTTTATATTCTTGAGATTTAAGCGCTCAACGAGACGGAAGGAAGGACAGACGGACATATACTTGGCTATTGATGCTGATCAAGAATATATAGTTTGCATAATGTATACGGCGCCATATCCTTGAAGGTTAGCAATAGCAATCATTATACGGCCCACTTAATGGCAATGAAAAGAAAACATCAGCCAAGTGAAAAAAAGGAATGAGTGAGAGAGTTTGTTCAGCTTTCTCTTTGATGAGGCAGCCAAATAATGAATAGAAAAGTGTGGAAAGATGATTTATGGCCCGAAACTCTAGAGCTCTGAGCTCTGAGCACTGCTCACCATTGTGTGCTGTTGTGGTTTCCTAGAAAGGTGCCACCGGCTGGCAACAGGTTGCGCTTCCTTCACAGCAACTGGCAGTGATACCTTCTGGATATAGATATACGAGGATATCCTTTAAAGATAAGGGAATGAGAATGGATGCGGCTTACGCTTCCTAAAAGGATGCGGTCCAACTCAAGGTGCTATATGTGTGGAGTTGTATGAGGGAGGTTCTAGTAGATTGCATAAGGAACAAAGCAAGGCAGATTTCAATAAAAAATACTTTTTGCTGCTTAAAATTGAAAACATATTTTCCCAACGGGATTTCATATATAAGAGCAAAGAAAAGGTCCCAGAATAAGGACTATTTTTTTTATTTTTTTCAGGGAAGGGAAAACGCTTAAAGCTACAAATATCTAAATGCAAACTATTTTTCTGCTTGAGAAAGGAGCTCAAATCAAATCATATATTAATTGCTTATTTTATGTAATTCAAAACACCTTGAATGGCCGTCGACCGGTTGAGCATACATTTTGTTCATTAATGAAAATATTCCGGTAAATGTTCGATGTACGGGCTATGCGTCAAACAAAAAAAAAAAACAAAGCAAAGAAACGATGAAGCATTCCCCCAGATACTGCAGCGTATCGGGTATAGCCACCTGATGTATGGGCATAAGCATACGAGTACAAGTATATGGGTATTTTATACGAGTTCAAGACCAGACCATAATTCATATTTGTTGGAGGTCGCCTAATTTGCACATTAATGTAGACACTGAAACTCATTTTGTTTCTCTTTTGATTTTCCGTTAATTGTAGAATATTATTTTTGTCCAAAATTCTTTTTAAAGAGAGACAGACAGATATGAGAGAAAGAACACCGGGCAGAGAGGCAGAATCCGATTCTTAGTGGGTATATAATCGCACTACGCATATGAACTGTGTGCATGACGGACAAATTAGCTGAATCAACAATCGAATTAATCAATGTGCAGCGCAACAAAAATATACAAACAAAATAAAAATCTGCAAAAGAAATTAATGACAGAAAATAAAAGAGGATACAAAAAGGTGTTTGCGGCTTGGCTGGTTCTGTATGGGCTCAATCAATCAATTTTATTTAATCATTTATTTAATCAAATTTATGCAACCGACCACAGAAATGGTGTACGTATCCTCTATATATTTATAGTTAGAGGCAGGCGGCGGCAAGTCAGCCTGACAGCAACACAAATCACATATAATAAAGTGCTTCGGTTTGCCTTCTGCCACTTTCAAACCAATCCACCCAATCTCCCAATATTCTATGCTTCCTTCCTATCTGGTCCAACCCACCAACTTTCCCTGCTTCTCATATGTCTGGCTGTCCCTATCCCCGGGCCGCCGTTCATGACTGTGTTTTTTTTTATCGACAAGTTTATCGTTTCGTCACATAAAAATTGTCAATATATTTTCATTGAGGTTTTTCCCTTTACGCATTTGTTTTTTGTTTGTTTGGGGCTTTTGTTTTTGGTATATAATTTTTCCAGGGTATCTGTAAACAGAGAAATGGAGTTACCATTTAATGAAGCTTTTGTTGAAGCATAAAGGACCTTGAGATGATTTTTTTTCGAAGAGAGTTTTCTCTTTCTCAGTAATGGGATAGATCAATCGAAAGGAGAACAGATCAAATCACAGCGCACTCTGATGATTATTTTTTTGTTTTAAAATGTGCGTACATACATATGTATGTATCTACGGGGATAGGGGAAACAGATTTGTAACATATGTATTTTGAAGCAAAGAGCGAAGTGTGAGACAGCATTTCAATCGAACGCATGTGTATTATTTGTTTCTCGCTGGTGTTTTGCAAATAACTTTCCCTTGCTGTAAAATGTAAATTAATTCGCATTGTTTATTGCCCTGTCTCCCCTCCGGACCATGGAGATTGGAAACTAAATTACACAATTTGACATGACTGCAGTTAGCTCTGTCAGCCCCAACTCAAGCATTCAGAGATTCATTCCGTTACTTCGGGACTCACACTGGCAATGTCCTGATGGTATGTCAACAGTCCTAGATTTATTGATGTTGTGTTTTGATTCATGCAACCAGCACTCCAAAATCTCGCTTGTGTTTGCTCATACATTTTATGGTGCTGTCCATTGAGTTTAGCAAGCCACTAAATGTGTTTCTGTGTTTCTGTTTGAGGCGCGGGCGGGGGATGGCATATTGTTAAATAACATACTGCTTTGTTAGAAAACATACTGATTCTCGTAATGTTAAGTAAAATAACTTGCATACTATATAAATATATCATTTCTCAATCTATTGATTTTTAATATTTATTATTCAAATATCTAATAGTACTGCGCAACAGTCATTTAGTACTTAGCACGAGACAAAAATTAGATTGTAGGCCGAGATGAGTATGTCAATTCCTCATGCTTAGAAATTGCAATACATCCGCAAATTTTTTTTTTTAAATTAAAAAACCGCAATTTGGTGACTGATTGCACTCTCATAATTTTTACTCAAGACCTGCAGCGCAGATATTCACCAAAAAGTACTAGGTTGACAACAAAATTGTATTACCTTTTACAGGAATTTTTATTCGAGGTGATTTGGGGGTATATTGCAAAATCTAATTCTATTTCTAATTTTTGTCTCGTGCAAAGTACAAAATGAATGTCGCACAGTGTTATGTACCTGTACTCGTTTCAGTGTGAAACAATGTATTGAACTCTTATTATACCCGTACTCAAAAAAGAGTTAAGGGGTATATTAGATTTGTGGTAAAAGTGGATGTGTGTAACACAGAGAAGGAAAATTTTCCGACCCCATAAAGTATATATATTCTTGATCAGCATCAATAGCCGAGTCGATAGAGCCATGTCTGTCTGTCCGTCTGTCCGTCTTGTTTGACGCCTGGTTCTCAGAGACTATAAGAGTTAGGGTAACCAAATTTGGTTTCAAGACTCATGTGATATCACACTGCTACAAGTGTATTTCAAAATTTCGCCCCGCCCCCTTCCGCCCCCACAAAGGACGAAAATCTGTGGCAGGCACAATTTTAAAGATACGATAAAACTAAAAACGCAGTATCGTAGAGAATGACCATATCTACCAGATTGCTGAACATGAATCAGATCGGATCATAATTATAGCCAGAATGAAGAAATTAATTTTCAGTTGCTTCCCCCCCCCCTCCTGCAAGACAAACACTACTCATTCTCTCTCTCGCTCGCACACTCTGCCGCGTTCAGTGCGCGAGCAACCCCTAGCGGAGGAGATGCAGAATATAAATGGTACATCTATAATCTACATTTTAGATGTAAAATATACATTGTAGATGTAGATGTAGATAACAGATGTAGCAAAAAAATGTAAAATGTAAAATTTTTTTTTTTTTTTCTAAAATTCTAAAAAATCATTTCTCAAAAATGTATTTACTGACTGAGTACGGGTATAAGTAGAGTCGCGTCCCCAGAAGCGACTCACACGTTCCTTCTCGTTCGCTTATTAATTTAGCCAGCTGATCTTGGCAAAGGCCCCACTGTGCGAAATGCATGCATATGCATGCGCAGACGAAGCCGTTCGGCAGCGGGCTCGCGGTCAGAGACGAAGCATAGCCGAAAAGAGAATTGAAACCCCACGCGCTCCCTCTGTCTAAAAGGCGTAGCGATAAGCCCCGCCATAGAACTTGTTATTGTATAGTCTTTGATAGAAGAGAGCGGTTGGCTCTAGAGCGCTATGAAAAACTGGGGAGTTTGAGCTACTTCAGAATCGTTCAAGTCTTGATGGCATATCTTAAGTGTTTTTTATTCCTAGTAAACAGATCTCAAATATCTTTTGTGGATGTCACATTTTGTCAGGGATATCAAATGAGCCATGAGGTTAAGGGCAGGGTATATTTGTCTGGTAGCGTCGCATAATAGATACTCATTAAAAATTGTCCGCCATCAGCCTCCCACTCAATCCGAAGCCTCCAAGAGAAGCTAAATGAGTCCGCCTTAGTGACCTTTACTTGACGTTGATAATGATGAGGATGTTCCTGCTCCGTCAAGGTGTTAAGGTGGGCGTCTCCAGGCAACGACATTGATTTTTTGCCGCTGCTGCGTCGGATGCTGGTCCACAGGTGTTTTGAAACTAGGGTTTTCAGTTGCTGTTAAGTTACAGACGGGTCTGGTGTGGCACCTTATTTTCTGCAACCGAATTTCCAACTTCCTTGTAATTTTGTTTATAGGACTAATGCCCCTATCTATCCGTTCTATTGGATCCGGGCAGCCACATGCTGTTACTAAAATGTAGTAGAGAACAAAAATATTCAAGTTTTGTGGCAAGATTCAGCTCCGGCCCATCTTTTGGCTACTTCATATAATAAACGAGAACTGTTGGGCTTAAGACTCAGTTTCTCTTCTAATCATCAAGCAGCAAGCTATAAAATAATAATAATAATGGAAACAAAATAAGTTTTTATATTCGCCGAAAAAAATGTAAAAAAAAATTGCGAATTTCCAAGTGAGTTCTGTTAAAGGAAATAAAATATCTAAGAACTAACTTTAAAGTCTGTAATGCAATATCCGCTTTCCTAAATATTAAAATACTTTTCTAGAGGTCGTATTTCTAAAGGTATCAACTATCACAAACAGGAGCAATAGTATTAACAATAACTCTTAAGGGAAACAATAATTTAGCTTTCAAATACTTTAATTAAAAAGCTAATATAATTACAGTGACTCAGTGATTCGATATACTCGATATCATATTATTTAGTTTAAACAGCCAGGAGGCAGGAGGTATAAACTGTCTGTCATTAAAAACCAAATAAATAACATCGAATACAAAATTGCGATGGCGATGCTCATAGAAGTAGAGATGTGTCTATGGTTATATATGTAGATATGAACGAAAAGTAGTAGTTGCTACGGTGGGAAGTAAAAAGATTGGTGTTTCCCAGAACCACAGGAACTAAATTATGATTGTACAGCAGTTTGAGGCCAGGCACACATAAGCCGAACATAAAATGAAACTTGAGTAAACAGAGATATACGCATGTGCAGTGTACACACCAAAACCACATCCACTCAGACAATGTGTTAATTTGTGTATGGGCGGGGAGGGGACTGGCAAGTTTTATGACGGGAATGGTTCTTATTTTTTGAGGTTTGCTCAGGCAGCGCCACGTAAGAATGAAATCGACGAATTTCCGACTATAAGGTACAGGCTACTGCCAAGTATCTAAAAGTGATTCGAATTGTACAAACAGAAGTTTTGCTTCATACTGGCTTTAATACTTATCCGATCTTCATGAGCTCTTACATATAATGAACATTAATATGTTTATAATCAAGTGAATTTACAAACATATCTTCAATATTTGGTACAATTATTTAAACCTAAGCAAGTGTGCCAGGGGCTAGAAATAACGTTCAATTGGGGTAAAGCTGAAGGCAGTCGAAGGCAAAGGCACAGGAAATGGCGATAGAGATGGATATGGCAGGGTAGGCAGTAGATTGCCATTGTTGCTGTGGCTGCTGGTGATGTTACGACCTCTTCATTGGCATATGCAGGCATTATAAAAAAGTTTATATGCGGGTTTTATGAAAAGTAAAACTGAATTTGCATATGAGCTTGGCCTGAATGGTGCTGGGCTTTCTGGCAAACAGTAAAATGAAGGCTGATATAGCATGCCATTGTCGCAGACATCCAAACAAGCACATAAATAAACATATATGTATGTATGTATGAATACATATGAGAGAACACTTAATATGGTCCCACATAGATGGATATTCAGATGGCCGGAGAGACACCACTGACAGTGATGTAGTTTTATTTTGCTCAATTTGGCGAGAGGCTATTATCTCTGGCAATCTCGAGTCTAGTTCGTGTTTCACATGTTCATTATTGTTGTTTTTAATGTAATTAAGCGACATTTGTTTCTCGGCTGTGAGAGGTAACGGAAACTACCAGTCATTCTCCCGTCCCCAGTTAGAGCCTCGAAGCACTTCTACCCTTGTGAAAAAGTTGGCAGCCATACTCGTTGGCATGACCACTGCTTAGTAGCCACTGCTTAGTGGCCACTGCTTAGTGCATTATTATGCATCCAACTGATTTTCAATTATATTTAATTGAGTGGCGATATTTTGATGATCCACGACTGATCGACCCGATCATCTTCCTTTTGTAAAAGGGCATTGTACAGTGATTATTTATCGGTAGATATTGCAGACGAAAAGGGCAATTATTACGAAAAGATTTAAATCTGCAGATAATAATGCTTGATCAATTGTTAATTAAAACCAAATTAATGGATAATATTTAGTAGATTAATATCTGACCCTGTCGTCTGCAGCAAACCTTTTCCCCGGGGGAGTCTGCGCATAGCCCCCAATACGTATACGCAATGTAGAGCTCCTCCTGCCGGGAACATATATTTCATATAATTTATTGCGCTTTGCAACAAGTCCATGTTCGCCCTGCTTTACGTTATCATTTCAGCGGGCATTAGACTGCCAGCAGTTTTGAAGTGGCAACACACGCCGCATGATTTAACTTGCCCCAGAACCAAACTGACGCAGAGCCAAGGCCAGACCGAAGCCCAGAGTCCACTGGCCATAAATATGAAAATTTGTATTATCGCGCAAGAAATGCGACCTGAGATTTGCAATCGAGTGAGCATTCCCAACTCGAGCCTCATCCACTTGAATGCCAAGTTATGGCATAAAAATTAATGAACTTCAAAAAGATTGCCCAGCGCCACCGAGGAGCGTGTCCCGACCCCGGTGCGATATGCGGGCACGAGTGCCAGGGACAGCAATCACAGTTCGCTAGCCAGATGAGCACTGGAATTACGTTAATACCAGTCAACGTCAACCCCTCAGACAGGAGGGGGATAAAGCACAATAAAACATTTACAAGGGGCCAGTGGTGGAGAGACGAAGGGAGAGCTCATGAAAAACAATTGAGAGGAAACACTTTTGGGGGATGGTGGATACGGAATACGTTAGAAACCAGCTAAAAAATTACGCACATCGCCAAGTGGAAGGGCTTTTAAATGAGCGTGTGGCAGCAGCAGCATCATCGTTGTTGCAACTGGCTACATACCTTAATGCTGCGTGCATCAACCACTTAAGGGGCTATAAAAGCCATTCCTGCTGATTGCCAGCAGAAATAAGATACCGAAAATGGAAACAATCCCAACGGGCAAAGAGCTCAAGACAACATGCTCTCCAATTGCTATGGTTTGTGTTGTGCGTACGGACTATATACACAGAGAGGAATATTTAAATTAATTGGTGACTCCTCGAAAATAGTTCTCCTGATTTCCAAGGATATGAGCTTTCTAAAGTGGATCATAAGTTTCCGCACCTACTCGATCAGATTGAATATCAAAACAAATAAACAGTTTCTCAAGAGAAACAAAATTAAAAGCAGAGCTGGTCGCTCATTAACTACATGGTCTGGTCTACACAAAAGTCCGAAATTTGTACGGGTATCTGTATCTATACGACGTGCCTTTACATGTATCAGTATATGCACATATATGGACACATATATGTAAATTTGTATTTTTTCTAGTGAAAAGACACCAAAGAAATGAAGGAGGAGGAGAAGAGGTCGTGGGATGATGTAGAGAAACAAGTGGTGCGTAAAACTGATGACGAGACACGTTGACAATCGATTATGGCAACAACGAACGATAAGTTGGGCCATTCAAGTGTGCCTAGAAAAAAGCACAGAAGAAACAAGGGAGTTATAAAAACGATTAGATTGGGAATCTATGGTTAAGGCACCGCACCGACTATAGCATACCTGGTGCTGCATTTAAAGTGCTGAATTTTTGTTATTTATTTGACAGATAAATACGGAGCTAATTGAAAAGTCCACTGGCGATGAAGAATGTACTAGTTAAGGAATCTGAGAAGTCTACCCCGAACAGAACATTATGTGACTCTTTTGCAATTTCATCCTAACGTTGAGCTTATTAAGTGAATTATTTAGTACACTGGGATGAAACTTTCGTATTATGATTGTTAGTAGTTTTTTGATAGTAGATCGTTGATTTTGGGAGAAGATTATGTAAGCAGAGATCCTTAACCCATAATTTCTGCTACACCCAACTTGGGTTTTGACAATTTTCACTCAAGTACAGCGTTCCAGATCCCCTGATATGCGAGGCGGTCACCTTATAGTTCTCAGTGCCATGCCTTTGTGTATACCTTGGCATAACATAAATTTATTTTGTCTACTTAATAGTTTTGGCTTCGGCACCTTGTATATGGTTTCGACCCAAACCCATTGACAAATACGATACTAATACGGCCACGCCCTTGCATTGGACGAACAGCTGCTGGCTGGCCTGTGGAAACGCCCTACAACTCAATCAAAAGCAAGAACCAACAGAACCAACTGACTGCCAAGAAAGGAAAGCAGACTGCAAGAAAAACGAAATGCCCAAGCGGCCATGACAGTTAACACCTTCGGGGACCAAAAACCCATTCCATTACCATCGGCTCTCCTGCTTTCCGTCCTTTTGCCCTGTGGCTCACTTTGGCATCTCATTTATCAAGTAGCAAGCATTGTTATTATTGAAAAACAAGCGATGCCACATCGTAGCACTGGGTTGACGCGGCATTCCGGCACTGGGGGACCAAAAACAAATTGCTCAATTCAAAAATGTGTAATTTGAAACGCCTCGTCAAGCCACCCATTCATTGTATCACCTCCGATTGCGTGACCAACAATAAACGAAAACCAAAAGCAAAGAAAAGTAAACTAAACGAGCAAGAAAAAGGTAAGAAGTGTAACAACTACAGTATACCCGGTAATCAGATGATTTTGGTCTCTCAAGTAGATAGATAGATACGAGTATTTGATATCCAGAAACGATTTTTTTTTTAGATCCCTCTGTTCATACCTTTGGACTGACTAACTAGTGTTTTGTTTGACTCTGTAGATTTTGAGACTGAATCAAATTAATTTTTTTCCTGTCAGAACAAATGTACATAGAAAGCTCAATTCTGGACTAGGCAACATACCTAGTCAGAAGACGTAAAAAAGAGGGAAGACACCAACAAAACGAGACAAAACAGATGAAATCACTACTCTGGAGATAAACGGAATTTCGGATAGAAGCGGTATTCGAGCGCATTTCCTGCACATGCGACTCAACATCAAGTACCTGATCACTGTGGCAATGTGGTAGCTGCAATCAAAACCCGATGATCCTTGCGATGATTTAATCAAAAAAAACATAATAATAATCCACCCGACACATACTTAATATAGTAAGGAGCACGACAGTATAACAGTGAGCCTCAAATAAATACTGTAATCAGCAATGAGAACGAAAGCAAGTTCCAATCAAAGGAGACACGTTTGTATTCCCCTCCACACCCCCTATTAAATGTATGTTTTGTTGGTTTGGTATTTTTTTGCCCGTTAATTTTCAGTTGCTTCCCCAGCGCTTCTGACTCTACTTATTCTCCTTCTGGCTCGCACACTCTGCCTCGTTCAGTTCGCGACCTTTCGCGTAGAAGATGTAGAATCTATATTTTAGATATAAAATCTACATTTTAGATACAGCAAAAAATATAAAATATTTTAGAATTCTTCATAAATCACAAGCTCACATACATATGTATTTTTATACTGACTGAGTAAGTGTGTAAAAGTAGAATCGCGTCCACAGAGTCGTCACACGTTCCTTCTCGTTTTTTTTTTGTGTGTTGGCGGCGAGAAGAAATCATTAATAACGCCTAAGACAGGTCAAGTGGGCATCTGGGGGCCATCTTAATATGAATAAATTAAATGTATTATTTGTGGCACTTGTTTTGAGCCCCATCCTAGCATAAAACATTAAGCACATTAAAGAAAAAACGAGCACCCTCATCCTCATCAAAGCAAAAACGTATCCCATTTGTCTTGAAATCCACCACCCTGGGAAGCAACGGATTTGGATCTGGTTGTTTAACAAAGGGTCCAGCGATGTCGTTTACCTCTTTCAGTGTTTCTAAGTATGTACTATATAATACACTATGAATCTCCGCTCTAAAGCTCCTCCATTCCTCGAAACAAACAGGAACAGTCAGCTACTCCCGTTTTAAATGGAAATTCATGGTAGCTACGATTGTGTAAGGAAATTGAGTTGATATACAGATCATACATACATATGTAGTTTCTAAATCATTGGGAACAGAACTACCCCAAGTTACATATCTATCCTGTATCTATCCCATTTAAAATTTGTACAACATGCCCGTAGTATTGTTTCCCGAAAATTCATTTTCAGTCATTTATCGATACGAGTATGTCAAAGAATTGAAATTATTTCTTAACCAAATTAACTTTTAGCCACTGTGTGAGTATTTGTGGCGCTCCCCTCCCATGTTTTTTATCTTTATATGGTGCCGGAGAAAAGGTTTAGCTTGCGTAATAGGACTCAATATTTTCTACGCTTTCGATGGTTGGTCCATATACATACATATACATACATACATGTACATACAAATGAAAGCAGATAAGTGGCTCGGATGTGTGTCTTAAGCACTGACCAGAGGAAGTAATGCCCATTCCACCTTTACCAACCCTGGCAGCGGAATTCTCCAGATGTGTCTCGCTTTGAATGAAAGTTTGTTTCATTTCTTTGTACGTTTTATTATTTTTGTTTGTTTTGTAAATGTGTACAAGTATGTATTCTTTTTTTATGAGCATTTCTCCGGTTCGTTCAGGGCTCGTTAAGACATCGTTTTGTCATTGTGTGTGTATGTCAAACCCTTTTCAAAAATAGCCTGAAAAAGGCCACAGAATTTCGCTCGTTACACAGGCCATGTGGGTAGGCAGTTGATGGCAACACGCATCGTAAATTTTCGGCTCATTTTTCCCTTGCGCCTTTGTGTGAGTCTGTATATCAGAGTATGATCCGAGTATTGGTCAGACAGACAACAAATAAAATTGCATTATTAACACATTTGAAATGCCAAAGTAATGTTTGGTCAAACGTTCCTAATATGCCTGGTCCCCTCCTGTCTTTTGAACATGAACATGAACCTAGAACCTTTCATGCAAATTGTGTACCTTACTACAGCTTTTGATCCCCCGTACTCTGCTTGCCATGTCTGCACATATTAGTCTTTCAGACATGCATTGATTTCTGAATAGCCATTGACATGCTACGCAGGACTCTGCACTTCCCACCCTAGTCTCTCCTCCTTGTCACATAGCATTCCGGCTGACTGGCAACAGCCTTTCGTGTCTCTTGTGTCAGTCCGGCTGCCACTTTCAATCCGAAACATTGTAATCCTTTGGTCAAGAAAGTGCAGTTACTTTCGTGTTGGAGAATCGCTTAGCGAAATCAAACAAAGACGGTCTTCTTCCGAGTCTCTGATTTCAGACAGCAATTAAATTTGAGGTTGGAAGCATGGATTCTAGTCAGTGTCTTCTGGTGTCTTCTGTCTGCTATCTGAAAGGCAGAGTAATAGTTTTTAAAATGAAAAGTAGTCCAGCAAATGAATGTCGAAAAGAGACAAAGGAACGAAAACATTTGAAACTTTACAGGAAAATTGCTTTCGTTCTCTCAGAATGAAAACGTTGCCTTCGAAATGCAGCATGAAATGTGCAGTGAAAGTCTTAAATTCATTCAAAAGATTACTTTTTAAGGGCGTATACGTCATATGGTCTGATTTTACAGAGCATACAGTCTACTATTATATAAGGCTTGTCATGCATGGCGTATGGGTAATTTGTACTCAATCATATCTCCATCATTGGAACATGCCCTTCTCCATTCACTGGCTGTCCGGCTGTCACACATGGCTTATGAGCAACTTGTTTTTAAAGCCTGTCACATCTCTGACAGCACATAAATGTCCTTAAGTCAGCTGTGTCCAACGGAAAAGAAAGGCATACCAAAATTTTTCTGACAAGCTGACAAGAATTTTGATATATATTTACCGTAAATAAATTTTTTTTTGCTATTTTTTATGGATAGTTTGATTATCACTTATGGCAACTGGCTTTTTGGCCAGCTCTGGCCTTGTCGTTAAGTGCGAAAGCATCAAGGCAATGGCCAAAAAAATCAGAGCAGAGCATTGCACCAGAGCAGCACTCCGCAGTAAACCAAATAAAGAAGCAACATTTATGGCCAGATCTGGAACCAACCAGATTTTTGGAGGTTTGCATGTGCACACATTGACCCTCATTTTCCGAAAGGGGATCCAGAATGTATGGCAATTTGAGTGGAGTCGAACCCTAAAGGTTGGACACTAAGCTTGTGGCAATTAGCAGTACCCCCCAGCAGCAGCATCATAAACAGCAGGCAACAGCAAAAAATAAAATATTCTGTTGACCTCATTTCAAATTTAATGATTTGTCAGGGAATGGGAGGCAGAGGGTAAGAGCTATTTATTTTCTCTTGGCGAACCCCGAAAATTAATTAGAAATCAACCCCTTTTTAGCCGATTAGTCTTCGACCCCGATGCTTGAATTCATCAAGCGGACGAAAGACCGACCCAGACAAAAAGTGAATCCGAAATTATGCACAAAATATTGGTGGCTGACGCCTGACGTGGGATCCCCTAGGTCGCTGCTCTTCTAGTGGCTTCCAGCTGTCTTTAAACAGGATGGTGGGAGAGTCTCTTATCAGTTGGAAAACAGACCGAACCGGACTATACTCATAGTGCAGAGGACAAAAATTAACTGAACTGAACTGGACAGGACAGGACAGAGGACCAAACCGGAAGTATGAGTGATATATAGGCTCGTCCGCTGTCCAGTTAATTGCAGTGGTCGTCCCAGAGATCCCCTTTACTCCCCATCTCTACTCAAGCTCAGACACAAAAAATGTGAAATTACAATTTAAATGTTTATCGTCATATTTATCTCTCTCTTGATTGCAGCTCTGATTTTGTGGCAGCCAAAGGAAAAACTAAAAAATAAAACAAAATGCGGAATGTGATAAAAGAGCGACCAAAATCATACTAAAAAAAAAATTAAAGTTGAGTGGTTAAACGTTAAAAAGTTTCTCATGAGGAAACGAAACGGCTAATAAATCATATACGAGCTAATACTCTTAAGAATATTTTGACCAAACTACGAGTAGTTCACACAAAGAAACAAAAGTGTGCCAGAACAGATATAGAACCAGAAACTGAAAGTGAAATACTATTAATTATTAAAATGAATACAGTAATATGACATCACGGAAAATATGAGCTAACCCAAAACATTACACTACAAATTAAAAAAAAATTGTATAATTTTATTTACTAACAACGAACAGAATAAGGTGGTGTCCGCTTGAAAAAACCAAAAGTTTGTTGGTCAAATATACAATATAGTTTTTGCTAATATATATATTTACATATATACGTATATAATAACAATAAAATGAGCAAATTCAAAAACATGTTTCAGTGTAGTGACTCTTGAGGTTGCCGGCTGCTAGTTATACTGTGTTCTGGTCAATCGTAAATCTTGGGGTCTCCCATCTTGATTAACGTCTTGAATGCCTGTTTGTCTTCAAAAATAGGCAACAGATGTGTTCGTTGCCTGGCGGGACAACGGGACATGTGGCTGAACAAATGTTGGACAATGAACGACCCAGCAGCCTCATGACCTCTGTTGCTTGTTTGATGCCGAGCGGCGAGTCTTTCTCGAATTTAGAATGCTCCACAAACAAGTGGCAAGTGCTACTTTCGCAAGCATCAACAAATTTATGTGCAACACGCGCCAGTCTGGCCAAGTTAACATGCCCACAGATCCGGCAAAAAGGGATTTAGTTGACTCTAAATGGCAAATAGTCTAAATGTATATGCGATTTCCATTCCCCCCACACAACTCATCACGCACTGCCTCTCTGTGGACCAGAGGACCAATCATGAGGCAAAAAACGAGCGTGTACAAGTGGCTGGGACACTCTTAGCAATTAGCAAACGGTTTAAATAGTTCAACAAAAATTTTTTTGGCATTTTTTACAGCTCATATGAAATATCTCAGTATTACATGAAATATTCCACCACCCTTTGATTGTTTTTCCCACTGAACTTCTGAAGCCCACTTCTGGGATTTATGATAGCCAAGCGCATACTTAGGAGTATTATGCTGGCTATGCTGGGTCATATTTGACCCATATAAACTCATATATACAAATGAAGTGGTTCCCTCTATTAGCCATTTCTCTACTCTTTCCTAATATTCTTTTCCAACTGGCTTTTAAACACAAAAGTTTATAGCAATTATTCGAGTTTTGCCACAATGAAGCCATAAAGCATAAGGCCACGCCACCAGCCAGACCAAAATAATGTTTCAGCCATATGAAGGCGTTGATGTTTGCCATTTGATGAATTCCCAGCACGTGCCGCAGCGAGCAGTGCCTGTGCCTGTACGCAGAGGGTAATGGAGTGGGGTTTAGGTTGGCCAAGGGTGGTTGATGTGGCAGGACAAACTGGCAACGACCATTAGGTGAACTTTTTAATGCGCATCTTTTGTGTGCTGTCAATTTGGGCCACGAACTGCGAGGGCACCTAGCTGATTGCCAGGCCGCAAAACAATGAAACTGCACCACAGCCCGACGAAGCTGGTGCGGTACTGCGGTGATGCAAAGTGTGGCTGTGTGTGCTCTGCGGTAATTATACCCAGTTTTCGTGGAGCAAAAGGCATGTTTGTGCAGAAGAAACCAATTGCGACCCTAAAATATCATGAATAACTCGGTGGAATCCACTGAAGAGGAAGCGGACAACGACTACACTGAGTACGTGGTATGTCGTTGTCGAGGCACAAAGACTGTGGCATCCTCCTCTGGTTTAGAATGAGCTCCAATAGCGAATGGGATAAAATTGCTTCCTCCTTCTCATATATGTTTCGTTAATAAGGAGAGAAGAGGTGAGTGGCTGGGTGGTAAGGCTTCCCCCGACTTTTCTATGATTTATAGCCGTAATTAAAATCTATGCCGATGCCTCGGGGCATGTGATATCAGGCATGTGTCGCAAATAATCCGCTAAGGCTTTTGTCAAAAGATACAAAAGGAGTGTTTGGGAGCATAGGGATAGTGGTGCAGGAACAGCTTAAAGCTTAAAGCCAAAGAAAATCCTTTTATGCTGGAATTTAATTAAGGCAAATCTCACTAAACATACTTCCACATCCACATCCGCATCCGCCTCAAACAGAAAACTAAAAGCGGCAACTGACAATACCAGGAGGGAGCGAGGATTGGTGGGCGAGGGAGAGGTCAATGCCGTGATGGTATGGCCCCACCCAATATTCCTTATTGTTCCTGGTTTTTGGACAAACATCCAAGCCAGTCCCCGTCCCCCCACCGTTTGCTGCGGTGTTGGGTACTGGTTTAGTGCTATCTTTGGTATACAGCCTGCATATTTGTTGAGTTATTGGGTGCTTGGACCGGACACGTCAAAAAACCCGCAGCACTAACAAATAAGCTGAAACTGTCGACGAGCTCGACCCTGTAATGCCCTGTAATTGAATACCTTGGCCGGGGTTTTCCATGGATAGCCCAAGCTGCATCAAAGAGAAAGTATAGACACATTCACACACACACAAATACTATCAAACTGTTATATAGCTCAATATTTGAGAAGTATATGCATATCAGCGACAATAAATTGCTTGAAACTGACTGCTTTACTGCCTTTTGATATACTCATGAAAGGTCTGGCCTCATCATACTAGAGTACATTTTTCTCCAATTCGTTTTTTGGGCTCCGTTTGGCGTATGGTTGATATTTATTGTCAAAGCTCAAAGGACATAAACGGTGTGTGAAAATGGTCCAGATTTATGCGTACAATGATGGATCGGGAGCGACTCTGGAAAAAAATTATGCATATGTATGATGGGGGATGCGAAACAAAAATCTCATTACATTCTGGTCGAAAAAAGCTGCACCTCAAAGAGATTTGTTCAATAAGTAACTAAAATGTGAAAAAAAGAGAGAATAAGTTTTTATGGACTCGACTCGATGGAATCATTTTTAATACAAATGGATATTGCTCCACTTCGGAGGCATGCGCCTGGACTGGCCTTCACACTGGGCTGCCAGTCAAGTTCCTAAATAGTTAATTACTTTGGCTTTTCCAAGAACCTTTTACCAATTACAAGAACAACAACAATATGAGGAATGTTGACCAAGAAATGCTTTTGCGGCTGAAGCCTCTTGCGCCCTGTCCTCTGTCAACGAACCCCGTCACCGAACTGCCACGCCACTCAGGGTCAGGACTAGGACAGGGACAGGCAAAGAGACCACTTGAAACTTTCAAAAATGGTAACTGGGTAAAAACGACTCTGACTCTCTAGTCTACTCTCTGGCCTCGTAAATTACTTCCAGCTCTGTGGCGACATACAAAATTAATAAATTTGATTTAATTGCCGCAAAAGTAACGAAAAAATCCATAGCATAGCATTACTGGTATATATGCGACATGATGGGATCGGGGGGACAATATCAAAAGGCGAAAGGCGGTAGCAAGATATCGAGAGGCATCTAATTCAATTACCGTTAGACCGGCTCTTTCTCATGCCACAATCCCCTGCGTCTCAATATAAAAACTCAATTTAATGGGTGTCAAGTTTTCGCTATGTGTGAGTGTGCGAGTATCTTTCTGTATGGGCGGGTGTACGATTATTAGTAAGGGTGACTGTTACGTCTGAGGTCTCCACAAGTCCCCTGAAAGCCTGTCAACAGCATTCAACGATGTGGAGCCAGTAGCAGCAAGAAAATTATGAGCAGGAGGAGAAGGATGACCAAGAACAAAAGCGGTGACTGGAATCACAAAAACAGTAAGCGAAAAAGAAGATATTTCAGCTAACAACGATTACGTAACTTGGCGGTGAGAGAGTGCGAGCGAGGGAGCATAGCCATTTCCTTCAAATAAGAAAATTTGAGCGAGGAAGTCGTGCAACAGCTTCAAACCACAATTCGTATGCAACAGCAATCAAGGCAGATCTCTGTGTGTAAGCTCGCATACAAAAATCGAACCAAACATATATGAAATAAACACAAAGTAACGAGGTAGATCTGCCCCTGAAGGAACCAATTCACGTAAGGTCCAAATTAGTTAAGAGATCTCCGCTAGGCAAGAGTCAAAGTCAAACGAAGAGGCGGCGTCGAAACAAAAGACACTGAAAGAAAGGACGACCCAATGGCATTTCTATAAAAATTAACAGTTCATGGACCTACATAACGTATACGTCCTAAATTTATGCCCACTTGGCGACAATGGCGATGGCCATGACGATGGCGTCAATGGCGGCGCTTCAATGAAGTGGAATCTGTGTAGTGGATGTGTGCGCATCATTCAACAAAATTTGTCACGATTACCAAGCTCGATATACATTTCAGGCGGTGCGACGACCTTCATCATAGATTGAGAAGAGAAGGAGAGTTGGACAGAGAAAGCGAAAGGGAATAAGATGTGCAGGATAGATAGCATCCAGTGCGGAGTGGAAACGGAGAACGGGGGATGGGAGTCACTGCCAAATGGCGTAATTGATTCACTTCGATTGATTTTGGTGAACAGCTGCGTCTGTTGGTTAGTGACTTTCCTCGCCATTTATCTGACGCCCACTTTTTTTCTCTCCTCTCAGCTCCTCGCATCTCATCAGCAGTAGCAGCAGCACAGGCTTCTGGTCATCACACAACTTGCCACGTACTTATGCGGCCTGCGACAAATGCTCATTATGAGGCATCAAACTAGTTAAGGAAACTCTGATGATGCACACAGGGCGCCGCGCCGGAAAAGGAGCAAAGTGATATGGAACCCCCAAAGGGATGGATGCCTGATACTCGCACCAGAACTGTCCGACGATACGAGTAGACGTGTCAGTGCGTGTCTGAGTGTGCCAGCAAACTGCCTAAAAATGTTTCTCAGTGAATACAGTGACAAAGAAAGTCCTTCCAAATAATGATAGCTTGGAAAATAATATCAGCTAAAATTTGGAAAAAAAGTAATCAGAGTGATATTGTTGGAAGTATATATATTTTATGTTTTAATATTCAAAGTCATGAAAGATAAGTTGCCAAGTCCAAAATGCCAAATGGTAATGAAGCTAAGGAAGTTATTCGGTACAAGATCCGTCTGTGTGAGCTGTCCACCGATTTTCAGCTTTGTAGCCATCAGAAGCAACAATTGGCGTGGTCTGGAGCCACCATTGATTTGGGGTACATCAAATTTTGCATATACTCAATGAAATTAGTCATATACATATCAAGGAGGACTATCGACTAATCTGCAGAAGGTTTCTCTTAGGCCTGATTGTTATTCATTTACCTTGTGTCGGTTTCCAGTTCATATGGCCAATGGGAGCTTTTTACCGGAACCTAAGTGATTTCATACCCTTAAGAAAGTGACTACCAGTCCCAGTCCCTGTCCCAATAGTAGGTCCTTTTCTCGTTTCTCTTTTGGTTTTTTTTGCAGAGTTGGTCGGCTCCATAACGAGGCTGTCCAACGGATTTAATTTTTTTTTTAATACAGACATGTCTCTACCCAATTTGTTCATTTGCTTTGTGTGTTTTGTTTGTTGAGCTGGTATATAAGAGGTCCCAGAGTTGGAGACGAAACTAAACAACATTTAGTTCATTGCACGGTGCCTGCAATTTTGATTCGTTTCTTAGAACTTTGCTAAAATCGTTTTCATGTTTACTTTTAACTTAATTAGGGCGCAGCCTCTGCCTCCTTCTCCTGCTCCTGCCCACCTCTGTGCCCCTGGCTCCACACTCTGTCTCGTCTATGCCCACGACCTCTGGTTCTTTTCGACCCACAATTTGTGACAATATTTTAGGGGTTCTCCATCTTTTGGCTCTTTGTTCAACCGCTGATGCTGATGCTCTGTCTCTGTTCTGCTTCTGAAAATTTCCTCGAGTTATAAACTGTACCAGGCATAATAAATGAAGCGAGATATGAGAGTGGTCGACTGTGAAAGACGCTTAAGACAATCCAAAAGAGCACAGTAATAGCAAAAGGAGAGAGTGAGAATATTTGAGAAATATTAGTATTTTCACCTGATAAAAGATAAAATATTTTACATTTAAAGCACATTCTTAGGCTACTTGGTATATGTATTACGTCATACTTTGTATAACAGTTGTCCCCCCAGAATTAAACTTTTGTATTATTCTTAAGTAATACGATACAAATTAAAAGTCTTAACTTTACACTACTATTGTAGTCAATTTGTGGAAACAGCATCTAGCCAAAGTTACCCCTACAGATGGTACTGTATTTCTGCTTGTATCTGAAAAATCTTTTTCATTTTTGTTCGCACTGCGTGGGCCCTGGGGGCATGGACACAGAAAGTGAGACAGAAACAGC
The DNA here is from genome assembly GCA_018150885.1 of Drosophila tristis. Taxonomy (NCBI): domain Eukaryota; kingdom Metazoa; phylum Arthropoda; class Insecta; order Diptera; family Drosophilidae; genus Drosophila; species Drosophila tristis. Next base: position 134,539 of record JAECWT010000125.1, read on the forward strand.
TACAGATAGATAAATATCTTTGCATAATTAAATCCAATTGGGCACACAACTCAAGGCTGTTGTCCGTTGGCCATTGTAGATGTATGGGAGGGAAGGAGCAGCAGAGCAGCAGAAGTCAATCAAAAGTTGGCCAAGAGGCAGACGACAAGAGCAGAGAAACGGAAAATATACGGCAGTATGCAGACAGCAAAAAGCAAAGAACAAAAAGTGGAGAGCCAAAAACGAAGCACCACCGATGGAAGACTAATTGGTAGCCGGTGCGCCAGGCATAAACTAATTAAATCAAATTATATAGATACGTTCCCCCATCTTAAAGGAGCTTCGATTCGATTAGCATTCGAGTCGCAGTGCATACCATATATCATTGACAAGATCGTAAATCGCTTGGCACTGTGGGCCCGCCTGCTGCTGCTGCTCGATGCCAGCATATCTCTTAGATACATTTACATACATCGTCTCTGAGGAGGAGCATGTTTTTGTTTATCCATTTTCGATCCCAATTCGGTGGCCTTTTGTATTAAAATTGATTTAGTAAACCCATTGACGCAATTCAATGAGAAGAAACACTTGGAGTGTTGCCACATATGCCACATACACAGGGGTTGCTACACGGACTAGTCAGATGTCGCTACCAAGGGTGGAATTCATGGCGAAGTCTGCATCATTATCATCGTCATCCTTTTATGCATCCCCAATCCCTCACTGCAATTCATGGCACCCTTAAATGCTGCAAGCTATATTTTCATATTTCGCAAAATGCTCATTCATTTTACATATTCGGCGGGATGGCGGGTTAGCGGCTACTGAATGAGGCGGGGCCAAGGAAAATATGCCAATGGCAAGCGATTGTTTATAGAGCAGGAAACTAAAATTGTTTGCTCGTAAGCTAGTTTACGGAATTTTCCAACGGAATGCGGATAAGAAAATTTAAGATTGAAGTCCATGAATGTTATGAAAAAAAATCGTACACTTCGAAAACATTTAAGCTTAAAGGTTTGCTGCGTAACGTGTACAATTTTAAAATGAATGTTGGGACTGTAATAAAAATAGAAAGAGAGGTTGTAATGTTTTGTGGCAAGATTAAAGGTCCGGAATGAGCAGGAGGCTAATATGTATTGAGGAGTAAAAGTTACCAATCAAAAATAACTATAAGCAAAATGTAAAGTATACTGTGGGATGGCATGGACAGGAAGATACAATTTGGAATTAAAGCCTTTAGGCTTTGAAGAAAAATAGCGAGTTGCTACTCCCATCTAGCGCAAATAAACACTTTAACTGTAATTTATTACAAGAGCTTTAACTCTGAATTTACAAAGAATATGATGCATATAATACAATCCACTGTACTCAAAGAGTGTGAACGAGTATGTAGTTTCATGGTATATGATATTTAGCCACGATGGCTGTAACTACATATTTTGCAGCTGAAAAATCAGAATGAAAGCAAAAGTTGATTTGGAAATTAAATATTTGTATTCGGTGAAAAAACGTGTGTGTATATCGTATATGCCATGATTTTGTTCAGTAGGCTGGAGCTACCCGTTATGTTTCCCATTTCTTGAACTCTATTTCAATAATAATCGTACATTTTTGTGGATAAATTCAGGAATCACATGAATACGAGCCAAATTCTACATATTTATGTCCATTTTTGATTATTTATTGCTTTTCCGGATTCAAACTTATCCAGACAAAGTGCCTGAAGTAATTGGGGAAGCAATAAAAAAATATAGAAAAATATTTAACAATTTTCCCACAGATAAATCGAATTGAATTCATCGAAAAACAGCCAGAAACCTCTCCTCCTCTCGTAGAAAATGCTTGTCAAATGTGAGTGACGGACGGACGAAGACAGAGGAATGTACCCGCAATCTTTGGTGCTGTCTGCTGCTGATGGACACTATTTGTTATTACATTTTTGTCACGTTTGTACACTAATGACGTCATCAGTGCTTATCAAGCCATAGAGATACATACACACATATATAGATAGGGAGACAGATCCAGAGGAACAGGCCGAGCTACATACATATGTAGGTACTTATACGTATACGAGCTTGATAAATGAGAAACTTTTGAAAGTACCTTGCATGAGGCAAAATTTATGTTGTGGGCAGAGATGAGTAGATCACTTCCTCGTACTTAGAAATTGCAATACACCCGCAAAATCTTTTTAAAAAATAAAAAATACCGCAATTTGGTGACTGATTGCACTCTCATAATTTTAACTCAAGACCTGCAGCGCGGATATCCACAAAAAGTACTAGGGTGACAACAAAATCGTATTACCTTTTAAAAGAGTTTTTATTCAAAGTGTTAAATTGGATATATCTGAAGATATAGCGACTCGAAGATGAAGTTTTTTTTACCATTTTTAATGTTTCTTTGACTTTGGCACTTAAAAATAATTTTTTTTGTATTGATCTTACTATTTTATGCATATGTACATACATATGTATATGTAATACGTAATATGTAATATGTAATTATGTATTGTATAATTACGCGAATAAATATTTTCTGTTCTCAAGTTTGTTTGTCTAAACTTGTATTTTAATTCTTATCGTTTTTTCTGTGGTCTGTGTGTGAGTGGGGAAATTTGAAAAATATACATATTTCATTACGCTTGTTTGCTGATCGGCTCTGCACTTAGAGGGCCCAACGCCTTAGCCACTTTTGAATGGATGCCTGGCCTATAAGGTTTAGCCTGGCTTCTGACTCTTGGATGTAGGTAAGAAAAAATCATGAATTTTCTATAAACTGCAAATATTCTAGAAAAAGACTGGCTCGCATGTATATGTATGTATGTATATTCGTACGGGAAGATGGGCATAGTATATGTATGTTTCCTTGGATGGATAAGTTTTGTGGCGAAACCCGACTACAAAATACATATCTTAACGACGCATTTGCCTTTGGATGTCTGTTGGATGTGTTCTTACTCAGCTTCTTCTTCATCTACTAAACCTACCTTGTACTGGCATAGGTCATATATTAGGGGTATGATACAAAATTTTAATTTTCATAATTTTCAAAGAAATTCGGTGAAATATTAAAGCGCTGGGAAATCCTTTACATTCGCGAAATGTTTTTGTTATGCATACATACGTAGTATATGTAAAATAATGAAAGATTTTTGTATACCTCTTCCTGCGATTACTTCTCAGTACTCGCGTCACTTTCTTGTACTCGTACTCTTATTATTGACATGCCCGAGAGTGGAATCGAAATCCCTCCGGGCTTAAAGTCAGAGCTTGCCAGCTGTGATGTCAATCGGGCTGGCTGTCACATCTTATTCCGAATTGGTAAAAAGGTTTATAAATCTACCAAACTGCGTTTAGCCTGCACTGCCCCTTCTTATCACTTCTGTAGCATTTTATAATTTAATTTTGCGGCCGAGCGAAAAGCTCGGTTTTTGGTTTACCCGTACCGTACCTTCGTGGTCATCGCATTTGAGCGAGCTTTTCCAACTTAATTTCCGTCGCAATGCTCCAAGAAGGTGCTGCCTTTTTATTGCTCACTACCAATAAAAGGAAAGACTGCTGAAAGCTCGGAGAGAACTGTCAGAGCTGCCACTGCAGCAGATGTTCGCTCGCCTCAGCCCAGCCCCACAACCAATCTAAGCTGTGAATGATTAATTTCGGACATTGGCCAACACCTGCACTTGCTGCGGTGTGGATGGTGAGGCAGGAAGCATAGAACTTATGTGTTATACGTAAGATGGAAAAATGGAAGGATTGATTGATTTTCAATTGATATTCGTGCGAGTGACAATCGTAAGACAAATCAACATTGTTACTCGTATTTCAGTTAACTTTATACATATGTATTATGTGAGAACTGATAGAGGTGCCACTCAATCAGTTGATATCTTGAGAAAAAAACACTTCAAATCAGATTACTTTAACCAATTCGTTTGAGACTAGTATGTCTTAGCCAAAAGAGCTTTTCCTAAAATGGTAAAGTGAAATTCGGCCGTAAAGAGGAGTCAGTAGCTGCCACCTTAGGAGCTGTATAAATTTTCGATTGGGATTCGTTTGCCAACGGACTGTCAGGTCGTGGCAGACATCTAATCCTTTTTATATGCCCCAGACATGCTTCATTCTGTTCGTTCAGGTGCTCCTTCCATCCCACTCACAGAAAGCTAGCCGTGTTTTTAATAGGGAGTGGGGCCAATTTGTGTGTGGCGGCTTATCACTTATCTATGCGATTTCTACGTGGCTTCCAGCCACAGAGAATGGAATGTGATGTGGGCTATGCTTGGTTACGCTCTGGCATCGCCCATTAAAGCCAGAGAAAGTGGAGTGGCGTGGAAGGCAATGCGAAGAGCTCCCAGCTCTAGCTCTAGCTTTAGCTCCAGCGATGCGTGCAGAGTGGCTACAAAAAGTTTTTGGCTCTATGATTGCCCCAGGAGGGGAAGACGGAGTAGCAGCGGGACATTCGCGAGTCGGGAGGGATATTTTAGCCAGAGGGCAGTTAGCCATTGTTGTTGATGCCTTTTTATTTTAATTCCCAAATCGAAAAAGTTTTTCTTTGGCGATTACACGAAAGCAAACTCTAAATGCTTTAAGCGATGCTCTACTTATTGGGGCACTGTGCCAGGGGACCTGCCATGGAGGGCCATGGGGGCCGGAGGTTCTCTTCTTGAAGCGTAAGTGTACTACTAATTCCACATGTCTGGAAAGTTTCTTTGCCGCCGAGTATGTACTCTGGCACTCTTGGAGCGCATTTCGTATGCTAGACTGTATGCAGAGGGTGGGGCGTGCAGCCCTTAAACGATTTTAAGAGATTTAGTCTACAAGTTTGCGGAAGATTTGTCAAGCAGCGTGCTGCCACAACATCTGAACAAGCCCCACCATAACTGAAAAGAAGTGATATTAAATGCAATGCCTATTACTATTCGTATATCTTAGGCCTTAGGAGTGGTGGTGGAGGTGGAGTGTGTTCCATCCAACCATAATCTTATCCATCTTGGGGTTGTTTGTGTGGAATGCAAAACGGAATGAAAATGAGCCGCAATAGATTTCCCCTAGCGAGCCGGCTATATTTTCTTCATTTTCATTTATTATTTTGGGGAGTTAATTATACGCCGGGGCCATGGCACTTTTCTGCCAAGGCGTCCGCGAAGGACGGAGTATGCATGCATTATATGGCCGCTGGCTGTGAAATTTATTCATTGCACCACAAGCGGAGAAATGCGAGAAAAAACCAGTTCAAGCAGCAGCTAAGAATAAACGGAAAGCATTAAAAAAAATGGTCCCCTTTGAGAGAGAAATGTTTATAGGAGTGTCCAGGAAGAGAGAGAGAGTGGAGTCATCAAAATGGAAAAATATTGTAGCCATTCGAAGGCACACATAGCCAAAGAATCTCATCCTGCCTGCTCATTCAAGAGGGCACCACCCAACACCATCTCAGTCATCATACCCTTCCAAAATGAATCATGATTTTTGGCAGAAACCCTATAAAGCTGCCATATAGAAGAACATTCATAAGAACACTCGTAAGAACATTCATAAGACTCGTAAGCCACTAGATATTATATTGAACTGCACGTTTTGTGCTTGAAATTACTCTACCAAATTATTATCAAAGCAAAAATGGATCTCCGAGGGTATGTATTCAAGGCTACGAGAATGCTTTTCCTAGCTCTTGCTTGTTTCTTCGTGTTACATGGGGCATGCAGCACAACCCCTAGTTGAGCTCCGAGTGTATATGAGGAGGGGCCTCATACAGAATTCTTTTATTATTTATTTTGCTTTTTAGGCTGGCGCCGGTAAAAAGTACAATTAAGTGTCAGCCCACTCGCCCAACCCCTTTTTTGGTTGTGTCATCGACTTTTTGCGCTATTGTTCCTGAACGCCTGGATGGATGTTTGTTTTCGCCTGCAATAAAAACAAGGGCGCGGTATGTCATGTCTATAGAGATATGTGGGAAAAATAATCAGAATTAATAAAGTGTCAAAGCGATGTATCGTAGATAATGCCCATATCTAGCAGATTGGCGAGTCTGGTTCAGATCGAATTATTATTATCGCCATTGCATTGAAAAAACGAGAAAGATTTTTTTTTGATCAAATTTTGGCTGTGCCTAATGTACATACATATGTCAGGACAGGTAATGCTTCATTGATACGTTTTGTGTGGCTTTGTGTGGCTTTGTGTGACTAGAGGAAAGGCGGTGGAGAAGCCGGAAGCAGTGGCAGAGGAGAGGCCGGTACCGAAACGGAGGCATTTTAATGACAGTTTTAGTTTCACTAATCGCTTTATGATGATGACTCAACTATGCAAAAGTGCGAGCGCGTGCAAGAGTGTACACTTACGACTTACGTGTGTGTGTGTGTATGCTTATGCTGCTGTGAAACAGTTGTTTACGAGTAAGATTCACATCTGCTTGTTCTAGTTAAAGTTTTCCATCATCCACTTGCCTGCACGTGGTAATGGATCAAAAATGGGAGCTATTGGGAGGCATGCACATAAAAACAAGATCAGTGCGTGTCAAGAGCAAAAAGCTGAAGGTCATATAATTAGTGCGAGACGGGGAAATCGATATGTCTGACTTAATTAAGGGCAGGGCTTCGTAAAGCTAGGCGGCAATCTTGGATTTCCTTAATCCGTCAACTGCTTAAAACTTGCCACATTCAATCAAAGTTGTAGATTAGTTCAGAGATGGATTAAGTGTATTAGGTCTTTAATGTTGATTATCTTGTAGTATTGATATGTGTTGTTCCAGATTGTACTTTTGTAGGCGAGGGTTGAACCCGTAAAATATTCGCAACTCTCGAATGCGATTTGGCATACACACAGCCAATAGCCAAACGCACTGAATGTCCAAACAAGAATGGCTGTACTGAATTTCCAGTGGTCTTTTTCCTGTATTTGAGGAACAATGGCCCACTGCAGTGTAGTTTAGTTTCCATTCTTGGCCCAGTTTTTTTTATATGAAATTTCACAGAATTTTTCGATTCCGCAGTGCTGGACACCAAGCTTAAAATGAAAACTTATCCATCTTCTATATAACGAGTATGTACTTCTCGAATTTGTTTCAATAAAGTTTTATTATTTTGCGTGACTATTTCATTTTTCTATGAATCGGAACATTCGCATCTGGTGTTCATCTGTGTTCATTGCTTTGATTCGAGTTCAGAATCACAATTATACTTTTATAATGAACTACCGTTTTAAGTCCCTTTTTGTCTCCATCGAGGCCCAAACTTTAATCGCATTGGGCATGTCGAACATACTGCCATCATGAAATATGCCAATGAATGAGTTTTTCGGGCTCTGCCTAATTCAATTTTATTTCCGACCACGAGCCATGACCCTAACCGCCCCATTTTCGTTCTTTTCTATGTGGGTCAATTGTACCCAGAAAAAACAAATAAAAAAACACGAAGAAGTGAAAATAGAAAAGATAGATCCTAAAAGTGGCCTGATTCCTTTCAAGATGCTTATTCATATGTGCGGTTGTGTGTCAGTGGTTGGTTTGCGAATGCGAAAAATTAAACCATTAAAAAGGCAGCATAAACAGGAAATTTAAATGCAAAATGGTCTGTTGTTAGTTTGGTTCTGAGATAATGGTCGAAGGGGCCTAATGTTTACGGTGAAAGCTGCGGTCTCTTTGCGCAAAGGAGGATGGTTCATGGATCCAGATAACAGGAAATTCGCTTGCTAAAAAATACAATTTTATATTATACGTAGGTATGTACGTTTAATGATACAAAAAAAACGACCAACGGTGATTTGAATGTTGTAAACGCAATCATAAGCCTACTATGTACTTAAAGATTATTATATTAACTAATATTTAATGATGATTATGGGAATTTTTGAACCAATTGAAAATGAAATGTTTTTTATTCTGTTTATTCCTCGGGTTGATACGAATGTTACAAACTAACGTGAATGTTAGGGCTTGCTTTTCTGTACTCGGCTGTGTTGGTATATCTAATTCCAGGAAGATTATACTCCGGGGATATTCAGTACTTTACATTTTGAAAAGTGGGAGAAAGGCGTCATTCCGTAATCAGTGGACACTTTTACAAAAACAAATTTATAGAGACTATGTGGCAAGCCTCCCTTCACCCACTGAAATTGTTGTTGACAAACGCAAGGCCGAGTTTGATTGCATTGGAATACTTGGACTCGGATTGTTCCAAACTTTTTGGCAAGTCAATATCGATCAAACAAATTGCAGTCGGGCAGTCTGTTTTCGGTTGATCTCTATTTCCCAAATGCAAATGGCTTTGGGCTTTAATGGAATATTTTTATTATGCCAAAGTTTTACCATTAGGCAAGAAACTGTAACAAGTTGACCGACCCCCAGCTCGGGACACACAAGTCAATAAGAATACTTATCCGTAAAGACAAACTTTAATTACTAAAAAATTGATTTCTCTTGCAGGCAAGGATAACCAAGAATCGGGAGTGAAGCCCAGCTCCGATTGAGTGGGGGAGAGCAGGCGAAGGAGCATATCTGGATACCAAGGAGAGTCAATAACAGAGCCATTCAAATCCGCACCATCATCATCGTTCCCTCATCAGAGTCATGCCCGAGAGGCAATGGATGGCGATCAAGAGCTGCTAATTGAATTGCAGGAAATGTCAACGGCAGTCACGAAAACCGTCGCCGCTGCCGCTGCGGCCGTTTTGGGATCCAGCATGGAAAATAACTATAACTATTCCTACGACATATCCGCAACGGACGTTCTCTATCAGTGGAGTGCCAATGCGGCGGCAGCCGCCACCAGTGGGGGTGCACGTATCGCCCATACCATGCCACCCTCAGTGGCGACTCTGCCCCTAGCGACGAATCACGGGTCGATGCATCAGTTACCGCTTCCCGGAATCGGAATCGGGCAACACCTCGCACCCAATGTGACCCAGTTCGGACTCCTCGACTACGGGATGAGCAGCATGAACGACAGTCTGGACTATGCCTCCTACCAGCAGCAGATGGGTGAGGACGGTCAGTGCCGGCAGTTGGACGCCAACGTGAGCTATTGGAACCTCACCTGTGACTCGCCCCTGGACTATGCCCTGCCACTGTACGGCTACTGTATGCCATTCCTGCTGATTATCACCATCATATCGAACACCCTGATCGTCCTCGTCCTCAGCAAGAAGAGCATGGCCACGCCGACAAACTTTGTGCTGATGGGTAAGTAGGGAGATACCGGTGCTCGGGGATTATCTGGCACTATTCGGGTACAAGCGATATTCATAAAAAATCAGACTGTGTATTATATGGAAATAAAATAATCTTGTTGCATAATTGTTAAGACCTTGAAAGTTTTAAGACAAATTAAATCCATTCACTTTTAATTTGGGCATGCAATCTAATTTCAATTGAGAAGAAAAACCATCGTGCAACATTCAACTTACTCCTCGTGTGAAATGCAGTTTGGGATTGGGCCATAAAGACCACTGAAATGGTGGGGACTTTGCCTCTGCTTTGGCACTCGTTTCCTTTCCATTTAATTGCTGCTCTCTTCCCTTCCGTTTGTTACGCTTTCGCTTTTATGTTTATTATTTATTTTTATACCATGTCATTTCATGCCTACATAGCGCCGGCACGTCACCGCCCCCTTTTGACGTTTTATGTGCCACAATTTTAAATCAGGCAGAAGTTTTGTGAGATTTCAATATAGCTGGCAGTGTGGGTGCCATTGGTTCCCACTTCCAATCCCCAAGCCACCATTCGACAGTCCCAACCCAATTCGCGCAATGCTGAGATATTCTAATAGCGTGTTTAATGCTAATGGCTGGCTGTCTGGTTTGGGTGGTGCTGTGGTGTGGTGCTCTTTGTGTGGTATTTGCCACTGATTTATGACAAGTCGCTTCTGAGGTCGAGATTGAGAAGGGATGGTGTGTAAGTGGCTTACACGAGTACTCGAGTAAATCCAATCGAAACATTAGATCCGATTTGAGCCTGCAGAGAGTCAGGTTAGTCAAATTTACAATTTTATATCTTACACTACTCAGCACGACTTGGACTTTAAAATTGTTTTATAAGATGTTTTATTACGGCAACAATTTTAAAGAATTAAAAAAAATTGTATTTTTTAATCTATCAAAAAACATTGGCCAAGGCAAAGGCTAATAGCATTCGGATCGTTCGGAGTCAAAGTCAAATGAGAGCAGTTTGGGCTATATAGATATAGTATAGACCATGTCAAATCTATCTAAGTTATAGAATAATGTTTATATTATTTGATTTTGGTAATCTCGTTGATTTGAGATTGTTGAGTTTCACTTCAGAGACCCATTTAGTATCCTCTATAAAATCTTTTGCTACAACCAGAAATGCATTTCAATGATATTATTATATGAAAGTACATACATATATATATGTATGTATATATATTAGCAACTTTAGCATCATATTGAGTTATTTACTAGTACTCGCAATGAACACTTTGTCTTTTTCCTGAAACATAACAGTCATAGCTTGATTGTTGTTCAAATAGGGTGGAACAAATAGTAGAGGAGCTTTTGGAACGTTAAACTTTACACGGGGCATGATTCCTTTGACTCGTTGGGAAAATTATAGGTTTAAATTTCAAAATGAAAATAAATAATAAAAAATGAGAAATTCGCAAATAGTTATTTGCACCCTGATAATTCAATTGACCTCTTCAGAAAGGGCTATTTAAATTTACACAAACGAGTGTCAGCCATTTTATGTGGCAAAGTACATAATAAATAATTGATTAACCTATCATGGTCGACGAATCGATTACGCTGTCCCGAATCCGGATTGCAGATTCAGCCGACCGGCATTTGAACAGTAAAACTCAACATCCAATCCAAATCAATATCAACATCTACATTGTAATTCAAAATCGCTGAATCAATTTGCATTCGAATACCGCAAATTGATTTTTATAACCAATAGCATAATTTCTGATTATAATTTGTGATTTTCTAACAATATTTAGGTATGGCTATATGCGATATGCTAACGGTTATATTCCCGGCACCAGGACTTTGGTATATGTACACATTTGGCAATCATTATAAGCCTCTGCATCCGGTCTCCATGTGTCTGGCCTACAGCATCTTCAACGAGGTGAGTAAACAAAGAAGCTTTTTTCTCACACAGTTTCTGTCTAACTTTCACTCTCCCTCTCTTTATCTTGGCACTGTCTTCATCTCTGTCTGTTGCTTTGGCACCATCATCTCCCTCTTCTTGTTTCCAAACTAATTGCCTAGGCTGGGCACAGTATAAAGAGCGAAAACTGTTTGTTTTGACTTCTGGCCACGTTTCTTCCCACTCTATACTACTTTGCACTACTCCACTTTCCACTCCACATCTCCTGGAGGCGACGCTCATTGACCTAAATAAAATACTTGGTTGCAAATTTTTGTGTCTCCATCTCCACCTTGGTCTTATTCCCAGCGCATCCCCGCTGTCTCTGTCACTCCTGGTCCTTTGTCTCTGGCTGATGTATGAGGCAATGTTTTGTGCTTTGTAGTTTTGCTGTTTCACTTTCACACAGTCCCCATTTTTCTTTCCCATTTCTGTTACCATTCCCGTTATCGTTATCACATTTGATGCTACGTAACTTTCGCAGCTTTCCCCTGCTCTCCCACTACTTATGCTTCTGTTTCTTATACTGTGTGTGTATGTTTGTGTGTCTGTCATATCTGTAAGCATAACGAAAGAATGAAATACGCTGCTAGTGCCACTTGCCATTTGCCACCTGCTGCCCCCTTATCCAAACAGTCCATCTATTCCCTCCCCACTCCCCGCTCACATTACCAACTATGTACAATAGCCTGCCCATCCTTTTACTCATTCAGTCAGCCATTCACAACACTTATTCATTCGTGAGCTTTTTTCCACCATTACCATGCAGACTTCTGCCCCGTGCACGTTTTCCTTGATTAATCAACATTTTCAATTTATGGCACTCGCTAAGGGGGGTACTGACGGTTCGCTAAGGGATGGCTGAGGGGCTGATGGCAGGGTGGGGGGAGGTAGAGGAGTAGTAGGAGAAAAGCAAAACTGTTTACTCACTTCAGTGGAGTAGTGTCAAGCTGATAAAATGCCCTTACTTTTGCCTTACTCTGCCCTCACCATTAGCCGTACCCTTGCTCACACTCTGCAGCATAGTGGGTCATAGTGTCAGGAAAATAGTAAGACGAGGTTAGCAAGATTAGATTATAGATTAAGATTAAAAGCAATGATTCAGCATTAAATGAAAAATGTATTATTTCCTTGGGATCTGCCAGCCGTAGCTCCGTTTCTAATAACACTGTAATCTATAATAATTTTCAACATTTTATGGATTGATTTCGAACCACTGTTTCGGTCTGTTTGATGGTATAGCTACTACGTGCTGTTGGTGGACTCTCAGGGGATTTGAAGCAGCTAAATTCCATGCTGTGCCCCTGGCATGCCGAATGCTCTAGATGAATGGGTGAATGGTGGTAGGTGATGAGAAAGATGGGGAGCGTAAATGGGTAGAGCAAAGTCGTTTGGTATTGCGACTAGGACTATCTCTGCGTATGACTGCCATAAAATTCAGCTCACATCCAACGGAGCTCCACTCCTCGTTTGGTAATAACCGTCAGGCGGCAATTGCAGACTGAGAGTTTCTTTTCATTTCTTCGAAAATGTATATGCTCTAGCCAGCTCTCTCTCTCTATCTCTCTCAATCTCTCCTTCTTTTGCTCATCTGCCTTTGAGTGGCCCGCATAATGGCCATGTTAATGTAACAAGGCAGGACGGCGGATGAGGCTTAACCATTTCATTGTAAAATACATCGCACAGACACACAAAGAGTCCGGAGTTTATCTGTCCGTGTCTATGACTGTGTCCGTGTAATTGCAGTACAGTCAGACACATAAACCGGATTAGGGCACAGATTGTAAATAATATGGCTAAGCTGAATGTCAAAAACATACACACAGAGGCAGAGAGTGTCAGAGAGAGGCAGAGCGATAGCTGTGAATGCGGTTGAGGGAGATGGAATGTGGCTAAAAACCTGACTGAGCACCTGTCTGCCGCAGAGCCGCACTCATTATGGTCCATAAATGGAGCAGACACCTGTCCAAGGAAGCCTCCTACACAGTGGCTGCCGAAATGGCCATCCTATGGTGAGGCAAGGATTCTAGGTGCCGGATAATGCATCCAAATGCTCTCCTGACAGTTCGAAAAATCTGACTAGGAGCTTGTTCTGGTCAAGAATGCTTTCGCCCACAGCTCTGACGAGAGCTCCTTTACCGGGAAATTTTGTGGCTAAGAGAATCTTTATTTGCTGCTTTTTGCTGTATGGGCAAGGGCAATCTTGATGCCACCCTTTCGGAAACTATTAAACTATTTCGAGCTAAAATATACCTGTAGTTTTCATATCTTTAACGAATATTCCATGATTGATACGAAATTATTTCTTTACTATGCCTTTTCCAAGCAGAAGAAATTACTTTTGCGGCATCTCCTTTAAAGCCAGTTCCTGTTCGGCTATATTGTATGCCACAAGTACTGATATGTTGATTGACCATTCTCTCTCTTTCTATTTGTATCTCAAAAGTGCTTCACGCTCCCCGAAAGTATGCTAAAAAAAAGTGTATCTGCAAGATGCTTTCTCTACTGCTCCAACTTAATCACATGCAAACCATCATACTCACCCCCAAAGCTTTCAGCATTGACTAACGACTTGGTTGTTTTTATTTTTGTGTGCTTACAGATTATGCCAGCCATGTGCCACACCATCTCCGTGTGGCTAACTTTAGCCCTGGCCGTGCAAAGGTAAATATGCAATTAGACCAATAAAAGTGGGCCCGCACCTCTACAGCCTAACACACTGACTTACGGACTGACTGACTCGTTGACTTGTCAATGGTGGCAATAAATCAGTTTTTGTGTTCGCATTCTGGGTAAAAATAAAATGTCAATGCCTCGTCGCCTTGGGCATTAAAATTATGCCGAGTGGAAGTGTGTGTGCGCGGGAGAGCAAACAAACAAATGGCTTCACCTTGGCCTGGTCCTGGTCTTTCTACTGATGTCGATGCTGACGCTGAGGCTGAACAGACAATCAATCGATTGATATGGAATTTTCTTTTCCCCTGCCTCTGAAACTGACTGTCATTTATATTTGGGGGGGGCTGACACAGAAAGAGATGCGCATGCCATTTGGCCTGCTACTAATGTTGACCCATTGGGTGCCATAAATAAGCCAACTAATGCACAAACAGACGACCGCCGGGCAAGAGCCTCTCACTGTTTTATAAAAAAAGAATACCTAAATGCATACAATAAAGAATATATAGCCTTCATGGGGTCGTAACTATTCGAGCTCGGTTATAAAGTAAAACAATGGAACAATATACTTATTTCAAACAGGCAACATACATTTCAAGTCATCTCCAGGACTCGGTCCACTTTTCGCTTTACCAAATCTTCTAGGTAAGAAGGTAGGTTCTAGGTAGATGTAGGGACATCTGTAAAACAGCGATAAAATCGTAGCAACTATAACTTATGGGCTGTTTACGCCAAAAAAGAGCTCTTAAAGATTTTAGAGAGACCATCGTAACTTTTGTAACGAGACAAATGAGAGATGTCATGAGAGATTTGCTTGCTACGAATATATATGGAAATGATTGTTCCTCTAGCCCCTGACATTCTGGTAGTAATTATGATATCCTCAGCAAGGGTATAGAAGGGCATAGAAACAGTGACACAGGGTCCCTGTTCCTGTTTGACGGAGTCTGGCCGAATCCTCTTGAAAATCGGCCAACGCATTGTTCTATTAACTCATGTGTGGGATCATAAATTTAACAGCTTTGCAAATAAATTTGCCAACAGCAGACCCCCATTGTAGTGTGGAGTGCCGAAAAAAATTAAATGAGAATGGTCATAAATATTTGCGCCATTATACTTTGGGCCGCTTCCAAGTGGTCACCAGGAAAGAGGGAGCTTGTATATGTAGTTTGGTTGGTTGCGTGGTGGTTATACGAGAGATGTTAACGCAGGAGGCACAGAAATGGATAGTGTACAGAGCGTCGACTCTGGACGGGACTCTAGCTTTCTAAAAAGCATTGCAAATTGCCGGAGGACAAAAATCGCGATAAAAACATTCAACATTTATTTTTATTACTGTTTTTGTTGTGAACTTATTGTATTTCAAGTGTTTTTATGGCCTTTGTCGATGGTATAGTAGGACAATGGGAGAGACGATGGTTGTGAGTAGGTAAGGGTGAGGGTGGGTACCGGGTACCGGGTATGGATAATGCTTTCAAGTGCCTCGGATGAACTGACTGAGTGAGTGACGCTCTCCATAAAAATTCATATTGCACACATTTTTTATACAAAAATTTTTTCCTTTCCTTTTTTATTTATTTATTTTTTGTTGTTCAAAAACTCTCAGCATTGGCATCCTTTTTAAGTGGTGGTGCTGGAATATCCATTGAAGCAAGTATGTATGGGGAAAGGTCCTCCTCCTGCCAATTGACTGAAAACATGTAAAAATTTAGTTATGAAATGCGTTAGATTAAGCCAATAGGATAAATCAATCAACATTTCAATCTGTCTCTCTGTCTGAAGTGGAGCTCAGAACTGAGCTCAAGGGAAAGGTCATTCTGGTCGAATGAATAAATCAAAAAATTAAATTAATAGTTTTTATTGCAACTTTTCCACAGATATTTTTTCTCAAATTTATCATTTTCCATTTTGAAAACCTTTAAGCCACTATCCCATCAAAATTTCAACTTGGATACAAATCTCATATAATCGCTTTTAAAAACCCAATGAGGCTTGAGCGGAGATTCCTCCATTAAAATAGCTTGTCCAGCCCGGATCGTTTCGTCCTTAGTCCTTTGTTCGGATTTCAATTGCCGTTACCGTTGCTTTCAACTTTAATTTTTATCCGCGCTTGCCAAAGGTTCAATGAAAGATTGATTGAAAAACATTTTCAAGTGCCTGCGCAATGGGCGTGGCCATAATTATGCGCATAAATTAGCCCAAAGCCGAGGACGTTGAGCATTCCCATACCCTCCTTTTTCCTAACATTTTTTATCATCAAAGCTCGTTCGCTTCTCTGAGATTCTGATTGGGTGGTTTAAGACGTGGGGCTAAGTATTCTGGCTAGGGGATTCTTACCAACTATAAAGCAGCCTAAAAGCCGTTAAGAAAATTTTCCAAATCTCCACATAGAACGACTTTTGCTCTGACGGATATGGGTGCGAAATCGACACAGAGTGATGGAAATTTACTCAAATTATGAAATTATAAGGCACCAACTTAATTAGCTTTTCAGATTGCCTTTGATTTCTTCTTTCGCAATTTAAAATGGTTCTCTTCCCTCCACATCTCCCATCTTAAGGCCTTTGAGGTGGAGGTGGAGTGCTGTCAAGGATTTGGAAAATTCGTTGTCACCATATTGCGATCGTAAATTCGCACCTTAGAAATTGGTTTTACTTCTTCTGTGTTGACGTTGTCCTGGCTATACAATTAGGAAAATATATTAGGAAAATGCGTTGGGAAGCACAGGCTCGTTCTCAGGCTTTAATATCCCGACACGGCAGATGAAGGCTGATTGGGGGCACAAATTGTGTTTGTATCTTTAAACAACAGCGCATTAACCCAGGCAACAGTAAACGCCAGCCAGAATTTGTCCAATGGGGTTTGCTGCTCGTACTCGTATTTTTGTTTGCCTTAGTTCGGTAGTTCTATTTCACAAATATCAAATAAAGCGCTCAACGCTTGGCAACTGACTTTTTTCGAGATTTTAATGGTTTTTCCTAATGATTCTTTATTAAGCACTCATGGGAATCTATCATACAGTATGGCTGGATTCAACATGGTTGGTCCCTATGTTAAAGAGACTAGAGGAAACACTGTTGATTCAATTAAAAATTTCATAGAATTTCATGGAATAGGAATTAGCGAGTCAGCAGATGAGTCGATGTTCAGACGTTCCTGACTGAAGGACAGAGACAGGACAGAAGCTTAGGCATGCAAAATACAGTAAAATACAATCTTTTTCACTCTCTCTTTCACAGATATATCTACGTGTGCCACGCCCCCATGGCACGAACCTGGTGCACCATGCCGCGGGTGAAGCGTTGCACTGTGTACATCGCCCTGCTGGCGTTCCTACACCAGCTGCCACGCTTCTTCGACCGCACCTACATGCCCCTGCAGATCGAGTGGAATGGAAATGAGACGGAGGTGTGCCATCTGGAGACGTCCATGTGGGTGCACGAGTATATCGGTATGGATCTTTATTACACGAGCTACTACCTGTTCCGGGTGCTGTTCGTGCACCTGCTTCCGTGCATTATCCTGGTGACGCTCAACATCCTGCTTTTCTCGGCTATGCGGCAGGCCCAAGAGAGGCGGAAGCTGCTGTTCCGCGAAAACCGCAAGAAGGAGTGCAAGAAGCTGCGAGAGTCCAACTGCACCACCCTGATGCTGATAGTAGTGGTGACCGTGTTCCTCATCGCCGAAATACCCATTGCCGTCGTCACGGCCATGCACATCGTGAGCTCGCTGATCATCGAGTTCCTGGACTACGGCATTGCCAACATCTTCATAATGTTGACCAACTTCTTTCTGGTGGTTAGCTACCCGATCAACTTTGGTATCTACTGCGGCATGTCGCGACAGTTTCGCGAAACATTCAAGGAGATATTCCTCGGTAGGATCATCGCCAAGAAGGACAGCTCCACCAAGTACTCGATTGTCAACGGCCCCCGCACCTGCACCAACACCAACGAAACGGTCCTATAGTAATTGGTGATGTTGGTGCCGCGGCGTGGCAGCAGCGATCAGCATCGCACCACCGCCGTACGCACCGCCCATGCCAAAGACCGCCACAGTACGCAATGTGGCGCGGGCGGGACGCCGCAGCACCAACATCTGCTCCAGCATTACCAACATTACCAGCAGCGACGCGTAAGCAACATGGACATCATAACCGAGGAGCGAAATGTCTAAAAAGATGTAAATTATTTGGATGCAAAGCCCTCGGTTTCAGGGAGAGAACATACAAAATCAGTTAAATAGACCCATATGGGTCTAGTCCAAACTATTAAAAAAAGCCAAAAACTTGATTTATCTTCAAGCCGATTCAAAGGCAAATTCAATTTGCACTCAAACCAAAACCAAAAATAATCAAAATATATACAAAGCACATACATACATATGTAAAAATAATCGAATGTTCATTGTCTGTTGCAGTTGAAGTTCTGCTACCCCAATAGAGTCCCAATAGAGTTTCTCGTTTCAGATCTGTATGTATGTTTGGTTTTTGTGTATTGATGTTAATTTTGATGTCAATTTCGAAATCTCCATTGATTGTTCAGGTTAAGGCAATATATCGTTCTATGCACGCATTACAAGTGTTAACCACAACCTAGTGCACTCTGCAGTGTCTAGGTTTAAGGATGGAGTACCTCTGAGAGTATGGGAGAGACTTGAGTGGTGATAGCTGCCAAGAGCAGGCGAGAGCTGAGGCGGAAACTAATAATAGATAATACAATAAACATAAGATAAAATAATTAGGCTAGATTCAGAAATAGCTACAGGAAACCAAATCCCCAAACCACGTCCCTCAGAGAACAAATTTTCTTATCTGAAGAAAATTAAATTTCATTAACAAATAGAAGTAATTTAAGTGTCTGTCTGAATATTTAAGCAATGCTTAAGTGAACTTTTATTTTGGCGCAACTTTTGGCGCAACATTTGGAAATTAATTCTGATGTTTGGATCATCCTTAGGTGAAGGCTTATCATAAGGACATGGACACGAGTGGCACTCG
This sequence comes from Drosophila tristis, assembly GCA_018150885.1. Lineage (NCBI taxonomy): Eukaryota > Metazoa > Arthropoda > Insecta > Diptera > Drosophilidae > Drosophila > Drosophila tristis. The sequence continues at coordinate 153,302 of JAECWT010000125.1, forward strand.
TTTAAATCTGTAAGCCTTTGAGCCCCAGAGTTTATCGATTTAAATGAACCAGAAACACAGCACTACAGAATAGAACACAAGGAGCAGAGCAGATCAGAGATGAATCCCCGACTTTTAGCTCACATCAGTAATAACGAATTTCCAATTGGACTACTCGTATATAAGTGTTTTTTTGCTAGTGCTAGGAATCAGAATAAACCATAACAATTCAATGTTGATTTGTGTGTACACGTATTTTACAATTACAATTACTATTGCAGTTTCCAATTTCAATGTTTTATATGTATGACAAAACTAGACGATTAAATAAAGAGCAAAATAAAGAAAACCAACTAAAACTAAAAACTAAAAAATAAATAAACACTAGGAGTACTAACTAAAGAAAACATAAAAGTCGCTATAATATTGTCTTTGGTATAACCATTACTAAAATTTGTCTGTCTGAATGGAATGTTAACTACTTATACAACATACTACTTACAAATTTAGCTTTGAACAAAAGCTGCGTTCGGATTTTATTTCATCTGATTACTTGTACAGTGCTCGGACTCTTTTGTTCTGTATTTTAATACATACGCACAAATGTTTGTATATGCATAACATATTTATTTTGACGGTGCATTCAATATTGAATAAACAAACAAATGTCACACAAAATCTATGGCGTTTGGGTTTTTATTCCAGTTCTAAAAATCGAAATACTCTTTTTTATACGCAGAGCTGTCTGTAGAGCGAACGCTCCTCTCAGGTGGGGAAGCAAGCCAGAAAGTCCAAAACTGATCTAGGAAAAGCGATGTAGACAGCTACATTTTCGGCATAAACTATGATATGAAAGTATTTAGCTATGAATCGACCTCGATTCGGGTAAGCTGTGGTGTGGGTGTGGCTGTTGCTCCGTTAATACAACTGACAGCGCGAACTTGTATCACGCCTCAGCGACTTACAGCCATAGGCCTGACGGAAGGGATCGAAGCTGGCCATTGCGTCATTGACCCGCTTCCTGTCGCTGCCGTGCTTCTCGCTGTCCTCCAGGTTCCTGTTATCCGAGCAGAAAAACTGTGCAAAATTTAAAAAGAAGAGCTGCTTTTGGGTCGGTGTGCTCCGGGCAGGGCTCCCCGCCTCGAAGTAGGCACCATAGGCCAGATCGAGGCCATTCAGATCGGCGAACTTCTCGTCTACGAACAGTCCGTGACGGCGCTGCAGGCAGAATACCTGGGACAAGTACCGTCGACTCATGATCAGGGAAATGCTCTTTGACCTGTTGGGCCGACCGAGCGCATCGTAGTGCACATCGACGGGTGCAAAGCCGTGCGAGAGCTCATGCCCCAGAATGAAGCCCAGGGAGCTGTAAGTGAGAACCTGGCGTTGCTCAGGGCGGAAGAGGGGGGCCTCCAGCAGGGAGAGCGGCACGAGCAGCGTATTCACCATGGGCATGAAGAAGGGAGAGGCATAGCTACCGTACCCATGCACCTTGACCGGATGCAGGTCGTACTTGGTGGCAGGATCCATCTCCTGGACCCGCGAGTGCTCCATTACGGTCAACAGGTTGCCAAAGTAGTCGGAGGCGTTGATCCGGAGCTGCTCGTAGTGCTGCTCCAAGCGCTGCTCCACAGACTCCACGGCCTCTGCGCTGGGAAGAATACTCAGCCGCAGACTCATTCTCTCCAGCTTCTCGAGAAGGAAGCGCTGTGTGGCCGCTGAGAACTTGTTGCGATTGGCCCGTAGTTTCAAGCTAAATTGCTGCTTCAGCTCTACGAATATCACCTGCAGCGTGCCATTGGCCTGAAGATGGGGATGGTGCTGCTCCACCAGCCAGACGGCGGCGTGGGTGATGAACAGGCGGGCCTGGGCAGCGCACTCCAGTCGGGTGAAGCTCCATGGTGCCCGTTCGCCATCGCGGTGCAGTGATCGAAGAAGCAGATAGTGTAGGAGGAAGCGCGGGGGCTGGCTGGCCATGTGATGCGACAGATGCGTAATGTAAAGAATGTCAGTCTCGAAGGTGGGCCAAGGCAGCATCCAGTAGGCCGGAACCGGGAACGGCACCTGCGTACCCGTATTGTCGGTATTCGGTGTCCAGCGAACAGCATCCTTGACCTTAACCTTGACGGTAATCGCCTCCTCCAGGTCCTTTACCTTTTTCCACACCTCATCTGGCGTCTCCTCTGGGAAGGGCAGCCTGCGCCAGAGCTGGTCGAACTGCTCCCGGCTCAAGGGCTGGTACAAGGACGCGTTTCGGTCGCCCTCGGCGGAGGGGCGTAATATAAGCTGCGCCCAAACCGCGGGCAGGTTGCTGTCGGTTATCTCTAGAAGAACATCGGCCTGGAATAGAGCTGTCAGGGCCACGGACAGCTCATTGCCATCGAAATCGGTCATCTGGCATAGCCTTAGCATAAACTCCGCTGAGGGCGTCGCCTCGAGTGGTTTCCGGCAGGCGGTGTAGTAGTCCCGCAGCATTCGCACAAAGCGGGGCTCCTTAGGGGCGCCTTGGGGCATTGTCTGGTCAAGCAGCTTGGCCAGCTTCCCGTGATACACATGGTCCAGCTTGTCGATCACACTGCGATAGGGTTGACCTTGGTGCGTATGCATCCAGTTGCCGCAGGCATACTCATAGAAATCTGTACAGGGGTTCGCCAGACGGTTCATGTGGCGCCTTAAAGAGTCTGGCAGCTTGGCGCGCAGGGCCAGGCGTGGGCACGGGCCAATGAGGATTGCCATCAGCAGCAGCAGCTGGAAATCGATTGCACGCATTTTGACCGAGACTCGCTGTCAAACTGAGCTGATTTTTTGCGCGACACTTTCCAGAGCCATTCTACGGAGAGGTTGTGTTTTGGGGTTATCTCTAGAAGCGGGGAAGCCCACCCCGCATGGGAGAGCATTCGGCTTTGCGAACTCAAGATCACTGATCGACCGAGTGTTCACTTCCAGAGTGGAATCTGATCTGGTTTTTAATGGGACAGAATTGATCAATCGGATTATGAATCGAGTAAAAATAATAACAAATTTTCTATGACGCGTCGTATAAAGTTTGAAGAGTATCTGGTGCAGAAATTCGATACTGAAAAGTCTAACTAATCAGGATATTTTTGGGTTTTAGATTGGAAAGCTTTGGAATGTTCATCGAACAGGCAAAGAATCTTTGCGAATACTATATAAGTATTTTGGAATTAAAAATAAAATACAGTGGAAGTTTGAAAATTAGAACCCCCAAAAAATAAAACTGTCAAGAAATTGGAAACGTGCATTTTATTGCATTAGCGAATTACGGGTTTTCTAGTTGGTTTCTGTTCTTTTGCCTTCTGCTCTCTTTTAGGCGACGAGGAAGAAGTTATGCAATGCCCACACAATTTTGCCTTTTTGGCTGAAGTTTATTATTTTCTGTCCAAAAAATATCCAGAAATTATAACTCTCAGAAATTAGGGCCACCCCAGGAACAAAGTGGTTCCATTATCCGTAAAGTTGCGTAAAGTTATCTGTAGAAACGTGCAGATGCCAAGTGGAAGAAAAACATTTTGCCTTTTGTATTTGAATTTTTCTAAACTTCTCAGCAGTATGAAACTTTAACTCTCAGGAAAATTGTCAAAGACGGCGCACAGTGGGGCCTCAGCCGAGAAGAGGTAGGAAAAGTCGTTTTTTGATCGCTCGCTTTGGATAATTTAAATACACGAATCTGATCGAGGAGGTTTTTTTTTTTTTTTGAGGCATTTATCAATAAACCAAAGTCGAAGAACAGAAAACGCGAAACTTTTGCCAAATTTGTGATATAATTTTGGAAGCTATTGAGCCTAGAATTCGTTAACCGGGTTTCCATGTTTTCTTGGCCTTGGCTTGGAAGAGATAGCAGCAATTTATAATGCCTGCAGGAAGAAATGAGGGAGAGCCAAAATGAGCAATATGTGGGAGAATTAACACCAAAGAATGTAAAATTTTAACCCATTTTTGAAAGTTGTGGGGGGACAGGCTGTAGGCAAAGGAAAAGACTGCACAAGCCTCATTTTTTCACTCAAAATTGACGCCATTCAGACACACACACACTCACACACACATAAACTGACGCGCACAAAAAAACGCACAAACAAGCATACTCACACTTCGCAGAGAGCATCACGAGAGGAGAGTAGACAATGAGAGGGCAACAGATAATCAATCAGAAAGCTGCTTATTGGCTTTTCAAAATGCGTCTTACAAAATAAATAAAAGTCAAAGCGAAAATGTGGCGTTTTATGCTATACCCTAGTTCATCTCCCTTTCCCCTGCCCTGTGTCCTCATTCACCACGAATAATTCACTGGAATGATTCTAGTGATGTCCCCTGCTCAGCTGGTCCAGGGGCCAAGGAGCACAAACAACAACCAGTAAACTTCAATCCGATTGGGACCGAAAGACAGTTGGTCTGTTGGTCTGCTGGTCCACTGCCTGGCCCCGACCTAATGCCAATTTAATGCTGCGTGTGGCTTATGCCTGTCTTTATTTCTTGCTCCCCATCTTCCACTCTCTCCTCCCGTGTGAATTCGTGCGTACACGCATGTGTTTGGGTTTGTGCTAAGCCCCTTCATAAGACCAAAGTATCGGCAGATGTACACATGAGTACAAGTATGTATATTCTCGTAATAAAAGGCAATTAGGTATTACAGTTGCTTAGCTTTCGGCGTTTTGCTGCCACCTTTTTTCAGCCTTTGCTAATAAAATTTACATCCGCACATACAAAATTAAGTTGACTCGATATATTTAATATAGGATCAAATGCCTTAGGACCTGAGGTCACGTAGGTTGGTCGTTGTCATATAAGTATGTACTTACTGTGTAGGCCTTAGATCTTTATTTTTACTTTAAAAACTGTCGTTGCTGTTGTTAGCCTACTCTACATTATCTGAACATTAAAGAAATTCAAAGTCCTCTCCTCAGACCGAACACAAGTGACGGAAACTCAGGGAAACCACATCTGCCCTGCGGTCCACTGATTGTCTGTTGTTTTACAATTAATTGTTGCCATTCTTGTTCTTACCTCAAATTACACAATTCACACGTTATCCTGAACTTAATTTGCTATAAATACAAACCGTATAACTGCGAAACATAAACAACTGAAAGCTGGAACTAATGAAACAAAATTATGCTAAAATACAGTGGCTTGAATTGACTTCCTACCAACTACATATTCCCAATAAAAAACCAGTGTCCCAAATTTTGTTAGCTTAATTTTCAATAGAACCCTGCTATCTATTCCACCCACTTATAAATATATTTTTTTCTAGGCTCGAATCAATTTCCCGCTATTATTGTTAATGATTAGTGTAGATTAGAGGAAAAGTGCAATCATGGTTGGCGATAACTGCCTGTCATCCATCATTCTTAAATGGTCCAGGCATGACAATCGAGTACTATGGCCAAGTTTCAGGCCAGGCAGTGACTCCGCAGATTGATTCACCATTGACATGTAAATTGTACAATACATACACCCCTTCATAGCCAAGTGGCAAATTATGACCTGTACTTTCGATTCAACATAGGATCTGAGTTTGCTTCATAAATTAAGGACTCCATTCACTTGCATGGAGTTCGAGAGGGTACGTACACCACAGGAGAACGGGATACGCACGCAATCCCCACAGGCGGTGGTCCGCCATTGGCCTGGCCTGCCCCTATAACCGTTAACCTCCCTACGAGTATATGGCATACCGCAAGCAACCCATGAATGTCGAACGGTCGAAATGGACAATCACGGACGAACGGATGGACACCCACATGGCCGGACATCTGTCACGAACCCAAGCAATCAAAGATGTTCCTAATTTATGAATCAACGCAATTAGCTTTAATAACCTTCTGCTGCTGCTCTTTTCCTCGCCACAGCTTAGTCCAAAATTAGCTAAACATATGTATTCGAATGTAGGCGTGGTTGACTCAACATTTCGCCTTTATTCGCATTCATTTAGTGTGAACGAAATGACAAACGGTCTCAGCAAGTGTTCAACAGTTGGAGCTGATTGCCCATACATTCGAACAACACAAATCGAATAAATTTAAAAGCAAAACTGAAGTGGAATCGGAATTAGGGTACACTGATAAAGTAACCGTACGGTATATATATATTTAGATGTGCCAGTTCATACAACGATTGTGTCGCAGCTGAATTTTCTGTTACTGACATTGAGGCATTCGGGTCGGGAGCATGATCGACTCATAACTTGAAGCGAAAGCACGCCGATCATTGCCAATGTATGTGTGTTACACAGCACAAAAAAATATGATTGTGTGTTTTTAAGATACAAAAAGTGATTTTTGCAATGGTGCCGCACTTTTAACGAAATCCTTGTGTTAATTGTGAAAAAAAACAATTAGAGACCACAAAATTTGAAGAAATTTAAATATGATCTCGTATTAAGCGCCATTTAAAACGCGACACAGAAATAGGCTGGATAATTTAAACAATTTTAATACATTTCTTTAGCAATTATCGCAATCTACCGCAATGCCACTACGCCGGAAAAGCTACTGTATAAATATACTTGATGATACATTCCCCCGACTGGTAAGTAAACGCACAGTCTCGACCCCACCTGGATTTCTTATATCCGAATTTGGTTTGATTAAGAGACAGGAGCATTTTAATTAAAGAAGCAATGTCAATGCCAATGAAATCTACCTCCGGGGAACAACAGAAACAAGAAGTTTCAGCATTTTGCTGATGACTTGTACAAGTTACCAGGAAAGTTATTTCAGCGTTGTCGGCGTGCCCAACCCCTTGCCACGTCTTTTCTGGCACAGTTCGCGACAAGTTCGAGTTGATGATGATTGTTATTTCCAGTGTTTCGAAGATGTTGCAAGTAATTTGCAAAACTTTGGCCTGATTCGCGGACACCGTTGCGTATGTATAGTGTGTGTAATTCAGTAACTTTCAGCTCGAAATGAAAACGCATTCGTCATGCTTCATGCCTCGCCTCGAGTGCTGTCGTATCTCCTGTTTGATGCTAGTCCTCTCCTCTGTTATTGTCGAGCGACTTGAATATGCAATTTCAGTCAATTTGCCCTGCCATCTATCAATTAATTAGTGCTTCATGAAAAGTTAGATACGCTTTCCAGGATTCCAGAAACTCGGCCAAATAAATATGAACTCCCATCGACTAAGACCCTCCTGATAAGTTGATATTACTTTTTCGAGCTCCATCTCCTCCCACAGCCCCACAGCTCTGAGGTGATGTAAAGACCAGAGCAAACAAGAAGTCAACAACGATCATTAGTGGGAATTTGGCTTTCCATATCTTGGAAATCGGTGCGGGCACATCGTACAGTTAATGATACCTGGAATTCGACAGAAATAGAAACACGGAACCTAACAAACATCGAACAATCGCGCAGTTTCGGAAAAGTATTGATTATGAAAAGAAAAAGAAAAGAATCAAAATATTTTTAGACATTTATAATTGTTTTTATTATTTTTCGGTTAAAGTTTGTAGTGGTTTTAGTTTATTCAACAAATTAAGGATTTGAAAAAAAATAAAGTTTTGCTTTTATACATATACTGTGATTTATATGGACTATGGTTAGTCAGCAGCTGCGTGCACTGCATTACACAGCTAAAGTCGATCTGATGGGAAGGGGAGTGGGAGTGGGCCTGGTTGGGCGTGACAGATTAATGCAGGCCCGTTGCTTGTCGCCCAGTTGCATCTCTCCGCAGCGACGCTTGTCCGTGCGCAGCCAGTCTGAAAAGATGGTTTTTGTTGGTTATTTTTGGGGATACTCGTACATATGGTTTATATTATGGTGAGCGGTACTTACTGTTTCGTGGCTGGCTGTTGCAGTTCTGGTTGCGAAGCTGACAGTTGTTGGCCAGTATCTTGCACTCCCTGTTGTTGCGAGTCCGCACGCAGATCTCCTGCCTGGGCTGTGTTCTCCTGCAGACCACAGGTCGTGCGGGGCAGGCTACCCAGCAGGACCGCCTGTTGGCGGGACCGACAGCGCGCACCGTCCTGCAGTCAATGTCGCGGGTATGCCGAATACCGGCAGGCTTGGCCTCGCGATTGGCCTGGATCAAGTCGCAGATGTTGTTGAAGCGCTGGCAGTCGCCCTGCGGTGTCCTGCCACAGACCCTGGGACTGGTTCGGGAACAGACTGCTGCCGGGGAGCAGGGCCATGGACGGCCGGTGATCGGAGGAAGAGTGCTGATGGACCGCCTTGTGGTCGTCCCTGGGGTGACGCTAGTAAGGCCGCTGGCCATGCAGATGAGAGCCACTCCTGAGATGGGAGAAAAATACTCGTATATCATTCTATGCTGAATCCTTGGGGCCTCTTTATCCTTACCAAAAATCAGGGACAGTTGTTGGCTGTGCATTTTGCTAGCTGGTTGTTGTTTGTTTGACTGTGCTGAAGCAGCTGTGCGCTCTGATACCTTTTGAGCCAACCGCCCTAGCTATTTATAACAGGAGTAGGAGCGATGGCAACAATTACCTGGAAGAGAACTCCACACAATCCAGATACGGCACGCGTCAGCTGTGCTATTGTTCAACGTGCGAACACAACACATTAAGGCATTGACCCAATCGATATGGACAGAAAGACAGCTGCTAAATAACTGGAGCATCGGATTCACCCACGAACTTCATTCGGTAGCGATACAAGCTAAAGTTATGTTTGATGACAGTCTAGAATGAGTAACTAATTTATTATTTCAGTTTTAATCGTATAAATATGTAGATCATGTTTAAGGACACAGCAAGTGCACGGTTTTTATTACGTTACGAGAGTATGCGCTGGAGTTGGTCCATTACAATGGACCAATGCAATGTTACGAAAATTTAAGTTCTCACAAGGAACCCACAACGAATCGTGTCATCTATTCATCCATGAATGCTATGCGTGCAATAACAGCCGGTGCAAACAACAGAACAGATGGCAGGTGATAGGGGAGCTGGCGATCGATGAAGCTATAAATACGCAACACCGCCAGCAAAATATCATCAATTAACCAACCAGTTGATTTAACAGAAGATCAAGTTCATCAAGTTCGAATCATGTCGAAGCTCAGCATTTTCCTCTTGCTCGTCGCCCTGGTGGTGGCCATTGATGCCGATGGCGATAGCGATGTTGGCCGCCCCTGCGATGGCCGCTGCACCATCCGGGACTTGAACAGCCCCCGGCTCCTCTGCGTACGGGATCGCCGCACCAATACCTGTACCAAGTTGAGGGCTTGCCGTCTTCGCGAGCTTAACTGCCGCCGGCGCGATTCTGGCCTGGCACCGCTCAAGGAGAGCTGTGTCACCCGATGCCGCAATATCAGGGGCGGCAGCGGCGTCAGCGGACAGTGCGCCAAGCGCCTCCGCACTCAGTCGCCCAATTCCGTAGACTCCAAGCAAGTGCGCGCGTGTCGCAGTCGTCAGTGCATCGATGACAAGATAGCCGGCTGCTGGAAGGATCGGCAGGGCGCGTGCATCGTGCAGACCCGTTGCGAGGCAAACCGCAGCAACTGCGTCAGGCAGTCTAACCAATGGATCCGCACTAGTCAGTGGCGTTGCCGTGGCAATGTCCAGGGTGGCGGAGCCCGCAGGTGCCACTCCCAGCCCATCATCATTAAAGATTAGACACGGGCAGGGCAGTCCCTCCACTTCTTAATCGAACTGAAAACCCGAAGACCCAAGGCAAATTTTAATCAAAAACTTATATATTTTTGCTCTCTTAATTGTCTTTTAAAATTTTAAATATTTACCCAAAAGTTTCCACGAAAATGAATCAACTTTCCCAACTATTCCAATTAATTTTATTTAAGTGTTCCGACGATGGTAAATCCTATTAGTACAGTGATTAAAACTTTTTGAAATCCATATCATTTCATGGCAATATTCATACCTATTCCAATAATCAATGCATGCGTTATTTTGGAGGAGGCTGCTAGTGGGTTTCTAGAAGTTGAAAATGCTGATATTTACTTAATAATACGCAACATGGAATCCATTGAACTTGATGGGGAAATGTATGAACATACGAGTATAAGAGAAATTAATTTATATTATATTTGAATGCCATATCGCTGGAAGGGCAATCGTTTGGTGTGCAGGTCAATGCGGTGTCTCATTAGGATTTCATGCTGGCAATTCTGACCTGACCTGCTTAACTGGTAAATGTACTACACGTGTATGTGAGTAAATCATGGACCTAGTCCTATACTGCATATGCGTATGCCCCAATCCAATCAGATAACCTTTGTCCGTAGCTGTTGAGTAGACGTAGGTTTAATCACAGCTCAGAACTTTCACCACTGGAGACTGTTAAATGGAATTACATTTGCTGGATTGGCTGTGTCTGCAGTGAGCACACGTTGGCTATGTGTGTGTCTCTTACGTTATTTAATTTCTCGCTCCAGCCCTTCGCTACCACTCACTACTGCCTGGTGAGTGCCGTGACACACATTCTGCAATGCAGCCTCGTAATTTTGTTAGAGTCCAGTTAGTTGCTAGTGTTTTCTAATTTGATTACGCTCGCTTTACATACACGTAGCATAGAAGAGCAGAGTGTGCAGCAGCCAACAAAATTAGCATTTGAGCATAAAGTGGCAATTTTCATTTATACTGGTGCCAGGACGGAAGGGCTGGCAGGCTAATGGAACAGGTTGCAGCCGATTTCGCTCTTTATGGCCATTCCGCGGCCAAACCAACAGCAGCAGCAGGTGACAGGACAACAGAGCTGCAAAAAAGCAAACACCCCAAATGGGGATGAAACGTGGATCCAGACACAAAGAATAACACTGTGTGGGTGGGTCGGATATATGTACATATGTACAACGCTTGGCGCATGTACATAATCAAGGATAAGAGACAGGGCAACCACTGTTCCCCACTCTTTCCCATCGAGTGGGCTGAACAAAGCGGGACTCTTCGTGTTTCACTTAGCGTTAGTCGACCAAATGTCACTGCCGCACTTGCAGCATAGTGAGAGGCTAGGAGTAAAGGGATAAAAATACGTACATAGGTGCAAGGGTAGATGCTGGGGGCATATGAAAGTGGCATATTATGATGGTGATGTGAGTCAAGTGGCTGTGTCAGGCGAGTCGCGTTTCCCATGGATATACGTATCGCTGTGTCGCTACGGACCAATACCATCCCATCGGTGGATTATATTAAAGTTTGAAATTTTCACACACACCCCACGCAACCAACTACAGGCAGCCTGAGCCATGCGTTCGGCCACGTGCCACGGCCAGGTGCATATTCATTTATATGTCCTTATATATATGTATGCACATATGTATATGTATGTATATAAATGATTATAGTAGGATATATGTAAATATATATCATTTTTGCAGCGCAAATTAATTTTTTTTGTGATGAAAAATATTTATGTATAATGTAATGTACATATATGAATACATATGTATGTATACAAATCTCGTGTCACGGTAACAGTCTTGTTAATATAATGGGGAAAGCTTCTTCAAAAATTTCATAATATCTAAAAATCCAAAGGTAATCAAAGGGGTATGTGAGAAGGAAAAGTAAAACAACGCAAAATGCAAAAATTAAAACCATTAAAAACCAAAGACTAGAATACTAAGATGTGCATGAGGAACAAATGGCCATTCAAATTTCCTTTGACGCTTCTATTTCTTGACTTATCTTTTAGGCTCTCAAATCCTACTGGCTTCTTCAATGCTAAAGTCTTTGGCGCGGCACAGTGGTGTAATCAGCCGAAAAGGGTTGTACAGGGTCAAAAAATATTATGAGGATAAAATAAAAATACGTATCTGAAAGAGAATTTGAGAATATGAGATATTAGCACTTAAAGTTGAAAATTGTTTCAGTGCGAAACAGTTTATTGAACTCTTATTCGGTAATGAATTTAGCAAGCTGATCTAGGCAAAGGCCCCACTGTGCGAAAGCATGCATATGCATGCGCAGACGAAGCCGTCGGGCAGCGGATTCGCGGTCAAAAACGAAGCATAGCCGAAAAGAGAATTAAAAGCCCGCGTGCTCCCTCTGTACAAGGGACTTAGCGATAAGCCAAGCCATAGAACCGGTTTTAGGTCTCTCATGCAGCAGCATCTTGTTATTGTATAGTCTTTGCTATAACCCATACACGCAAAGCACGTATTAACACGTACACTTACACATACGTAATACGCACATATATGTACATTTAAGTTCCCTCAAAACATCACGACAAACCCGGTTTCGGATCTAAAAATAAAAAAAACCATACATTTAAATATCTTTGCGCAGCTCGGTCGGCTCGTGTCATCTGCCGAATGTGACGTCAAGGAGCCGAAACAATTGAGCCTAGGACCGTGGTAGCTCTCGCAGCATTTAATAGGGCCATGCCGAGCCATGTATGGTTGGTTGGTGGCAGGAGTCACGTAAAAGCTTTTTTATTTTTAGATATATAAAATCTTAGTCAATACGTTCTGTCATAGAACTTTTACGCGAGAATATTTTAGAGCAGGTATAATATTTAAAATGTTGGACAAATACGTAAAAGCGTGCTATTTATGAACCTATAAAACGACTACTGAGTCTATGGGCCGCTATGCCACATGACAGGTGTACGCCCACCTGTTTTGAGGTTTCGACACGCACTACGATGCTCAAATAACTCAATTAAAAGGCTCTTTTCATGTCACAGACCTACATACATGTGTATGTTAGACCTATTGTTGTCGGGCGACAGCTGCTAGCCTATGACTATGACATATGTACATATGTACATTTAACTCCATCGCCGGAGTAACTGCAAATTCGGAGCACAGGAAGGACGCAGGCTGGAACTGCATAAAAATTCCGGATAACGACAGAAAGTGTCCCTCCGCATGTCTAGACAATCTTGATAGAGGATATACGACGATACACCCTCAGGCATGCATGTATATATATTTTCCTACGTACATATGTATGTACGTAATTATAAAATCCTGGGGCAAACGGAAATTGGGGCCCAACAGTAAGCAGTATCGTTGCCCAAAATGTGCTTCCGAAAGAGACGCAGGGCAGGGGCAGATGGATACGATGGCGTCTCCTTTCCCGGATAGTGCTTACAGTTTAATTTCCTAGCGACAGAGACACTGCAAACAGACTGCAGGATGCTCGAAAACTACGTCCGCTGATTGCGCCACGGAAATTAAATTAGAGGGGAACGAAGAAAGACCCGAAAAGCAAGCCTCATCAGCAGGAGTATGCCAATGCCGATGCCAACTGCCACTGTCACCGGCGCTGCCGTTGTCCTTGCCAAGGCCACTCAATGAGTCAGTAATGAAAAGTTGTATGTGACCCGACTAGAAAAACTTGGCGCTGACAAATTGTTGTAAAAATGTAATTAGTTTCAAATATGTTTGGGAGCAAAGCAGCCAAGATCATTAGGCAAACTAAGAAGGTTCCAAATGGATGAACATGAACAGAAATAGAAACCAAAAGTGGGATGCAGTAACTATCGAATTTCTCGTATCGAAAAGCTGTTTATTGAATTATTTGCATATCAGCCTTGATTTTTGCGAAAATAAAATATAATGTGAATTTAAATTTTCCAATTTACCACAAAAAAAAGTAATATATTGGAAGGCAAATTTAATTGACATGAATAAAAGGTCACCATATTCCTATTAAAGCCTTACTTTAATCAGGCTCATCAAACTGGAAACTACTGAAATACTGAAATTTTCATCAAAAGTTTTCCCAGCCATTCACTTAACTCAGTCTGGTATTCAAATCACAAGAGAGAAGTCCCATGGGCACACCTGAGTAAAAGATAATAATAAAAAACGTTCAACAGATTAAATATACATACATATGTACATATATACATATGTTTTCATATAGGGTATCCACAGTGCGATAAGGTTAGTTTTCCTCTATAATTTTTAATATTTTATTCAGTTGGACGCTGGCTATCCCATTGCTTCTCCTAATTGGATTTATAACGAGTATTGGAGCTTTCGCAGGCGACTAGATTGATGAAAATTGATGAAAAAACGGTTGAGTCGTGTTGTGAGAACAAACAAAACTCATTTTCATATGCAAAGAATGTCCCTTTCCATTTCCCCGTGCGTACGTACCACTTCCCAGGCACCATTGGCGTGCGTGCATCCGCATATATTTAAAACTTTTTGTTTATTTATTTAGTTGTGTTCGTGTTTGTCTTCCCCCTCTCTGCCTCAGAAAAAAAAATACAAAAAACAAAACCAACATTTTTGCATAATTATACCCGTACTCGAATAGTTAAGGGGTATATTGGATTTGTGGTAAAAGTGGATGTATGCCACGCAGAGAAGGAAACGTTTCCGACCCCATTAAGTATATATATTCTTGATCAGCATCAATAGCCGTGTCGATATAGCCATGAGATTTACGGATGCAGAATCTACATTGTGTATGTATGAATCGGGTTTGTTTATTTGAATAACTGAACTAATTTTATATGAGGTGCATACACAGCCCAACAGATGGAGTGTGCTGTTAATAGCTGGGGGTGTCCCTTAGTGGCAAGTCATAAATGTCAGGGGCTCCTTAGGCGTGGCCAGGACCGGTATTCAGATTCGAGTTCCACAAGACATATGTACGCACATATAAATGGGCAAGTGTACGGGTATGGCTACGGCTACGAGTAAATACAACTGACAAATAACTGAAAATGTGATTGATGACGGCCCTGACACGCTGACACATATAAATGCCCACAAATGGAGCACAAGACGCTGCCGCTGACATTTCTCACTGTCGCTCCCATATACTACCGGATAGTTCCGGACCTCATATCCTCCGCCTTTCTGTTTGTTTTTGCAATGGGAGTGCGTGATTTTTGTGCGCGCATCATTACTCAACATTCTAAGTGCTTTCGGAAATAGGATTGAACTGGGACCTGGGATTGGTCGTGGTTTTTCGGTTCTCAATTTAGCCTAAGATTATTGCCATTTATTGCCGAGACTATCCACATCATTATATCCATTCCCATTCTCATTCCCGTTGTTGGTTAAACTTCTCTTTAGTGGAGAGAAAACATTGTTGATGCGGTCACCAAATGAATGCATTTTGTGGTACAAGAACGCTTAGCCCCGCTAAGCCCCGCCCCGCCCACGCTTTCACTTACATCAAGTAGTTACCTGGAAAGAGTTCAAGCTTTCAGTGGGAAATGTTTAGATTCATATTTTTTGTCCTTGTTCTGGCTCTGGCCCCATACTGCGGGCTATTTTAACAACTTGATGAGAGTTTGTAAAGATAATGCGAATCGAGTTTTTGTGTCTTTGCTTAAAATGCAAATGCAAATTCAGTCATCCCCTTCTGAAGTTCGAGAGGGGGCCCCTAAGAGTAGTGCGCTGAAAGGTCTCTTTAGATAGCTCGTTTGGCCTCTTTTTGTATCATGCTTGTAATTAGACCTATTAGGGATTATATTAGCATGAAACTAAATTATATGGTTCCCCTTCGTGGCTGGATGCAGAGGGGGCATATGTGTATGTATTATGGGTATTTCCCATTAAAAGAAGTGTAGCCTCTCCCATAGCTCATCTTCATTCAGCTTAAGTAGTCCTTCCACCGCCAACGCCACCATTTCGAAACGGTCCCAAAAACATCTTCAACAAATTGCCAGCAATTTTTGAAGCGTGACCGTACCAGTCCCAGCCACAGCCCTCGCCCCCCACTCGAACACATATCAGCCCCCTCTTGTTCACCATCACCCTCTGAATTCCACGTCTCAACCATTCCTTCCCACAACCATCCCACCAGACAACCCTAGAGCGATGCCAACACTTCAAAACTGATGACTCTGTCAATTTAGATGGCACCGGTCTTATATGCCACATATGCGGCATCAATACACTATCCCATTGTGATCACTGCTTTCCGCTTCCTACTTCCAGACAGATGATGAACCTCCCACTCCCGTAGAGCACCACCCCCATGCGCACAGCCCACCCCTTCCCACCTCATCGACGACCCCAAAGATGGTTGCTCTGTGATGCATTGCAATGACATTTTCATGCTTTATCTGCGGCATAAATTGATGTTTCTCTTACCACGCCTGCTGTAGAACCCAACCACCCACTTGTGCCACATGCCACCCTCTGGCCACAATTTTGTTGTTCGACATAAAAATGCAGTCAATTCTCTTGACAAATTTTACTTTTATTACACGCTTTGTTGAGGGGAATTTGTGTACATGGCATTTGCACATCATCAATGTCCGTGAATGTAAAACTCTCTCTGTGTGTGTATGTGTTTTTTAGTGTTTGTGTAAGTGAGAGACAGAGTCTTTATCCGTATCAGTGAGTGCTGGCAACATTTGGAAACATTTTCATAATGTACGGCATCTGCATTGATGCGACATTGAAACTGTGCACATGACTTGCCCAAAACTTCATTGAAATTTGTCATTTGTTTTTCTTAGACTGCTGGGCAATTCAAATAATGTTATTTAAAGAAACGATCACTGATTTCAAGGAATTCTATTGTTTCCATGCATTAACTTTATTAATCAAATTAATGAAGGGTGAGGACCAAACGACTTAATGGATGTCCTCCTACTCTGAATAATTGGTATAGCTATTCACACTTCTCTCTGCAGTCCTTAGATTTGATGTAGAATATGGAGGAGGAGGACTTCCTAGTACTATATACTATGTACATATTCGTTCGTATGTACATACAAAAGCTCTCGAATTTCTATATCATACTTTTATACGCAGCAGCAAAAATATTTTAGACGCAAAGCTGTTCGTTCTCTTTTGAATTCAATTCCATTTTCCGTGCGCTTTCCATTCGTCTCCTTTCCGGCTGAAAGGCAATCGATTACGCTTTAGACGCGACGCTGCTCATTGTTGCTCGCCTGCCTTACCTGATTAGCATAATTTGATGTGTGAGCCAAGGACAGCAAAGCCAACAACAGGCCAAAAGAACTGTTGTAAGGAGGGTGAATGACCGTGGACTCGGCGTTTTCAATCTTGCCAAAAAATTGTTCGATTGCCATTTCCACGACGACATGTCATCATCAGCAAAAGCGACACGCGACAACTTCATTTTGTACTTGGGCCTTTCTCCCGCCTCCAGGAGTCGCGAAAAAAAACAGAACCGGGATTGACGTTGGCAAATGACAGTTGAAAAGCGGCGCAGAAATTACTTTAAAAAACATGAAAAAGTGTGCCATTGAACTTTAAATTAAACAAAGACGTTGCGCGAGCAATTTCACCAGAGATTCTCCATTCGTTTTGGGCAGTGCCTTTGAATGAAGCTTTGAACTCTTGCGTAAGTCCAATAACTCCGTTAAAGACAAATTAAAAACTCTTTTTAACTCTTGCTTGGGAATTCCCTGCTGCAAGGGAGTCGATCCAATGGCCAAACTGCTTCTTAGGAATTGGGGGTGTAAATTTGAATGTTGATTGATGAACAGGCAAGGGTGTCTGATCAGCTCCAACCCCCTTAGGCTCGGCCCTGAACGGCATATGGGCGCTGTCATCTGCTTGTCAACATACTGCCAACAAACATCTTATCAGAGAGAAAACTGAGAGAGCCTGTGGTCTGTGAGTGACTGACCCTTTGAACATTTAATACATGCGAACGCCATTAAAGCCGTTCTTGCATGTACATACATGGCAGGAAGTTGTCGGCGAGCAGAACCATTAAATTTGATATATGACAATGAGCGCGGATAATGCGCTAAATGAGCTCAAGCTAAATCAGAAGCCAGAAGGGGAGCCAGACTCAGACACAGAACCAGACACAGTCCCTCAAAAAAGAAGATGAATCCAGGCCAAGCAGCTTCGTACAGTCAAAGCCATAAATTAATGGCCCCCACCACCGACAGCAAACAAGATGGGCGGAACGGGCCCGGTTTCAAAGTGAAATTAAGTGCAGGTAAAGTGCATTTCTAGCCAACGTGTTGCTCGCCACGGATATTATATGCGATGCAGCTACGCTTTAGCACAGTGGGAAAAAGCAATGTGCAACTAAATATATGCCCATCCTGATAGTGAGAAAAGTAAGAATATATCTTGAGAGATAAGCTAACTTATATCATACATAGAGGCTCGTGGAAAGTTATTACCAAATTATGGGAAGTCAATAATTAATTAATAACCTATCCTTTTAGTCCATTGACTTTCTTTATCTGTAGAAGTTTAATCAAAGGATTATATAAAAAATAACGAAAATAAAATCTCTTTAATTATAAGTTGTTTCGCGATCCTTGTCAAGAACTATCAAAATAAAATAAAACTAGCTCCCAAAAGGATTTCCACTTTGCATAGCCACTGTTTCACTGTTCCAGGATTATTCTGAGGCTTGGACTCCTCCCAACTTCATTCTCATTGATGTTTCTTTCCCACCACCTTAAGCCAGGAGCCATGCCAAAGCCAAGCGGAATTGGTCAGTTCAATAATAGAAATAGTCACGGCTTAAACCTTTAAGTTGCCAATTACAATGAAAAAGGAATTTAATTTGCTCTTTCTCGTTGTTGGTATTTGGTTTTTTTCCGGAATCTCCGACATTTTTTTACTTGGGCATTGTCTTGGTTCAGTCTGGGCCGCAGTCTATTCCTAAGCCACTCCTGGATCTCCCCCGTTTTAAGGCTTTTATGAAAGACACAGATGGCTCGTATCGTTCCAGGGCTCCCCCTCGAATGATGTTCTCGCTGCTTCTGCTGGTGCTTTTGTTTCGATGGCTTCGGCTGCTGAGTTAGTTGTCTGCTGGCAAAGTGCCGAATGTACATAATGCCAGTGGATTAGGGCTTAGTTTATCAGCGTTTTCACTGCCAATGTCAAGGTCAAGCTCATAAGCGCGTATGACAACAACATTAAGCTTTTCTCTTTGTGTGTGTGTCTGTCCCCGTCGGTGTCTGTATGCGTGTTCCGTACAGCAGTGTCAGTGTCCGTCTGTGTGTGTGTCTGCGTACTTTAGCATTGCAAATAAATTTCATATTAGCCTCTTTAGTGGGCCGCTTGCAATCACCAGCTGTTGAGCTATTAACATACAATACTGCCAAAATGCCAATCACAGGGAGACAGACACCAGTGGACAGAAGCGAACGTTTCCGCAACCCCCCGTAGCCAGAACCAGGCAACGTATCCACTCGGTACATCTAAGGACTACTGGCTAGCCTTGTTCTTGTCCTTGTCCTTGGCCCTGGCCATCTATCATGGATATAGAAAAATGGCACTGGAATCGTTGTTTTGATTTAAACGGGATTGCTGCAATCGAAGTATCTCAGACACACACACATACCCAACACCGCGGGTGGACAGTTGTTCTGGGACAGTGGATGGACTGCTCACTTGTCCGAGCAGGCAATAAAAAAGCTAAGATAGCCCAGACGGTAAAGAAATTGAACATTTAATCAGCTAACCGAAGCCTGCATATGCTATTTCAATAGAGCAGAATATCTTATTTTACCTAAAAATGTATCCTGCATGAACGGATTGTTGAATCTAGTCGTTTCAGGGTGGATCTCAGGGTCCAAAGTCTCGTTGCTTGGTAATCTATTCCCTTTTTAGTTTTTATATCCGTACTCGAAGAGTTAAGGGTATACTCATACCCATATATATGCATCATATTTTTTTAAATTAGAAAAGTTTTAAAACCTTAATCGAAATTTGGAATACGCAGTTTTGGTTTTAATGAAATTTTGCGTAATTCAAAACAAAAAATAGTAACAAATTTCGATGAAGTTTGAAAATAAACGTAAAGCGAAACTAAACTATGGGCATATTTAATCTTATACAATACAAAATCTGTAAAGGTATTTTCGGTATTAAAATCCTGAATAAATTTACATTGGGTATAATTCGATTTGCAACCATCCAGACTCTTTGGTCTGTAAAGGGTATACACACGTCGAGACGCTGAATTTCGGTTATTTACTTAATGTGAAAGTGGCGATAAAACCGTTGGCTTTCCAGCGTGGTCCAGAGTCTGTGTCTGCCACAACGACAGCGTTTGCGCCAGCGCAAATTAAGTGTTAAGCAGTTTTTTATGATTATGACGACAGGCTTTTTGGTAGCCGTAGCGTAGCCGTAGTAATAAAAGCGAAACAACAGAAATTTAAAGCACATGTCTATGTGTGACAGTATTTGTCCTCGCACTTTCGCCGCTGTGTCAGTGTCCTGAGGTATGCCACAATAGAATGTGCTGTTCGAGATATTTCGGCTGAAAGCGCAATATTGATTAATGCCTCATTCCGCATACAATAGCCATGCCTTCTGGAAACTGGAAACAGCTTCTCCTCTAGGAAAATCAGTTACAGCAGCAGCTCACTCGAACTTACAGATGAAAGGACATTCAATACTTACTACATAGTCTGCAGCAGCTGTGTCCATAAAAGTGTAGCTTTGTAGCGACTTAAGCCAAAATCCATTGTAATGCAACAGTCAAGGGCTTGGGGCTGTGTGGGTGTGGGGTAAGATATCGCATAGGCTAAACACCAAAATTGACTTGATTGCATTTCAATGTGATTTAATTCTCTGTTGGACGGATTTACTTAATTAGGATTTGGATTAAATATGCGATATCTTGTGTAGGTATTTTCCCAAGGAATTTTCTTGATAAAAATATCATTCAGCTTTTTCAGTCAGCAGAGATGTCCAGAACTAAAACTCCAGTTGAAAATTCACTTTTTTAACTGCTAGAAAAATGACAAGGCTTGGTTTTTTCTATAAAATCGAATCATCCATCGACTGTAAAACGACTTTATGTGAATAAAATCGCTCTACAAGGGGGTACCAACGGGCTTTCTAGGTATTTCAGTTTTTTAGCCACCATATCCCTCCCATTGGCCAGTCTCCAGCCTCACGACATCCCGAACCCATCTATTCCAATTCGTCGGAGTATCTGATTGCTTATCTGTGATGTGCTCTGGCAAATTGAAAACTCTTAATATAATTTGTAATTGGATCACAAAACATCATGTGCTTTGGTGGACGGGTTGGGAGAGGACGGTACGGGATAGGGAGAAGGAGAAACTGTCAGTTGGCATAACTGATAATTTGATTACTATATGCAGCAAGATGCAGTTTGTGTGTGCGTGCCCTGGAGACAAAGAGCAGGGTCCTGTCTGCTGTGTGTATTTTTCAGCAAACTGTGTGTGTGTGTGTTTGTGTTGGTTGGGGAGTGTGGCGAGGCTTCAGTACGAGTGGGAGTGCGAGGGTCGAACCATGAGCTTGGGTTTCCTTGGCTGCTTCCAACATGTCTGACTTGGGTGCCGTCGACTCGTATCTCGCTCAAAATTTCCCCCTCTATTCATCTGTGCATCTATGTGGAAGCGCCCTTGCATGTACATACATACATGCATGCGTACATATATGTGTATGTACTTATGCATATGAGCTTTTGCGGTGTCTTTGTATGTGCGCTGTGACGAAAACTGTTTCTAAAGTCACATTTGCTCTTGTAATTTAGCACATTGTGTAATTGCATTGCGCAAAGGGAGACAAAGACAGTGAGAGATAGACAGCGCGAGAGGGAGAGAGAGAGAGCTGAAGGATAGTTGGATTGATGATTCCGCCTCTTGTTGCATTATTCATTGAATTCAGCAGCGGACACCCGCCAGTAAATCACACTTAAATCAAATTAATGACTCTGATGAAGCTCCTTTGACTTCAGCTGCATTTTCATTTCTACTCGTATTTCCATTTACATTCGATTACCGCCAGCTCTACTTATCCATTCACATACCCATACACTTCACACCCAATCCCACTCTTCAGACCCCACTGAAATTTTGTCAGAGAAAAGCAATCCATAAGAACACCTGGCAGACACCAAAAGGAATCGAAACGAAAACTCACTTTACGAATTATCATTATTAATGGATGGTCATGTCGGACACAATAACGTTTAGTCATTAAAAAACTATCAAAAACTTGTTTGTCGTCGTCGCACAATGGGGTCTTCGGTCTTTGGCTGAGGCCCCACTGTACATCGCTGATGGGTGGGGTGGGGTATATCCGGGGGTTTTCTATGGAATTCAAAAACTGAAAAAAAATTCAAATTTCGTGGCCATGACAAAGGCAATGACGAAAATCTTTAATGTGTAACTTGAACAAAAATCTGTGCGAGTTATTGCAGTCGCTTGCTGCCAGATCGGATTGAGCAGAACGGCGCACACATTACTTCACATCGATTAAATCACTGGAATATTGCTTTTACAATCCAGTCCCCAAGCTTCCTCAGCTGGACGTCAAGAATGGTTCTTATTGTAGCCAGATATGTTTAAACTGTAACATCTCTGATAAATCATAGCGCGTTGCTTGTTTTTTTAAGCTTTTTCGTGCTTTTTTCATGAATATCACAACTGCAGCATTGACTCGCTTAATAACTGAAAATAATCAAAGAATCACACCGCAAGCAAGGGCGCCCAAGCTGCATAGCAAGCCCCTAGGTTTTACTGTTGTGTTTTGTTTTGTAACATGCACTGAGAAAAAACAAAAATCGTCCGAAGGATCTACAGAATCTATCATTTAATTTCCGAAACTCGGTTGGAAAATCTGCTGCCAAGTTGTTGCCAAGTTTCCACGAGTGCATCTGAATGAACATAAATTCCACTTGATTTTTTGACTACGTGGCAGTGGTCTACGTGCAACTACGGCCACTCTGAATTGCACCGTCAGATCGAGTTGGTGTTAGACTTGGACGTAATCAATTGAAAATGTATATTTTCCCGTTTTTGTTTCTGAGCGAAAACAATTGCATACCTGCCTGGCCGGAGAGCGAAAGCCCAGCAGGAACCCAGCAGCAGCAACCTTCTCCTGGGTTCATGGCAGACAACTTTTCGGAGCCAAGCTCTTACAAGCAAGCCACAAATCATTGATTGACTGATTGTCGGCAAATGTAGTCGGACCACACGGGAAGAAATTAATTAGCACAAATTACACGACGGATCGACAAGCGGAATCGAAGTTCGAATGCCCTTTCCATATCGTTTCGCAATGGAACAACCATTTCAATTTTTTCTTTCGTTTTGTCAATGTTACCAAAAAAAAAGGGTTACCAGCGAGTGAATTATACATGCTGCTGTCGGGCACATAGTGAGCACAATTCAAAGAAGAAAAAAATCACATATAACATAATCAAATTGAATCGTCCTGACAGTCAGTGCACGAAATTTTCATTCGAATGGGGTTTCAAAGAGTTGGAGAACAGAGTGTGAATTGCATGTATTTGACAGATACCAAGCTGTCAGTTTCTTTGTTGTTTTATATCTTCGATGCCCGTTTCTGTCCAAAGACACTCGTACTCTTCCTGTCGAGTTGAAAAATGACTTCTACTACTTTTCGAAGTGCATTAAGTAATTAGCTCCTCAGAAAAGGAGCCAGAAGATCTCCATTTTGGCCAAGTTAGAACCAGAGATGATCCATTCTGCAGCAATGTAATAGTTTTTCCTCGCTTAAGCGCAGGGAAAATATCATCATGGTCCTTACCATGTCTTCTAGTTCTCACCAAAGAAAACAGAAACCCGCTGATATAGCAGCTGCCAATTACGGTGACTGCTTTCTAATTTGATTCCCAGACCAATTTTCCGATGGCAGGCGTGGGAAATCATAGCGGTATTCAGAGCATTCCGAGTTGCATGGAGCTCAGTCATGTGCATGAATCATGGACTGGAAAAAACTTCCATACACATTATTCAAATTAGCAACATCAAATTTGAATTTTTTTTCGATTTTTAACAAGACTCACTTTGCGCTCATGATTGGATCGAAGGTTAATTGGGTAAAGATGTTCACGCAGATGTCCGCTGGAGATATTGCTGAGGGATTGAAAGGAGATCTCTCTCCCGGTACAAGTACACTGCATACGGAACCGATGTAATCGACAAGTTTCGCTTTGGCACCCTATTCCCACTTCCAGTTACAGTTTCAGTTACTAAATTCCCTTGGGTGGACACCATCAGCCAACAGACAGCTCCACTGCACGCCCGCTCTCTAATATGATTTGTTTTTCTATCGATGAGCGAATATAAAGATACATATTTATATTTAGAATTCGTTTAAACAAGCTATCCACGGAAAGCTAACCTCGACAGGCCACACTTCTTTGTGCATTTCTCTGATAAATTTCTCGAGTGCATTCTGTTTAAGTCGGTATTAAACAATCATTCGCCTTGTGACCGCCTCCAGCTCGATTTTAGCTGTTCGCTGTGATTATGCTTTATATTCACACTTTGCTTTCTGACATTTCCTGTCCGTTGTTGTGCCTGGTTTCATATCCGCCCAGCAGACCTCTGGTTGCAGTGGAAATCTCTGGATTGCACTGGGTGTGGGTCGTCTTGAGATCCCTTTCTATTTATGTTTTGTTCTTCCCATTTGTCGCCGCTGTATGTGGCCTTGGATGGAATGGGCGGGCCGCCCACCTATCAACCCATCATCTTCCCATTGACGAACCGTGCACCCATTCCCCCATATTCTCCATGAACATGAATCAACTAATATAACTAAATTTTGTGTCGCGTAGGAATGTGTTTTGATTTGCCCTACTTTTTCCGGACGGTTATTAACAAACTGCGAGGAAGTTGAACATGTGGTAGATACAGAAATATATGTACAGCTGCGGTCAAAGTAATAGAGCTAGAACTAAATAGAAAATGGACCACCCACACATGGCTTCGTGGAATATTTGAAGAAGGGTGTGCAGTGTTCGCTGCTCTCAACACAAATTTTCGATGCCGTACCTCTCTTTTTTTGCCTTTATGATTTGTGACGTGTGGCGTGATTCATGAATTTGATTTGGATTCTCGCATTTGCATAAGCACTCACATCACAAGATCAACCAACAGCGTTGCGGGGAATTATTTACTTGGTTGGTTGCTCAATCAATTAACGAACAACTACGAAAACACGAAAGCGATCGGACAGCGGCTCTCCCAACTACCCGCCCTGGCTCTCTCTGATAAGGTCGAACCCGCATGTGAATTGAAGAGATAGAGTTGAGTGCAGATATTATCGCTCAGCAGAGCGAAACCGTCATTGTACAGTGGGACGATTCTGGGTAGTCGCACCACTGCAGAGGAAGGCCTCCCCTTCCCATTATAGGCGCCTCCATTGTGTGAGTAATTCTCTTGCTGCTTACATCACCTAAAGAGAAACCAGCCACGGAGTCGCAAAAACAAATACAAACATGCAAAATAAATACCATACCAGTATACATATATTTCATACAAGTTACAGACTTATTTCGATGAGTTCGATATATCAATTTGCATCTATAATTATAATATCTAGTAGAAAAAACAGCAGTTGAGTTTCGCTATCATTTCACCATAGATTGGCCCACTGTGCCTGTAGGTTCTCTCACTTAACGCTCTCTCTCGCTTGGTTATCCACTCTGGGCGGGCTAGGCTCTCTCAAAATTTTAGTTTTTGTTATGGCTATTTTTCCTACGTCGCGTCGCCCAGCACACAAAATCGTTCTGAGTGGCGTTCAGTTGCGTTCTGTTCTTACCCGTAAGCGCGCAATGTGAAAATATTTGTGCGGGGCTGTCGTTTAAATCGTATCGACTGGAGTTGTTATTTCGTTGCCGATTTTGTGCATTTGCAGGAATGTCCACTATGTCCTCCAGCCAGGACTACGATCGGAAGTATGTGCGCAGCATGGGGGGCATCTGCAAGATCGCCTGCATGGTAAGCTCAAATTCCACTCCATCCAGCAGATTGGACCCACTCTAAAGCTGTTTCTATTTCTCTCTCCTTCTCTCTATGTGCATCTCTCTCTCAAGTTGAGCAGCTTCATCGGCTTTCTGTTCATTCTGTTCGGGCCGGTGCGAGTGAGCAACTTTCGGGGCAGCTTCTACTTGGTCGTGGCGGCGATGGGCTTCACGGCCACACTGGCGCTGCTGCTTGCCCGCTACCTGCGTCTGTGGCAACGTTACGGCAGTCGGTGCGACGCAACGCTCTGGTCTCTCGGTGTCCACTCCACGCTGGCGGTGTCCTACTTTGTGGCCTCTGGGCTGGTGCTCTCTCTGGACATTGGTACCTATACGGCCGCCGCGGTAAGTCCCTGTCCTATACCCCAATGCAAGGTGTCACTTTTTCACTGTGCTCTCCAAAGATGATTATGACAATAAACTCAACCTCGTCCTCTGTTTTAGTTCTTCGGACTGACAGCTTTCAGTATTAATGGCCTGGAGGCCTTTGCCCACTATCGCCGCAGCCGTCTACGGGAGGTGGCCACTCAAACAGCATAGGTCCCCACTGGCACCAAAAGCTTTGGTCACTCTTAGTATTTTAAGTCCGTTCTCAGTTAGTCGAGTCTCTCCGGCTGTCATAAAAATAGCTAGCAAAGTATGTTAATGTAAGGTGAGGTATAGATACTCTCCTTCTTGAGACGGTCTACAGGTGTGAGCACGCTCTGAGAATGCCTCACCTTACACTACTTATAAAATTTGAGAGTAAGATTTAGTCATAATTTGGGTGCCACGAGCAGTGTGGCGTTTGTATGCATTAAATTCTGTTAGTTACGTGTACAAAATAGAAGATACATACATACGTAAAATATGTACATACTTATGTATATTGCTGCTGTCTGAACAGTTACTCGATTATGTTATCTAATAATTGTTATTATGTAGGCCACAAAGCAAAAAAGAAGAAGGAGGAGAATAGCAATAGGAGGAGAAACAGAGCGGAGATGCAGAGTCGCAGCCAAAGTCTAACTTAAGCTTCAGATAAACGGACAGAGTCGAAAGAATAGCAAAAGAATTTAAGAGATGATGAGAGTACACGTACATGGTTAGAGAGTTATAGAGAATAAATATGTACATATGTATGTATTCTGTGGTACATATTCTTGGTCAGAATCGAATTGGACACAAATTTTTTTTTTGGACACAAAAGTCCTTTGAAACATGCCGTAAACTTGGCAAAGACCCATAATTGTTTATAGCTGCTTTCATCGAAGCGCTCTAACATACATGTGTATGTATGTCTAACATATTTGTCCAATATCAACATTTACACATCACGCGTTTTTACATTCAACCAAATTATATACTCCATTGTTACCTACGATCTGCAAGGCCATCAAAAGCTTCGGACCCAGAAGATAACATTATTTTATTTGTATTTTGGCTTTTTCTTCTTCTTGTTCTCATCTCACATATGTATGTACTCTCCTCTTTCTTCCGACAATACAGTTCGGCACAGCTCGTTTTGTTGTTATTGTTGGTTCGGGTGGAACAAAAAAATGTTTCGGCACACCACTGAGTATATTTAACAATCTAATGTAGTGCGCAATATATGTATGGATTCAACAACTAAAGCTCTTTCCAAACTTCCCAAATTTGGATTACTGTATTCCACAAATATAGCACACGGCCAGGCAAGGGCCCTAGGCATACATGTCGTATAATTCATTTCATTCCATTTCAGTCAAAGTTAAGGCTCGAAACTGTTCAATCATCGCACTGCAACTGCATTAGGCAGGCCAGGCAGTGCAGTGGTCTGGTCCTAAGTAGTCCTGGCGCTGGGCCCTGTGCTGTCACAACACATGCGGACTTCACATTTCCCATCCCTCAGTCTTTGAGGTAAATGGCCATTTAATTATTTCTTTGCTGGCAGCTCTTAGCACTTCCAATACTCCAACATAATGTGCCATAATTCTTTGGTACCCCCGCCATCGGACTCCAACCAGGTACTCCTTGGCCATGCAAGTCACGCAAAGTGAAATTAATTAGTGTTGTTTGCCAGCTAGTCAGCCTCTTCATGACAGAGTGGCAGGTGCCCGAGCTGCAGGGCCGGGCAGTCGGCATCTTCGTCGGCTCCCGTAATGATTTCCATGGAAAGCTTTGCTTTTGTTATACTCGCCTCGCACCAATCACGTTGTTTTTTCCTTATGCTATAAATTAGCTTTCGACAGGTCTGAGTTGAGATAAAACTTCAATGGGAATAGAGCGGAAAAGAAAAAGTTCTCAATGGCAAGGACATAGCATATGGTGAATCGAGGTCAAATAGCTTTTAGCCAAAAATAATTTATAATTATGTGAGCCATTGGGTGTTGGTTTGGTGCTGGTAAAAGCTGAAAAGCAGGAAATGTGGCAGTGGCTTTAATTAATGAAATAATTTTCAAACACGCATTTAATCAGGTTCAAGGATAAGAGAAGCAGTGCGAAGAGGATATCGGAATTTCATTCTATTCGGAAGCAGATCCTTCGTGTTGAGGTGAACCAGTGACATCCTGAAACGTGGGTGGGAAGACCCTGTCCACAGGAATGCAAATTCTTGGGAAACGAAGGAAGATTTTCCCACCGAGAGCAGCAACTAATCTCTCTCTCTCTCCGACTGCAGTTTACTTTCGTAACAAGGAGATCACCATTCATTCCGGTGATGACAAAAAGCCGACCATCAACCAAGGCCTGAATCGTGAGTCACAAGTCACCCTCGAGCAGGTATATCCCGTGGACAAGACCCAGAACCAGCATGTTGCTGTCCAGGATGCACAGCGTCTGATCGAAATCGAACGATACGCGTTTCATCGAGTAACGCACAGAGAAATGCAATTGGGTGTTTCATGTGAAGCATTTCTCCAAGTAAATACTGGATGGCAATGACAAAGTGACCAACGATCCACAGAAGGCGAAAATGACGGCCCTCGAGGTACATTGTCGAGCAGCAGCAGCAGCGGCCCAGGATAACATTGGATAAGATGACACTCAATTAGTTGCGGCATGCCCAGCGTTTATCCCAAGGCTTTGGTGGCGAATGTGGCCAGCAGCAGTTTCCGGCCGCAGTTTCCTGACGACTCAGCTGAAATTTTGATAACGGCCAATCTGTCCATATTGCGTCACATAATTTGTCAACAGAGGGAGACATAGTATACATTCATATGTACATTTAATTTGACATTACATTACATTCTACATGGCTGAAACATAAATTCATTTGAGTAAAATACATGTAAAATTTGAAAATTAGCCAAGTTTTTAACCCAAAAATGCCAAACTGTACGTTTTTTTTGGCTGTATTTTTTTTCTGTTTCTCAAGTTAAATTTTTGTAATTTTCATATGGTATTTTTTCAACATTTAATAGGGAAAAAAACAACAAATAAATACTAAAAAAATATCTAAACAGTTTTAAAATGTAATTTTTACTGTAAAACTGTAAAACTGTAAAACTGTAAAACTCTAAAACTGTAAAACTGTAAAACTGTGGAAAAAAGATTTGTTTAAGAAAAAAAAACAGGAAAGGTGGTCGGCACACATGTAAATAAAATATAGTTCTTTAAAAATTGTCGCATAAAATTTTAAATTTATTTTCATAATAAATATTTGCTTTAGCGAGTAATTGCTGAGAATTTTGGAGTGTTTATTAACAAAATAAGGGCAACAATACGGGTAATGTAATATAATTGGTTTTTTTTTAATTCCGTCATTTGAAATGGCAGTGATGTAGCCATCAAATTGTCGGATAAGCCCCAATCGACGATTGTTTTTAAAACGATATCAAGGGCCGTTTTAATTTTCTCGCTTCCAAGCTTTGATTGTCTTTTTCTAATTGTGTCAATATAAATTGGGACCTGTTGCATAGAAAATGAATTGATTATTTTAAAAATTTGATACATTAACATTTACTGAATAAAATTGTTACTTTCCACACGGATATAAACAAATCTGAAATTACTGCCGTCAATGTTAGACGCAGAAAATGCCAGTGCCCTCATTTTAACGTCTCCTTCATCGCTGGGTGTCCTAAGGTAGGGCTGAAAATATTTAAAAATTATTAGTGTGTATTCTTTACCTTAGTTAAATAAACACTTACCATATGCTTTAGATGGTATTCGTCAAAATAGATAACGAAGGAATGATTAACAAACGCAGTTAACGAGGATAGTAAGTTTATCTTTCCATTCATCATCTCATCCAAATGTGCCGGGCGCTCCAAAAATTTTATGTTTCTTTTCA
Organism: Drosophila tristis; assembly: GCA_018150885.1. Classification (NCBI taxonomy): domain Eukaryota; kingdom Metazoa; phylum Arthropoda; class Insecta; order Diptera; family Drosophilidae; genus Drosophila; species Drosophila tristis. The sequence continues at coordinate 183,151 of JAECWT010000125.1, forward strand.
ACCTTCCCACGTCTACACAGCCATCATTCTACTGAAAGGCTCCAAAGTGACGCTGTGGTCGTTGTGGTAGAAGGGATCGGATTACAAGTGGATATGTGTATTGTCCAACCAGGAAACATTATTACTTGCACCTCTGGTGCTTATACTGAAATTTTGCCTCTTTTGATCCACAATTGGCTCTTCTCCCTTTCTTCCGAAGAAACAAATAAAACAAAAGGAAAAACAAACTTAATATTCTCCTAAATGTAATGAAATCTGAAACATCCAACATGTAATACACGAGGCAACCCTCCAATTCCATATACAGTTCTAAAGACGCATGAAATTATGAATAATTAAAACTGTTTATTAAGGGAAGAATGATGCACTTTCCGGTTAATTTTCTAAATTTTTCGACCACTCACACTCATTTATTATAGATATGCTGCTCATTAGGTCTGCAATCAGCTCTTTTTTCAAGTGTCTGGATGTGATATTGATTGCTTTAATGAAATATTCCATGCCCATTGCAATGGGAACTCAAACAGATCAAACAGGGCCAACAAATTTTAGGAAACAGTACTGCCACGTTTTTTCCGTGCTGATGGGAATGTGGCAAAAGGCATTGCTCATCTCATTTGCTCGGCTCCAGAGATTGGCAGATGAATCGCCATCGGCATGACATCATCTTTCACGTCGGGATTGTGAATGAAATCGATCGCAAGAATGACCTAATAAAACACAACAATAAATTCCATGAATCAACTACAGTGGAAAATTGCAGTCTATAAAATTCCCAATTCACTACTCACCCTCACCCCTGCTGAGGCTACGCTTCCGCCACACAGTGGGTGAAATCTAGCTTATAAAATCGAATAGCGTCGAAGTAAAAAAGATATCGTCTTTCTGTTTCTTTTTCTATGTGTGTTTTGTAAATAATAAAATGTATGAATGTTTTCTTTTTATTTATTTAAATAAAAAATTTATTCATCAAATTATTTCTAAAGACTAGTAACAAAATATAAAATATTATTATATTATTCGGGAATCCAGAGTATACGCTATGTTGGCAATTTCACCCACTGTGCGCCGCTGCACTCTGGTAACCGCTTCACAGCCCGCGCCACTTCATATAAGCAGTGCTGCCAGTTTAGCATATTTCAGGCAAGATCTAGCATATATAAAAGTGGACTATACTATAAAATTTGCAAATAGCTTAGTTGTATAAGCTGTTAAGTATATTTAGAAAATAAATTCAGCTAGTTTTAGCTTAAAGCATAGTATCCAGCACTGCGGAATCGAAAAATTCCTGTCAAACTTCATATAAAAACGAGAAGGAACGTGTGAGTCGCTTCTGGGGACGCGACTCTACTTATACCCGTACTCAGTCAGTATTTACATTTTGGAGCATGATTTTTTAGAATTTTAGAATTTAAAAAAAATTTTACATTTTACATTTTTTTGCTACATCTGTTATCTACATCTACATCTAAAATGTATATTTGACATCTAAAATGTAGATTATAGATGTACCATTTATATTCTGCATCTCCTCCGCTAGGGGTTGCTCGCGCACTGAACGCGGCAGAGTGTGCGAGCGAGAAAGAGATGGAGTAGCGTGTCACTGGCTGGAGGAGGCGGGGGAACCAACAGAAAATTAATTTCTTCATTCTGGCTATAATTATGATCCGATCTGATTCATATTCGGCAATCTGGTAGATATGGGCATTCTCTTTTTAGTTTTATCGTATCTTTAAAATTGTGCCTGCCACAGATTTTCGTCCTTTGTGGGGGCGGAAGGGGGCGGGGCGAAATTTTGAAATACACTTGTAGCAGTGTGATATCACATGAGTCTGGAAACCAAATTTGGTTGCCCTAGCTTTTATACTCTCTGAGATCCAGGCGTCAAACAAGACGGACAGACGGACGGACGGACGGACAGACAGACATGGCTCTATCGACTCGGCTATTGATGCTGATCAAGAATATATATACTTTAAGGGGTCGGAAAATTTTCCTTCTCTGTGTTACACACATCCACTTTTACCACAAATCTAATATACCCCTTAACTCTTTTTTGAGTACGGGTATAAAAACTGTGTCAGAAATTTTTCGTTTATGTTTTCTTGGATTGTGTATCCAGCAACACGAGCGGAATCCACAGATTTGTATCGATAGTTGCCTATCGGGACCGTATGTGGACTGAGAGAACAGCTGACACCCAGCTCAGGAATATGTGTTCAACAATTATTGCTGAAGTGAATGGTGAAAGATTTAGGCAAAAACTGTTTTCTTTTTTTAATTTTAGCAGAATTTTACAGTTGGCAGGAATTTTCCGCGGTGCTGGAGACAGGCTTTAACGGTATTGACGGCGCTCTCGGCGGACAATTGGGGGAATATCAAAATTTCGGGCGGACTACACATACGCCTTACATACGCCTTGCTATTAAAAGCTTGTAAAGCGCCAGAGGCCAAACTAGTTTGGTTTATGTCTGCCCCACTACTACTCGTACTCGTATTCGTACCCTCAGACTCCAACGTTTTCTCCTGCCCATACTTCTTTTTATGCGTTTTTGATGATGTGTGATATATGGACACGCAATGAAATGGCAAACGGCAGCAGAGCCACAATTATTATGCAAATGTGACGTTTAATTTTACGAGCCATAAAAAAAGAGACATGGCAGAAACATTGTGTGTAGGCAAATAGAAATGGCAGGCAAATTAATTGAAGCTAATTACAAGCCAGCATCCAGGAGGTGGAGAAGGAGACCAAGATTACGACCACTTGGACCACACGTGCTGCTGGAGCTGATGATAAAGACAAAGATGAAGCCGAAGCTGTGGGCACCCGGAAGATGATGCGGCAGATTTTCTGCTGCCAGATAGTTGTCCCTCCGTTGATTAAAGCAAGTTGAACCAATAAATGCAGTTTCATTGAAGTTAATCAAAGAAGGCAGTCGCTGGATTCATTAAAACATTAATTAATATCTATGCAGAGTCTCTTTGAGGAATGTCCAGTTCCAGTTTGCTCTCCGATATGTGTGTGGTTTCCCTTATCCCTTTTGCGATATCTCCACAGCACGATACTGATGGGCCTTGTGACCATCCTGGCGATACCCATATTTTGCTTGACCGGCTTCCACATGGTGCTGGTGTCCCGGGGTCGCACGACCAACGAGAAGGTCACGGGCAAGTTCAAGAGCGGCAACTGCTGCTACACACAGTTTGGATCACAGTATCCAAGGTGAGTGGATATACATACATACATAAGTACATACACACATAAATAAATACATACATACACATACATGCCCTTGAACTTTCATGCCTGAAAATGCAACTACCAGCATCGAGTCTAATTGTCGATCAAAGTCTCCACGGCTACAACGACAGCAAGGAATTACCAACAGCTGTCTCCCACATAGAGGACTGCTTCTTCCTTCTGCTGAAGGACAAAAAATAACTGCGATGGAATGCGGCCCACCTCCATAAATGCAAAATCTAAAAACTCCCCAGAAGTGGTTCTCTATCGGTTTGAAGGATGATGCGGGTCGTGTTGGGAAGCCTCACCTATTCCAAGATTGAATGTTTAGAGTGTCGATGACGTTTTTGTGTATACCCTGTCTTTCTAGTAAATATGATACCAGGTCATCATTACAAAAAAAAACAGCATGCAATTTGGTGCACGCGTTGCGGAGATAGCCGCTTACACACAGATTTTTTTCTACAAATTTATAGTATATATATTTATAGTATAACTTTTATTTAGTTTATGGAGCTTAGCCAATGCGATGTGTGAAAACTATTCCAGACAACATCCACATTCTAGAGAAGATTTTTCTGCGCTTGTATGTGGTTTGCGAGGTTCATTGTTCGAGGGTTCATCGTAACTCATAGAATCCTCACCCATTCGGTGGGACACGAATTTCTTCAACTTTTTGAACTTGTTCGATTGCATGGATGGAATTTTATTGAGCCACGTGCAACACAAACATTTTTTTGATCCCAAAATTGGCATAATGCATTCTAAAAATATGCAAATGGCCTTAAGTGCACCACAATCTGTGTCCGATCGATTTTGGATTCCCGCACCCACACATTTCCCCTCTGCCACTTTTCCACCGGTGCTGGCGGGCTGACGCTAACTGACGGTGTACGTGCGCTCGTGCTGGGACAGAGCTGTCGCACTTGAGTGTACTTTGCTTTTTCTTATTGTGTCAATTAGAAAACTATCAGCGGCAGATCGCAGATTGGTGATCGGTGGGAGCCGAGTGAGCTGACAGCAACATTTGGCCAAGTGCCGATTGGTCATAATTTATGGAGCGATGCAAATATTTGCACTCGGCGACGATCAATTCACTCCAACCCAATTATATCCGAGCTGGCGTCCATCCATCAATCCATCCATCCGAGTCGCACTTTCGATCACCCGGCCACAGGCGATCCGAGGCGGACCCACCCCGAGAAATGTCAAATAAATAACCCAAACAACAGGCAATAAAAATACAAGACGGAGCAGGAGGCTAAAGAGGAGCCCTCAAACGGAGGTGCAAATGTGGGCACATTAATGAAAACAATAAATCCTCATCACATCCCAGCGATCGATTCGAATCAAATTGAAACAACGAACGAAGACGCAGAGCAATAAAGTGTCCAGAGGCGTGGGAGCGTGGGGATCACTGGATATATGTACATTCATAGTAAATACATGCATGGGTACCTATTCTTTTTCTCTATCCCATCCTGCAATCCCCCCACTAAGCATCTGCAACAGTTGATTTTTCATTTACACAAAACGAAGCTTGTCTTGTCCATTTATTTAGCTCGCTCTCGACACTCCGGATACCTCTCCCATTCTGCCGCTCCACCTTCAACCCGATCTCTCTGTCACCAGAAGGCAACAGGAAAATGTAAACGGAAGCGCAAATTTTAATTAATTGAAATGGAAATACAAAAAAAAAATAGATAAAAACGAAACAAAAGTAAAATCCAGAGAGGTAGAGGTTAGAAGGGAAGGCACTCACGTAATTGGCCCCAGGGAGGGTGTGTCCATCTCCACACCACTCTGTCCCGCCATCAGATGAGCAGTATGGAAGGGGCCCAGCATTGGCGTCATCGCCCCGCCACTGACGCCAAAATAGCCGAAGGGGGGTCTGTGCGGCCACTTCTGTTCGATTTTTGAGTTGTCAGCCAACGATTATGCAATTTATTTTCATAAGTACGGGGTTCCCATTCACATCCCCAGAGTGATGAATATGACCGCCAAGGTCGCACAGTTGAATGCGAATCCATCGGTATTCATTCCGGCACTCATCGCTGGATCGTTTGTCAGCAGTCGGGCTATGTAGAAAATCTCTCTCTCTCTCTGATTGAAGGGACCTGAGTTATGGACCGACCATTCTCGGTGCTTATCAATGAGATCACTTCCCAATAGCGGGGTTAGCGAGCTTGCATTGGAGGCGGTATCTATACAAAGCGATAGCCGATGGGCGATCCCACCTCATGCAGGGTTTGGGTTGATATAGCACCACACGTGACTTTAATTTTTTTTAGATGGAAATGCGGGTGTGGTTGGTTCTGGTTCCAGTTCAGACCGCCCTGACCCCAGCACGCATCAACACATCCCAGAGCGGGTGAGAGGCAGATGGCGGCATTTGGCATTCACCGTCGCCATTAATCATCATCGCCGTCCGATTGGCAAACAACCCAGAAATCAATCAAAATCAGCAATTGCAGCGGCATGCTCAATACTTGGCTTATTCGTATTCGTACTTAGAACCCATGCCACAATAATCGAAACAATTCATCAAATATGCATACACCCATATGCATATCATTCAATTACTATGGCTATGGTCCCCTCTGGTTGTGGCTGTGGCTCTGGCTCTGGTCGGTCTTCCACTTCCAGAGAACATGCGCTGGCCTTTCGTAATCCTTGACGGGGTGCAACGCGCACAGCAAGTGTAAGAAGTCCTGCCACCAGATGACGCACGTTTCGCGGCACCAAGGAAAAACCCGACCCCGAACCGTACGATTCCCGAAAAAAGAGAGAAACCAACACAGTTCGATTGTAGAAGCATGATGATCTAGAAACGAGAGGTTCGGTTCTTGTCCTCGTCGTATTATTCTCACGCATCCGCTGCGACCATATTGGTTGAATCTGGCGGAAATTCCCAGTGACAGGTAGAGCAGGTCGATATCGATCCAGGTCCAGGTCTCTTTCTCGGTCCCGTCCCTAGTATCGGATCCGAGCACGGAATCGGATTTTGGTAGTGCGGCGGCTCGCAACGCCCGCCAAGAAGCCAATTTAAATAAGCAGCATAAACAAAGGCGACAGCGTTTTATGACCACCTCTGTCCTGGTACCTTTTGGTCCCTGGATTGAGTCTGTGTCCGTGTCCTTGTCCTTGCACAAGGTCCCTATTATGCGCCAACCGCACCGCACATGTTCGTCCACCCTCCTACCAGTGGCTGGGCTTTTCCCACGCCGACATTGGATATTGCCCATAGCTTATCTGCGCCCCTTTTATGAGGCTGCATCTGTTTTCGCAGTTTCTGCTTCGCCTGATTCGGTTTTATATGGAGGGAATTTCCGCCTTCCCATTCTACCTGGTTTCTTCTTTCTGTCCTGAGCTCTGAACTCCCACTGAGCTTCAGGAGTGGTTCCATCTAATCTAATTGATTGAATATTTGAATCTCAGTTTTTGGGAGCATAGATCTAAAATTACTAAATTCTGATTATCTGACTCTGTTCCAATAGAGTTTGTTTCGGGATCGATTGGGATCTATGATTGGAGATCATAAACAATAAAAATCCGATTGATTTTGGGATCACCTAAGCGTAATTCTATATTTTTTGTTTCCACCATATTCAGATCACGATGTTCGGGTTCTTTTTTTAGATTTCACTTTGTCCCACAACAATATACAATCTTTCCAAACATCCTATTTGACTTGGCTTGGCGTTACTTCTAATCTCCCAAACAGCCGCTGATTTTATCCCAACTTTCAAAATCCTCGTTACCTGAAACTATGGAAAGTTGTGATGGAATGCGTGGATTATTTGGCTCATCTATTGATAGATATAATCTCGTTTGTCTATGAAACACTACCGACTTTTAATTTTGTTGTTCAGCCCACACTTATATTCAATCAAATTATATTTTTGGGCGACAAATCCCCCTGAGAGAGAGTGCATTTCTTTGAACCGATCGAACTTTTAAGATCGATACCAAGTCCATGCCTATGTCCATGTAGATGTCTGTCATCTGTTTATGTGTTGGCTGCTAATGCCTTAAACCAGAATCCATTTCAGTCTTTAACCATATAATCCAACAGATACATCATATATGGCACTTGAAAGACCCCGTCTGCATGCCAATCCCCATACCAATAATAACCCAATGCGATCGCACTTGTCGCTGGCGCTGGCACAGCCGGTGGCGATGGCGCCGGCGCCGTCAGGGTCGTCAATTTTGAGCGACATCTCGTATTGGTAGCGAAATACGAATACTCATACTCGATAAATACATAAATACATACATACATATACAGATACAAAGCCCGAAAATCAAACAAGGGAATTTTTTTGTGGGGGTGTGTGTGTGGGGGGGAATGGAGGTTTCGAAATTATAGGCGCCAGACGGGCATAAAAAAAACAAAACCGAAACGAAACGAAGAAATAAGAGGAAGGAATCCAGGGACAGGAATTGCAAGAGTGAAGCGGGATCTGCGATGGGATGGGGAAAGGCGTATTTCCACATTTGTTTATTGTTAAGAACGATTCGGCTCCAGGTTTTTCGGGATTTAATGGTTTTTTGGCCAAAAGCCACTGTCTGGCAGTCTTAATGATCAAAATATCCAATTAATGCGATTTACTGGATCCGTTTTTGCATTTCGCACTGACTTTACGACTGGAGGATATTAATTAATTTGTCTATGCGGTTCTCCGAGATGAGTATGAGGATGGGGAATATCTGGACTGAGGCGATCGCGATCTCCACCCAATCCGAATCCCGGGAAGTACAATCCCAGTCAATGCCATTAATGTGGCCATAAACCAAATGCTTAAGTGTCTATAATTTGTCTGCGTTTCGCTCATGCCCACGCTCCCATGCGATCCCATCTCACCCACTCTGATCCACCCCCGTTCCCCTTGCTGTACCCCACTCACACACCGCATGATTCATTAAAGTCTAAAGAGCTAACTAATAGTCGAAAATTTCATTAAATGCGCTTCTTTTTTATACACATACCCGTCTATTATTTATAAATGTTTGTTTCCAAATGCTGTTTATAAAGCAGAACAGAAATTTCTTCTTTGTCTTATCCGCTTAGGCGTTTTTCAAGGAGAACAAGGGAAGAGGTGCTAAAGGGAGACTAGCTAGACTAGGGGATACCATATACTCATAAACTGTTGGCAATTTATTGGGGAAGAACTACTCACGGCTAGGACTAGGACTAGATATAATTAAATGTCTCGCAGTAACAGGAAAAAACAGATAGAATGATCCTGTCAATTATATCCTTTTCAAAAGAGTTTCTAAAGGTTTCATGTTTCAGGTTTCAGGTTTGTGATTAAAGGGATAAGCGATAGGATCCCCAATGCCAGAGAGGCTATCTTTTACCCAGCCGACTCCATGACACCCATTGTGAACAGTAATGGGTAATGGGTACTAAACAAAAAATGTGAAACAAAAGCGAAATTGAAATGAATTGAAATTTCCTCCCATTTCCATTCCCAGACCCAGACACGGACCCCCCCCTCCCCTGAGGGGGCTTGTTTATGGGTTTACGCTTACGAGTATGGATGGATGGATGGGTGTGCGAGTGTACGAGTGTGCGTGTGTATTTGGATGTCGTTTCGCTTTTTTTGTGGCTGATGCCTTTTGATTTCGCTAATCGTCTCTACAACAACCAGCAGAGAGATGATCTAATTATTGACGCACGAATCCACAATGGCCACACAACAACAGCGGTCACAGCAATCAGGGGGAAAACTGAAAACAGAAATATTGAAAAGGCTGAATCGGACGGACATACAACCAAAAAAATGCTATAATATGGCGAAACGAGCGAAATCAAAATCATTATTTCAGACATTAGCTCTTTAGCGTGTTGTTGTTTTGTCGCCATGTTTTTTTTTAACGTTCGATGGCTATAAATCCGTTAATGTACTTATGCTCCGCACATCTGAACGAGGGGCAGCGGCTATGGGGTCCACTGTGCTCGTTTTCCCAGCGCTTTAAACGCCTCCATCTCGCGGCAACCTTCAACTGATCAGCTTGACGACCTCACACAACATAAACAGTCCGTCATCTGTAGACCACACACAGATTCTCGAGCGACGATACCTGTACCTGTCCCTATACATACATAGTACGCTATATGCATATATCTATTGCTCGAAATCGGTTCATGGCCGAAGGTTGGCCTTGCCAGACATTGCTCGATCGCTTCTTTTTTGCTCCGCCAAAGATTTTCGGTAAACAGCAACGGGAACAATGGCGAAAGACTCACATCACATAAGTTCCGGATTCGCAATAAAAAATATAGAATCAATCTATAAAGCTGAACATTTTCCCATTTAGCCATTTCTTTTATGAATTAATTGGTGATCTTTATTTTCAAGTTGTTTAATTTGGTTTTATTAAAATGAGCAATCAATTTCTCAATATTGATAAAACATTTACAATGTACATTGTATATATATGTAATACATATTATGTATGTATGTATGTACATACAAACATTTATTCCAAGAGAATTTTGCTTAAATTGTGTCCTCCTCCTTATCAAAGAATCATTCGTGTGAATCTACGAGAATCTACAAACAAATGGTAGTTTTCAGTATGAATATTGAATATTTCCAAAGGTAATTAGCAGCCTTAAAGCACTACCAACTCTTTCAATAATACATACATATGTATACGACAATTTCCATCTATAAGATGGTATTTTCGAAATTATTTACAAACCATGGATGGATATTTATTATTCTCATTGCCATTGCTATTCCTGATCTTCCCCGGCCGTGTAGTGCAGTTACATTTGCTGCCTATTTGTCTCTCCCACCTGGATGGGCTTCACGTCCATTCTCATTCCTCTCTTATCCACTCCCCCTTCATAGTCCCACCCCCTCGTATTGGCCTTCTTTCACCTTGGCTACGTGATGCCATGGCGTGATCGTGTAACAATGCTAGTGATTAGTACGCGCCGGCGTTCAACATGCGCAATCCGCCGATGGCAGCGAACTTTACCTTTTTTTCATACCTGGTACTTTTCGATGAGGTAAATTTCATTTGTGCTATTATATGTGACAAGATGCAGCAGAGGGATACCTTTCGAATTTTACAAAGTGTCTAAATTTTGGATACCTGAATATCGTAGTAGAAAACAATTATTTTATGAGCACACTATAGAGTCTAGAGTCTAGACAATATTAGACATATGAAACCTCTATACTGTGAAACATACTCTACCAATTCACGAAGATGGCCAGAGAGTTAAAACTATCACCAGAATGATGTATTCCTTTTAGTATTATCCTTGCACTTCTTTAAGAGCTTGCAGGATATTTTCTGGGTATATAATAGTCGGCAGCTTACTTATTTCATTACGATTCGTTTTTGTAGCTGCAGTTTTTCAGATATTCCTTCATTTTTTCAGCTTTTGCAGTGGCCTTTGTTATTGCCATCTGACTGAATGTCTGTGGCTGGATGGTTGTTGGTCGGGCGGTTGCATTGCAGCATGCGCCGTGTACTTGGGGCAGAGTGAAATGATTTAGTGTGATTTATCTGCGAATTCCTTCTTTAAATCTCTTCTCACGCCACACCAAGGCACGGGACGGCAAAGTCGCAGCCCGAGCTGTGAGCGTCTCAGACGGAGCACAGCCAGGAAGGGCCTTTGGGCTCTGCTGTTAAGAGATTGAAAAGATCTGAAGCTGAGACTACGTCTGAGACTGAGACTGGAGCTGAGTCGGGGAGCGGAACTGAGGCAGAGGCTAAATGCGGTTCACAACGCCACGCCCCTTATGTCGACTCTTTGCTGGAGAAGGTGTTAAAAAAGGCATAATAAAAATAATAGGCTATGCCCCATAAATTGGCATTTAATAGTTGAAATTTACACTGAATTGACAGTGCCTCACAACAGTATGGAAATGGGAATGGTAGAAATACTTAATTATCGTTCGTTCGTTCGTTCGGCTGTGGGGACTCGTATGAAATATGTATTCCTGTTCAGGTAGGTCTCGGTCTCCACCAAACTCGAGTCTCAATACAGAAACCACCCGCTCCCAATGATCAGAGGAGGATCAAGCCAAACATCGTTCCGATGCTAGTGCCGCTCCTGAAGGCATTCGCGGCGATTTATGATGCAGTCATTATACGAAATTTTACTATGGTTATATTTTGATACGCACTTCAGACCTTTAGGTCTTCTGCATTAATATAAGCTCGTACAGTGCAAATCTCAGTTGTACGCCAATAAAGTGAAACGAGGGGAAAATTAACATCCCTGAAAAGTACTAGAAAGAGATGATGTTTATTAGATACGTCTAATGGAAGAGACTCTAAAGCTAACCAATAACCGATTCTAAACACTAAGACTCTAGTATGATGAATGATTTATCCCAATAAATTTATGTTATTGCGGTTCATTGGACATCAATCCACTCAAATCCAATCCTAATTAAAGCCTTACAGTGCCGCTCTGCCGTGTGCTCTCTACAAGAGAGGAGATCTTATTAGAGATCTTACTTAGAGTAGGAGGACTCCATCCCTAGTGCCTCGCTTTTTGCAATTTAATCCGTGCAAGTTCTGGTACAAGTGCGAGAGCTCCACTCGTGTAGGGACTTAGCTGGTCATCATAATCATCCTCATTACAACTGATAATGCCAGCAACAGTTTTATCTGATTCGTGTTGCAATTCTTGACCTCGTCGCTCGTCGTTCGACGCTATCTTTCTCATCTCCTGCTCCTACTCCCTTGGGGCTCCATTTTCTTGACGGTTAATTTGGGTTTGTTCTCCATTCTCCGTTATCGAGACTGTTTCGTTTCTTTAGCTGTTTATCTTGTTTATGGCAGACCATCAAAGTCTTAACACATTTTCGGCTCTGTTTGTACTTGATTTGGTTTATTTGGGTTGGGTTGGTTTACTCTTGTTCTGGTACTTTTTTATTTTCTTTTTCATCGGGAAACACCTGAGTAACTGTTTCTGGAGGTCTCAACTTGCTCAAACTCTTTTTTCGGTAACTGCTTTTGGGAGCAGGTGTGAATTATCAGGACAAGTACTTGGACTCGAGGGCCGTGCAACGAAAATTGCAATTAGGCAAGCGCATGGGTCTATTCCTGAACATTGATCGGGGCTTTGAGCTGGAATTGAACCTGCGTCCCCAGTTGATCGAAGTGGGGCTTCGTGCCGTCGCAGTCCCCTCCCAGATTCACCATCGAACAGGCAGGCAGGCACACACGGAGTGGCGCGGAGTGGCTGTTGTTGAATGTATTAAAATTCCAACAATTAGGGAACATTTCACATGCCTTTCTAATAGCCAACAACGTGCTAGTCAGACTCAGAGCCCAAAGAGTGCGGCTATGGAGCTGTGGGGCTATGGGGCTATGACTGCAACAGCAGCAGCTACAAGAGATGCAACAAGTTGATAGCCAAAGCTAGTCAAACCGCTTTGCTGGGCACTCACTATGCAATTTATATATAACTAGTCGCAGTGGGCAGCAGCACTGCCGCAGAAAAAAGCAACTTCTGCCACATCAGGAACAACAAAGGAACAGCAACAGCAACAGCATGTTGGCATGTCAATAATCTTGTACTAGTCAAGTTGGAGCAGTTGGAGTAGTTGGAGCTGGGGCTGGAACTAGCACTGGGACTAGAGGTTTGGATGTGGATGGAGCTGGTGCAAAAGCAAAAGTGGCAACAAAGCAGAACAAGTTGGCCGTCAAGGCAGATGGATTTTAGAGGGAACGGGAAAAGTAACTTTGGCAGACGGCCCGACAATAATAGACAGATCTATCGGATCTCTGGGATCTCTCAGATTCGTTCGGCCCATTTCGGTCACGCCATTGCAGTTGCTCGGACGTGACTTTCCAGTTCCGTTTCCAGCTGCATCACGTTAAATCGAATCGAAAACGAAATCCGATTTGATGCAGTCCTATAAAAAATTGTTGCTTTCTCACAAAATCGGCTGCTAGTCAGCTGCTCCTACTTTTCCCTCTCCTTGTTGTGTCACGAATTAGGCATAGAAATAGATAGGGGCAGGAGACATGCCCACCCACCCACACAGACACATACACAGACGCTGTACGCATGTACGTGACGGGTACAGTGGGCAACCATTGAAGCGGCAACAAATGAGCAAATGCTGCCAAGAGTTTTCCCTGGAAGGCAAACGGATCAGGAATGCGGCTTGCCTTGGCAACAGGGTGGGTGCTTAGAGCGCTGTCAAGGTGCTCTGATGTTCGAATGATCTGAAGGATGGTTCCCTTGTATGCCTAGATGGATAGATATGCTATTGAATCTTTGTTATCGAATGGAAGGTATAGAAAGAACAATCAGTATACAAGTACCAGTGGAAGTAGCGCTTAGAATACTCATATTTCTGCGTGAAGTTTCGTACAGACCGCAAGCTTTGTCATGAATCTCATCCCTAGCACGAGACCAACCCGAGGTCCGATCGCCTGTCTGTCCCATACCCCGGACTCCCATTCCGACATCGAGACATTTTGGGACGCGGCCAGCGAAGTGACGTGAAGGTGGCAAAAGCCCGAGCACTGTGCCAACGGCCTCGCACGTTCCACGCTCCATTGACGGAAAACAAATTTGCATTTGCCAGGAAAGAGTAGCGACAGAAAGACTACAGATAGATAGATACATGCACACACACATACCACCCGTATCGTATATGTAGGTATATTTTTATATTAAGTCCGGGCTAAAGTTGGGCCAGAAATTATTAAACAAGAAGGGAGATCGTGAGGCACTGGAACTGTTCGTATCTCTGTCGCTGATGCGCGCAACATTTCCTGATGGAATTGTAAAAAGAAGTCACGATTTATTGAAATCACTTATGTATGTTCGATTGATTTGACGTCGATTGGAGAGGCCAAGGAACTGGAATATAACGGGGGTAAATGTTCCTTTAAAGATATTTGCCAAGATATGAACGAAAAGACTTCCCGCTTTCGGTCTCTTTGGGGAAATATACTTATCAATATACCACTCTAACTCTATAATTTTTTAAATTTCAGTGTTTTCTGCGTTGCATGCGCTTGCACTAAAATTTAACCTACGTATACAGCACCGCTGACACAGTCAAAAATTACGCATACGACGCGTATGTCACCCAACACAGAACACACAAAAACGAAAAGCAAATCAGATCAGAGCGGGGGTGGGTGGGTTGGATTTTGGGGTTCAGTGAAGAACTAGAATTTAGAAAACACATAAATAATTGCCCAACAATTTGCGCTGTCTGCGCACAAATTTTCACTGATTGGGCCTTCGCCCCGTGGCCAGTGCCAACAGCAGCAGCCTAGTCACCCCTCCCTTGGTCGTGTCTTGCTGTTATCTCAGCGACATATCTGCGGTTTGCCTCAATGCCTGCGTGGCAATGCTCATGTTCTCAAGAATGGTCTTAATTATCTGCGAATTTAGTGCTTATTCCGTGACTATCTGCTGCCGCCGCCGTGGCTTGACTCGAGTCGACTCGATTTGATTTGACTTGACTCATCGCCATCATCACCTCGATTCGCATCTAGCTTTTTGGCTCTCCTCGTCCTCAGTTGGGTCCTCGTCTCTAGCATTCCTATTCCTCGTTCGCATTCCCATTCCCAGTCTCATCATCATCAGCACAATCAGCGCCAGCGTATCTTCTATTTCCCTCTTGCAAGATCACGCGCCTCTGCGATTTCTGATAGAATTCTATGTGTATTCGCTTTCAGAAGGTATCACAATTCGGACCACGCTGAAATTTGAGTTTTTTTTATCTCACAAAGCCTACATATGTATTATATGTTCGTTTTTCATAGACCCTCCTTTTTTTGGTACACATAGTTGGGAAATTGGAACTGCTCAGATCGGCTCACTATATCATAGAGGAATGATAGATCGTCAAGAGTATTAGCCGCTTCGTCCACCGAAGCTGCAGTGTCTATGGTGTTTGTTTTATTATTTTTTTGTTGGGACAGCATTGCTCGGGTCGGGTCTTTGGCTATAGTTATAAACATCTGCATTTGTTTAGATTTAAATAATTTATAGAATTTGCATCAGGTCCTCATCATCTTCTCTCGCCGTTGCTCCCCTTCCGATTTATGGCGATCCCAGGAGACGTTCACATGGATCGCTTCGGTTCCGTTTTCTCGCCCTCTCTCACGTGCCGTTATATTTATGATCGCGTGCTGTTTGTTTGTACGTCCCCCTGTCTGTTCCTTCTTTATTTGTTTTTTGTTTATTTGCGTGTTTGCTTGCGAGTGCCTTGGGCATGCCTCTTGGCCAGGTCTCTCACCCACCAAAAGGCGCTAATTGATTAGATTCTCTGCTGAAATTTCAGCTTAAATTTACGCTTAGTGAACCCGTATCTGACGCCCATCAGCTAAATAAATATTTATGGGATCGTTCACGTGTTTAGTGTGGCCACAAGAGAAATAAATCTTTTGCGTTGATTAGTTCAACTACCCTGGCAGAGGATAAAGATATACATATATAGATAAAAAGGAACTATCAGATATCGTTTTTAATTGTCTTAAGATTCACCAACTCAAAGCAAGTCTTTCATCATTGCTTATAGACAAAAGGTGAAAAAAGAGCTCTTAACAAATCGAGTCCTCTATCTCAGACTTTATCTCTTTCTCAGCCTAAAAGTTAACAAATTCCCAATAATAATAATATGAATTTCAGACAAAGTTAATTTGTGAAATCTTTGCCTTGCTTCTCCTTCCTTGGAATCAAACCGAGTCAAATGTTCCTCATTTGTTCAGCCCCAACGTCGAGGCTGCGACTGGGACTGCAACTGGGACTGAGACAGCACCAACAACGACGACATCGGATCGTGACAGAATATGAATTGAAAGGGAAACCAGATTGTTTGTATGCCCCAACGGGTATGTACAAATGTCTGTATACATTCCGGACTGGGAAAATGTTCTACAACTTTAGCGGGAATTGCTATTTTTACACTGCAGCACTTACAAAGTAACTCAAAATACACAAGCAAACAAATATAAATAGCTTGGCCAACAGTTGAATGCATCACACATTTTTGCTCTCAGTTTTGATGGATCATCGCTGGTCTGACGTAAGCAATAGCTGCATCCAAATGGCAGAACCGATCTCGAAATATGCCAACTATTCGTACGATTTCACGCATATGGAAAGCTCTAATTTCATCTATGAAGCATCCAATACCCAAGGCGGCCCGGCCTGACCTAGGTTAGTGCCGGGCAGGCGGAGAGTGGGTGAGGCCTTATGGCTCACTGGGCAAATCAGCACTCGGATCAGATCGGATCTGACACTAGCACTGCTACTGCCACTGGGCACGGTTATGGAGCTGATCATGGAGAATAGATCAACTGTCAAAGGTAGAAAAGAGCAACAAAAATAGCGAGCTGTATGAAAATATGGCCACCTGTAGGGAGTCGAGTCTAAACATACCCTTGGAAATTTATCATCCATCAAACTACACATTGATACAGCTTTTTTCCATATGATGAGTATGTAATTTCACAAGAAATCCTAAAAAGATTGACGCTGTCAAGAAGCTTACAAAGCCTCTTGGGCTTTCCGAAGAAAATTCCACCTGGTGATATTAAGTACGATAAGACCTGCGAGAAATATCAGCAGTCTAACGGGGGACAACAGCTTCCCCTACGTGGTCCGACCCTCACTGGTGAGCTTACCAGTGTTTTTCTTCTTTCTTCATCACATATGTACATACACACATACATACATACATATGTGTGTATGTACATCACGCATTTCGCAATTCTGCTTTGGAAGGCTTTTTATGGATATCGATATATTTTTCTGGCAACAATGTCGCCGCAACAGCAGCCTCCCCAAATCGCTGACAGATCAGCTGTCCGCCGTCTATTTTGTGACACCATAGATAGAGAGAGAGAACTAGAAAGAGAGAAAGAGCGGTAGCGGGAGAGATCTGCTACTGTTGCTAACTGTCGCTGCCGAAACCGCAGCCTCTGCTTCTGCCGTTGGCTAAGTCTGTGCTCTAGCAGCGGCCGACGACAACGACGACTGGACCAGCCAAACTTCAGTTCGATCGAACGAACGTCGACAAAGAGACGCGCGCGCGCTTCCCACACCCGACGCCAATGCCCGAACCGAACTAAAACGAACCCGAACCGCAACGAAAACGAAAGCCCGAAGCGGAGCCGTATTTCTGCCATATTGTGTCCTGTTCAGAAAGTGCTATAGAACCGTCAAAAAAATCGCTATCGAAATCGATCAATAACATCAGACGCGCGAGCGTTCAGCAACGCAGCAACAAACCCAAAACCGAACACACTTTTAGAACATTTTCAAAAACACGAAGTTTTTCTTATGTGACATAGACGTTCCATTTGTGTGAGCATCTGTATCTGTTTGTGTGTGTTATTGTATGAGCAATTTTTTTTGCGGCAATTATATCAACATTTAATTCACTTCAAATTACTCTTAAACGATATGTTAAGTGCCAGAGAATTACGACATATGCTTATGATTATTATACCCGGCACTCGAGGAGTTTAGTTTAGCTATTAGTTTTGTGGTCGATGTCGACGTGTGTAACGCAGAGAAGGAAAATGTTCCAGCCATATAGACCCATATATATTCTTAATTAGCATCAACAGCCGAGTCGATATAGCCATGTCTCTCTGTCCGTCCACCTGTCTATCCGTCTTGTTGAGCGCCTAGTTCTCAGAGACTATATGAGCTAAAGCAGCCAAATTTTGTTTTCAGACTCTGCTACAGGTGTATTTCGAAATTTCGCCCCACCCCCTTCCGCCCGCACAAATGACGAAAATCTGTGGCAGCCACAATTTTAAAGACACAAGAAAACTAAAAACGTAGTATCGTAGAAAATGACAATATCTGTCAGATTTCTGAATCTTAATCTGAATCAGAACATTATTATAGCCAGAATGAAGAATTTTTCAGTGGCTAAGCTAACCCCTTCTAGCGCTGCAGCACTACTTATTCGATCTCTCGCATTGGAATGGAATGCAGCCAAGAGGCCGAATCCAAGCCAATTCCAATCCAATTCGAAACCGATCTTATCCGATACCATATCAGCTCTGTTTGGAAAGAGCAAAGCACTTTCCAGGACGGGACACACACCCAAAACGGGAAAATTACTTAGGAATTTGGCTTGATTTCTTCCCTCATTACTATGTTTAGACCCGACTCTGACGCTAAAAAGGGCGACGCACGAACAAAACAAAAAGGAAAATAAAAAAACCAAACACAAGCAAAAAAAAGATTGAAAAAATAAAAATCAATCGAACGACGATCAGTTCGAGCAGTCGCTGAGGGGATGAGGGGGCAAGGGATTGGTGGGGTTTACTCGGTATACTGTATGATGAAATTTCCGAACGTTTGAATAGCAACAACAGTAACCATTTACAATTCCAATCGAATGGCAATTGTTGGTGACTTGCAGCATGATTCAAATTGAGGGGCGTGTTAGGGCGTCAGTGGAGGGTGGCAGTGGAGTAAGAGGAAGTGGCGGTGGAGTAAGTACATAAATTGTTAAAGCCGATGACGTAGCCATTGGTATTTGCTATAAACATTCTCTGGATTGGTTGAAAAACGTAGCCAGAATGAGGGAGGGAAGGAGAAGGGCAGGCAGAAGAGAGAGAGAGGAAAAGACAAGAGGAGACAGTGAGAATAGTAAGAAAATGCAAGAACGCGAGGAATGGAGGAAGTGTATTGCAAACCATTTCCACAAAAAAAGATATATCTTGATAAAACGCTACAGCGGGTGCCACACAGAGACCCTAGTCAAAGAAGGCAAAGAGAAACTGTGAGAAGTTCACAGGATGAGCTAAACGGAAAAGGGGAAAGAAGACAGAGAAAGGGAGAGAGTGAGTGAGATCTCTCCACACGTGTGTCTTAAAAACCTCCCAAGCTGCCAAGCATCCAATCAATTGATCAAACAATCGACTTCGCTCCAAGCTGTCATGAAATAGAGACAACTAACAGCTAGTTATGTAGCTGTTAACTGCTTTGCAACTCTTGGCCAGTCAGTCCCCTATCACTGGCAGTGCTACTTACTCGTACTACCAGCTCTGCGACTACTGCCGCTGTTTATAGCATTAGACGACGAACGCATGACGTATACGTAATATTTTTGACCCACAAAAGAAAATAGGAAACAACAGAGACAGTGAGAGACAGCGAAAGAGGGGGTATAAAGAGAGCGGAAGTCACTGTTGCCATGGAGGTGCCCAACCTTTGTGTGGTTACGATGTCTTTAAATAATATTACTGGACTCATATTTATGCAGGACTCTACAAGGAATACCAATGTATGAGCTTTCAATTCAAAGGCTTTAATTCTTTTACCTTTTGGAAACTTTTGAAAAGAATATTAAGAAGTGTGATAGTGAAGTATCGATATCATATAGGCTGAGTTTTTGGTTTCGATCGATTCGGCTTCGAAATATACAAGAAATCAGTTAATAGAATCGCTCCAGTTATACGTAGAACAGACCGAATTGCTCCATATCCAGGTCAAAGATGATGACCATCAACTAAATTGGAATTGCAATTCTAATATAACAAATGCGCAAGGTCTATGTGATAGTTTCTATGACTGTATCTATCTTCTATATTCTCACAAGCTTTGAAGTCAGTTCTCTGCAGTTTTCTGTTTCACTTTGCTTCTTGATGATATCTTTCTGTGTGCGTCTACGTTTGCCATTGCCATTGCCTTTTCTATTTGCCATTTACATGAATGTGAGCAATTTGGTGCCGTACTGACGTTTTTGTCATTCGCTTTGATTGTCAATTAATTTATGATTGACAGTTGCAAACCTCTCGCAATGAGCCTACCGCAAAGTATATTTGCTGGTACGGCGGAGACCAACATCCAGCAGCCACTCCGCTCAGCTAGACCTAATAGCTAGATATCGACTGAGCTTGTCAATCAAGCCATTTTCTTAAGCCCCATGCATCTTGATTTACGTAGTTGCTGGAATCTTTGCCGCCGCTGGCTGGCTGGTGCTTAGTGCGGTTTTGGAAGCTCTGACACCTTGACGGGGCATTGTCAAGGAGTTTCACACTCGCAAGCACACATCCACGGACGTTAGACGTTACCTGGCTACTGTTCGATTGGATTTCGCGGCGTACGCGCAATGCGTTTACAGTATCGGTTAAGTGGGGTCAAAATACACCAATGACACGTACATAACTACAAACGTACATACATACATACTCCACTACTCGTTATTATGTAACCCAACAGTGGACAATTCTATATGATACGCGACTTTATGCCCTACTCTTGAATGAGCTGCCTTAACCCTCGCTTAACGCATCGGAGACGGTAACTCAAACTACAAAAAAACAAGATCCTTTCAGTCCTTACCTAAGTACTAAGTATATCTTCTACAATATCTTATATCTTCTAATATCCGACATGGATTTCATATTTTCCACTAACTAAATATACATATACTCGCACAGATCGTTCATATATGTATGTATATACTATGTTGGGTGTGTCATGCTGCTGCTATGTTGACGGTATCGTCTATGCTGGCAGTGCAGCCAATAGCCAGCAGCTTCAACGTCGACGGCGCTCGCTAAAACTACATAAATCAAAGGAAAAGCATTTTTCTGTTTTCTGGTCGTCTAGAAAAGCATTTCTTCTTGGCTTTTTCCCTGATGCTGCTGCTGCTTTTGTTGGTGATTGTTGATTGGTGTCGTTGGTGTTTTTGCTTTTGCAATGGCATTTTGTACGCATGTTTCAGACATTTAACATTTCTTTTTTATATAGATGCAAGCGACAGAAACCGTTCATATACGAGTATGCATATGTACATAAATATGTACATATGGGGGGGAAGATAATGTGAATATACATTTATTTGTTTGCGGCGGGGCCGTGAGGCCAAAACATTTATAGGAATATTTCAAATTGCAGACGACGACGCGTCGTAGCTGGTGGCTGATTTGCCTGCAGCGCATTAAATGAAGCTTAAGAAATAAAAAATAAAAATATTAAATAGGGAACACCTCATTCGGACAAACAACGATACAAGGTATACCGTATATGCTTCCAGGGGAAAGCATACCCTTAAAAGGATTTCAGAATTTATATTTAAGGGAATAAATATTACCTTTGAAACACATTTTGTATAAGTTTTGTCTATTGAAATAAATTATGCTAATCAACAAAATATACATAAATCACTACAAATTCAAACATTAAATAATATCTAATATCAAATATTGAGATACAAGAACTTTGTATACCAGATGGTTCAGTTGGGCAACAAAATTAAAACAGTCTCTGAATCCCATTGCCATCGTCAGATTCTTTTGATCTCAGAACAGTCCCAAAAATAAGAAGCAACCAAAGAATTACATTATTTAAAAAATTATACATACACAATATTTTTAAATAATGTATAGGAAACACCGTAAAAAGTTGATCTATGTAGATGGAAACCAGACATAGGGTATACAAAGATCGAAGAATTACTTTTGGGAATGCTCGTAATTCCACAAACATGATGAAGAGATGTTGAGCAAAAAAAAATATGAGAAAATAAAATTTTAAATAGATGGAAATGCGGCTAAAAGCCACAGCATAATGTTGTTGCTGGGTTTTGTTTGTGATATTTTGTGATGTTCTTGACTCTCTAATGCTTTTAGTATTTCTGCACTGAGAGAAAAAATGAGTTCCTGTGGATATGTATGGATATGGTATGCAGATACAACTGTTAGAACTGAATAATGTGCCATCCATTGGAAAGTATCTATTCTTTTCTCTTTGTGTATTGTTTTTTGCTGACATCTGTCTATTTTCATGCATATTAATTCATACAGGAGCTTACATTCTTCGTATTTCTGGATTTTAATAAACCAAAAACTATTTTAATTTGTTTTATTTTTATTTTGAATATGACAGAAATTATTGTTAACGATATCGCGCGATATTGTTGTCTACATATTGAATCGCCTGGCGCTTTGCTCTACTGTTCTTCTTTTTGCTGTTGCTACTGCCCCTGCTGCCTTCGCGTTGATAATGGATTCGAAAACGAAAGCATACAAATGAATTAACTAAATTCCCATCCACCGTCCACCCGCCACTCTCTACATTATCGAAGTACCAAAAACAAAACGAAAACAAGGAGGAACGTTGTGAGTCACTACTGTTGCCTCGACTCTACATTTATACCCGTACTCAGTCAGTATATGTGAGCTTATGATTTATGTAGAACTTGAAAATATTTTATATTTTACATTTTTTTGCTACATCTACAATGTAGATTCTACATCTTTTTCTCGAAAGGTCACGCTCTGCACTGGTGCTAGCGAGAAAGGGAACAAGTAGCGTCTGCTGCAATTTGAGCGGCAGGGTAAGCAACTGAAAATTATTTTCTTCATTCTATAATAATGATCCGATCTGAGCCAGTTTCAGTCTGATAGATATGCTCATTTTCTACGATACTGCGTTCTTCTTTTTTTTTTTTCGTATCTTCAACATTGTGGACGCCAAAGACTTTCGTCCATTGTGGTGACAAATTTTTAAATTTTTTGTATGTGCTTGGAAACGTTTGCTTCTGTGCGTCGCACACATGAACTTTTACCACAAATCTAATATACCCCTTAAGTCTTCGAGCACGGGTATAAAAACCGCAAAAATTTGGTAATTTTGTTGATTTTCTATGGGGATTGAATCCGCAGACATTCGCAGTTTCAATTCGTATTTTTCAGCTTGTCATATTTTCTCACATTATTTATTAGCAATACTTAATATATAGTTCATTTTGTTGTTATCTTTCTGGTGTCTGTTTGGTGCTTGTTCTGGTTTTTAATTGCGCTCACACGTGCCCCGACTCATCGCGAAGAACACGACTGTAGTATGCATACCATATATAATGATGTATAGTGGTGTATCGGCCATAAAGGGACACTATCTTGTGTCTTGTGGCACTTGCGTCTCTGGCCAGCGGAAGATGCGACCAACCAAACGTCTCGGAGGCAAATACTCGTAAACTCTTTGGTCGAGGAATACCAAATTCTCGTACTCGCACTCGCACTAGTACCACCACAAACACACACACATTCCATCGTTTGATCAATCTTTGAGAGACCATGGAATGCAGTCATCAGTCAGTCGTTGGATTGTTTTGCGGAACTCCAACCGAATATTTAAGGGTGGTATTAAGATTGAATCAAGAAATTGTAAGATGGAATCTGATTTATTTGATTGGATTTTCTTTGAATATTGTGAAGAAACTTGAAGAAGCTATATTGAGAACTCCTGGGGAATGGGAATGAACAAGAAAAGGATAGATTAGGGTATTGGATGGTTAAAGATGGATATTCCAACAGATTTGTATCCTATTCTTATCATGGCCATTTACTGCTGCCTTGCCACAGAAACCCTTTTGATTAATAATCTTCTCTTAAACGAAGAACCTTTCAGTGTTGAGATTTATTCCCATTTCAACCATTTGCAATATCCTCTCTCCTTCTCATTAGACCTGAGCGTACGATTGGTCGGCCCAAAGCATGATCCACACAAAGAGTAAGAGCAAGAGAGAGACATATGCAGAAAGAGATAGAGCGCGTGAAGGACGCCCAGGTGAAAGATTCACGCCCACGCCGCAGTCAGCAGAGAAATTTGCACAACCTTCCGTGATTGGAGAGGGGTGGAAACGGGACAGTGGCGAAGGTAGACATTGAGGCAGCAGGTACGAAGAACAGTCACAAGGCTGGTAGACGCAGAGGAGAGGGCCAGGTAATACCAGCAACATTTAGAATGGCCTGGCAACATGTTGCGTGTGTGAAAGTGTACGCGCAGGGCCGATAAGTCACGCATGCGCAGTGGCCAGCGTTGCGCTCATTCAACTTTGCTATCAACCGCACGGCGACGCCGAATCGTTCGTCATCGCCCAAACATCTCGTCGACACGCGACTCATTTATACATCTACGCAGAGAAACACACCCACTTAGATAGTGCAAAAGAGTTTCAAACAAAATTTTTTTTTGCAAACAAAAGCGCTGACAGAGCAGCGACAGCGACGCTGGCAGCAGCAGAGGAAAATTGAAAACCAGCCGAAGGCAGGCGGCCCGAACGCCCGATCGGTACCGAAACTTTGTTGCGCTCGCGTGCGCTCTCTGCAACATTTGTTTGCCAGTTATGGCTCTCGCGCTCTGGCTATCTATCCTGCTATCTCACTCTCACTCACTTGAATGTTGCTGCTCTTCCGCTGCTCTGCTGGTGCTGCTGCTGTCATCGTTGTAATGCGCTTGTTGGATTTTTAGTTTATTTATTCCATCGTCCGATCCCGTGTGTGGACATTATTTAACCAAACGTTCGCAACCACACAGCACAACCAGCCAAACATAGGGACATAAACACGGCAATAATCGTGAACGAACGCACCTCACACAGATACAAACACACAGAGAGACAGATAGAGAGAGAGAGAGAGAGAGAGCGAGAGAGCTTGTAGCGAGAGCCGCCGCGCAGCAGCCACCGCTCTGCCAACAATATACACGGCAGTGCACACCGCGAACTATCTAGTAGATAAAAAGTCGCCGACTTGCCGACAACTGAAACTGAAATAACGCTAGGCCCAAGCCCAAGCGAAAAGCTACGAAAAGCGATCCGCATCGTGCCAAAAACAGCACTGGGGGGAAACCGCTCCAACCACCAGAAACAACAACAGAAACACAGACAGAGCCGCAACCCAACCCATCCGATACGATCCAAACCGATCCATTCGGATCTGATCCGCGCTGAGCTTTGGTACGTTCCGTTTCGATTACACTCTGTAACACGCGTACGAACCGTACAGATCTAAAAGCTTCTATGGTCTGAAAAGTGAGCGAAAGAGTTTCTGTACCGAAAGTATCTATATCACTAAAACACACACTGGAAAGAGTCTCGAAACATTGAAAATACAAAATCGAATAAACAAAAAATAAATAAAACAAAAAACCAAAATTTATACAACAAACAAAAAAAAAATAAAATCAAATAAATTCAAATCGGCGCGCGAACCTCGCATGTGTTATCTAATCGGCCAGAGAAATATATAGTAGGACAAAAACAAAAGCCAAAGAACACAACAAAAATCAAAAGGTAAAAGAAAATACGGGAAAGAAGCGAAGGAAAAGAAAGAGAAAAATAATCAAGTAGAAGTGATCGATTGCGCTACGCAAAAAGTCTATATCAATACAGTTGTCGACTCACCCTCCGCACCGCACAGTAACGTGCCGCAACACGGCAGCCCACACCGCAGCAAGCCCACCGCAAGGCCTCTCATCCACCAATCCATCCCCCCTGGGAGTAAAGAGAAGAGAGTAATGTGTGTGTGACCTTTGTTTTATTTTTTTTTTTTTGTGTATAGTTTTATTAAAAAAAGTGCTTAAATACACAGTATCCGAAAGAATACATACTAAATACAAAAATACAGTATCCGCGAATAATCAACGAACGAATCATCCCAAAAATCGACAGCCGGAGAAATGGCCAACAAGCAAAAGCCAAATGTTAGTGACAGTGGCAGCAGCAGGGGAGGCGTGGCCTGGACGACAGCAACGGGCACAGTGCCGAATCTGGATAGCAGCAAAAGCCGAAAGAGCACCACAGACTCCACATACACCTCAAACTCCACCTCCCGCAACAGCAGCAGAAACAGTAGTGACTTCAGCACCACATCTGCAACACAGAGCTGGTCCATGGGCCGGCTGAGCCATCAGTTCCGCCACCTGCTCATCGTGGGACTGCTGCTGTGCCTCACTGGCGGCTTGGTGGATGGGCGACGTCAAGCCCCGCTCATGTTCGAGGAGTCCGACACGGGCAGGCGATCCAATCGACCAGCGGGTAAGTCCACAGATATATTTATCTATGTAAGTACATTTTAGAATTCCCCCCATATATCAGATTCCCATAACTGACGTTGCATAAGTCTCTGCCGCCTGCAGCCGCATTGCGCATACGCCGTGTCGCAAGCGGCAAAGCGGGGGAAGGAGCAGTGGCAGAACCGGCGGTGTCAGGTAGAATTAGTGTCAAGGCCTAGGCGGGACCTGCTCGCACCCTAATCTCACCTATGACCTGCATCAGCATCGGCATCCCTATTCCTGCCATAGAAATTCCTTTTTTTATTTTACGATATTGTTGTGTATGCATTTTCTGCTTGTGTGCTAATCCGGAAAACGGGAATTCCCTTCCGCTCGTTGCGCTGCCTGCGCAGACGTATAGGCGTCGCCGTCGTTGTCGTCGTTTTGTCGACCCGTAAGCTGCTTAAAACACCGGCAACAAACCGTAGCAAGAGTCCAGGCACCACAAGCAGATATCTGTGGCAGGGAGGCAGGCAAGCAGGCAGGCACCTATTGCAATTTGTTGCAACTCACACGCTTGATTAGCTGCATTTCCTGTTTCGAAGGCCCCCGTATTAGTATACTATGTGTACGTACGTACATATGTATGTACATACATATGCATCTTACTATTATATTCCCTAGTTACCATTTTACCATTTTCCGCCTGCTTGCCGCACTTTTATCTGCCCCAGCCCCTGCCCCTGCCTTTTCCTGAACACTCCTGTCCACATCTTTCTGGCGGTATGGCTTTATAGCTGTGTGGCTCTGAGGTGCCATTGTTGTTGCATTTTCAATTAAAAACAGATTGCGGTTTACGTTGCAACGACTTTGAAACGTTTCTCGTCTTACACACAGAAACGCTGCTGCCGCTTCTGCCGCTTCTGCTTCTTCTTCCTGCTGCTGCTATCCCCTGATGATGATAATGATGATTTACAGGTTCTGTTAGGCCATGTGCAAGTTCAACTTGGCGGTTAGGAACTATAGCACAAAGCATCGAATAGATAGAAATCCATCAAAATTGAATGCTTTCCCTTTTCCCTGAACGGGTAACAACAGTTAGCTTTGCATCCTTTGCCATCCTCTGGATGTGACATCACACAAAACAGATTGAGGGCTGTAATTGGTTCAGGCCATGATAGGTAACCAGTAAATTAGTTAGCCTCTCATACAAAGTGGTAGATAGTCTTCGTAGTCATGGCATGGCACACTTTTGCGCCCACTCACTTACTGAAACTGTTCGAATAGCCGTATGGCCAACCAGACATCTACAACATATCTACCTAGCTTCCTATTCGGGCACCCACTTCTTTGACTTTTCTGTGTATACAAATTTAGTCGTTGCATGATTCCCCATCCTCCATCCCTCTACAGGGACAGACAGATATACTTGTGCAGTGGTTTGCGGTTTTTCTCTTATTTTTGATGATTGGCCTAAAGACCACGTAAGCCCAAAGACCAGGCCAAGACGGCCGATCAAAACTAGCAGCCAATTCGTTTTGTTCATTTCGCATTTAATTTAACTGATTAACCAGCTGGCCAATATACCCCGCGCCACACCGCTCTGAACCTGCTCCCCCTCTTCATATCTCACTCTCTGACAACCTACGTTGCCGCCATTCGTCAGCATAATTCATTTATTCAACTGTCTGCCGCCCAGTTAGGTGTTAAAAAGTTGTTAACTTATTTTTAATGAATGCGTGTAAAAAGTCAACGACAAACATCAGATACAAACACTGAGATACACACACCCATATCCATACGAACGGTGAAACAAGCGGCGGGCGGCGGGACAGAGAGAGAACCAAAGAGCGGACGACCCATTCAATGAGCTGCGGCATTTTCGTTTCGTTTTTGTTTTGTTTTTACCTCACGGGATCTCACGGCAAACATATCATAATCTTGGGGCCCAATAAGAAAACGACAAACGAAGATGGAAAACAAAGTATAAAGATGATGAGGAGACGGTAGGAGGGCAGAAGGGAACACGTTAAGTTGGTAAAAGAGTCAGACAGACAGACAGACATTTGCTGTGGGGCCGTCGCGACAGCTTCCCAAAATGAGCCTCCAAGCACCGCCAGCCACAGCCGCAGACGCAATCACAGGCTTAGCCGGACGTCGGTTGTCAGTTGCATGTCAGCCAAGAAGTCGAAGGGGGATGGGGGTGCTGGGACGGAGACCAGAGCTATATAATACGAAATGCAACCAATTTGTTGCTTTTGCCACACGAGACGAGAAGGAGACGAGGCGTCGCCATCCTCCAGCCTCCGAGAGCTTCACAGCCCCGACGCACAGCGTGTGGGCTGAGGAAGCACTTAATGCCTACAAGGTGTCAAATTGCAGCAAACTCCGCTTCGCCCACCCCAAAAAAAACAGACACACACAACTGAAAGTGAGACAACATTTTCTTTGTGTCTGTGTGTGTAAATTAATTTGGCGAAGAGCGTAGGCCGATCCCATTACGATTCCAGACTTAAAACTCGAATCGGAATCCGTAGGATGTGTGTTTACCGCTGTTTCCGCTCGAATGAATGAGGAAACCCAGACAGAGGGAGAGTGAGAAAAAGAAGCAGAAAGCTTTTGGGACAAAAGCTCGTCACAGCTGAAGTTTTAAAGCTAATAAAAAGTCTCTCTGCATCTTTCGGCCAGTAGATGATAATGGCGCCATCCATATGGCGCCCTGCCCTGGTCCTGTTCTATTCGATATGTCATTCGCCATGCCTTTCATTAGCACATTCCGCATTCCTGCCATGCATTAATTATCAGGCCGAAATCAGCGCCCCCTTCCACCGCTTTTTGCCCATATGAGCGATGCATTTGTACGCATCATTTCAACCGGGGATCACAGATAGATGTACACGTTTGCAATAGCAGCGAATATTCAGAGAGTATTCAGAGAATCAGTATCATCTTTAGCTCATGTTTCAGCTTAGGACTCGGCCTTAAGATTCCTTGGCATATCTTCGGCTCTTGCCATCATAGAAATCTGTAGAAATTACGAAATTTAAATTCAAATTTACAACAATCTGCAATTGGGCATAGCATTTGCATAGCTCAACAATTAAATGTACGCTTTAATAGTCGCACATTGAGCAAATCATTTCCTAATATGCATTTTCTCGCCCACCCACCAGAAACAGAAACAGAGGCAGAAAATCCCCGAAAAATACGCTTGCAAATCGCGTGTCGCGTGACGCGTTCTGCCGGCTGCTGCGCTGCCCATTCATTACATCGATCCATCCCCATACCATCCCCATCCCATCCTCATCGCATCCCCAAAAAAAGACACAAAATATTTAGAAAGATACATCCTAAACATATTTGTGCAACTTATCAAAGCATTTAAAATTAGCCAGAACAAAACCACAACAACAAAAATGAACGGCCAACGTATGTTCTCGTTATTGTCTGCTGTTTGTCGACATCTGTGGCGGTGGCAATCGCGGGGCAAGTCGCAGTCCCAGTCACAGTCGCGTGATTTGCTTTTTACTTGCAAACGGAACGGAAGGGGAGCATAACAGAACAGAAGGGAACGGAACGGAACGGAATGGTTGGCAATGGAACGGCAATGCAAAAACTAAAAACCGACAAAATAAAAATAGGCCAGGCTGGGGTCCTCATTTCGTTCTTATTGCTCCAAAATCAGTCAGAATCAGTAAGATACATACTACTACTACTAGTAGATGCAGCACTGTTTCAAAGATACATTCATATTATAAATTGTTTTTTTTTTAATCTATTCAGATTTGGATTCTGGCCATGGCATATTATTTACCTTAAAGAAACAGAAGCTACCTCCTTGGGCCAAAGATTCTTTTACTTTGTTTGGCTGTCTGTTTTACCCTAACGAAACGCACTGTACTATCTCCGCTCTTATTCAACAATATAATTGCTTCGGTCTTTTTACATAAGCCAAATGCAGGCGTAAGGGAAATTTGCTTTCTTTTTCGTGGCGATTTTTCTTGGCTGCAGATCAGGCGGCGCGGCGCAAACCGCGAGGAACGAGCCCCCCTTTTTGGGGTTTTCTACTGGTGCTCGCTTTTGGGGCGTTTCGCTGGTGACTTTCCCCGCGTCGTGCGATTTTTTCACTTTTGAACTTTATTTATTATGTTTTGTTGTTTTTTTTTGTACCTCAATGCAATCTGTGGGAAGTGGATAGGGAGGGGAGGCGTCCTACGACTAGTATTTCTCCATCAGTTTTTTTGTTTGCTTTGGTGCCGCTTTGAACCGCCTTCAAACGGGCTGTGTTTGCTCTCTCTCTCTCCTTAGCTGTCATAAATTATCACCACCCTGGCGACCACAAGCGATGATGTGGTGTGTGCCCCAGACCCCTCATTTTCTACCCTCGGTTGGGGCGGTGTGCGGGATATAGGGGAGACGCATTTTATCAACTATTAGAAATCTTCATTAGAACTGGCTGTCCCCAAAAATTAAAGAAAAACGCAGGCTGCAAACGCATTTCTAGCTTTTGTTTGCTTTGCACTTAAATAATTTAATTGCTTATAGAACAAATAACTGGCGGACCGAACTGGTTCGTAGTTCGTGAACCATTTGTACAAATACATATCTCGTTTTTTATCGGGGAGTTTTTCGTTTCGTTTTTTTTCGTTTAGATTCGTTTTGTTTTGTTCTCTGCCGCTCTGTTTTCATTTGAGGGTAGATTCGTTTGATTGATGGACTGATTGGCAGGCCAACACTCGTAGCTGTCAAATTTGAAGCAACTCAAGTTGAAAGCAGAAACAGAATCGATTCATTCAAAGAGACAGAGAAAGGGAGAGAGAGAAATCAATACCCCAACCCCAAAAAGAGTGACCACTCCTGGGGGAGAGATACAGATATAGTTATACCCGTACTCGAAGAGTTAACGCTCCTTCCGCCTTCACAAAGAACGAAAGTCTGTGGCATCCACAATTTTAATGATACGAGAAAACAAACAACTGCAGTATCGTAGAGAATGACCATATCTACCAGATTGCCGAATCTGGCTTAGATCGGATCATTATTATACCCACAATGTATGTTTCTTACAAATGTATGTATGTGTACTTGTGCATATGCATCTGCATCTGCATCTGCATCTTTTCTTTTCATTGAATTTTTAAATATCCCATGTTGAGCTTTAACATTTGCGCTAATTATTTTGCTACAATTAATTAAGGCGCAAAATAAAAAGAATATTAAACAAGATCCAACCCACAAAAAGGCCAAATAAATAAATATACATATATCTATATATAAATACATATGCTATACATATATTATATGTAAGTGTGTGTGTATAAATAAATAAAACAGTTCCGGCATGACTGGCCTGCTCTATATACGATATATCCACTGATCTCCGCTGATCTTTTAACTCAATTAAAAGCGCGTACGAGCGCCAAAGTTTTCAAAGACACTCTGTCTCCCTGTCTCTTTCCATTGGGACCTCAACCTATCTCTTTCTGATGCTGCCACTGCTGCTGTGCTACAAAAAATAGCCGACAATTCGACGCCGTCGCTGACTTTTGGTTCTGGTTCTGCGTTATGTGAGTCACTGCAACAACAACAGTACAATGTGGCAGCAGCAGCAACGCATTTGGCAACAATCACAATTGCCAGGCGAAAATATCTGTGGTACGTTTTCCTTTTGGCCACTGCCACAGGCACGGCCACAGCCCCAGTCTGGTGGCAGCAGCAGCAGCACTGATGACACATGAAGTACGAGATACTTGTACGAGTATCTGTATCTGCCCGTCTTCTGTCCCACGTGTGTGGCTGTTCTTTTTACTGTAATTAGCACATTGTTCAGTTTTTTGTACTGAGAGATATATTTTGTTGTCTTTATTCAGGGAATTCACCAATGCTGCAATGTTGCCATGTTGCGCACCTCACTAAATAGTCAAGGGTCAAAATTGATAGAAAGGAAAGAGAATAATATTAAAGAGATCATCAAGAACAAAAAACTTTTCCTTTCAGCAGTGGGTTCTGCTCGTTTTTCGTTTGCTCTTTTTATTTTTTTCTAATAGTTTTTGGAACGAATGTCCTCATCTTTGAAAACTTTTGTCGCCTGCCAAAACTGCATATGAGGGGTGCAGCAGTGGAGACCATGGGGAGAGGGGGTAATATTATTTTTAACATTTGTTTGCTAATGATTCGTAGGCTGCAAATGTTTGCCCAGACACTTTCAATTTGCTGTGGCTGCTGCTGCTCTGACTGCAGTCCAAAAATTTTTGCAGTTTTTGCTCCACTCTCACTCTCTCTCTCTCTCTCTCTCTGCCTCCACCATTTGTCTCCTTCTAGCTCTCCTTTTTGCGTGTTTGAGTCCAATGCACTGCCAACAAAACCAGCAGCACAAACAGAAAAAGATACAGTTTATTTCTAGACATTTCGTCTTAAATTAAACTTAAAAATAAATCCAAATACATGTGCAGATGCCACATCTACATACATATATGCTGCCCCATGTGCTTGTGTGTGGCACGCTGTCCGCCCACGCTGCCCATCCTCCTACCCAGCCGCATCCTCAGCCACATCTACCCTTGTGGCACATCAAATGTGTGTAATTTTTTACAGGCATATTTCGCATTTCATTTCGTGGTTTCGTTCGATCGTTCGTTCGTTGCACGTTCGGGTCTTGTCAATGAATGGGGTTGCGAAAGCTGCGAATCGCAACGGCAACGTCTATAACTCACAAATTGTCTGGAACGACGGGCAGCAACAACACTACATACAACCGTCAAAAATGTTGCTCTATTAAGTGCATAAACAAACAACAATTGAACCATTTTTCAAACAAATCATCAAAAGCCGAAACAAAATTTTCCGGATTCTGTGAGTATTTTCTGGGTGTTATGTTTTGTTTTTTGGTCATACATCACATATCCAGACAAATTTCAGAAATGAAAACAGGAAGTGGACTCCCAGAGAAACAAAAACGAAAAAGAAATAGGGAAATGTCTAGAAGTGTGGATCAAGCGATCTATGAATAGTTTCCGTTTCAATTTCTTAATAATTTTCTTGGTTAATGGATTTGTAAATATTTCTTACCGATATTAATTCGATGAGCCATAGGCCGAAGTTATATCTTATATCAGTGCACTGCAATTGGTACCAGATCAGATCTACATTTCGAATTGGAAAATTCCACTTCTTGAGGAATGCTCTTGGGAGTGCACCGATCCGATCCGTATACTATATTCGATCCGTATGCTGCAGATCAGCCGATCTCTTGAAATGCGAATAACGGACATTGCTGGGGATTATCGCCTCCCACTGGAGCTGCACACAGACAGCAAAGTACTATACTTTTTTTTTCTTTTTACTTATGAATCTATTGCGCAGGGACTATTCTCTCATTGTTTTGCTGCTGCTGCTGTTGTTGCTGTTACACTCGTATTTAAATTCTTTCCCACGCAAATAAAACTGGCGCCAATGACAAGAGAGCAGAAAAAATAGCTACTACAAAATTGATAAACGTCACGCGTCGTTAGCGCCACTTATCACGTATACGCCATGGCGCCCCAGCAGCGGTGTCCGTCAGCGGTTCTGCTGCTTCTGCCGCTACTGCCGCTGGGTGGGTGGTTTGATTGCACAGGTGCAACAGGTGTTGCCTATTTTTGCTGTTAGCGTTTCTCCAGCTGCCTTTTTAGTGTCTTTTCTATTGAGATTGTCTTCACTGAAGATTTTCCTACTGCATAACGATTCCAACGCGTTTCAAGCTTCAAGCACGCGTTTCCCTTGCGTTTCCCAAGCTTTTTTCAGCGTGCTTTTAGCTGCTTCCGCTGGCTAATTTTAATTAAATGCTTTTTCATACCATTGTTTCACCCCAATCCCGCCGGCTGTCCCAAAAATCAATTTCAATGCCAAGCAACAGCACACAAATTTCCATTTTGGCTGTTGCTAGTTTCTGTGTTTGTTTGGCTTTAGGCTTTGGCTTTGGCTCTTTTTTGTTGCTTTTCGTTTTATTTCGATTCGTTTACATTTTTTATGAGTGGCGCCAAGAGTTTTAGCATAATTTCGATGCGATTCCATGTCGCGAGTGTGTTGGTAATTAAAATATATTAATAATCTAACGCGTCGCTTCGTGGTCTTCAATTTGCATACGGTTTGTGTCATTTTGTGCAAAACTGTGCCTGTGCCGCGCGCGCAGCCAATTAACGATCTGAAAAATCACAAAAACCACACACAGAAAAACAAAAGCAAAAAGAGTTTACTAATGAAATTGAGACTATCGAATTGGTTGCTGGTGCCTAGCTCCTGCCCGATCCCCATGCCGCAGCTAATCCCGCCATTTGACACTTGTTGGCGCCCAGCAGAGCGTCCCAGTTGGTGGCTGTTCTTCATCGCCTTCCCATCGCCATCGTCTTTGGGTTTTTGAACTTGTAATTGAAAACGCTGCCGGAAGCGCTGCCTCAACGCCTCTAAACGAATGTGGCGCCACAGAATTCTGGTGCCACAGCCGTCTCTGGCTTGTGGCTGCTACTGCTGATGTTGCAGCTTTTGGCTGAAAAAGTTCTCTTGGCTGCAACAAAATGGAAATTTCGATTGAATTTGCCCTGCACACCCGAATCCGCAGCGTAGTCTGAATCTGAGTCCAGTCTCGTGTCTCCTGCCTCCATTTCTGGAATGTGGATCACTGGCTGGGACCCGCAATCAATTGAAAGTTGTTCGATTGAAGTTAATTAGTTGTTGATCGACTGATAATACCCCCTTGCCGCCATATGGCGCATTCATTGTGGGCGTCTGTCATTTGGTTTATGGACTTCCATTATTATATTGTGCGACGAGTACTAGCCTTGCTTTGCATCATCAGTCCCCAGTTCCCGGGCAGAGCTTTTCCGTATATAAGCCATTGTAATCGACTGGCGCCAGAGCAACCTGAAAAACATATATACATATATATACCATATATACATAAATATACCAAATATGTATGTATAGAGATCCGTAAATGGCAATTGAGGAAATTAATTTTGGTTTTTTTTCGTTTTCGTTTTTGTTTTCAGTTACCGAATGTCAGTTTGGCAAAGTTCTCCGTGAGTTGGGGTCGACCTGGTATGCGGATCTTGGACCACCCTTTGGGGTGATGTATTGCATCAAATGCGAATGTGTGGCGGTAAGTAAATAAAACAATCCTAACATGAATCTAATAAGAGTGCTACTAAAACTAAGATAAAGAACAGAACTACATATGCATTCCATTTGGTATGGCCTCCCCTTTCCGACCGATTTGCCTAAGAACCGATTGACTAATGATCGTCGATATTCGGTACAAGCTAAACGCCAAGAAAGAAATGACAGAGCGGGAAAAACAGCAAACTGCGAATGAAAATGATTGTGTTTTCATTTCGGTTTCGGGACGCGTCTAATTTATGGCATTTTCGCGCATGATTAATATCGAATTGAAAGCTCTTTCTGGCGATATATTACGGATCAGAGCCAAATATTCTTTTGCCAACGCAGCAAATCGGAAAAACAAATTCTGGCATTCTTGGGACCTGCCCAGGCCTGCCCTGGCCGTTCGATCGAATTACGCAAAAAATACGCAGCCGAAAAGAGATGAATACTAGAATGTTGCACCCTCTCTTGATGGAGGGCACCGTAACACTCGTCTGTCCGCGAGTGTGGTTGGATGGGATGGTATGGGATAAAAAGAAGATATAAGGGCGTCGTCGTGAGACAGAAAAAATTAATTGACGCCATCAGGTCTTCAGGCTGTTTGCCGTCATGTTGGTTTTGTAGTCTGCGAAAGACCAGACAGAGGCCAGATATGTGTACGTACATATACCCGTATATAATATTCAAAGATATATTTGACTTATATAGAAGTCGGTTTCCATGGATACATACGAGGGCGAGTTTATTCAGGTATATATTTTGTCCGTTAATTTTTAATGTGCATTGCATAAAAGTCAGCTTGAAAATTAATTAATGATAATTTATGTTGGCTGCAAGCGTCGCAAATGAGCACATCATAAAATTTTTTAAACATGCTGGTGCTGCTGATTGAACTTTAAGGCACACATAGCAAGCGGCAACATCATCAGCAGCAGCAGCAACCAATAAAAATTAATAATAAAAAAGACACCGAGAGAAACATCAAAATGGCAAAAAAAAAATTAATAAAAGTAATTACAGTAATTATAAAAAAAGGGCAAAAAATACACATACGTACGTACATATATTCGTAGATTTCTATATTTTTATAAACTTTATATTAAGCACCAGCCGCCGCCTGATTTAGATAAAATTTAGTTTCTTTTCCTGTTACTAACAAGGGGAATAAATCACTGACAGGTGACATGCCTGGGAATCTGCATTACGACCGAACCAAACATAACCGACACTAATTCCAATTAGTAGTTTTTGTATCTTATTTCAATCTCTTTTCTGTTTTCGCCGTATTCCAGATACCCAAGAAGCGCCGCATCGTTGCACGCGTCCAGTGTAGGAACATTAAAAACGAGTGCCCGCCGGCCAAGTGCGACGATCCCATCTCGCTGCCCGGCAAATGCTGCAAGACCTGTCCCGGTGATCGCAATGGTAAGTACATAGCATCTTAGCTATACTTTTTCGGGGGAAACACTTCTTCCGATGTAATCAATCCATCAAGCAATCTGAACATATTCTAGTGTTACATGCAGCGCTCTCATTACCATTCATTCTGATCTATTAAGATTTGATAAATCATCACAAAGCGGCGATCCCTTTTTCGGGATAAACATTTTCCAAACTGATTCATGCCATAAATTCTGTAATATGTTTCAATATTTTGACAATTTCAATTTCTCCGTCCGATATCTATTTGATCGTATAAATCTGGATTAGATGGAATCTGCCCACAGATCCGACAGCTCTCTGTATCTGTTTGTTTCGATATATACACATATACCCCATACATATATGTAGGGGGGATCTTCTTCTATATAGCCATGAATAATTAAGCATAGCATCCACGGCAGCTGGCTGTGTGGACAAACGACGAGTGAGACAGACAAACAAGATTCTATGATGCTATTCGGCATCGGCGGTGTCCATCTCATCCCCCCCGCCACGCCGTATCGCCACATCCTCTCACTGTCTGATACATGGCCGAGTTGGTGGCCGAAACGCGTAAATTGTTTATGAAAAATTACTTGGCCTGAAATGAAGGTCAACACTACGCAATTTATATTTCGTTTTTATGTCTCAGTCAGCGTTTGTCAAGTATATTCATTTGAAAAGGGGTCTCTTTT
This sequence comes from Drosophila tristis, assembly GCA_018150885.1. Classification (NCBI taxonomy): domain Eukaryota; kingdom Metazoa; phylum Arthropoda; class Insecta; order Diptera; family Drosophilidae; genus Drosophila; species Drosophila tristis. The sequence goes on from JAECWT010000125.1 coordinate 220,415, forward strand.
GGGCTCACATGACGCATTTCGAAAGACTTTAATAGATCAATTATTGTACACTCCAAAGAGACAGAGATAGCAGCTATGTATATACATTACATAAATATAATATAATTATATGTATATATAAGATCCACTCTCTGAAGTTAAAGCTTACCCATTAGAAGTGGAGTGGTGATACTTCGCAAAATATCAAACCCAAACAGCTGTCAGCCCTCCAATCTATATGCTACATATCATATGTATGTATACGTATGTTTCCTACAGATATACATATAAATAAATATATATAATTTATGATTGGGTATGGAGGAGCATAGGTGAATCACTGTTGGCTTTGGCTTATTTTCTGCATGTATTGAATTCACAACGAGAAGGAACGTTTTGAGTTGCTTCTGTGGACGCAACTCTACTTTTATACCCGTACTCAGTCAGTATATTAATATGTTGGATTGATATATGTGATATATGTGGAATTTCAAAATATTTTACATTTTAAATTTGTTTCCTACATCTGTCATCTAAATCTACATCTACCATAAAGATTGTACATCTCGTCCCCCTCCCACTCGGTTATTGGTGCTGATTAAGAATATATATACTTTATGGTGTCGGGATCGTTTTCATCTGTGCGTTGCACACATCCACTTTTACCACAAATATAATATACCCCTTAACTCTTCGAGTACGGGTATAATTAGAACCGATTTTGACCACAGGTCTCTCCACTCGCTCTCTAACTCTTTCTCTGCTCTTCTCTCTTTCCCTCTCTCTATGTGACATTTTTCACATAATCAGGCACAGTGCTGCTTGAATTCCAGTGCCTGTCCCCAAAGCTGCAGCCTGTGGTGGTTGCCTGTGTGGCATGGAACAAACTGGTTCGTTGCCACCGAACGGGAATGAAAGTGGGTAGTGGGAATGGGGATGGTTGTTATGGGTATGGGGTATGCAAGGAAGATCGGCTGTGGCATCACATCATTAGTTTCCGTTTTCTTGCAATTTTTCATTTGCTTATGCAAATAGCCGTTGACCCCATCGAGACCTTCTACTGCTACGATCACAATTGCCCCTTCTCACACAATTTCACTTTTATTGAGTTATTTTGTAGATTTTCTCTTCTCTGTCGAAGGGCACAACCTGAGACCGAGCCACAGGATGGGCCACATCAAGAGGCAGTAACTGAAAGAGACTCCCAACGACCCGAACCTGCAACTCGTTTGCCATAAATAGTTAGATGGCGCGGCTCCAGCTCTGTCCAGAGGGATACTCTTTGGCTCTCACGCAGTCAGCCAGTCCAGTCCAGTCAGCCATTCAGACAGTTGACCATCCAATGGACTTCCATTGGCCATCCCATCCCTGGTGCCAGCTTTTGTACAAATATTTCGCAGCATCAGCGGAATCAGCATCAGCAACCACTTGCAACGATCGTTTCCAAAGTTATTTTGTGCCTAACTTGGATTTTTCTGCCTTCATAGTTGACTTACAGTCAAACCTCGCGAGTGTTGCATCCCGGCAAGGAGCACTGAATAGCGGCCATTTCTCTTAGTGCGACACCACTGTAGTCCCAGTTGTCAGCCCAGGCCCGGAGCTGGTGCCAGAGACGAGGCTGCTTGAAGCTCATGACATGGCCATATAATCAACATCAGCAATTGCCTTCCTTCGTTAAATGTCCATTTCGGGATCGAATCTTTTGGCTCTTCTCCACTGTTGCTATACTCTCCTTCCCCCCCCATCCCTCTCTCTCTCTCTCTTTCACTCTGGCCCTCTTTTCCAAGCGATCCAATCCATCTGCTCCATCTACGCTCTGTTGAGCATTAATTTATGCCAGTGCTCTGTTGTTTTTTTTGTTCATTCGTTCATTTTTATAATGACATAACTCGAGCATTTTAACGCTTATTAAATTATCTCATTTGCCGCCACAAACGGCGGGCGGTCCTAAACAGACACAGAGGGAACGAACCGAGTGGAAGGGAGTGGCAGTGGTAGAGTAGCGGGGTATATCGCCAGGTAGACAATAAAAGTTAGTGTTTTCGATTCCAATCGATTCCAATGGCTGCTGCTGCTGCGGCTACGATCCCATTAAGCGAACCAAACCAAACCGAACCGACAGCACCTTGACAATTCAACTTGATGACATCTTTTGTGGTCAGATGCTCTTGGTCGGTGTTGCCTTCCCTGTCCCTTCCCCAGTGTACTATGTAGTTCTTTCCCTTCCAAGTTGGGATCGGAGGATCGTCGTTCCCAGCAACTTTGTAGCAGCGTATGGGACCGGGATTGGGATGGGCCTGCGAGCCACAAAAGGATCGGCTGAACCAAATTCATTTTTATGGCCGGGCGTGAGGTGCGCCATCGAACAATAAAATCTTCAACTTTATCTTTATCGGTTCTGCATCGGCAATGGAACCGTCTATTCTGTTGGGCACGTCTCTCCGCACTCTGCCTACCTCTTCAGAGCAACAAAAGTAGAGCAGGCCTTCTTTCGGCTTGTTTTTAGTGGAGATTTTTGGGTATGCAATAAGCACCGGAGAAATAGAGCCAACAAGGGACTAGAATTTCTATCTAAATCAAATGATCTAACAGAGATAAAGAGAGAGGGGCAACAGATTAGTGTAGATCGGCAGTGGGGGAACTCAGGGTTGGGGGATCGCGGATCGAATTGTAGCAACGATAAAAGAAAAGAAAGAGTTGGTGGTGTGTGTGTTATGGGATGAAAAGGCATAATTTGTCTAGGACTACTTTCACGACTGTCTTTTTCCAGTCCAAAGAGGAAAATCCTAAGAAGAATGTCCTAAAAACGATTCCATTCCCATCTGCTCTGCTTGGCTTTGTTTTTCGAACCGGAACCAGTTAACTTGCCTCTGTCCGTCTCTGTCCTTTTGGGTTTCTCTATGTAGCGACACACACTTTCAAACGATTTTTGTTAATGAGCTGCTGCCGCCTGAGATTCTTTTTGGGGGGCAGCGACTGGGGGCACCACATACCAAAGCGTCGAGTCAATGCTGAGGTGTCGTTTGTCTCTCAGTCTTGGCTTTGTCGGCTTCGCTGTCCGCTGTCTGCTTAACCCTCACTCTTCGCCTTCCCTTCCCCTGTTTACCTGTATCTTGGATGGGCAACGTGTCGTTGGCTTTGTAGCCCGAACGAAACTCATTTATCTTGGCTTATATAGGAGAAGAGCCCACAAAAACGAAACTAAAAATTTCATTCATCTGCAAGCGCGATTTAAGGGCAGATTCCTTTGTCCGTCCGGCAACGGCCTGAGGACGGCATGGCCCGGACCAATAAGCCCCAAGAATGTAGAGCCACATATTGAAAAAGAAATAAAGAAAAAGCCAAAACCGACACTAAGCAGACCCAAACGCGGGTCCCCAGTCCAGAAGGGGCTCGTATTAAGATCAGGCGATAAGATCGGACAGCAGCCGCCGCCGCCGCAGCCGCCACTGCCGCAACAGTAGAACAGGGATGGGGTCCAGGGCCAGAGCTTCGACCGGGGCTCAATAAAATGCTATACAAGGTGTCAGATTTGTCGCCCTTCATTATGCGATGGCGGCAAGAAGTTCCCGTCTTCTGTTCGAGTATTCTTTTCACTTTTTTTGCGGCTTACGAGCTAAAAAGCTGGGTTCGAGCTAATGTTGTGCGAGGATGGTGTTGGGGTTTGGGTTGATGGCCTTCGAGAAGGAACAGCATAAAATAAGCGAAATGCCAATGCAGCATCATCGAAAGCAGCTAACGAAGGACAGGATCGGATCAGTTTGGTTCGGTTCGGTTCGAATGGGATGGGATCGAATGGAAAGGCACTGTTCGAATGTTAAATGATGTTGTATAAGAGAGACTGAGACTTAGAGAGAACTGCTCCTCAAAGGGCATCCCAGGTTCGCTTTAATCAGCTTTTGTCAGTCGTCTGCCAGGCTGCTTCCACTTCTAACGAACTCAGAGACCTCGACCCGAACGCCGAGTGCCGAGAACCGCTGATGGTTGTTGAAGGTGATTTATGTGGGCTCTGGCTCTGGGCCTCAGACTTCAACTCGGGCTGGTGTCAATCAAGTCCCCTGCCGTGTACCCCGGTATCGGTCCCGGAAATGTGTCCACCTACTTTCACGCCAAGCAACAGCAAATGAGCGTGACATGTGGATTCCAGGAATTCTGTGGCATTCTCAGTCATTCACTGGCTATACTTAAACGAATATATATAGGGCCTCTATACGTTCGTACCTCTCTACCTGCCCTCAATTTATGCACGATTAATGAATGCCACCTGGGTAGAACGGGCGACGAGACGAGACGCGAACCGACCGAGCCGATCCTCTCTACCTGTGATCCCCGTCATTCATTGAGGAGGATCTACATACATACATATGTAGCATCCGCTTTCCAGCCTTCACTCAGCATTCCCTTGTCCAGCCATTCATTCATTCGGACCGACAGAGAGAGAGAGAGAGAGAGCAGGATAGCAGGAAGAATTCCTAGGGGGCGGTGCATTGCTTTGAAGCATTTGTTTCCATCTAAATTCCTTTTAAGGTCGTGTCGTGGCTTATCTGACAGAATCTCTCATTTTCTATTCTCTTCAATTTGCAGATACGGATGTGGCCTTGGATGTGCCAGTGCCCAACGAAGAGGAGGAACGCAACATGAAACGTAAGTAGTGATGCAACAAACATACAAACCTCTCTTATCCGCCCATCCACCCATCAACGTCTCCAATTCTAACCTCCGCATCTCCAAACCATCTCTTTCATCATTAAGATTACGCTGCGCTGCTGACGGGCCGTACTTCGTATTTCCTCAAGGGCGAGGAAATGAAGTCCATGTACACCACCTACAATCCGCACAACATTGTTGCCACCGCCCGTTTCCTGTTCCACAAGAAGAACCTCTACTATTCTTTCTACACATCGTCGCGCATCGGCCGCCCGCGTGCTATTCAGTTCGTGGACGATGCTGGCGTCATACTTGAGGAGCATCAACTGGAGACGACCCTCACGGGCACCCTCAGTGTCTATCAGAACGCCACTGGAAAGATCTGCGGCGTGTGGCGACGTGTGCCCAGGGACTACAAGCGCATCCTGCGCGACGACCGGCTACATGTGGTACTACTGTGGGGCAACAAGCACCAGTCGGAACTAGCCCTGGCCGGGAAGATAGCGAAGTACACGGCCCTGCAGACGGAGCTGTTCAGCTCGCTGCTGGAGCCGCCCCAGAGCCTACCCGGCAACAAGTTCGATCCCATGCTGGCCGGAGCCGGTGGCACGGCCATTGTCTCAACCAGCAGTGGGGCGGCCTCCTCCATGCACCTGACCCTGGTCTTCAACGGCATCTTCGGGGCGGAGGAGTTCGCGGACGCCGCTCTCAGCGTGAAGATCGAGCTGCCAGAGCGCAAGGAGCTCATCTTCGATGAGGTGCCACGCGTGCGAAAGCCTTCGGCCGAGATCAATGTGCTTGAGCTCTCCTCGCCCATCTCCATCCAGAGCCTGCGCCTCATGTCCCGCGGCAAGCTGCTGCTCACCGTCGAGTCCAAAAAGTACCCACAGCTGCGCATCCAGGGCCACATTGTGACGCGGGCCAGTTGCGAGATCTTCCAGACACTGCTGGCGCCACACAACGGCGAACCCGAAACCCGGAGTAGCGGGCTGGCCTGGGTCTACCTCAACACGGACGGATCCCTGGCCTACAACATCGAGACGGACCACGTGAACACCCGCGACCGTCCGAACATCAGTCTGGTGGAGGATCAGGGCAAGCGCAAGGCCAAGCTAGAGGATCTAACGCCCAGCTTCAACTTCAACCAGGCCATTGGCAGCGTGGAGAAGCTCGGTCCCAAGGTGCTCGAGTCCCTCTACGCTGGAGAGCTTGGCGTCAACGTAGGCACGGAGCACGAGATCAGCCTCATCCGCGGGCGCCTTGTACCGCGGCCCGTGGCCGACGCCCGCGACTCCGCCGAGCCCATTCTGCTGAAGCGTCAGGAGCACTCTGGGATGTCAACCAGCAACAATCAGTCTGGCCATGCCATGGGCATGGCCTGGATGGCCATCGACAATGAGTGCAATCTTCACTATGAGCTGACGCTGAGTGGAGTTCCGCCGCAGGACCTGCAGCTGTATCTGGAGGAGAAGCCGATCGAGGCTATCGGCGCACCGGTGACACGCAAGCTGCTCGAGGAGTTCAACGGCTCCTACCTCGAGGGCTTCTTCCTGAGCATGCCCTCCGCGGAGCTGATCAAGCTGGAGATGAGCGTCTGCTACCTGGAGCTGCACTCCAAGCACTCCAAGCAGCTCCTGCTGCGCGGCAAGCTCAAGAGCACCAAGGTGCCCGCCCACTGCTTCCCCGTCTACACCGACAACAACGTGCCCGTGCCCGGAGACCACAACGACAACCACCTGATCAACGCGGAGACCAAGTGCTTCCACTCTGGCCGCTTCTACAACGAATCCGAGCAGTGGCGCAGCGCCCAGGACGCCTGCCAGATGTGCGCCTGCCTGCGGGGACAGTCCAACTGCGAGGTGATCAAGTGCCCGACTCTCAAGTGCCGCCCCTCGGAGCAGTTGCTGCAGCGTGAGGGCGAATGCTGTCCAAGCTGCGTGCTTAAGCGGGAGACAACTGCCGCCGCCTCGGATTGGACACAGTCCCAGGGATCGTCCCCCTCCGCCTCATCCTCGCCTGCAGTTAATGGCAGCGATGAGATGCCGCTGCAGCAGCAGCGACGCGGCTGTCGGCTAGGTGACCAGTTCCATGCTGCAGGCGCCAGCTGGCATCCGTTCCTGCCCCCCAATGGCTTCGACACCTGCACCACCTGCAGCTGCGACCCACTGACGCTGGAGATCCGCTGCCCGCGGCTCGTGTGCCCACCGCTGCAGTGCAGCGAGAAGCTGGCATACCGTCCGGACAAGAAGGCCTGCTGTAAGGTCTGTCCTGAGGGCAAGCAGAGCAGCCCGGCCGGTGGCAAGATCGCCCCAAACAATCCCAATGTGCTGCAAGACCAGGCCATGCAGCGATCCCCGCAGCACAGTGCCGAGGATGTCCTGGCCGCTGGCGGCTGCAAGGTGGTCAATAAGGTCTACGAAAACGGACAGGAGTGGCATCCTATTCTAATGTCGCACGGCGAGCAAAAGTGCATCAAGTGCCGCTGCAAGGTAAGTTTCGATCGAAAGATACATTATGTGCATATATCCCATTCCTCAGACTTCTTGCTTGGCAATGACTAATCCCTGAATATAATTTTTCTCTGACTCTTATAGGACTCCAAGGTGAACTGCGATCGGAAGCGCTGCTCACGATCCACTTGCCAGCAGCAGACGCGGGTTTCTAGCAAGCGGCGTCTCTTCGAGAAGCCCGACTCAGCCCCGGCTATGGACGAGTGCTGTTCAACGCAATGCCGCCGCTCGAGGCGCCATCACAAGCGGCAACCGCACCACCAGCAGCGCTCTAATGCCGCCGGCTCCAGCAGTTGAGCGCGAATCCGCCGTGAGCAGCCGGGCAGCAGCTGGAAAGCGAAGGATTCTTGGGCCACACACAACACACTCAGTGCGGTGTGTGCAGAGCTAGAGACACCTACATACACACATACACTTCACATATACCCAGATAAACACACCACACACACACGTATACACACACACACGTATACACACACACACACACACACATGCGGGGTTGCATAGATCGTTGCTGTTTTGTGGCAACAATGGAAACTTGTATTATATAAACAAATGAGAGGGCAGAAGGAGCAGGAGGGAGCGAGGACGATCCCCAGAATGGACACACACCATTCAAAAGATCCTCAAAGAGAGAGAGAGAGAGAAGAGAATCAGTCTCACACAGAAAGATAGCTTAGAAGAGAGCGAGAGATAGAGAGACAGACAGAAAGAGAAACCAGTGCAGTTTTGCTTTAAAATTCAACAGGGCAGAATTTTTCTTTGAAAAGCATCTTCCGAATTTTGTAACCAACCTGAAAACCAATGATTAAAATTCAATTTTAATTTATTACCAAAACGACTCAAAGAAGATATGTAATTCGATTGAAAATGAAACTGTACTGAGTTTTAGAAAAACAGTAAATTCGTGGAATTGAAATCCACAAGGAAAAAGGATATCTATTGAAAGAAAAATATTCAATTTCAATTTATTTAAATACTAGTTTAAATTTAAATTTGAAATGCAGAAAGAGTAAAAAATACAAAAGTTTGTGGGAATATTTAATGAAAGCTAATTATTCTAATTATACATACATATACATATGTATGTATAAATTCATATTTAAATACTTAATTTTTTTTTTATAAATATATACTATATGTTATATATTCATATATATATATATATATATGTATATATATATATCATATGTATGTATATAAATATATGTATATATATATTATCGAAAAATGTATACATATATTTATCACTTATGAGAAAAAAACACAGTGAGAAACGCATTTGGCGCATTACTTTATACCAACCCAAAAGTTTCAACTGATTGACTGAATGGCAAATATAAAACTAGTTTTTAAGAAAGCTTTTTTTTTTACTTTACGAAACAAAACGTGAAAAACGAAAATTATATTTTACTAATTGTTACTCACACCAGCGTACACACACACATTTAGAGATTTACACACTAGTGTTGGGCAAAGGGTTTTCACTTTAGTGAACAAGCTCACTCACTGAAGTAAACAACTCTTTTTTTCATTCACTCATGGGCAACCCAACTCTATTACAGACATACATACATACATTTCATGGAAATTCTTGAAATAATTAATTTTTTAAAACAAAAAAAAACGATACGAAAAAATAGGGAAAATAATTCAAGAATATGTCATGTACACATATTTATACACACATACATAAAAATTCAATTGAAAAAACATTTACCGAAAAACCGCAAAAAAATAAATTGTATTAATTTGTATTCTATTAAATTATTCTTATTATTATTTTATGTTTATTATTATTATTACTTTGATTTTTTTTATTTTGTATAGATAATAATATATTATATAATTATATTATATTATAATTATACATTATTTAACAACTAAAAATAATTGATTGATTATTTGTAATTAATTAATTGCCAGCAAACACATATTTAAAAATCTTGACTAATTACGTACATTTAGAGTTTAACAAAAAATTAAATGAAATGAAAATTTAAAATCAACAACGACAAAACACACACACACACAGAATAAAACAAAACAAAATATAAAAAAAAAATATATTTTTAATTTTTATTAATTGGATAAGAGCATTTGGAGGGACACATGGACCAGAATCCAGATTTTTCGATCTGAACGTTACAAACATCTGTCCAATTGAATAACACCACATGGAAGGAAGGGTATTACTGATCTGTTAACTGATTACTGAGCTAGAGATCTTTCTATTAGGCAACTCAATTTCAAAAGAGCAGTTTACCGCCAACATTTAAAGACCGACAGACCGACGGACGGATGGATGGATAGTCGGTAGTATAGAGAAATTATCTCTCAGTTTTTATATCCGACACACAACACTTAAATTTATCCAAATGACTTCTATGGCCTTGAATATGATGATTGATAAATGCCTTATTTTGGTCGGTCCAACCAAAGATGATATAATAATAAGATGCGTAAGTTTGACTGATTGGAAAATACAAATATACCTGTTGACACGACGCACGCCAAATACCCGAATAACAATTGCTAGTATGTGAATGCTCATTATATGCATACATTCTATATTTAAAAAACAAACTACAAACTGTATATATTTAATATATATACAAGCGTCTATGAAAAGTGTCATATCACCATATACAAATTCTTAAGCAAAGGGTATATTTGACAGCTCTGTAAAAAACCGTATGCATGCACGCAGATCTAGATTCTCGAATGCTTGACAATACGTGTGCACACATACAATCGGCGGCTGCCGCTGTATGCATACAATCAAAGACTATAAAATACCAATATTCTGCATGAGAAAAAAATGCGCATACATATGTACATAAATTCTTGGTACGGGCGCGCTGGTTTTTTCTTCAATTATCTTTTAGGCTCTGAAATCCTACTGGCTTCGTCAAAGCTAAAGTCTTTGGCGCGGCACAGTGGGGAATCATCCGAAAGAGGGTTGCGCAGGTCAAAAAATATTATGAGCGCTTTGAATAAAATGAATATACATACATACGCGTCTAAAAGATAATTTTCCAGAGAATATGAGATATAAGCATTCAAAGTTGAAAATTGTTTCAGTGTGAAACAATGTATTGAGCTCTTAGTCACTTATTAATTTAGCCAGCTGATCTAGGCCCCACTGTGCGAAAGCATGCATATGCATGCGCAGACGAAGCCGTCGGGCAGCGGGCTCGCGGTCAAAAACGAAGCATTGCCGAAAAGAGAATTGAAACCCCGCCATAGAACCGGTTTTTTGGTCACTCATGCAGCATCTTGTTATTGTAGTCTTTGATACAAGAGAGCGGCTGGCTCTAGAGCGCTCTCTCTCCCTCTCTCTCTGGTTTTTGAACAAAATTTCAAGAGAGCCTGGAGAAAGCTCTAGATCCAGCCTGAAAAATCTGAGTGCCAACATTTCGGATGGCGTTACACATCTTATTATTATATCGTCTTTGGTCAAACCGTTTCATTAGGCCAAGGCGGAGAAGATCTTCGCCAATCTTTCGCGAGCATTATGGTCGACTGTCCGTAGGCTGTTTGTGAACAGAACAGAATCTGCTGATACTTTGGAACTGTTGTACAACTGTTTCTTCAGGATCGGGACTCTAGAATTAATTTCATGCATTTATTGTAGATTTCTTCAAGTAACCACTGTAAATTCTTTACATATTCACTAATCGTTAATCCATTTAGAATACACTTGTGATTGAATCTAGTGTTTGGTAAGAAGGAATTATTGATCAAGGCTTAGCCTCAGGAAATCTTGAATAAATTTAATCCATGAATACCCTGTGCATATGTATGTATGTACATATGTATGATCGGTACACACTGTGTATAAGTATGTAGTCAGAGTGCCGAATAAAACACATTATCTAATAAATAAACATTCTCTTGACTTGGGTGGAGTTCATATAGATAAGGAGTAGATCGCGAGTCAATTTTTGGAACGTTAAGAAACTTATTGAAATACCATCGTGGCTGCTCGATTGTTGTCGCCGCTGTACAAGTACTCGTAGTCGTATTCGTATTGGAATGAAATCGAATAATTAAATACTGGCATAGTCACACCTTGTTGACAATTATTGACAGGCTGATTGGCAAACAAATGAATACTTTGCCATTGCCGTTTCGACCTGTCTGTAGAGGGGAGCGGCCCCGTGGGCGCGTCCATGCTGCGGCACGACAATTCTCCAGGTGAATGTGTAAGATTGGGGCTGTGTTTGTGGGTGTGTGTGTGTGGGTGGTAGGTGGTTGAAAGGTAGTTGGTAGGTGGGTGTGGTAGCTACCGAAAGCGTGCGGCACAGCCACACAACCGCAGCGGAGAAGAGATTTCAATCTCACATCATCCATTATAGGATAGCCATCTACCTAGGGTATCCAAGCACTCGGCAGCATTCGCGTTGGAGTGGCGTCGACAGTATCTCCTGGGCTATCGCATGCCATCAGCATCAGCCATCATCTTATAAGTAGAGACTATTAAAATTTGCATTCGGATTCGCATTCTCATTTTCACTCAGTGCCATCAATTAATTGAGTTGGCCACACCATTGGCGAGGGGGCACTGGCACCCACATTCGACTCTAAGTCCATAAACCCCCCACAGCCAACTAACAACTAGGGCTATCAGCCAGATGATATCTACAGTGGCTTATTTATATGTCACACCGAACACGCTCACGACATTTAAGCGGAGATGGAGATGCAGACAGAGCCGCAGCCTCAGTGCCAGTCACAGTCACAGTTCCAGTAAGCCAGTCACACTCATAATCATCCATTATCCGTAGCTGTCTTTGCTGTGCCTCCTGAGTTTGAGTCTAAGTCCAAATCTAGCTCTGAGTCTGGCTCTGGCACTGGTGCTCTCTCTCCCTCTATCTCTCTGTTATTTGCAGCAAATATGCAAAGCATGTTTAAACTTTATTAATATACATTGTGAATAAACGTTCTCCTAACTTTGTTGTGATTGCAGCTGTCACTGCACGGCACTCACCGACATCAATTCAACTCCGAGTGCCAGACACGCGACAACGTGTTACACTCTCAAAGCACTCCCCAGCAGCATTGATCTTAACTTTGTTCAAGCACAACTTGAATATTATCATGATACTTGTACGAGTAAGTACACAATAATTGTAATTCGTGCCAGGTTAGCCGATGATTTCCTCTTTCAACACTCGGATAGATTTACAGCTTGATCTATTTACTTTTATCACGTAAAATAAAGTTGTGGGATCGGATTGAAATGAGATTTTACTTGGAACAGAACTTGCCTTATATACATATATTTTCAGAACATTCAGAACGTTTAGCATCCCACCTCCCACCCCACAGATTTCTACGTAAAATTAACACAAAACCCGAACTCCACGCTGCAAAGAGATTGATCGAATTTTACCCCTCAGTCGATTGATTGATTCGTCCTTAGTAAAGTAAATCGAACAAAAATCTAAAAATCTACAGAATAAAGATCTTCAGACTTTTCCTCTTGGGCGCCCAATCTGCGCACAGCCGTTCCGACAAGAATATGCTTCACTTTGTATTTGTGACACCTTCCACTGCACCCACTGTCTCCTTTTTATGCTGCACTCCGGTTACGCTTGGTTTGGTTCGGCTCTTCGCTGATTGTTAACTGATTGCATACAAATATGCCTGAGAAGAGGTGAAATCATGTTGACACTTGTGTCACCGGCTAATTGCCACAACAAGCTCTCCACAACAAACTCAACGGAGCAAAGCTGGATCGCATTCGCCAATCAGCGCACAGAAGGGGATACGGGGACTTTGAGTTGTAAAATATCAGAGTCCCCGAACGCTTATAGCTTTCAAATGAATTAGAATAATAATATTATCGAGCACCATTTCGTATGGGTAAAATATGATACTTCCACTCAAAGAAAAATAGCATGGTAAAATGAAAAAAAGGTGAACGTTTTGTCTTTTCACTCTGGAGTTTATCTGAAGGCGTTATATTGTGGCAAAACGAAGTTCGCAGGGTCCTTTAGTGTACTATAAACTCACAAAGTACCTTCTCGTTTTCTCTGGATCTTGATGACAGTATTTGAAAGAAAAAGAATTTGGTTCTTATTCCTCAAACTAAAATTGTAAAAAAACCATTCCGTTAACCTTCCAGAGAGCAGAGAATACTCTCATTAAACATACCGTTGATTGTGGAACCGAATCGTTTAGCATCCCACCCCACAGATTTCTACGTAAAATTAACACAAAACCCGAACTCCACGCTGCAATTTAGTTGTTTTTGTTTTTGATTATGGGGTCTCGCGATCTGATATAATAATAAGTATTTTGTAATGTACTCGTATTGTAGGAACAAAAAAACAAACAAGCTGTGGGAAAAACCAAACTAAATTTAATCTTATGAATTGGAAGCGAATATGGGGTGCTTTAAAAACTGTAGGTTTTTATGCAGGCGGCACAGCCCAAAAGTGGAAACAGTCCGTTCCAGTTTCAGTTTCACTCCCAACTCGACTTTGGCGGAGATAAAGGTGGGCGGTCAATTCCAAATGCCGACCGAAGCGGAATAAAATGAACCGAACTGAACCGAACCGGCATGGAGTGGTCATGAATGAAATCTTAACCCAAACCCGCTGCTTTCTGGATGGATGTCTGATTGGTTTGGTGGTTTGTGGGACGGATGGTTGCATGGATGAATGGATGGATGAGTGAGTGGGTGTCGTTGGCTTCAGCTTTAGCTTTGGTTTTGGCGCGTTGGCGTTTCCGTCAAAGTGTGAAACTAATTTGTCAGAATGAAAATAACAGACAATAGCCATAAACATCATAATAATATTCAATAAACATCAGCAAAATGCGCCAATTAATATTAACCGCATTTATGAAATGGAATGGCAAAAAATGGAAGGAATTGGTGAAGAGGGTGTTTGTGAAGTACCATAGAATCGGAAAGGATGCTGATTAAACGATGACGAATGGATGGTGCATATTTAACTTTCATTGAATGGAAACTAAATGATGTTTACACTTAGAACTTCAAGGAAAGACTTAACAGAAACAAACACAAAAGCTTACCTGTAAAATAAGCAAAACCAGCATAGCATTGTAAAGTTTGGATAATCAGCTGTTCATTAAGTCAGTTTTTGTTTTTGATTTTGATTTTTGGCATATGGCACACTGTGCAATGGACAAACTCATTGTCGTATTTCAGCAAATTTGCCACCGTTGTCCGCTCCTCTGGCTTGTTGCTTGATTAAATTGTTTCAATTGTAAACGTCGCTCGCAATTTGTCAAGTCCAAGTGGCGTGTTTGTGTTGCAGTTGTTGCTTAAGGCGCGTGGCACGACTTCGAATTAAAAGCAAAAAAAATCCGAGAATGCAGCAGCCAATAGGGGGTTCGGCTATGTGAAACTGAGTGCTTTAAATCAATTGATCTGTGATTTTGATTCATGGCTTTATCAGATTTTAATATCATTGCTAAAGATATTTTAGTGCAAAAGCCAACCAATATCCAAAAAAGAGCGACAAGCTGTTTACGAAAATTCTAAAAACTATTATAGTGGCACCTATCGAATGGATGGATAAAAAATAGAAGAAAAAGTCGTGTTACATGGACTTCATAAAAATGAACTTCCATGTAATGTTTCATGAACACATACACAGGCTGGTGAATGTGTAATCAAATATCTTATTAAATATCCCCATATTTTTTCTCAAAAATTTAAGGAGTTAAAAAATGTAAATACGCAGATATGTATATGAGTTTATGAAGGTTCCAAATACAAGATTCTACGATCTATGTATGCCAGTCTATTATACCCCCTCTTAGGCAATCACTGTCTAGGGTAGGCACTGAAAAAACAAACATCAGACTAAAATTGCCAATGTTTTTTGCATTTTATGCTCATTTTAAAAAATAATCACGACTAATGAAAAACCACTACAGCAACAAAATCAAGTAGCTGAATGCGGCATGGCTTTTGGGGTCGACCACGCCTTCTCGTACAAGTAGAGAGTGAGAGAGCGAGAAGGAGAGACCGCCCCCCATCTGGTGATTGACAGAGCGCCTGGGCACGGATACAACACAATCGAAGCCGCTTCAATCTGGACTTCGAAGTCAACCGAAGCCGAAGTCGTAGCCAGAGCCAGAGTCAGAGGCACATACAGAGCCAGCAACTGTCGCCATTTGACACCCTGCACTGGCCAGAATTTAACCAAATGTCCAATTACCAGTCAACTGATCACGCTCTGGTTTTGCTTCGATCAGTGAAATCTGACTGACTGAGTACTGGGCATAAAAGTATTGGCGCGGCTTTAGACGCCCCTCCCAACGTTCCCCCTCGTTTGTCATAGGCTTCATTTATCATTTCTAGCCGCTGCCCTGCGAATGCAGTCCTTCCAATAACTGTTCCAATCATTTTGTTTCTTTATTGGTAGTTTATGCGCTTTATCCAAGCAAAGGCTTAGGATAAGAAAGTTTGTAGAAAGGTTAGATCTTTATTACACATCGCTATCAAAGAATTTTTCAAAATTTTCACATTAAATACCTCTTCACTGGTTTCTATAATTTTTATTTTTCAGTTTTTCATTAATGACTCCGCGAGGTAATCAATTTTTAATTTAATTTGCAATTTTATTTACATAGAAATTGATTTTGATTGTTGCGTTACAATTACACAGCCTGCGGCTATTGTTCAGACACAGAACCAGAGGCACAGATCGAATAAGCGAATAGAGATGGAGAGCAGAGACATATGGAGACCCAGCCAGACCAGATCGGATTGGACTGGACACCCCCCCCCCCCCCCAGGCTTTGTGCTTTGGTTTGGCTTAAATCGCATACGATTTGCATGCAATTGACAGTGAAACATGTTTCACAGTATCATAAATAAATCAAGAATCGATGTCTGGCTGATATACATAAAAGCCGAGGCTGTGGATACACTCTAAATACTTGGAATTAACTTCAAAAATAATGTTATATCTGGATGGATGGAATGGATGGAAGTTGCTTTGATTATGTTAAGATGATTATTTCTCTATAAGTCGTACTAAGCTGAAGAGGAGTCACTAGTATTTGGACGATATGATGATCTGAAAGAATTCTCATAGATATGATTATTACCCAGATCTATTACCCATCCATTATATATGTATATTCCCTTTCCGGTAGCATAAAATAGACATATATATTAGATCCTAAAATTTTGGACTTTCAGCTCACTCTAATGTCTATACTCCCGTATGATGGATGGATGGCTAGAGAGGGCATCGAAATAGATGGAATTCCATCGTGGAAGGTGTTAAATGCAAGCGAGCGCAATTAACATTATCGCTTTTATTAGCTTTCAACGTTTAAAATTCAATTAAAGTTAAATATACAATTTCCATGTTCCCTATGTCGAAACTATATCCATTTTCCTTTCATTTCGTGCGATACCCTCTTCAGTTTTATTTTAATTTTATTATACCCGTACTCGAAGAGTTAAGGGGTATATATGTATATGTATTAGATTTGTGGTAAAAGTGAATGTGTTCAAAGCAGACCACGCAACTCATTTTTTTTCTCGCTCGCACACACTCTGCCCTGTGCAATGTGCGACCTTTGCTGAGAAGATGTAGAATCTACATTTCAGATTTGGAATCGACATTGTATATGTAGATGTAGATAACAGATGTAGCAAACAAATTTAAAATGTAAAATATTTTAAAATTGTACGTAAATCATAAGCTTACTAATTTATATACTGACTGAGTTCGGGTATAAAGTTAGAGTCGCGTCCACAAAAACGACTCACACGTTCCTTCTCGTTTTATCTATTAGCATGTAGTAATGTAAACTTTTTTAATTCTCGTATTTCAGATCGTAAAATCATGACGCATTTCACTTGGATTTTCATCGTGGAACTAGAGATTAACTATGGATCGTGGCACCCTCGCGAGGAGCAGTTGGAAGCTGCGATGGAGGGAATATTTTAAATGCCGCTGGGCAAACACATGTCCACTGAGGGGAAGCTCCTTCAATAGGGGGAGGCAGTGATCGGCCCAGCACGTAAATGATTAATGTGCATTTAATTGGCGGTTGACCGAATGTGCGCGAACGCGATGGCAAGGGCGGTGGCGATATAGAGAACAAGTTGGCGCGATAAATTCGATAAACTAAACTGTGGGCTGCTAAATGTTCCCATTTATTAAAGATTAAATGCGAGGGCTGCTATTTAAGTTCCTGGCTTAGGTCACTTTTAGCCCATTAGGACCCAATAGTCTTTTGCATTAAAAGGTAAGTATATATTGAGATGGTATGGATTTCTCGTACGGAAAAATTTTAAATACCAAAAACTGTTGGCCAAGGTCTAACTATACGTTCCATATACTTGCCTGACTCAATTTACAAAAAATGTTCACTCTGGCACTGTTATCACACACCAGTTAACACTTTTTTGTTTTTTTTCCTCCTTTTTTGTTCAGTCACTAAGAGTATGAAGCAAACGTCATTAATACTCATTTAAACTGCATATAAAATGATAAAAGACATCGAATGTGAAAACCTGCCTGAATATCACAATCGTAGATCTCACACATCGCTCCACTCAACAGAGTTTTTGGGTACCGAAAACATTGAATCTAACCCACTGCCCTTCAGATATGTGCTCACATCTAATAGGATCTTTTCTTCCAGCTAAAAGCAAACAAAATTGAGTGGTCAAGGTTTTTTGACGCCGACAGAGTCTGATTAAGCCTTGTTTTAGAGATACTTTCTTCTGAGTGCCAAAAGTGCTGCAAAAATATGTTTAAATCTTTCAAAATAGGGTTTCATATTTCTGAACAGTCTTGTAAAAAACAATAAAGCCATTTTCAACCATCAAAGTTGGTTTCTTCATAGTTAGGCCAGAAACATAAATAGCATCCTACGTATATAACCATCCACAGAGGCAAAAACGGAATCGCAATCGAGCAAACAAGAAATAAATTCCATCATCGAGGGCCGAAGCCTTACATACCCTTGCAGATTAATTATTCCAAGGGTAGCCATAAAATATGCATAAATACATACATTTTTACATAGTCGTACGATGTCAAGATTAGCAGAAAAAGTTTAAAATCTTTCCTTCCTTCCAAATATGTACATATGTACCTATTATACAGCTTTAACTTACCTTTGGAACAGAAAAAAGGACTCTCACAACAAATTTGTATTCCACAGATCGTTCCCATTATACAGTGACATGATGTGAAACTTGTTCTCCACTCAAAGATCTGTATAGATGATCTTAACTTCAGAGATTCGGAATCTCAATGTACAACTCTTCTACTCAGAGATGGTAGCCCCTCGAAAGGGTATAACTAGCAAAACGACAGCAAAATAGGTAGATAAATAAATAATGTAAACAGCATCGCAGAGATCGCGGCTCATTTGCATATCAACTTTTCACATTAAATGCAATTGAAAGCTTTTCTCACTTTAGCATCATTTTAAAAATTCAAAAAGCCACCGTCACCGCCCCCAACCGCCCCGAACGGAACACAACCCCGATCCGGGAACTGGGGGCTAATGTATCTATTGCTATTCAATTTAAGCACAAAATTTATGATGGCATTAAGGCTTAATGATTAAGCTAATGTTATATGCAAAACTCGCTTACATGCAAATGCATGTAAAATGCAAAACTAAATAGTGTTTGTCGTAATTTACACGAAACTCAACATGACCCTGCCCCCTACCAAAGTACCAGTCCCTACATCCGTACAGCCATTAATCCGTAATCCGTACATCAAATTTCCCCAGATATTTGCATGGGTAACCGTATCGTATATACGATGTTTTACTGTCCGTTTGGGAGAAGTTTGTGACTGCCTGAATGAAGACATGGGAAAAAACCTAAAAAGAGGGTGATGACAATATTCGCAGCGAGAGTGGAATGCAGTGTGACCGCGGATATACCAGACCCTCAAAAATATACCGAAATATACCTTCTCATTTTCATATACCGTAAATATACCTAGGAAAATCCTAACATTTACCAATTTTGATATTCGGACTAATATTACAAGATAGTTACTCTCTTCACTGAATATATAATTTTATCAAATACGTGATTAAATGTCCTTTGTATTTTAAGCCGAAGTCAATCGCTGCTCACACATTGCTTCTCCTAGAAGGGCTGGAAAGTTTATTTTATGTTTTGTTTAAGACTTATTTTGTAAAGGTGTCCTCAAAGCTAGCCAACCTTGTAGAAAATTGAGTGCTGAGAGTCCTAGTTAGCTGGGAGCATTAAACCGAATATCACAATCCAGGAATATGATTACTGATCATGGACCGAGACCGATTAACCCATTGTCGACCAATGGGCTATTATGAAACTTTAACATTTTTAGCGCAACTCAGGTGAAAGATATCCAGGTAATTTTAGTTTGTAAGTAGAGAGGAAGGATAGGATGGATCTACAGTGGTGAAGCCGCAAAGATCTTGCTCCCTGGCTGTGGATTTGAGGGAGAATTTAATTAAAATCAGCTGAGATTTCGAGGATTTATCGATAACGCTCAAAAAAGTTCCGCAACATGGGCACAACCGATTAGCCCATTTTATATACAAACACGAGTATTATGAAACTTGAAGAGGTTTAGCGCAGTTCAGGTGTTCTTGTACTTATTTTTTGCGTTAAAAGTGTAATTATACAAGAGATGGACATTTTGTACTAACAAGTTATACATACATATAACAACAAATTTAGTGTGTTTGTTTATTTGCATGCGAGTGTGCTCTCCTAATTATCTTTTTGTTTCGTGAATTGTGGAATTGCGTGAATCGTGGAATCGTTATAACGACCTATGCGAACTTAGCGTCGTAACAGCAGCAACAGCAACCAAACCTAATAATAATAAACCGCGTGTGTGCATTCGCCTACCAATGTACGCGTAATCGTATCTGCGTGTCTGTTGGTCCGGGTGTCTGTGTGTGTGCGAAGGGGCACTGCGAAGCCAAGACGGCCAAGTGTCAACAGTCGAGTACCTTGCATGATACCTTGCATCCATGCATGAAGATATTCTTTTCACTGGAATAATTGCGACGTGCAATATTTTATTGGATATTTTTCGGATTCAGTGGCACCCGAGCACTCAGTAAATGTTCGATTAAGAATTCACGTGCATAAATTATTTGGCGGTAATTTTTGCCCATACAAAATTTAAACATATTCAGATGTTCTATTGAATAACATATGGCACGCGCCATGGCGACCACGAGCCATCAGTTTGCATTTCCCTTTCAAACGCAAATCAAAATTAACATTCCCCTCTTTCTCTGGCACTGAAAATTAGAATCCCATGTGCGTCGTTTGCTGAGGGGCCGAGTACACCCATATAAGAGCTGCCACCATGTTGCAGCACACGATGACCAAGCGCAAAACGCTGATCATTGCTTGCTTTGGTATTGCGCTGGGCCTCTGCATCGGCACCGTGCTGAAAAACTACCGCGCGCTGGAAATCGTGAAGCGGTGCAATTTGCGTCCGACGAACCTCAAGACACCCAACGAGATAATTGGGCTGGAGGACGAGGACACTATACAGAACTCGCAGCGCAATCTCGTGTTCGTTGGTGTGATGACAGCCAAGAGTTTTCTGGAGGGACGGGCGAGAGCCGTGTATGATACGTGGGGCAAGGAGGTGCCCGGTCGCATTGCGTTCTTCAGCTCGGAGGGCAGCTACTCGGAGGAGCTGCCAGTGGTGGGGCTGAAGAACGTCGACGACCGCTATCCGCCGCAGAAGAAGTCCTTCATGATGCTGTATTACATGTACGAGCACTATATCGACCGCTTCGAGTGGTTTATTCGGGCCGACGACGATGTGTACATGGAGCCGGATAAGCTGGAGCGCTTCCTGCGCTCCATCGACAGCTCCAAGCCGCAGTTCATCGGCCAGGCGGGCAAAGGCAACAGCGAGGAGTTCGGCCTGCTCTCCTTGGAGTTTGACGAGAACTTCTGCATGGGCGGGCCGGGCGTGATTCTTAGCAGTGAGACCCTAAGGCGCGTGGCACCTCACATACCTACCTGTCTTAAGAATCTCTACAGCACGCACGAGGACGTGGAGGTGGGCCGCTGTGTCCAGAAGTTTGCCGGCATACCCTGCACTTGGAACTACGAGGTAGCCGATCACACCCGTCTTCATTACTTCCATGCTATTTCCCGCTAACTTATTTCGCCTATTTAGATGCAGTACATCTTGCGGCACAACTCCAGCGGACGCAACGCATACACGGGCAAGCTGAAACGCAAGGAGATACACAACGCCATCACCCTGCATCCCATTAAACAGGCGCCGCTCATGTATCGCCTTCACTCGTACATACAGGTGCGTAGGACACATGTTCCACACATCACACATTGCAGTTAACAGCCCGCTCTCTCCCCACCAAGCAGGGCCTGAAGGCGGAGGAGATGCGGCAAGAGTCTCTGCTGCTGCATCGGGACATCAAACGCATGGCCAAGTATCTGGAGGTGCCCGACGACAGCATCTACATGCTACCCAGCATCTCGCCGGACAGTGATTCGGGAAAGAGACACTTTCAGGATCACAATATACTAGGTACGTCCCGTCGCCATACACACATTTTTGTGATCCCTGATTGAACGCAACACGAAGTACATTTTCTTCATTAAACATTTTATTTGAGAGAACGCTATAACCAAAGAGAAAAAGAAACTTAGAAAGATGTGTCGACTTTTCGCTGAAGCTCGCATGGAGTGGCGCCTGAATCCAGTCCCGCCGCATAGCCCATTAGGTGGGGCAGCAGATTTTGTTCCATGATGCCGCTAAAAAGATGCGACTTAGGACCCATGGCAAAGACGGCCACGTCCTCGCCAGAGTGGACGCCCTTACGACCGTGAATGTAGCTGGGCGTGAAGGAAGCTGCAAGATAACAAAGAAGGAGAGCTCAATTATTGAAGCAACGATCTCATGGAGGATTCAGGGGCCACGTACTTTGACTAAGAGTCTTTCCTGGATTTTCGCGACGGCCGTCTTTGCCGTGGCTCTGCCACTTGCCAATGGCGTAGTTCAGGGTGCTGTACTGAACACCATTCACGTCCCGCTGGAGCTGGTCCATGCCCAGGATGGGGGTGCCGCGCTTCGCTGAACCAGACATGGTAAGACTGTGCGAGTGGTCGGCAGTGACCACGATGAGCGTCTCCCTGGGATCAGTCAGGCGGAGGGCCATATCAATGGCCGCATCAAACTCGAGCATTTCGTCCAGGGCATACCCGACGCGCGTCTCATGGTGGCCGTGGTCGATGCGACCGCCCTCGATGAACACAAAATAGCCGTCGGCATGCTCTGACAGGCGCTCGATGGCCACAGCCGTCATCTCGCTGAGGCTCGGCTGCTCTTTGTGTGCGGCCAGGTGATAGGCCATGTTGCTGTCGCTGAACAGTCCCAGCATGCTACCATTGGAGCTGACGCAGTCACGCATCTCACTGAGCGAGCGGGCGAAGCAGCCTTCCGGATTGACCGACTGCCAATGCTGCACCAGATCCCGGCCATCGCGTCGCTCGAGACTGAACTTACCCAATCCGCCGCCTAGGATCACCTTGAAGTGCCGGCCCGGCTGCTCATCCACCAGCTGTCGTGCGATCTCCAGCTCGTCGCTGCGTCTGGCTACGTGGGCAAATGCCGCCGCTGGACTGGCATCGGTCACACGCGTCGTCGTCACCAGCCCCGTGGCCTTGCCCGCGCGATGGGCCCACATGCTGAGGGACTCAACTGTCTCGCCGGCGGCGCTCTGGCCAACGGTGCCGCTGCTGGTCTTAACACCGCCCAAGTAGGCAGTGGCCGTACAGGCCGAGTCCGGGGACTGCTCGTTGGTGCAGTAGGTCTTGCACAGGCCAGAGTAGGGAAACTCCTCGACGGCCAGTTTGCTCTCCTCGCCGCTGCGTCCTTGGCGCTGGCCCTTCAAGATGCGCGCCGCTGTCAGCGTGGTGATGGACAGGCCATCGCCCAGCATCATGATGATGTTCTTGGCCCTACGCCCATCCGTGACCGTGTCCTGGGTGCGATCCAGTCGAGCCGCAACCTGATCGCACGCCTGCCTCAGCCAATAGCTGGCTGTCAGCTCCTCCAAGGCTGGTCCACCCCTTGTCGTTGCCTGCTCCCTCTCCTGCATCGTGAGTTGGGGTTCATCGGCACAGAAGGCCAGTGGCAGCGACAGGAGAGCGAGCGATAGCAGTATCTGGCCCAATTTTTGAGGTGGCATCTTCCAATAATTTTACTCGTGTACACTGGGAATTCCGTTTTGACTGCCTGCCAATCAGTCGTCAGAGATTAAATTTAAAGTCAGCCCCATAACAAGCAAAGCCTCCTCCCTTCCAGCGGCGTCATGTGATACGACGTCCAATTAGCATTCACTTCAATCACACTCAATTTCCTCCACTTATCATCCACTCGATCACTAATTTTGTGCTTTCGTTTTCCAATAGGAATCAGCCCGGAACTGAACAAGTTTGTGCCTGGGAGCACGGACGATCTGCTCGACTGGTCGTTCATAGCACGCAGCCTTTACTCGGCCAGCTCGGCGAATCCCAAGCAGAAAATCGTCTCGTCGATGCGCGAGGGACTCGAGGATGTGATCACCGAAGTGATGGAGAACATCAATAACTATTCAAGGCAGCGTGGACGGGTGATTGAGTTCCGAGAGCTGTTGTATGGCTACCATCGACTGGATGCCCTTCATGGGCAGGACCTCATACTGGATTTGCTGCTCATCTACAAGAAGTATCGGGGCAAGAAGATGACTGTGCCCGTCCGCAGACACCTTTACGTGCAGCGTGCCTTCACGGGCATCTTTGTGAAGGAGTTCGATGAGGATTTCTACAATGTCACCCTGCAGCAGAGTGAGTTTCGTTCTGCACATCCGCATCCGCCAAGCAAATTATTCTTAATTCTGGATACCTTTCAGGTCTGCTGGGCAGCATCCTACACAGTGGAATGGCTCGCCTGAGCAGCCACTTTACGATGGCCAGCAGCCTGCTGCCTCAAGCAGAGGACAAGATTGTGTTCGTGCTACCGATCTCCGGGCGACTGGGTACTCTTGAGCGTTTCCTACGTACCTACGAGCGCATTTGCATTAATGCGGAGCAGCACTGCGACCTCCTGGTGGTGATATTTGGAGCTCCAGAGGAGCTGGGCGAACACCTGCAGCTCTTGACCGATCTGCGGGGCCGCCACGTCCACCAGCAGGTGAACTGGATCCAGCGCAGTGGCTCTTTCTCCCGCGGTTTGGCCTTGGATGTCGCCGCTCGCTCCTCCTACATCCAGCCCGCAGATATCATCCTGTTCATCGATGTGGATATGATCTTCGAGGCAGCTACGCTGCAGCGGGTGCGGATGCACACGCAACGCGGTCGGCAGGTCTATCTGCCCATCGTGTTCAGTCAGTACGATCCTCAGCGTCGCTCAGATGGCACGGGAGACTTGCCGCCGCCCATCGACGATGAAAACGGATACTTCAGGCAGTTCGGGTTCGGCATCTGCGCCATCTATAAGTCGGACATACTGGACGAGGACATCAATGGCTTCGACAAGGACATCACCGGCTGGGGTCTCGAAGATGTCAAGTTTCTCGAGAAGATTGTTCGCGTGGGCACACGCCAGCAAGGCTTCCTTTCCAACACCGCAGAGCTGCCACTGAACTATAACGAGGCCGCCGAGCAGTGGCGTCGCCTCAGCGTATTCCGTGCCCCGGACCCCACCCTCGTCCACGTCTACCACGACATCAGCTGCGACATACAACTGGAGGCCGCCCAGTACAACATGTGTCTGGGCACCAAGGCCAACTCTTTGGGCAACACCCGGCTGATGGAGCAGCTATTCTACAACAGCCGCGATGACTTTCGCTTCATCGCAGACTTCAACAGGCAGAAGCAGCAGCTTCAGGCCAGATGATGGACCCCCATCCATATACCCCCTGTTGGCATATATAGTATTATATAGTACTAGGGGGCAAGCCCCCTTTTATGTAAATCGGTCCAGCCGTTTGGGACGAGTTCAGCCACAAACACTGTGACACGAAATTTTTATATATATAGATTTTTGTCCTAGTGTGTCTGTGTGTGAGGGGCGCACATTCTGCCAGTCCTTAATCTCCAATTCCAAGACTTAGCGAAAAGCAGTAGCTAGATTTGTAGATAGAAGGATAGTCCAGGGTGGTATTTGGAGTCTCAAAGTATGTCCTGCTCATGATTCCAGGCCGTTGATTTTAATTTAATTATAGAAGCAACGAATACCGGATTAAATTTCTGGCGATTCGCTCCAATGATAATAAAATATTTAAAACTATAACTATAAGAAAAATATTACGTAATTGAAGAACACACTAAAAATTATTTGAAAACTTATATCCATAACAAAAGAGACAGAATAGTTTTCAGTCGTATTCTTAAGTGATTGTTCAACAATAAATGGTCAAACAAAAACAGATGCGTCCAACCACTGAAGAGTGGTAGGGCAGAAGTGCGGGTTTGAATGGGGTTTACAGCCAATAATATCAGAACAAAACAGCAATATCAGAGGTTTCTTGAATGGATTATCGTTTTAGAAATGTTGGCTATTGTGCATGATCTAGCTAAGCCAATGGCTAACCACCTGGGGTCACGTGCAGTGAACATGGACTTTTGCTGTATGGTCTGCATGAAAGAGGAGCCCGGCCACCGGCTCCATTTACAGCCATGATGTGTTGCCGTCGCACATCTTGATTGGGGACAAAATTCACATTGCCCCCAGCTTGAATTTTAAGCTTTTGCACATTCCAGGGACCCCGAACAAGATCTCCGAGATCTGTCGCCGTGATTTCCATAATTCCATTGGAGAAGATTTTAGTAATTAAATACAATTAACTCGTTTTGCTGATTGCAGATAATCGCATTCTAAATGTGGTTATCGTAATTAGTTTCTGTTTAAATACGTCGTATGTCGTACATACATATTCATGTGTGCGAATTAGCTGGCGTACATACATATACATGAAATGTTTGATGCGATGTACACTTATCGATGTAGACATTTATCGATATATCGCATTTGCCTCGAATAGCAGGTACATGGAAGATACATGGGTGCAAGCTCCCATCGCTAAATCAGAAAAGAATCAACATTTCGTTTTTGTGTAAAATTGCGTTTAGCAATTAATTGTTGCTATAATTAGCAAATGGCGAACAACCTGGAGTCACGTGTGGTGGATCTGGACGTGGCCTGCCTGATCTGCCTGAATGAGGAGTCCGGCCACATCTCCATTTACAGCCATGACTTGGAGCCGCCGCACACCCTGATTGCGGACATGATCCGCTGTTGCACCAGCTTGCAACTGGAGAGTTTGCAAATGCAGCGCTGGCCGGACAAGATCTGCGAGCAGTGCCACAGTGAACTGGCAGTCGCCTACCGCTTCTATGAGAAGTGCCTGCTGATCGAAAAGCTTTTCCTCACTGCGACCAACAGCGCTCTTCTCGTCGACGTCGACGAATTGGCCAAGAACCAGCAGCTGAAACTTGATTTGGAACAGCATCACGTCAAGCTGCCATCCAGCTTAAAAATCAAACGCGTCGAAGTGGATGCAGACATTCCTCTTGCAAGTCGGACGGTGGTGTGTTCAGTGTCAGCAGCGCCCAGGGCAATCACAGTACAAACCATTGGGTCTGGCTCAATATTAACTACAGATGCAGCGACCACAACAGCTGCTCCGATTCTTCCCGTCACCAAATTTGAGTACTTTCAGGAGGACGGCGAGGACACAGACTCACTGGGCCTGTTGCCAGATACCTCCGATTCAATGGTCATGTCGTTGGACACCCTCATAGAGACGGTGCCCATTAAGGAGCAGCCAGAAGACGAAATATCGTCGGATGAGGAGGATAAGAAGAGGACCGTCCCACAATCCTGGGACGAAAATCCTCCGAGCCCAGATCATGCTTATGAAATCGAAACGATACTAACAAAGAAAACTCAGGGGGGGCCGCAGACTGAGCTGCCGCCACCGCCGCGGACTTCATCACGGGCCCTCAACACGATCCAACGATGCAATATAAGCAAACGCACTTACAAACGCGTCACACCGATCTTTAAGAGGGAGGTTGACGACGGCTACGTGCTGTTCGATAGCGAACAGATAGCAATTCCGGAGACACGTCGCCACGCGGAGCGTGCGCGCAAAATCTGTCATGTGTGCGGGAACACCTACAAGTATCAGCATGCCCTCAACGCACACATGCGGCGCCATAACAACGATCGTCCCTATCCGTGTGAGGTCTGTCAGAAGGCCTTCATATCGAACGTGGAGCTGCGCCGGCATATGCGTGTCCACACAGGGCAGAAGCCCTATGGGTGTCGCTACTGTGACCGCCGCTTCTCTGACTTTGGCAGCAGCAAAAAGCACGAACGCATCCACACCGGCGAGCGTCCGTATGTGTGCGAGGTGTGCCACAAGGGCTTTGCCTACGCCCACGTGCTGACCGTACACCGGCGTACACACACCGGAAAGAAGCAGTTCCAGTGCACGCAGTGCGACAAGGGATTCACCAAGAAGAACTACTTGGCCGCCCACCTGGATCAGCACAACGGCCTCACTACGTCCGCCCCAGCGGCCAAGCGTCCGGCCGCACGCAAGCTGCAAAAGAGGCATGTCCCGGAGGCACTGTTCATCGGTCAGTTAATGCTTGGTTCCGAGCCGCCCAAGGTGCTGGAGGAATGCATTGTCACCCACGATTTCATGTTCAACGAAGAGGACGAGGCCGATGCCGACGATCATGATCTGGAGGCGGCCGGGAAGAAACAGGAAATGGAGCTGGACGATCCAGAGCCGGAGCACGATGACTTCGACGATGTTGATGTCTATCACCACAGTGTGCGCTCCGTCAAGGATGACCCTTATGCGCTTGTCGGGGATCTGCTGGACTCCGAGGAGTTCGCAGACGATTCCAAATATCTGATTGACTAGTATTAGTATACGGCCTCGATCCCGCCCCGCCCACTCTCACCCTAGTCGTTTTGTGGAAGTGAATGCGAATTCGAATTATGGAGATTGCTCTATAGCAGCTGTATAAACACTGGACTTGACTATGTGCTACAAGAAGAATTCCATGTGCCACGGCATCCAATTTTGGGAGCCGCGTCAGCATCGAAGAAGAACAACTGTGCAAACCTAGAAGAGTGCCGTTGGCACCCCATTAAGATTGTGCGGTGGTAACTATTGTAGATTTATTACATTCTCACATTCACATTGTAACATTCAGCGTAGATTTTCTATAACTATAAGAGAAGAGAACCTGTACGGAGTAGGGGCACGGGCCTCCGTGCCGGAGATGGGTTAATTGTTCTAGAATAGTAGTATAGTTGCTGTTCTCATCGCCACCGCTCTCCACTGTAGTACCGCGATGAGATGGCACAAAAATGAACTTCTTGGCCACGTTCTTGAACCGGTTTGTATGTCTGTGGTGTGTTTGTGTTTTATGCTGCGGCTCTGTTGTGTCGCCTGTGGCGGCGGGGTCAACGCCACAATTTATGGTACGATACATTAAATTATTTGTTAGGCTAATGCAAAATCTAATTTTTTCTCGCCCTAGACATTGAAAATGTTCGTACAAAATATATACATACATATATGCATATGCATGTAAAAACGAGTGTTTGCGGGGAGGGGGAGGGAGTCGGTTGGATTACTGATGGAACAATAAAACTTGAACATCGGTGTGTGTGGGGAGCTGAGGGCTGGGCTCTAGCTAATCCTCGAAGGTGATGCGTCCGGGGCCATGGTTCTTCATGTAGCGCCTGTAGGCCTTGTAGCGTGGATTCTCCGCCAGCTTCTTCTTCATCTCCTCGTCCTGTTCTGCCTTCCACGCCTCGAAATTTTCGCGCTTCCACAGCTCCAGATGCAGATACTCCTCGATCTGTTTTTCGTGCTGCGCATTGAACTGATGATGGCCCATCTTAAGGTAGCGCCGCACCAGATACAGTTTCTGGTCGCGGCCGTACGGCTGCTTGAGGAACGTATAGCGCCAGAACCACTGGCCATGCCACACGATGAACGTAAGCAGCGTGTAGGGGCAAATGAGCAGCTGCACCCAGAGCACGTCCCACAGTGTGGGCTTCGCATAGCCGCCCTGCACGTCCATCTTCTCCTCGATGACCTTGCGTATTATGCGCTCCAGCTCTTCCTTCTGGTCGGTCTTGGCCATGCGGTTCTTGCCCTTCTTCTGGATGCGCTCCTGTATCTCTTCGCGCGCTATGTCTAGCGCCTGGTTGCGGTACTTGGGCACCGTGGCAAAGTACTTGATGGCCGAGTCGTAGCGCTGCCAGCCGGAATAGTACTGTATTACCGATATAATAGTCAGCACTACCACGATCACAATGCGCACATCCACCTTGGGCGCCACGCGACGGCGGTAGTAGCGATAGTAATGGGCATAGTACGCATCCGGGTTGTCCAGCATGTAGTCGTAATCATTGCGCGACTCCTCGTCGCGAAGGATCTCGTAGGCAGTGGCCAGAAGCTTGAACTGCTCTTCCGCTAGGGCCTTGGCCTCGGAGCCGCGATGCAGATCCGGATGGTACTTGCGCGCCAGCGAGCGGTAGGCCTTGCCAATCTCCGACTTTGACGATTCACGTGTCACGCCGAGCACATCGTAGCAGTCTTCCTTGCCGCAGTAAAGGCCCTCGAGAAGGCCCAGACACAGCGTTGGCAGCGCCACCAGGGCCAGCAGACAGGTAGCTTGGAGACGCATCTTGGGAGGTTATGGCGGTGATGTGGGGTGGGTGTGGGTTGCAGCGGTGGCAGTAAATGCTCGCCAACAGCTGTTTGCGGCTACAGAAAGCGGAGCGGCAACGTCTCGTCACCGACTGGGGAGCAACTGGTGAGTGAGCCCACTCGTTTTGGGGGGCACGTTGTCGCTGGCCTTTGGTCTGCTTCCGATTGATCCGCTTGCAGGTTAGACCTTTCCCTCCTACGGCCTTTAAGCCCGCTCAAGTTGAGGCCAAAACGAAAACGTATATTTAACTAGGGATGGGTTTCGATATAATGTGATATATAAGTTCAAAACGATATGATAATTTAAAATTCGGCTAGAGACTTCTTGCTTAACCAGCTGCGGTCACACTGCCATCAAGTGTCAAATATTAATACTTATATGGCGCCACACAAGGGCCGCCCAACCGCTTTTCCTTAACGCCTAGTACATACTCAGATCAGATCCAAAAACTAGTTTTTGGCAAACAAAATATTCTGCTGGCAGCCAGTGGTGTAACCAGAGGTGTGCACTGCATTCCGTACGGTTACACTGCTCAGACAGCTGTTTGGTTTTGTATAAAGTTAATAAAATGCACTTCTTCGGCTGGGGTCGCTCTTCCCCAGGCATATCCTGGGCTCCCCAATATTTTATTCGCAAGGTAATGTATCTGACTGTCAGTAGCAGCAGATGGCGACGACTCCCGTGCCGACCACCGTGAAGACAAAATGTTTTGAAAACCATATTTGTTATATTCATGAAAATGAATAAAAATAATATTTTATAACATCCATATAATTGTCCTTTACATAATGCTGCATTAATTAGATTCTATTTGTCTTCATTTTTTTAAATTGCATTTGGTTTTTTGGTCTCATATTGCGTATGTTTGCTGGCAAAATATTTCAAATTGTTAAATCTTTCGAGGCTGGTAGAAACATACCAGCAAATACCTTCGAATGCTTTTCTAGTATATACCGACCTTTTTTTTTGTTGATCTGGTATTGCAAAAATACCAGCGAACGGCACCACTGGGCGAAGTATATCGCTCTCATCTCTATTTAAAATTCCAAAAATGAAATGTGCATTCTAAATGGTAAAAGTAGTATCCTTAAAAAAAAAGTTCCACAAACCTCAATTGAAGCCCAAAACGAAACCACAAACCTTTGGGGTAACTTATTTTAGTACTGGAGCAAATGGCAGCAAAAAAAGCAATCAAAATATGGCATGCACAACACAAACACACACGCAAAGCGACACCCACACCTCATGAGCAAAGCAAGTTTTTTGTGAATTTTAAAATCAAAATGCAGAAAAAAAAACTACTGCAGGCGGTATCTAAAAAAAAAATTAATTAGCTGATTGATCACAAAATGGTTAATAAAGGTTAGTGTTTTATGTATTTGCGCTCGTGTGTGTGTGCGTTTCGTTGTGTTGCAAAACAAAAACACCCAAACCTTCAGCACCACCACCACAGCTGCAGAAGCAGGTTAGCCCAAAAAAATATCCGCATCAGCTTAACCCCTTGAAAACCTCAAATATTAAGCTCAGCGATATAACGGCAAGTGCGCGTGTCGGTGAAATATGCAATATAATTATCTAGTTTACATACATATCTATGTGCATACTTTGTATATTTTATCTTTTTGCATTTGCACTGCGGTACTTCTCTACCGTCGCGCCGCCGTGGGTGCCCCGCCTAGCTGTGCGTGAGTGAGTGAGATGGACAAGTCACTTAATGGCAAGGCAAAATAAACAGCAACACCGTGAGAAGGATAGAGAGAGAACTAAAGGCCCTAATATCGACTATGTGATAGGGGATACCCGCTTCACGGATGTATTTTTTACCCAATGTCGTAGCAATATTTATCCGAGCGGAACAATTTTTGGTATACAGGTAGATAATACGTGTGTATCAATATTTTGAAT
The DNA here is from genome assembly GCA_018150885.1 of Drosophila tristis. Lineage (NCBI taxonomy): Eukaryota > Metazoa > Arthropoda > Insecta > Diptera > Drosophilidae > Drosophila > Drosophila tristis. Next base: position 252,209 of record JAECWT010000125.1, read on the forward strand.
TTGCATGTTCGTGTTTTTGAAAGTGTGGCTGCCACAAACCATCTTTCGATGTGCGTCCCATATCTTGCAATTGATAATTCCGTGGATTTATCTGGCATCGAGTTCTTCGTAGGCACCTTGCACTCAAAACTTTTGTGTGTTTGTACCGGTTAGCCAGGGCCAGGTTACCCAAAGAACAAGAACTTGGAGGATTGACCAACAGTTTGTCAAAGTGAATTGCATTTTATTTTGCAACCCAGAAGAGGGAGGGAGTAATCATTTCCGGCCCAATTAGGTGTATTTAATCAATAAATTGTACCATAATCCATCGGGGCTGGCTAGTGTTTTTCAACGTTTAATCTCTGTCACTGGGTACTGTTTCAGCCACATGGGAACCATGACAAAAGACTACGACTATCTTTTAAAAGTTCTTCTGGTGGGCGACAGCGATGTGGGGAAGCACGAGATACTTTCCAACCTGGAGGATCCTTTTCCCGAAAGTCCCTTCTGCAGCGGAAATGGTGAGTGGGCAAGAGACTTAAACCGGAGATTTCATCAACATATCCTATTTTCTAATCAAATAGATTGCACCTCTCACATCCTCCAAACGGTAGCGTACAAGACAACAACAATACTATTGGAGGGTAAACGGGTGAAGCTCCAGCTGTGGGACACTTCCGGGCAGGGGCGATTTTGTACAATCATTCGCTCGTATTCTCGCGGTGCTCAAGGTATTATACTAGTATACGATATAACGAACAAATGGAGCTTCGATGGCATCGATCGATGGCTTAAAGAGGTCGACGAGGTGAGTATTCATTATATCACATTTTAAAATACACGGACCTATGTATAATCCTTCTCTTCCCAACCTACAGCACGCTCCGGGCATACCCAAGGTGTTGGTGGGAAATCGCCTGCATCTGGCTTTCAAGCGGCAGGTGGCCGCCAAACAGGCCGAGACCTATGCCAGCCGCAACAACATGTCCTGCTTCGAGATATCGCCGCTTTGCGACTTCAACATACGTGAATCCTTCTGCGAGCTGGCCCGCATGGCGCTCCATCGCAACGGCATGGAGCACATTTGGCGCAGCAATAAGGGTAAAATTTAATCTCATACATTCTTCTGCTCGCAGTGCGTCTTTTAAACTAAAAATAAAGTCAGGCCAGCATCGTAGCTACTTCAGATCGTGCAAAACTAGAAGAGAATCATTTGAGAAAATATAATCGTATCCATAATTTGTTTTTTGGCAGCGAGTCATAAATGGTGCCGTATGTAATTCAAATATCCATGCACGGGCCTAGATATCGATTAAATTTAGTTACTCGGAAACATTGAATATAATAGAATCATTGCATCTTCCGAAATACTCTATCGATAAAAAAAGTTATGCAAAGATAATAAAATGTATGCATTTTACTCTGATAGCGCACAAACACCAGCGCTCACATTCTCTTTGTTACATTCAGTCGCCTTCTCACTAGATGCGGCATCTATAGGTTTCAAAATCCTTGATTTGTCTCCAAATAAAGACAGGCTTTTAAATCATTGTTGCAATATAGAACTTGTAACTTTTCGGGAAGTTTTCTTTATATTGAAATTATGAGATATGCAGATTTGATCTAATGAAGCATAGTGGCATATTAAGTATCCGAAAAGGGACTGGTTCTGAATGATGCCAGCGCATGCTAATGGATTAATTATCACTCGAATTTACAAGCTAGTATAAGATTGAAGATGTGTAGGAATTGTAGAGAAGGTAGATTAATATGGTTATTATTCGACATACGGGTCGAATCGGGTTTCGCGGTTTTCACCGCTAAATTCCTCGTTAAGGCAAAAAATATAACATGTTTTTACAAATGGTGCGATTTTTACAACACGTGCAACTTCCATTATTTCTAAATAAGCATCTTTCGACGAAACTTCAATGCAGAACTCATATAAAAAAGTGTAAAAATTTTGGCATTATATTTTAAAGGTCACCTGGTTATGTTTACGTGTTTTATGGCAAAGATGAAACTTTGAAATAATTTTTGCACGCAAACTCTTGATAAATCTTTGTCCATGAAGCCAATTTTTTTTGCGATTTTAGGAGAATAGGCCCTTGTATCGAACATGGTCATAATTATTTACGTTTGCAACTGTCTAATGTATGAAAAACGCACTGACGCCCAGTTCATCCACATGATATCACATATATATATATATTGAACTTCCTTTCCTTCCTTCAGTTCTTTCGCTGCAGGAGCTGTGCTGCCGGACGATTGTGCGGAGGACGAGCGTGTACGCGATCGATTCGCTGCCCCTGCCGCCCTCGGTGAAGTCCACGCTCAAGTCATACGCTTTGACCACATCGCAGTGCTACAATTCGCTGACGCAGAGCTCGAAGAGCAAGAACCGCTGCAAGACGCCGACGAGCAGCAGTCGGAACAGCTGTGCGATCGCGTGATCGCTGCCTTGTAGGTCGCTGCTGCAGCCCCACGGCCCACGCGAGCTGCCTACAACATCTGCCTACAACGTTACCCCTTCCCCATTCGACATTAACTATAATTCAACTATAATTATGTACTATAGGTTAACACACACCCCACATATTACCCTACGTACATGGAACCCTCTCCGTAACTCGACTTACATTATTATTATTATTTTGTTTGTTTCCATCGAGATTGATATGCTATATATTTATTGTCACCATAAAAGAAGGTTTAATTTTTACACAGTAAAATTTAAATTTTAGTTAATTATAATGCTCCATCTTACATCTCAGATCCCATATCCCCTGTATCTTTCGATCCCTTGCATTATTCTAATGTTGTTAATATTATTATGTTTGTATAATTCTTATATGTAAAATGCGGACAACTCGAACAACACTAAAGCCACCACAACACCCATATTGTCCACAACCACTGACCGAACCGAAATGAAAGTGTAAGATCAGAAAGATGAGACCATCGGGGCACCTATTATTGAATCATACCACATTTTTTTTGCATATTTTTTTGTTCGGTTGCTAATAATTTAAACATATTCTTAGAGATAAATGTATTCGGGAGCGAATCCCGCGGGAGAACACACGCTTACACAGTGGGCGAATTGATAAAGATAATTTAGAATGAACCAAGAAACAAACACTTTCTCTCTGTCTCTTTTTGGCTTCTTTCTCAAATGCACGTATTGAACGGTCTGCTCTTTGTCTCCTTCTATTTCCTGTCTGCCATCTCTTTCGTTTTGGAGATGGGGATCGGGAGCGAAAAAGTGAAAGTTGAGTGCATATTTAAAAAAACGTTTCAGATTAGAAAGTTTTCAGCCATATATTCTGGCATAATTCCAATAAAATTGTTTGGCAGTTCTACACTTGTTCAATCACTTCATGGGGAATGAAGAGATAATATTTTATATGTAAAATCAATCAGTTTTTAGATGCAATCCTTTTAATTATTCAAGAATTACAAAACAGATTCTTTAAATTCGATTGAGGTCTAGGCTGATAGATTTTATATATTGTACATTTATCATTCAATTTTTGTTTAAGTTTCAGATATTGAAAAATTAATTTTAATTCCAATTACGGGTATGTAAAAAGGAAACAAAATTATTCAATTTCACTAAAATTATATGAAATCCGAGACAGAAATGAATTATATTAATACAAATTGTAAAAGACTGAGTAGAGGGAATAAAAATATTGTATTTTTGATTGTTTTTAGTTTGGTAATCAAATTAGCCAAACATTTTTCAAACCTCAAGGTGAGGAAAGCTCTTTAGAAAACTTTAATTAAAATTAGCTAACAATATTGAAGAAATATATATATAATATATATATATATATATATAAATATATATATAATATATATATATATATATATATATATCGAAAGTAAGAACACATTTTCAGTCTAAAGAGAATCTCATGAAACTTTCCAAATTGATTTTGCCATAAAAATGTATCCGAAAATCTGATAATATTTAGCTACTCTATGATTTATTTGAGGTATTTTAAGACCTATTTTTCTCCGATTTGTTTCGTTTTCAACATCTGTTTGGTAACAACCTGTACCTGTGAGTATGATTAACAGCCCGAATGCAGAGTCAATTTGGTATTGTAATATTATTTAAATGATTTAATTTGGCTTTTGCTTCGGTCTGATTGGGATCGATTGAGATTTGGGTTTGGGTTTGGCCTTTCGCCCGAACCTACATCTCAACCTTCTACACCATCTTTTTCTTCTGTTTCGATTGCTATTATTATTTGTTTTGCGCTTTGTTTTACACAACTCGCCTAGTTGGCCAATAAAATTGGGAGCCGGTGCACCATTTAGGAGGCAAAGCGATACAAAAAACTTTAATGCAAATGTAAAGCAAAATTATTGCAATAATATTTGGTTTTTGACCGTTTGCTTTAGGAAATTCAACTCGAGTATGAGGGTTATTTGTCTTAAAATAAAATTGTTTTGTGCAATGCTATCGGTAGATTCCCTAAAAAGAGATTAAATAACCAAATTTGAGTTGTTTAGTCCTACTATGTAGTAATATTCTTAACGAGCTTCAGGCCAAGTTGCCATTCAGATGGGACTACTTTTGTGGTTTCTTTTTCTAATCATGACCGTTTGGTCGCTTCTACAAATGTTACCCTACAAGAGACGCCCTCGTCGTCATTTCGGTATTGAGAAACTCTTGGCTGGGGCCAAACCTCACCTGACCCGCACTGACCTTTCCTACTCTCTGCGGTCCAAAACTGCAATACCTGGCAGAGGCCGAGCCCAGGGCCAGGGGCTGGAGTGATGCTAATACCATCATTAGGTCGTTCCGAACCCCGTTGCCGATTCGTTCATGCCTGACGGATCAATATATTTGTTGGTTTTGGTCTAATTATGGAAATGCGCTTGGCTTTTGGATTGAACTCATTTGCATTTCCCACTGGTTTCTGGTTTTCTGTCGAAACTTCTTCTAATCCGTATATGCTCCAGAGGTGCTCGAAGTGAACGGGGCATGTGTGGGGGATGCCCATGAAGATGACGAAAGCAAGACGAGCCACCAAACTCTTCAAGCGAAAACCGGAGACGAAGATGGAGATGGAGCATGGAGATGGATCGTCTCGTAACAGTCTGCTCTGCCAGCTCTTCGATCTCTGCGGTCACCGAGCGATCGAGCTGATATCTGTATAAAAGCCATCGACTGCAGGGAGTTCGTTATCAGTTTACTCAACGCTTTCGTCGGCTTTGTGAAGTTCCAGAGTTTTCGTCCCCCCAAGCAAGAAACTTCCAGCAATGAAGGTAAGTCCCCCAGACCTCACCAACCAAGGAGCGCTTTCAACATGTTCCTCCTCTTCTTCTCGCAGATATTCGTGTGTCTCTTGGCTGCTTTGGTCGCCACCAGTTCGGCTGGCTTCATCGGAGGCGGCTCCGGCGGTGGAGGCTACAGTTATGGCGTTGGCGGAGGTGGTGGCCATCAGGAGGTGAAGACCATCAAGGTCATTCACCAGGAGGGCGGTGGCTACTCAGGCGGTGGACTTGGCGGCGGCTACTCCGGTGGTCATCAGGAGGTGAAGACCATCAAGGTTATCCACCAGGAGAGCGGCGGACATGGCGGTGGTTATTCGGGCGGACATGGCGGTGGCTATTCCGGCGGACACCAGGAGATCAAGACTGTAAAGGTCATCCATGAAGGAGGTCATGCTCTGGGCGGCGGTGGTGGCTATTCCGGCGGACACGACTACGGTTATGGCGGACATGGACACGGACACGAGGACGTGAAGACCATCAAGGTTATCCACCAGGAGGGCGGTGCACAGGGACACGGCGGTGGGTACTCCGGCGGACACCAGGAAGTGAAGACTGTTAAGGTCATCCACCAGGAGGCTGGTGGTCACGGCGATTTTTCCGGTGGACATGGCGGTGGCTTCTCCGGCGGACACCAGGAGATCAAGACTGTAAAGGTTATCCATGAAGAGGGTCATGCTCTAGGCGGCGGCGGTGGCTATTCCGGCGGACACGACCACGGATATGGCGGACATGGACACGGACAAGAGGAGGTGAAGACCATTAAGGTTATCCACGAAGAGGGCGGTCATAGCCACGATCACGGCCACTCCCACGGAGGTTTCGCTGGCGGTCAAGAGGAGATCAAGACCATCCAGGTGATCCACGAAGAGGGACACTCGCACGGACACGGTGTGGCTTCTGTGAGCAACGAGTACCTGCCACCTGTGGTGTTGGCTCCCCAGCCCGGCTACTTGCCCCCATCAGGTGGCTGGAAGTAAATCTCTTCTACCGGCCACCCTTTCTGTGATTCGGCCCGTGTCATGGTTCCCGAACTGATTCCGAACTAATCCCGAAATCCCCCATCCCCCCTACACCACCTTTGTTAAGTAGTTTTAGACATTTTTTTCTTCCCATTTGTTATTTTTTTTTACTGTTATACGTATATCCATTATACCATCCCTTTAGTTGTAAATCGTTCCTCCCTTGAGGAGAAAATAAATCATCTGTAAATTATAATGCTTCTGATTTTTGGCTTCAATTCGGGTGGTAAACTACTAATCATTAAAATTATACAAAAAATTGCCAAAGGTACGAACTTTTTAGTAAATCAACCGGCCGCTTTAGCGGAACTGTAGCAGAGCGATATCTTTACTTAAAGAAAACGATATATGCATGTACATACGAGTATGCATCTTATCCATCTGGCATCAGGCCAACAAGTGGAGCCCAAACAAAAAATAATGTTAATGTTCTTCATTCACAGTTGAATTACATAGATTCACTTTTCATTCGATTTCCTTCGTACGATTTGCCCTTTCGAATGGTTTCAGTTTCACTTTCAACTCTATCAATCGACCAAAATTACCATAAACAAAGCCAAATTAGCGGTAGCTCAACCGTTCAACCGACCCGTTAATGGATTGGGTTATCGCTGTGTATACTTAAAATCGTAAAGTTTATTGTTGTTTGTTATGTATTGTATTTGTGTGCATACTCGTAAGAGTTTGTGTGTTTGGGTGATTCAGTGCGCTATATCTATAAACGGAATAAATTAATTTTGGTGCGCACTCGGCTTGCTTCAGCTTCAGCTGGAGCTCGATCTCGATCCGAACCTCACATGTGGGGCCAATCGTAACGTCGTCGCTTGGCCGTGTCCTGCTCTAGGCGATTTCCGCTGCTGGCACTGCCTCGCAAATATTGGTGCAGAGGCAGTGGCTGTGGCGAGGATGAGGTGACTCCAAGCTGCAGGCTACTGGATGTTGTTGGCCGCCAATTGGATGGCAGCCAGGGCGTGTCAAAGGGAGATGAATTCTCCAGCGGGAAGTTTCCCGGAATGATTGATTGATGACTCCCTGGGAGGTTGTTTTGGGCGCTGACCTGCTGCTGGTCGTTGTGGACTCTCATATTGAGCAGCAGCTCTCCGTCGTCGTCGATAAGATTGTACATCTGGGTGCCGGGATACTGGCTCTTGCCACCCCTAGGATGGGCCAGTTCCAGGCGGACCTGCTGCGGCTTCTTGGGCTTGGGTTGCGGTTTGCTTTTGGGATGGTGGCCGATGAAGCGCGAGGCGCGATCTGTGGCCTGTAGCTGCCGAAGGATACCCAGCGGCAGCAGTAAATCCGATTCGAAGGGCATGAAGCCGCTGGCCCTCACCTTAATGATGTTCCTCACCAGCGGCTGCTGCGGGAGGCCGTAGCCGTAGCCCCTTACTAGACACAAAAGGCTACAAAGGCTCAATGCGCTGACACTTAACATTTTTGATTTGAGCAGTAGCGAGTATCTTCCTTGTCTGTATATTATGGATAATGTTCTGCAATCCCTGAACTGGTGTTCCCCTATTTTATTCACTCACAAAAGTAATAGCACAACAAAAAACACCAAGAAACACTGATATTTTATCGGGGATTTGGATTGGGCAGGGTTTGTAGAGAGCCAGTGGAGCTCGTTCTAGGCCCGTGTTGCACCAACTGACCAGCGACACGCTGACTGACGGGGCAGGCAGGCCGAGCTGAGTTGGATTGAGGGAAGCACTGTGCACTGCGCTCATAAAAACGAATTAATTAGAGAAAATACCGTTTGCCACAGCCGCACTGTGGGCCAAAAGGGTGAAAATTCCGTGGTAACAGAACTATCACATGTTTCATTTCAAATTTTGAGCAAGAAAATCATTTAAATAAATTATATTTAAATCAGAATCGGATTAAATTGTAACACTTTCATTAGCCAAATTCTCAGGATATGAGTATATGTACTCGTATGTACATACATAAGTCGCTGCTAACCAATGGAAGTCACTGGATTTTTTATATAGGGGAATTCCTGTCCCATACTGTTGACCTTTCATTCTTTCGTGCTAAGTTATAGATGTTATCCAGAGATGAATCACTTTCGACCCACTGTACATGAACATGGCCAACACTTTGAATTGAAAATAAAAACATAACTGGCCGCGAGCCATGGCGTTTATTGTTTGGGGCTTGTTGTTTGACGGCCAGCAGCTGAAAGAGCAGAGCAGAACAGAGCAGATCTTTCCTCTATTTTTCCCTCTAGTATTACAGGTATTTCTACGTATGAGCAAAACATAGCATGGACATAATTATTAATATGTCGTACTCGTATGTATGTACATATGTGTTGGCTTATAACTTATTTATGCCAGAGTTAACAAGAATAATTCTTTGAATGGCTGCTGCTGCTTCTGCCTTCTGGTTGGCATCAAACTGGTTCACAAGCCATTAGAGTGGCTATTAAAACCCGACCCATCCACTCTCACTGCGACCTGGAATAGTGGGCCTGAACAAAGCCCAAACACACACATACATTTCTGTGGCTCATTAGCATTGAAACAAAGTCCGATCTCCGCCCCAACGTACATACAATGTATATATGCCCGGTAAAAAGTAAAATCGCCATGCAAGGCGGGATGTGTTTAAATTTTTATTGACACCATGTTCTGCCAGTTGACAATTTATTCCATGGTCCACTGGGGCTTTTCACTCTCACTGCTTCGCATCTGTAGTATTGGGGGATATATACATACGATGATGTGGTAAGGGGCGATACGGTGGCAGTGAAGGCATTTAATACTACGATACTTCCCAAAAAATATTTTGCTCCTATATATTCTCAAAGCAATCGATAATCTATGGATACAAAACGCAGTGTACCGAAGCGCTTAGCATACTGTAGCCCTCAAATCACAATTCATATGACTGAGCCATTGTTCGATCAAAAACAAATTTCGCTATTTGTGGATGTGTGTAACGCGGAAAAGGAAACGCTGTCCGTCCGTTCTGATGAGCGCCTAGATCTCAGAGAATATAAGAGATAGAGCAACAACATTTCGTTTCCAAATTCATGTGATATCAAACTGATACAAGTGTATTTCAAAAGTTTGCCTCGCCCCTTACCGCTCCCATAAAGGAAAAATCTATGGCATCCAAAATTTTGAAGATACGGAAACAAATTCAATTGCAGTGGTTACCCCACCACTTTACAGCGCTGCAGCCATTGCTCATTCTTGTTCTCGCTCATACACACTCTGTACACACAGTGTACCATTTAGATAACAGATGTAGCTCACATATATGCTGACTAAGTGTGGGTATGAAAGTAGAGACGCGGCCACCGAAGCGAGTCAGAACGTTCCCTCTCGTCGATTTTGTTTTTTTTTTTTGATTTTTATTTCTCATAGACGTCTAGCTGTAAGGTGTATCACTAAGATTAGGAACAAAAAAATGTCAAAAAAAAAATGTCCATATGTATATTTATGTATATAGTATGCGTGTATGTGTTGTATGTATGTATATGTTAGAGAGAGGGATATCTGTACAATTAGAGTAGAGTTTATAGACTTAGACATAGGTGTATGGCTAATTGACTAGAAATATACTCGAGAGAGCTATACTCTCGTATTCGGACTAACCTAAAAATAAGACCTGTTTCAAAACTATCCTCGATCGGCGAGTTGCTTCCATCCTCGTTGCTCGGCTCCCCTCCCCATCGGATGGGTTTCAATATGGTTTCATAATAAATATTTACATATACAAATACTGTTGCTCTAAAGAATTAGTTAAGATATTGATTTAGCTTTAGATTTAGGTGTAGGTGTAGTTGGTGTTAGGATGGGCATAGATCTAGTCCAATGTGATGTGGGGATTCGTGTAGGTGAAGCCATGGAACTGCTTCTGGTCCATGGAGGCTAGTATCTCCTTGTCGATGGGTGTGAGCCGAACCCGTTCTCTTGTGAACACCCGATCGAAGTATTGCGTATCCAGGGGATGTTTCTGCGGGAGCCAAGAGATTACCAAAAATTGTGAGTACATTCTATGAATCTATAGTATATGGTTGCAGATCACTTACCACTTGGGGCTTGAAGGGAGGCTCGATTTGCCGCTTCTCCAGCAGATTCCAGTCGATGGGCCTGAAGAATATGTGATCGGCTATATCACCAGCTGTACTGTATTGTGAGCCAAGCCTTTTCGCATAATCCTTCTCCAGCAACTGCAAAAACCAAAAACCAACGAAATTATATTGAATATTTCCTAGAAGAAGATTTATAACTTACCCCCTTGAGTATGCCCGTGGCCTCAGCGGATATGTAGACGGGAAACCATGGAATTTCATTGCATATGGACCAAAAGAGCTCATCCTCGTCACAGCCACTGAACGGCGATTGTCCGATCAGCATTTCATAGAGCAGCACACCAAATGACCACCAATCGACATTCTGATTGTACTTTTCACCCTGCACGCAAAAAAAACACCAATCAAATTTTACGAAATATATGAAATATCTATCAATAATAAGGGATAGATGATTTTTAACCTTAATGATTTCGGGCGCCATATAATCGGGTGTGCCGCAAAAACTGTCGGCTGTCTTGTCCAAGTAGATCTGCAATTTACACATGCCGAAATCGGCAATTCGCACATGCCCTTCGTAGTCCAGCAGAACGTTATCCAATTTGAGATCCCTGAATTATAAATAATAGCAATAGAAAGAATATTAAACCATATACGATAAAATACGATATGTGATGCTTACCTGTAGATAATGCCTTTTTTGTGTAAAAATTTGAGGCCAGAGATTATTTCAGCGCCATAGAATCGGGATCGCTCCTCGGAGAAGCGTCCACTCTCCTGTATGTGGAACATGAGATCACCGCCATTCAAATACTCCATTACAAAGAACAAATGGCTCTGAAAAGCATGGGATTAGATGAGAGATAAAGAAATAACAGATAAAGAGAGATAGTACGCACTGGCCCTCAATAGAATGCATCCTCAAAGTCATAAATAATTAAAATACCTTCTAATCGGTGTCAATGCAAGAGACGCCGATGCAAGATGCAGAATCAAATGCAAATGCAGAACAGAAACAGAAACTTATTGAACGCGCAGCTGGGACGGACAGGCACCCTGATCTACATGGTGAGCTGACTGACTCTGTCATGTCCGACCGACGCCGTGTTCCCCAATCGATGGTCACTCACAGAGGCAGTAATTTATAGAACGTTTTACCTTTTCTCTGGCTAATTATAGACGGCACAACTAATCGATCAATTGGTATTTGGTGTTCTGGTATCTGGTGTTTACCTATGAGCACACTGGGCGATGATGACCTCGCCGGGGGCGTATCTCCGATATCTCCGGTATCTCTGCAAAGCAGACGAAAGCGATTATCTGAATCCATGCCCCCAATAGAATCTTTTCAGATAGCTTTCTTTCTATATTTCAATATATTTATTAATCTACTATATATATCTATAAATAGATAGATAGCTTTTAATATCGATAATGTGTCCCTGACTGCAACAAATATTTATGGCAAAAAAATGTTGTTTTCGGAACTCTCAAATATGGATTCGAGCCGGAAGCAGAATGGTTCCGATCAAGGACAACTTACCTCCGTTTGAAAGGTGCAAAACAGATGGCACAGATACGGATGCTTGGTGCCCAGGGCCAAGACTTTGCGTTCGATCAGCGTCGAGTCCACATCGTCATCCTCCAGGACGACATCCTTTTTCAGACACTTGATGGCATAGTAGTATGTGGTATCACGCAGCTCAGCTAGTAGAACCTATCCCAATCAATGGAAAATTGATAAATGTTTAGAATAAAATACGTATATATAAATTTTGTAAAGTGTGTTGCTTACCTTGCCGAAACTTCCTTTACCGAGAACGGCGAGAAAGTGAAAATCATCTACCGAATAATTCTTAAATCTAGGTATTACTGTTGCTGGCGCAGTGAATCGTCCGGATTTTTGGAATTGTGAATATGTATATGATGTTTCTGTGCGATTGTAGCAGATATAGCAAAAGGTAGAACAGCATCGAATTAAAAGTAAAAGTTAGTTAAAATCATTTGAAGATACAAATTAGTACATTATTATACATTATAGATTATGTAGTGCTTGGGGGCTATCTCTGATGGTCACTTGAGTGGATCTTATCTATTTATCTATTGTACCGGTTGCATTTATTGTATCTGTGAGGTAAATAATATACTAAAAGGATCACCATACCATCGTGTTCATCACTGGCCTCGATCTTATAGGCTGGATTTAGGCTGGGCGGTGTGCTGGGCGAGTCACGGGCTTCACGGGCGCCTAATGTATCGAGAGTATAATTTAAGCTTTTGGTCCACCTTTTTCTTTTGATTGATTTTGCGGAGCGATTCGGTGGGAACGTGGAAATCAATTGCAATTGCCGTCTATTCCTTAATTAACGAATTTTTAGTTTTGTTTTGGTATCATAAAGTATGCCAAAACGATGGCATGGCTAATAGATTCGTTTCTTTCTGCATACTTAATTCACTTTTGTCTTTTATCTTAAGGGCCTGTCTCTAGCACCGCAGAAAAAACCTGCCAGTCATTTGCTAGTTATTCCTGAAGTGAATGGTGGGAGATGGAGGCAAACACTGTGCGAAAACCCAAGAAGAAACTCTAATATTGCTCCTTTTGTTTTTCAACAATATATGCCACCGTCAACACAATCACTTCATCGTCAGTTAATTTTTTCCCTTTTTAATGTTATTTGAATTTTCACAATTCGCACGGTTAATCAAACACAGCTGATTTTTTCAGCATATTTTATTTATTTTCCCCACACTCACGGAGTAACTGGCAAATTCCTGGCAGGAACACATTCACACATTCCCACAGCTTCACTCTGTTCGGGCAAAATCAATGTCAGAAAAAGGTTAACAACAAATTTATGAATATTATTTTTTGGTTATTCGATGTTATTCGATGCTTGGTTATTCGATGTCCTTCAGGTTTCTTTGGTTTGCTGAGGTGAGTTTACCGTCATTTACCTCGCTTCACGTAGGTGAGCGCCTCGACGATGAGTTTCTGATTGACGCCGCATAAATTGGCCGTGAGCCGCTCGCATTTCTTGTGGCAATTCACGTCACATTCTGGTTCGCGTCCGTTTCGGATTCGCATTCGGATTGGTTTGGATATAGTATGTGCCCACGCATCGCATCGCATCGGATAGTATTAGGTCCGAGGAGAGAGTGTTGGGAATTAATTGCATACAAATGGATATTAAATTCTTGTTTTGGGGCAGGTAGAAAGGTTTACTTAATGCGATTTATTGGCTGCACGATTTTTTGTCTCGAGAAATTTTTTTATGCGTATTGTTCTCCCTCATATCCGCCCCATTCGTTATTGCTGGTGTTTAAGTTTTTGGGTGGAGTGTAAAATGGTGTTGGTTCTTTTCACACGAATTCAAAGCATTCATTGCACTCTGCGTATGCGTGATAAATGGATTCAATTCATAGGAATTTTTTATAAAATCTACAGCTAAATTGTCTATCTAGCTGATAACTGTACTATACCGATAGTAAAGTCAGCAGATCGGAGAGATGTTTATAAAATAGACTTTAGTACGTGCACATATATGATTGTATATCGTTCTAGAAAGCAAAGGCAAAGGCAGACAAGACCCAGAGGCAGATAAGAGGCAGAGGCTGAGGCAGACAGAGACAGACACAACTATGACCTAAACAATTTGTTTTCATTTGTTGTTTTTCGGCTAAAAGTAAAATGCCAACTTGTCGATTCTTTCTACCTCCCGTTCTCTGGGATCTATTGGCATCCGATCTCTGGCAAATTCTCGCACAAACATCAAGGAAACGAAGCAACGCAAGCACGGAACAGAATAGAACAGTAATCAAAGGCAACGAATTTCTCTGCAAAAACTTACATAAAGCGGGATTCGAACAAAACATATAGGAAGTTAATTGGTTATATCCACTCGGAAAAGCACATACATCGTTGAATTGTAGAATTGCATCCGAAAACCACAATTTATGGCTAACTTGATTTTGTTATGAGTCGTTTCTGTGGGCGCGAGACACTGCACAGGGATGGAAGTGTGCGAGCGAGAAAGAGAATAGGTAGCGTCTGGAGCGCAGAAAGGGGCGGGGTGAGCAACTGAAAATTTTTTTCTTCATTTTGGCTATAATCGGGCAGACATGGCTATATCGATTCGGCTATTGATGCTGATCAAGAATATGTCTACTTTATGGGGTCGGAAATGTTTCCTTCTTTCCGTTGCACACATCCACTCTTAACTCTTCGAGTACGGGTATAACTAGAAGTGCCCTTTATTATCAAGTTAATCAAATGTGCCACAAAACGATCCAAAAATCCAATAAACTATTTAAAATTAAAACAAAAAACATTACATGAAACTTTTAGCTTAGCTTTTTGGGCTCTACCACAGCCATTCCGAACGTTTTTCATTCTGGCCATTTCCATCACCTCAAAACCAAGATCTGTGACATTTATTTTCCTGGAAGCTCTGCGATCTGCCATGAATACTATGTGCCACTATGTGCGAGTATTCCGCAGAGCAGAGCGTTCCGAGAATTGTTTTTACAGATCGCATAATGCTAAAATGCCGCATTCAGATACGTATACTTAACCCTATATATATTGGCTTGTTTATATGTTTTTGCTGTTTGTGCTTCTACAGCATGGTCCGCATGCCTGAGGTCTCTATCTACATACGAGTCTATATCGTTTGTCTATACGTTTTCCGATGTGTGCGTGAAAGTATTTTGGAAATGAAAGCAAATCTCTGGCGACACGTGCCGCACACAAGTGACCATCAGGGGCGGGAACGAAGTCTGAGAGAAGTATTTTTCGTCAGGGATCTTGTAGGATCGTTCAGGAAGCCCCCCAAGTGGGGCTGGGGTACCACGGATCCTTACCTAGCATCTTTTTGGGACTGGAGGGTGCTGTGCCGCCCTCGAAGCCGGAATCATTGCTGCACGTGCTCATCCGTATAATCGATGGCGAGCTGGACGTCGAAGTGGATGCACCCACGCTCAGAGTCGCCGCTGAGGTGACTGTACTGCTGCCTTCAGCAGCAGCAACCGCCGTTCCTCCATCAGACTCATCCGTTCTCCTCTTGTTGGTGGCCACTGCCTCGGACTCCTCGGAGCTGGCGCTGCTGCTGGAGGAGCTGCACTCCTCACTCTCATCATCACTGTCCTCGTCCAAGGAGCCAGCGTTGGCCTCGCTGCCCTCCTCGCTGCTCTCGTCGTCGGTGTTCTCATCAGAGTAGACGATCTTCTCGCGCTTCCACAGGGGCCGTGGCGTGGCCACAAGCGGATACCGGGGCGCCTCCTCCTTTACGTAGCACTTGTTGGTTGTATCGATTTTGACCTTTTTGTGGGGATCGAAACGGGGCGGCGCTGCAGCGGCCCCTTTCGCCTTCTGTTTCTTCTTCTCCTTGCGCTGCTTCTTCTTCATGCTGGCGCTCAGATTCGCACAACCGTCCGCGCTGGAGTAATCGTCCGAACTGTCGTCGTTGCTGTTCTCCGCCGAAGATGGTATATAGTCCTCGAGCTCGGCATCAACGTCTCGCAGACACTGTGCCAAATTCGATACTGTTGCAAACTTTGATAAATTATTGCCGACGCCTTCGCCGCAGCTGTTGTCGTTGCCGTCGCCGCTTCGGTCATCGCCGATGTCGATGCCGATGCCGATCCCGATCCCAGCGACTGCGGCTGCAACATCAACACTGGCAACCGATCGCTCTATTGTTATCGCTGTAGCAGTTGTTGTAGGCGTTGGCGTTTTCCTTGTTGTTGCAGCGACTGCCGCCGGCGATGACGCATTTGTGGCCACGAATTTCGCCTGTGGTTGCTGCTGCTGTTGGTGTTGCTGCTTCCCTGGCGATGTTTTGGCCGCCTTTGTGGGGGCCAGCGTTATAAATTGATCGGCATTGATTGGGGTCACATTGCTCTCAGCTGTTGCTGCTGCTGTTGATGCTGCTGCAGTTGCAGTGCCTGTTGGAGCGGCAGTCGCTGCCTTCTTTTTCAATGCATTATTTGTTTTACCGACACTTTTTGGCTTTGTCGTTTGCGGTGATGGAACCTTTGAATTGTCCGTTGGCTCAACAGTTTCCGTACATTTTGGTTTGATTTCCGTTTGCTGCCTCAATGTAGCTGGTGCGGTAGCTCCTTCTGCTGGTTGTTGCAGCTGCTGCTGGTGCTGTTCCTTATGTGTTTTTTTATTTAGTTTCGTGGCAGGCACTGGCACTGCGACGACGACGGCGACTGTTGTTGCCTGTTGTTGTTCAGGTGACTTGGCCGATTGCCCGCTATTTATTTTTGGCCCTCCCGTTGCTTTTGCTGCTATTATTGCTGTTGCAGATTTTGCCCCAGCATTTGTCGTTGTCATGACAACTGGGATGCCCGTCTGTGCAGCGTTGCCAGATGCCAGCACCTTTGCCTTTGGCGATGTATGTTTTCCTGTTGCTTTCGTTGTTGTTGCTGCTGGTGTTGGCGATTCTGGTGTTGTTGGCGTCTTGGTTGTTGCCACAGCTGTTGATGGTGACTTCTCTTTTGCACTTATTGGCGATTTCACCTTTGATGTTGTCGTTGGTGTTGAATTCTTGGGTGAAATTGTTGGTGAAACCTTCGTGGTTTTCGGTGTTGATTTTTTGTCTTCCGTAGCTGTTGTTGATATTTCTGTTGAATCTATGGATTTTGTTGGTTTGTGCAATGGTGAATCTGTTCTTTGTGCATTTTTTAGTTTTGCTTTGCTTGAATCAATAATTGTTATGGCATTTGCAGATTTTTTCGGTGGTAATTCTTTTGTTGGTGTAGCTGTTGGTGAAGCCACTGGTGAATCTATCGCTTTTGCTACGATTGTCAATTTGGGTATAACTGTTGTTGGCGGATCTTTTGTAAATGTTGGTGTTAATTGGATTGGATCTTTGGTCGTAGTAGTTATTGTTGATGTTGGTGTTGTCTTTGGTGAAGTTTTTTTAGTTTCTCCAATTGATGGGGGGCTTTTTGTTTCTAGCAGGGCGGTTTTAGTTGGGGCTATTTGTGGTTTCGTTGTTGTAATCTTTGGTGATGTCGTTGTAGTCGTGTAAGAACATGTTGTTGCCATCTCTGCTGTTGTATTTAGCTCAACTAGAAGCTCTGACTTGAGCTTTGGTGTCGTTGGTGTAATCTTTGACTGAAGCTGCTCTTCCACTTCGCCACTCTCTTCCGGGACCTTCTCCTGTCGCTCTGTAATCGCTTTCTTGCGATTAGTCATGTAGAGCGTCTCCCGGGATCCGATCTGCGACCAGAAGTCATCACCACTTTCCGACTTCTGGATGACCTTCCGAATGGGTTTGGGCGTGGCTACACCTTCTACCTTGGTATCCGGCGGCTGTGTTTGCTGAATTGCCGCCTCATCGAAGGTGAATATCTGAGCCACACTCACGTGTTGCTGCGGCTGCTGTTGCTGTGGCGCTGCTTTCGGCTTCTTTAGTGGCGATATTTTGGCCGGCTTTGGGGCGGCTTTCATGAAGCCCTCGGGCAGGGCCATTTCCATCTGCGCCACTGGCTGGATCTCTGCTGGCTTTGGCACTGTCTTTTTCTTGGGCAACTTGAAAATCTTGTGTATCTGGTTATGCTCCTCCACCTCCACGTTGACCGTGAACATCGGCTTGGGACTGGTACTGGAGCTGGATGTGGATTCACAGGCGGAGGACGAGCTGCCTTGCTGCAGGGGCATCGTCGTGCCGCTGTCCTCGTTTAGCTCCAGGACACTGGGCATGTGCTCCAGCTGGTCCGTGCTCGGTGAACTTTGTACCTCAACAATGGCCGTGGTCTTGTCGCGCAGCTTCTTGCTCTTTTTGCGCTGCTTGGAGCTGGGACGATGTCCGCTGGAGGACTCGTCAGCCGTGGTACTGTCGTGGCTGGATCGCCGTTCCAGGTGAATCAGCTGAAAGCTGCCGGAGCTGGACTTCTGCAGCTTGTTAAGTATTTCCTGCTCCTGCTCCTGGATGATGGAGGCGCGGCGCCGCAGTTCTCCGGCATTCAGATCGTCGTCAATCTTGTCCGAGGAGATATCTTCGCAGATATCGTGGAAGGTTGGGCACTGGACAAGGCTAAGCCGACGGATTGTCTCCTGCATATCCTCCTGTTCGCTCTCCTCCTTTTCCTGGTCACTTTCCTCTGTCAACTGTGTGTTTACCTTCTCCTCCATGGCCAGGCTCTCCCGGCCACTCTGTAGCTGTGGCTGGGCCACCTGCTGGACCCGTAGCTGGCTGGCCCTAAACTGTGGCTGCTGCTCCGCTAGCTCCTTGTCTTCGTGTATGAAGAAACGCTCCCTCAGAAGCTCACCGGGAGACTTCTTGTTGATGACGGTTGGAAAGGCGGCCAGTTCCTCGGCTAGCTTCTGGCGCCAGCTAAGACTCGGTTCGGTGGCAGGCGGTAAATCTCGGAACTGGTGCTCCGGGGCCGAAGTCTGTTCCTCCATGGCCACGAGACTCTTTTCGGTTGAGGTTTCTGTGCGCTCTTTGCTCTTTCTTCGGATGGTGGAGAGACGTACCACGGCCCGATTGCGTCTGATGGTGGAACGACGGGGCTGTCGATTGTCTGGGACGGGCTCCTGGGCTTCCACAGCAGCTGGATAAGTTGTCTGCTTCTGAGCCAGATCCACTTGCACTTTGACATTTTCTTCCCTCTCCTTTTCCTTTTCCCTATCCTTCCCCGCATCAATTTCTTCCTTATCGTTGCTGCGGATCGAGGCCACAGGCCTCCGATACCGCGCCGAACTCACATCGATATCCGCCGTGTTGATGGCGATTGGTCGTGGCGGTATATAGCGACTGCTGCTGCTGCTGCTGTGGGCGGAGCTGAGGCTATAGCTGTGTGTGGGGCTCGACACATACTTGGGCGACTGTATCCTGGTGAGGGGCATTAGGCTACTGTGGCCGGCATGCCGTCCCACCAGTCCCGAGCTCTCTGTGATAGTCGTCAGCTTCGGCTGGTAGCGCGATCCCAGGCTGTGTATGGAGATGGAGTTGCTGCTGCCGCTCGTATAGCTGCTAGGGGATCGTGGCGAAGACGGCGACAGGGGCACCATATAGCTGACCGGATACGAGCGATTGTAGTTGGACGTGTAGCTGGATCCTGTTCCCGATCCAACGCCGCTCAGTCCCAGTCCGGAGCTAGAGCTGTAGTATGGGGAGTACAGCTGGCTGCTGCCGCCGCTGTAGTAGTAGTTGGTGGAGTCCGAGTACAGGGGCATCTTGCTGGGCACTCGACGCGGCACGCAACGAAACAAAAATTCAAAAAGAGCACTCTAACACACAGGAATAACTTTAACAGTTATTTTCGATTTCTTCTGTTGCTGTTTTATAATTTGTTTGGTTTATTTTCGTAGCTTTTCAGTTGTTTTTCTGCACTTTGAATATATCGTTTTTATCGAGTACGAGTAGTTCTGTCGATTTTCAATTCCACGTAATTACACACTGAAGATTTCTATTCCTAAAGGGCAAATTTCAATTCAGAACTCTAGGAGTCTGGGAGAGCCACTGTTTGCCTATTTTTATCTACCAAACATACGAATTCGATTGCCGATTGATCTTGTATATTCCTGATTCAGCCAAAACGAACTCAATTTGTCTTGGGGCTATGTCAATACATAATTCAATTTGATTGCTATTTTGGCCACAATTTCGACCAATTTACACTGCTTGGGCAATATTATTGCTTGGGCAATATCTTGAAATAGAACGATTCTCCCATAAATTCGAGGGCACTTCAGTTGGATCTTTCCCAGGTTAACGCTTACTTAAATTATACTATATGTATAAACTATTGTATTTCTGTATTTCTGTCTTTCGGCTCTCCCTGGTGCTGGTGCTTGTGGTGATGCTGCTGCTGTCCGTCTATCTGTTTGTCTTGTCGTTTAATTATACAACTTTTAGAAATTTCAAAACTGCTGTCATAATGTGCCAGCATTTGGCAATACCAAGCAGCATCACTGGCGCGGGGCAGCACATTAATTATAGCGTAATTGGCCCGAAGATTTAATTCCAAGTGATGAAGCAGCCAGTCCAATTCAAACCGAAACGAAATGGTCAAATGATTCTAGAAACAAAGACCATTTCATTAATTTTATTGAAATTTTAAATGGTAATTGTTCAGCAAGTGACCATTGATTGAATGGATTGATTGAGTGGGTCGATATGCCTATTCGACTGTTAAATGAAACTTGAAGTGCTATAAGCACCAAAGACACACGCTAAGTGAGGTGCATCAATATACGAAATAGTGGCTTAAAGTTGGTTTGATTCTAAACTTATACATAGGTATGTATTATATGAAAGCTGTATATAATCAGACATACTCGTACATATGTAGATATGTATTAAAATAGTTCCTCCATTAAATAGAATTGTCAATAGCTAAAGGTCAAGAGAAATTGAGCCCGCAATCGAATCGAATTAGATTATCCAATAATCAACGGATTTGAATGGCGATTTTCATATCTGTTCGTTCTCTTCTTCCTGATCTTATATACATATGTACATGTATTATTGGCTTTGCCCCGCATGTGCTATATAGAAATAGATAAATGTGTGTGTATATTCCGATGTAGTAGATAAATTTCTTGGCATGACGTAAGAGCTCACGAGTCGTATGCCTGCGATTTTGCTACGATTTTTGTACACGCATACATTTATTTCAATTTAGTTCCGTTCTAATCTTTTGTATTTTATTTTTTATTGTCTTTCTTCGCGGCGGACACGTTGCTTCACAGCATTTCTTTCGATTTTTGGATTTTTGGGTGGAAGACGTACCGCAACGTAGCGCACCGTACCGTTCACAGTCCCCTTTATTGAACCGCACCGCAACGCACTGCATTCATACCGCACTGATCGTATGAGATCGTATTGCCGGAGGGGAGGAGGGTGGATATCCACAGAGGGTATCCATCCCCTGCAGAACCAACCAGAAAAAAAAGATGACCACCTGACCACCACCTCGACGAGCCGAACGCATTAACGGAAACTACTGAAATGTGAAGAGCATCGAAAAATATCTTGAAGCGCCTCGCCGGAGTCGATTCCTGATCTCGCACACACACACTACACACACAAGTAAAGAAACCGTCACACTCGAAAAAAAAAACAACAGCACAGCACAGCAGAAACGGGCAAATTCACACACCAGTCCCATTTCGAAGTCCATGTCTCTGCGAGTATGTGTGTGAGAGAGACTCTGTCGGAGGCTAACTTCGCCGATGATGACAGACAAAGGCAGCATCAGAAGCAGAATCATCTGAGGTGTGTGGTGTGTCTATATCGGTGTTCAGGCATAGGCAGAGGCACAGGCCCAGATCATCGTCTTCTTCAGTAGTTGCTCTGCTGCTCTCCCCACAGACACACACCATACACCACCACCGACCGTGTGCCTGCCAATTTCGAAATATGCCCCTCACCGGCACAAACACACAGCCATAAATTATGTACGAAGGCGAGCATTTTCGAATTTCGAAAACCATCAAAATTATTTCTGAGTTTTGTTTTGATAGAAATTGTTTTTCCCAGTTTTTGCACAGCGAAAGTAAAAGCGAAAGAGCACAGAACCTCCTAGAAGAGAGAGGGAGAGAATGGGAGAGAGAGAGCCACAGAGAGCTCAATGTAGTATGCGCCAAAGAGATCTTAATGTGGGTGAGCAGAAGAGTTCATCCCAAAGGGGGAGAGGCTGTCTGAAAGCGTGTGAATAATTATCGAAGACATGTGTGTATTCATCGTGACGTATTCATCTGATCCCCCACCAAAACTGACTGATGACTGCCGGAACAATAGGATATAGGAATGCCCACCAAAATCCACCATAGATCTACATATGTCCAGCTACATTGACGGTCAGCAAGAATTTACGCGCTCCCTGTGAGAGTAGTACCTACTAACTTTTTGTTAACTTTAACGTTAAGCGATGCGAATACTAGGTTTGTACAATCTCTAACCGATCATCGATACTTGTTGATTGCACCTGCTATGAAGATGTTTTGCGAAAATGTTTTGTCCATCACCCAACAAGAGCAAACAAATAAACAAACGGAAAAAAACTAAGAACGACTAATGACTATGATTATCTGCTTCTGCTGTCCATAAAACTTTTACGCTGAAATCAGCATTTAGCAATAATTTACATAATCAATTGTTTTTTGAAATAAGGAAATATAATTTTTAGGGAAATCTATGTGAGGCACCTATGCACCGATACACATACATATATGCATGAAAAGAGAACCCAAAATCTTCCCAATTTTGGTCAGGATATCTGAACTTTAGGGAGTTGCATGTCGTTGCATGTTGTATCTACCTTACTTCAGACGATTAAAAAGTATGACAAATGCCAGACATGCCGTACGTTGGATGGCGGCAATTTTCGACCGATGCTGATGCTAATGGTGACGCTTTTTGGTTCCGCAAAATACATACACAGTCGTGGGGCGACGCGAGTGCCGACATGAGTGGACGGGGCATCATGGGTGACAGTGGGAAAGCGCCAAACCACTAGAAATAGAACTGCTGCAACATGTACCGCAAGTATTTATTCTATTTTCTCTGTTTGTTGCTGTTTCTGTTGCTGTTGCCGTCCCAGCACTTAATCTTTGCGATTTATAGTCGCAAAAGTGAGAAGAGGGAGCGAGCTGGCTTCGAGATATTTTTATGGGGTATTTTTGCGCCTGCATTCCTGTCATGTCGGACGCTGCACTCGCCGTGCCCAGAGCTCTGAACAACATTTGTTTGCATCGCTTGCCAGGGTATGTCACTGGGGTATGCACTATGTGCCATAACGTTTGTTGTGGACCAGGGACCAGGACCAGGGAATTGTAGGACTCAATTAGATAACATATAGCTCGGCTTTCATAGCCGTCGCTCAGCAGTAGATGGGATCCGATATTCCTTTGAGATTCAGTAGAACAGAGCAGAAACCAGTCAAAATTCCATTCGGCAAGCATCCGCCCAAGCACTAACCATTATAGGACATCCAAGCTGTTGATCATTTCGTGTTAGTTTCTCGCATTCCTTCTGTCACTGTTATTTCTGTCTTGTTCGCTTCGCCATGTTTTTTTTGGGCTTCCTCTGGTTTGGCAAAGTCGCAATAAATTAATTTCTAAAGCAGTCCGCCTATCTGTCCGTTCATCTGCTATAAAAAGCCTTTTCAGATTAATTGGGCTTTGGGCATTACGATCATTTCCGCCTCGATCACGCACAGCAAGTGAAAGTCTCTACGAGTATATCCTCATACAAAAAGCTGTGAAAAGTTGCCATTATCTATACATTGTGCGGATATTTATACATTGCGCTCATTTTGGTTGATACTCGTATATCTACATATGTACATGCATATGTTTTTATGTTCATAAATTTGTACTCGTATTATATCTCGTCGTGCCACATACTCAAGTTATTGTTTTCATATGTATTTATATTTATTCTTTGCTCTTTCTGTTGTTTTCGTGCAATACAAAATATGAAACGAACAGCTTCCGTTTGCTGGTTTGGTTTTCAGCTCAAATTAGTCAGAACAGGAAGAGTTTCCTTGAGACGTTTAATGTGGTTTGTTCTCGGGAGTAAATTGTATTTAATTTATAAATAAACTCGTAGAGATGTTGGTAAATAAAATGTAAAATATAAAATATTTGAAAATTCTATATAAATCATATCTCACATATACTGGCTGAGTAAGGGTATAAAAGTAGAGTCAGATCCACAGAAGCGACTCCCAACGTTCCTTCTCGTTTGTTGTTGAACAATAAATTTCAAACAAAAATCTTTACTAAGTATTTTATTTTCATAGCCATATACTTGAAAAAAAAAGATTTTTAAAATAACACGTGTGTAACGCTTTGTCGTGGTAAAATATAATGTTTGTAACAATTTATGGTTGACCTCGCCCGGAGATATGTCGCTATGCTCCTGGGGTAACGACATATCTCCGGGCGTCATATCTCCTGCCATACATTTTTCAGCCGGAGATATGTTGCTAGGGCCTGCCAGGAGATATGACGCCAAACTCCATACATATGTACATATATATACGCCTTCATTTCGGATTTTATGATTTTATAACAAGTAAGTTTCAATGTAGAAAAGCGTCTTCGCTTCAGAACACTTTAGTTATTTTAAAATTTTTTGTTTGCTTATTTACCAATATCGACCCAAAAAATCCCTGTACAAAGAGAACTAAACAAAGGAATTTCTCTCTTTTTTTTCAGTGTTAAAAGCTCGCTCTTTTTTTACTTTCTAATGATTCAATTAAGATTTTAGAAAGTAGTTTTGAGAGAAAAAAATAAGATAAACAGAGAGAGAGAAATTGATTCGAGAGAAGAAACCAGGGCTGGAATATACAGCTCGGCAACCATACACTTCTGGCCACTAGATGGTGCCACCTGGGTAAATGCTCGAGCAACCAATAAACCGCAAATTTGAGTAAAATTTATTTATGTCAATAAATATTCTTGTCAATGAGAATCTAGTGGAGATTGTTTTCGGAATTGGATGGACTCACCCTCACACTTGAGACCCTGTATAAAGAAGCCGCCCATCAATGAACCGCAGTGGTCGCAAAATGTCGGCGACATGAATGTGTGCGGCTTGAACCGATGCGGCATATCGATCTTGAAGCGTTCTCGTAGCAGCTAAATGGTGGAAAATAGGATTAGGAGAAGCTCTGATTAGGCCTGTGGGAATGGGGGTTCTGTGGAATGGATAGACCTACAATAGTGCTGGCTGAGGTGAAGACGGAACCAGAGCACTTGCCCAACAGCTTCTCATGGCACTTCTTGTGGACGACCGTCTGGCAGACTGCGGATAAGAGAGAATTTACATTTGAGGTGCCAGGACAACACTGGAATGGCACTTACCGATGCACTGATATCCCTGCTTGCCGAAGCCCCAAAGGAACAGATTGCAAAATGCACAAAAGGTGGGCTGACGAAAGAACTTTGCCACAAACCGATGGCCATTGATATCATGGGTTCTATGAATAAGTACAAGAATAAGTGGGTATTTTATGGGATGTGGATATCGTATTGAGGCCCACTTCTGATGCTTGATGGCTCCACGCCGATTGGTGATGCTTCTTGGCCGCGTCCGTCTGTCCACATAGACGCCACCACCTGTGACCCCACCAGCGGCGCCGCCAAAGCCACTGGCTCCAGCACTGCCACAGCCACTGGTGCCACTGTCTCGATCCCTATCCCGGTGATAGGCCTCCTCCTTGGAGTGTTGCCGTGGTAGCTCGAAGGAATGCTGCTTGCCGTAGTGATCCCTGTCTCTATTCCAGTCTCTGTCCCTGTCCCGATCGCGACGTGCTCCGCCTGTGGCACTGCTGCCACTTATCCCGCTGCCGGCTCCACTACTGCTGGTCGAGCTCAGCTTATAGCGGGTCTGAAAGATGAGAAAAAGAGAGATACAAATGGAGTTAGTTTAAGCTTGGTTTGGTGTACCCTATAGAGAACTATAGTTCTCATTTAAGGGTGACTCAATTTTTCATCAGTTTAAGTACACCTGGCCCTCCTCGCCTATACAAATTCTTTTAGCACGAATTCGGTCTTACACTGTTATAAAAATTATAAATTTTCCCTTTCCACTTTTAACACGCTTAAAACCTCGATCTTGCACGATTGAAAAATATCGAAATTTATTTTGTTTGTCAATTTTGCGTGAGTGTTTTTTTGTTATGCATCACTACGCATGGGGTGCGCGAAGAAAAAGGGTTATCCCAAATCGGAGCTGTCAAATGTGATAACACTAAGCAACAAAATTGCAGATTTTTTGATAAGCCCGAAGAGGCACCACAAAAAAAAAAACATTTTGATTAATTCAATCCAAATATGAATAATTAAACAATTTTTTGCGTACACAATTCTAGAAATATAACTCCTTATTTTGTACTCAATCCATACATATATCGCCTAGAACGCTTTCGCTTAGCACGAGGTTTTCTAGGAACGTGACCGTTCCTAGACACCCGTGGGCCGGGTGTATTATCTACCACTTTGTAGATTTGGAAATGCAAGCTATGGATCTGTTTCTCAAGCCTAACGACTTGACTAAGGGCTTGTTCTAACCTCATGATTTTGCAGTCCCTGATGTCGCGAGGATCCCCCAGAGCTGCGTGGTCGTTGGCTGCTCGTGTTGGTTGTCTTCTGTTTGCGCACTTGGGCGCGTGTGAACATCATATTGTGGTCTTCCAATACCCATCCACATGCACATTCGAAATATTCCCGAAATTTTTGGCGTGCAGGTACAGGTGTGTAAGTTCGTTCGGGTTCTTCCTATATTTATATTAACTAAACAGCTAGCCTTCTCTTCTCAGTCAGCTGTATTTTATATCTTGTTCTTGTTGCTGCCGCTGCTGTTTTTTTGTTGACATCTTCGCCAGTTTGCAGTCTTGTCGATGGATATCTGAAACAAAAACAACATCGAATATCATATACAATTATATATGTACAATTTTATAAACGTTTCGTTGGATGGGTGAGACCAAAGACTATAAAATACCAAGATGCCCAAACAATGTAGTCGTTTTTGCATTCTTCCGACCTGACCCTATTCCCGTCGTCGGACTTCATCGGAAAGCTTTTGCAAAAGCTTAAATCGGAGCGCCGCTTCATGTTTATTCATGCTCATTTTGTTACTGTTGTTGCTGTTGTTGCTGGGAGGCCGAGGTCGCTGTCGCCGCTTACATACATAAGAATGTACATATGTAAGTACATGTAGCCGCGTTGGAATGGTATCAAACTCTATGCATAGATGTTCTTGTTGTTCTGTTGTCGCTTTGGTGCGATCCTCAGATTATAATCCTCTAAAAGATCCGCTGCGGGTCTTATCGTGCTTTATAAAATATTATCGAAAGGAAGCAAAATTCAGCAAATGCAATGCATTTTTGTATAGAAGATGTATTTACTTAAGTTACAATTGATTCAGTTTTTAATGATTAATTATGGTTTCGACTGGATGCTTCCCACCGATTCGTTTTCTTTTTAGAGGATCTGTTACGGCTATGTTGTGTTAGCTGGTATTTGCAGCACCGCATCCATTCGGATTTCCAAATTAGATGTGTGTAATTCACAGAAAGAAGGTTTTTCAACCCCATAAAGTAAATACATATATAATTGATCGGCATCAATTGCCGAGTTGATATAGCCATGTCTATCCGTCCGTCCGTTTGTCCGTCTGGGAATTTTTTTGTAGAGTAGCGTTACGAGTATTTTTACAGTTTCTCGTAAGCACACACTAAATGCTGAATGCTGCAGAGGGAATCCACGGGCAAACGTTTTAAAAATATGAATTTGGCTCTTTCTGTTGTTTCCTTTGACGCGCCACCAAAAATAAGTTCTTGATTTTCTGTGAATTCTTTGAATACCCCCTCATACCCATTCCCAGTCCAAGGCCCGTGCCACCCATCCGAGTCTTCGCACTGCTTCTCATTCCATGCCCGATTGTTGTTGTTAATTTTATTAAAAATAGAAATTAAGTGGCGAATTGTGCGAGATTGCGTGTCAATTGATTGCCGGATATGATCCAAAAACCATAACGATGTGCCAAAAAACAGCCACCTCACCCTTAACAAAAAAAAGCTACCGAGCTCGGGCTTAACATACGATTGAGATTTGATGATACCTCAGTTCTTGAGCCGAAGCAAGAAGCAAGATCTTTATGAAAGTCGCACCTTTAGAATATTACTTTGGAGTAAACTACAGTGCTTGGATTGTAGCCTTACGTTTGTTCTGGACAATGGATGGATGGATAACCTTTTTTATTTGGTACATATTGTAGACTTATTCCATTTTGCTATCAAACGAGCGAGCTTATTGCACTTTTCCTGCTTTCTCTTTTCTCGACTTAAGCTCATTCGGAAATTTTTCATAAAACCTTGAATTGGTCTTGCATTGATCCCGTTCGAATTTTAATCATCCGAAGTGTTGCTCATGCATTACATGAGTAAGTTATTTCGGAGTAATCAAGAGCGGATCATCGATTTCTTCAGAAAACCCATTTAATCTCCTTTCAAATGCCAATCATTCTCTTATTTTCAAGGATCGTTTTGTGTATTTGATTGGTGGCCAAGTATTGGAGTATGAATACGAATGCAAAGATCAACTTACGTGATCTTTTTCCTCAATGAACTGATATCCAACCGATCCGGAAATCCATTTTTCAGCTTTTTGTTGTTTTCACTGCAGCTGGTTCATGAGTGCTTCTCGAGTGTTGCATCAGAAATGACACGAAGCTTACATACATATGTATGTACATATGGAGTTTTGATCCCCCGTTTTCGAGAGCACCGATTGATCACTGATTGATCCGCTTTAAATGGGAACCAGAATTTACAGCACGTGTCCGCTATTCGAGCAAAAAAAAGAAGCACACACACAGAGAAAAAATGATGTGAGGTAAATTGGTAAATAAGAAACAATTGGGTCGATGCGATGGTTAAGGGAGCGTTCCGTAAGCGGTGGAGGAGGGTGGGTGGCGGAAAGGGGAGGGGGTGGAAAATGCGGAATTGGATGGTGAATTTTTTCGGATTTCGAATGCTGCGCCAATTGGATACTGGACCACTGACTACTGGACTGGGGGTCTCTTCTATAAACACATTCCGCATTGGTACACACAATAATAAATATTTCGTAGCAAAATGCTTTTGTTTTAATGCCGCGAAAAACACAGCGAAAATTGACTGTATGATTGTGCGGTCTTTTTATTTTTATTTTTCTTCATCTTTATTTTTTTGTTCCTCTGCCTCTGAATTATACTATGTAAATGTTCATATATGAATGTATGTATGTATATACATTGGATATATATACATTGTACATTGCACATACATAAATATGTACATATGTATTGCCAGAAGTGACGTCACATTGTCCATACAAAAGTCGGCCCCCAGCCAGGTGGTGGACAGGTATTGGGACATCTCCCATCATGGGGATCGTTTATACAATTTGATTTGAAGGCTTGCACTTCTTGTTACACTTTTTCTCTCACCGAAAAAAAGAGAAGACAAGTACGAAAGAAATTACGAGTACACTTTCATTACACGCACTTTCACTTGAGTGCAACACGTATACGCCGCTTTGCACCATTCGGTTTGTTATGTTATTGTGCTGCCCCACAGACACCACACACGAAGTCGCGAAGTCACGACAACAAAAAATAATATGTACACACTCGGTTTCGTGCGGATCGACCACGAACGAAGCGGTAGACAACGAAATCAACGCGAAATATATATAAATACGAGTACAACAGAAACAAGAAACACACGAGAAAAGACAACGTGGAACAAGCGGAAAAAATAGAAGGATTTGAAGTGAATAAGGTCGAATCTCTGTAGATAAAATAGAAGCCAACGAGAATTCTTCCGCTCTGTTTGCCCGCTGCGTTCACACGGGAGCACACAGCATCCGTATCTGAAAGTGATATACCAAAGCTCCATCTCAGCCCCGTTCCTGTATCTGTATCTGCATCTGTATCCGTGCATAGAGATAATTTTAGAGAGAGTGAGAGCGCAACGCACTTGGCTCTCATTTCTGTTTTTGTTTCGACGCCTTCGTATCTGTGGATGTAGGACTTTCATATAGACTATAGTCGCCCATACGACTAATATGCATATACATATGTATGTACATACATATGTACATGTTTTGTTTTTATATTCAGGGCTTGCCATCATGTGCTGTATTCCATATTTTTTTCTTGATATTTGTGCCTAACTTGTTTGTTTTCTTGCCAAGTGCTGAATACACACTGAGGGGGAGAGAATGCTAGAGCCAAAAGCGCCATTGCATCAATCAGCAATTTGTATTTGGGGGAAAGAAAAGTGACAGAGTGAGAGAGAGAAAAGGGGGGAGCATCAATTGTGCTCCGGAAGTAGCTGCTGTGATCATAGAAGCTCTAATCAGCGAATATCATATCCATATTTATTTGATGGACTCACTCCGATCACTTATTACATCCACACAGAGCAACAATAAGCATTGAGTGCAAAATTTTGCTTGTGCTTTATCTAGCAGTTAACTTGTAGATCCTAACCGGGATCCGACCACGATTGGGTATGCTATAAGAATGATCTGGCAGACTTAATTATGAAATGATGTGGCACATGGAACGTTCGTTTGCAGCACCCTCATCTCTGTGTTGGGGATCCAGCAGTCGACTCACCTTATCTTCTCTGCTGGAAAACCGAAAGCTTTTCCCCCGCGAGTGGCCAATGCTTTTAAAGCCCATTAAAGTTTATTTATGAAATTTATAATTTTAGTTTTCAAACGAAACAAATTGGGGAGATGAATGCTCGTATTGTGAGTGCGAGAGGAGGTTAATATTGTTATTGTTCAGCTCCAGATCCAGATCGCTCTCGTTTGCTTTCAGGGGGAGCTGCAGCTGCTGCCACTCCTACCCATCGTTGCCACAGTAGCGGAGGACAGTGGTCTTTAGGGCCTGGTAGCGCTGG
Organism: Drosophila tristis; assembly: GCA_018150885.1. Classification (NCBI taxonomy): domain Eukaryota; kingdom Metazoa; phylum Arthropoda; class Insecta; order Diptera; family Drosophilidae; genus Drosophila; species Drosophila tristis. Next base: position 282,971 of record JAECWT010000125.1, read on the forward strand.
CCCTCGCCTGCATTCGAGTAGGAGGAGTCGGTGTCGATCACGTCCAGAATCTCCCAGTCGAACTGATCGATGAGCATGGCGCACTTGGCAGCATCGGTGGTGACATGAAAGGTTTCGAAGTGCTTCTCCATATCTGCGAACCATTCGGGGACGCGGTCACGCTCAAACAGCGGAGGACGAACGATGGCCACGCCAGCAGCCACGTTCTCCATATCGGCTCCGAACAGGAGGTAGTCAGATTTAATAGAATTGTTGCCCATTGCTCTTGAAAATAAACTCGAATCACCTGTTTGCCACGAAGCTCTATAAGCGACTGATTCGATTCAGTGGCGATTCGCGATTCGCGATAAGCCCTGCTCAAAGGGGCTCTCTGGAATGCTCCATCATCGATTTATCGAGTGAGCGGTGGTGCCCCGTCATCGGTTTCTAGTGTGGTTGCACAAATGTTTGTTTGGAATGTGTGGAGAGTGGAGACTGAGATTTGTTGAATCGGCTAAAAGCGAAAAATTAAGCCAGACAGCCGTTATGAGATCAGCGATCCGTCATATAACACTAATCTTCGTATTTGCTAGTGCACTACTTTCATAGGGCATTCAGATGATGGCTCGGACTTCTTGAAAGGTTACACAAAAAAAAGTAAGTACCAGTATATTTTTGGAAACTCATTAACGTTCTCTAATTGCCTTTAAAATTGCCAAATTTATATTTCTAGACGCTGATTAAGGAAGAGGAAAATTGTTAAACTTCTTTCAGCTCCGTCTGAAAATGTTAAAATAATTCTTCGACTCTTTCGGTAATTACCGAATTTGTGGGCCTAATTCGGCTCCTTCACATACAATTATTGACTATCTGAAACCTAGAGTCTGTTTATCACTATCTGACCCTCGGACACTATCGAGTCCTGGCGGACACTCTTTCGACACCCCCTCGGACATATTTCAGGTCGTCTCGTTTGACTGCCAGTGACTTTGGCTGTCTCTTTGCCCTGGCCCCCTGGTGAAACACCGCACAATGATTGAGTTTCAAGTCAAGGCCAAACTGGGAAAAGTTTATCGTTTAACTTTGCTGCCGGCGGAGCTGAGGATGTGGCACAGATGAGGCTGTAACTGTAGCTGTAGCTGGGGCTGAGGTTGGCCCCGAAGCTAAATGAGAGGGTCAACAGCTGGTGCTCCATGGCATTTGTATTCCGAATTGGCCGCACTACTGATTCATGGGTTTCATTTTCCGGCGGTTTGTCTGCTGAAAGCGAATTGAATGGCATAAATCAGTTGGCCAGACAATAATGAAAATGCTTCGGTCATATTGCCACACTTATGTGTGTATCTCTGCTCTGTCCTCCCAGCTGCTTATACTATGCTCCCCATTCTGTGTGTGCGGCGGAATATTGTTACATTGTTCGGATATTCTATATTGTATATTGATATTCATCTCAAAAGTTAATCAACCAAAAATGTTTTCAACTTTTTTCCTATCCCCAGCCCCAGCCCCATGCCCATGCCCATGCCCAATCCCGATTCCAATCTCAATGTCAGGCTCCACTCTGCCCAGAGCTGCTTTAATAGCACTCTTTACCTCTCCCCTTTCCCGAACGGCATTAATCTTAAAGCTTGAATTCGTGTCCAGTTAGTAATGCTCCAGCATAGTAGATAGTCGCGTGCTATGCTCTTATAAGTGAAATATTCTATAGAATATTCTGAGGGATGCTCGGAGTATCCTTATGCATCCTTGCATGTGCGGTTGGTGTGGCATATAGCAAATGCCGGCTGCATGACACGCGAGTTATGGGAACGTATCAAGGTGCTGCATGGCCTTGCCGATTGCATGCTGCATACACACAAAGGGACTGAAAAGCATTGAAGTCCTGCACCTGGCATCTTCCAAATTGTTACAGTTTTGTGTCTGTGGATTTGCCAAAGGGGAACTGTAACTTCAGGCAACTAAAAATTATGTTTTTTGAAAAGATACGAGATTTTATTTCATGAAAAATAATGCACAAACTCTTTCAATCAATGAATAAATTACCAATAGAAACAGAAAATGCTGATACAAACCACAAACACAATTTTCAGCATATTTAGCATTTAATTTTCCATGAACTTTAGACGAAATTTTGCTTTAAGCATTTTAACCATCAAAGATATCAATTATGCGCATATACTCGTCTGATTTGAAACTTGAAGACACACCCAAATGCACAGAAAACAATTAAGCTGGATTCACATACTTCTTTTTAAAAATTGAACAAGAAAGCAAATATTTGTTGGACATAAAAAAAAATTTTAAAATATGAATATGAATAATATAAATACATGTGTGAATAAAATTTCTGGTCTCTTGTATTTTGCTAGTTCACAATTATCTTGAAGGCTACCGAACCCATGCGATCGCCAACGGTGCCTTTGTATATGATGTTTTTGGCCCAAGCACGGCATTCGACGTCCAAGATCTGACCTTTTTGTAGTGATTTGAACTGAACGGAGATGAGGGGACTCAAGTAGCCCGGCTGGTTCAGATAGGGATAATGGAAGGCGGGGAAGCCACGGCGGTGAGAGTAGCTGAAGTTGTCAAAGTTCTCCCTATTCATGCCCAGACCTAGACGTGCACTGCAGCTTAACCAGATTTGCTGGCGCTTCTCATAGCCGGTCTCGTTGATGTGGGCCTGCAAATCGTCTGGCATCTCCTTGATAGGAAAATCGTAAGTTTCGGGCTTCCACCCGAAGATCCTGTTAAGCTTAATGAATATGCAGGGCTCGTTCGCCTTGTAGCCATAGCTATTGGCCTTTGAGCAGCCCCCAAACAGCTCCATATCGACCAAACACACATCACTAGCTCTGTGGATATCTCCGAAGTCGCACTTCACACGGTCCACATTAGTGTTATTGGTTTGATAATCCTTGAGGAAATCGTCAATGAGCTCGATCCAGTTATCGTTTTTGTTTGGATTTTCGGAATCAATCGTAATAACCATGGGGCCCTCGGTTTGAAAGTTCTGCGGGCGAGCTGCCAGTCCGGGATAACGACCTATTAGCGACTTCTCCAGCTGCAACTTGGGCTCCGTCATACTGATGCCGTTGAGCATAAACTTCATGCACATGATGAACATGGCGGCCACAAAACCATAGAAGATCGCGTAGAATGCTATGAATTTGGCCCAGGTTTTTGGAGTTCGGCCCATGATGGTTCCCTTTTCGCGATCGAAGAGCATTTGCCCCAGAGTACGTTTCTTCGGGGGCTCCGGCAGCAGAAATTGCACTCTCTTGCGTCTGTCGCAATTCTTCGGCAAATTAACTCTAAGTGCCATTTTTTGTAGCTCCTATAAAATGTATTCCAGAAATATATTTTATTAGTAATACTCGTCAATTAAATGTAGCTTCAATACTTTCCTTGGAAATTCGCTGTGGACACGATTTTACCGATTACGACTTCTCTCAACTGACGCTCGCTTGCAACTGTAGCTTGCAACTGTGGCTTCCAACTGTGGCTTCCGCCTGTTGCTTACACATACGCGAGGTGCTGCTAACTTGGTTTTGATTGTCTTACAAGATGCTCACAAAATTGAGATTTTATCGAAAGCTACTTCTGTTCCTATTTTGCGCAACCGAATGGGGGGTGGAGCGCCCCAAATATGTATAATGTTTAGCTTTAGCGATGGATTGAACTTTGGATTGAATTTGAACAAGGTTCTCAGTTTCCGAGCTGGGACGCGTATTGTTCTCTCGAGAGACGATCACCAAATATCACCACATGCAGGGCTTGCTCCGCCTTGATCGGTTAAAAGTTAATGAGTCAGCGTTCTCTCGTCCATCAAAAATTTGCAGACCATTTTGCGGGAGCTCGGTATCTAAGGGTTCTCAAATTCAGTAAACAGAGCCATGCGAGTTGGGATTTCTCGGGAATGGAGTGTGTACAATATACAACCACTATCAGGTGTCACACCAGTTGTTTACTCAGTCAGCTGCAAATTCCATTTGCCTCTAGACGGAGGGACAATGGCCAGGGATCGGGTAGGCTTGTGGGTGTGGGTGTGGGCTTGAGCTTGGGTGGACTTCACTGGTGACTGGTAACTGCTGGAGGCTGACAAAAGCGTCATCAGCTTGCTGTGTGGCTATTAGTTTTCATTACACTCGAATTACCACAAAATCACTTAACCCAACCGAAGTCCGCTAAGGTCTTCCCCTTCCTCTCAGACGACATCCACGCTAGACGTAGCTCTGCCTTCTTCTTGGACCGCACTTTTTCGATATTCATGGAATAATTACACCTTATCAGAACACGCAGCGCGGCGAAGTGTCCCACACTTAATGAATTAACAACAGCAGAAGGGTGGCGGTGACTGCTTGGGGCTCTTTTCCTTGACAATCACCAGACATTAGTCAAGTTTTGTTGCGTTTACGTGCAAATGATCGTAATTAGAATATATTGAGCAATAAAAGTGATTTTTATTATTGAACTTCTCGTAAGTAATGGCAGTGGCTTTTGCGGGCACATACTCATACTCTTACTCGTATTCCTATGCAGTTGATTTTGGTGTCCAGGCAAATGGAAAACTTTTCCTGCGGGTGGCCTTTCCAGAAGCCTCTAAGGGAACTTTGCAGGAGCCGAAGAACTTTGTAAGCTTCACTAATAGTTGGCAGCACGAGTTCTCTGGCAACCTTGCAGCCCTGAACCTGGCCCTGCCTGAAATTAACTTTGATGCCTGACACTGGTGCCATAAAAACGCAGCCCATTTGGCTGGCCCTAAACATCTCGTTTGCTAAGGTCGAAAGGAGTAGGAGGTCACTGGTCACTCCGAGACAGTTTGCCGTAGACAGAGTTGCATACTGCACTGAGCGAAAACGGAAACCTGGAATCAAGATTACGCAGCTTATCTTGGGAGTGGAGCGAACATATAAGGTCGATAATAATATATGGAAAAACGAATGAATATTTTCTACAAACATGAACGAATGAACTCAGAACTTTTGATTTCAGCCACCATCTATTTCGGAGTTGGTCCGTAAGGTTTTGCCGTTCCGAAAATTTGCCAGACAACAAAATAGGAAAAAAACAACCACAAAACTGAAATATCAGAATTGTCTCAGGGGACAAAATCTCGGATGTGAGATAGTTTGTGGACTATCCTTTGGGATTTCTTTTATGAATGCTCTGCAAAACTCATTCATGATATTGCACACGCTGTTGGCTGACAGACTTCCGATTGTTCTATACTCAGAAAAATATCCCAAAGTATAAAATGATATGGCCATGCGTTTTGTCATCGTTGTTTTTACTTATCTTTACTTCTGTCAGTGTAGAGGTTGGCAGTGTATATATGTATGTCTGGATGAATGTCTAGGTCTGGGCCTGTGTCTGTGTCTGTGTCGGGACTAAGTACTCGACATATGGGTGTTTTGTGAGTGTTTGTGTGGTTGTTTTGTCAAGAAGCGAATGTCAATAACCAAAAGCAGCTGTCAAAACACAGACGCTCCTCCAGCAAGATAATGTAATTTGACAATCAACCGAGTGCCATTGGGGCACCGAAACGGGCTCTTGCCTCTGGACTCTGGACTCTGGACTTTGCACTATGAACTCCAGACTCTGCGTGAGGCTCCGACGGGTAATGCAACGTAATCGATTGGCATTGTGGCAGGCAGAGCATTTTCTAGGTAATCGACTTTGATAGCCACATGCAAGTGGGGGAAGTGTGTGGGGCGAGTGATATAAACAGGGATTTAATGAGCAGGCAACTGACATGAATGCCTCATAAATTGTGGGGTCGCCGCTGAGGTTTTGGGCCGATTTTATGAAAACATTTTCCTGGCCCCATTAACGTGCAAATGGATGAAAGTCACCGCCGCTGTCGATGCTGTTGCACTTAGGCCGAAAGGTTCTGGACTCCGTACTCTGTGGCATTGTTTTGTTTTATATGCAGAAAGCTTATAAAGTTGAATAGAGCCGCGTATTCATAATACTCGTAATGACTGCGCGGTGCGGTCCATGAAAAACCTACGCATCAGTATCGGGTTTAATGTGTGCACTTAAATATATGTATAATATATAAGAACGTATAAAAACGTTGCACAAAAATTATGACCTCTGCCTAGGGTGGCTCTGATCACAGTTTACTCCGATGTAAAGAGCTTTCACGTACTAGTAGATCATAGCCCAATGTTTAATTACATAGTAATATTTTAATAGTTTGATTAATTTTCTAAGATAATATTAGTTACCTGTCGCTGTTTTGTCCCCTTGTCCCCGCATATATGACGTAAAAAACATTTTATGTACATTTCCAATGTTTGCTGTTCACTGTTTACTGAGCCCATCCCCAAATCGACTCTCGTATGCAATTTGGGTCCAGCCCAATGAACCCCACAAAATATCAGTAAAGAAAAATGACATTAAAATAATGTTGTGCAAGCGAAAATTGCGTTTTCAAATCCAATCTGTGTAAAGGAAAAGAGATGCGAAAGGGAATGGGGCATACCACATCGGTATGGGCGATAGAGAGCACAAAATGTTCGAGTTATTATACGAGTAGTAACGCCCACATTAAATTACAAGCGGCCAAATAACTTTGCCAATGGCACTTTGATGATGCCGTTCTCCCTTTGCCGACGGGAACGTGAAGCGTGGACGAGTGTGGTGGAGAGTGGTACAGAGCACAAAGCGTCGTCTATTTTAAAGATGAACAACTGCAAGCGCATTCATTTCCTCTGCCGGAGTGCTACGGGAATGGACCGCAGCAAGTGGTTGCGAGGGGTGGTGGGGGGTAGTGGTTACCAAGTGGCAGGCCGTTCGCTTTACGGCTTGCTCCGGACCAGACTGGACCAGAACAGAACTCTTAGGAACGCTTCCTGTCACTTGTGGCTCGGACAACAGCCTCACAAACTCGTATCCACCATAGAGGAAAATTCGAGCACTCATAGGCAGCAGAAGTGGAAAGTGGTGAGGGGGAGAGTTGCAGACATCGGCTGAAGAGGAAACTTAACAGGCTGGTCAGGCAGGGTAATAGATAAACTTTCACCGCATGCTCAGCAATTTGACTCTGCTCTACATGCAAGGTGTTGCCTCTACGGAACTGACCATAAGGCACAGAGGGCTCCTGAACGGAGAACAGACCTATTGGCGAACACACATTCCAGAGCCATAGACTACGTTTCAGATTTGCAAAACATTTTATTCAGTCAATGTCACAGCAAAAGCAATTGCACCAGCAACAAGAAGAAAACATCAATGTTGTGAGGCCGAAGCTTTAGATATCCTAGCAGAGCTCAAATATATTATTATTAAGAATCAAACTAAACGTTTTAGGTTTATTTACAAGTGGACAAGTGTTCTGTTCCTAGGCGTTCGATTCATACATCCACTGCCGATCAATTGAATAGACTCACGAATTTTCTATATGAAAATGAATATGAAAAATGTATTTTTTCATTATTCAGGACTTTATTCTTTATTAAGAAAATTCAAAATAAGCGTTCTAGGTCAAATGGCTTTGTAATAATATATTATTTTGCGTAAGTAAACTTAACAAATGGTACTTTTTATCGATCAATGGAATAGACTAGAAAAGACTAGAAGACTGGAAAATAAAAGGAAAATAGCGTTTCAGCGACTGATATTGATCCGGAATAGGAGCCTTAGGGACAATTTGTTGTATCCTCCGAAAGGGTATATTATAACCACCAAAGCAGCTCCGGTTCCGACATGGGGTGGTATGGAAATGGAACGTCTGTGTTTGTGGTGGCCGTGGGATGGCTACTGCTACTGCTCCTCTTCCCAGACCTGCGACCAGCTCCTTCTCCTGATGCAACTGCAGCACGTCCATCAGTGGCCCATTGTCTGTGTCGCGCATACATAATGAAGCGAACCCGAACCCTAACCGAGCTCGGAGCTGGACTGAACAAGGCGAGCACTGCATTTACCTGACCTGGCCACCTTATCATCGTCACCATCATCATCATCAGTAGATTGAGAAGAACCAGGAGTTGAAGCAAGAGTAGGAGCAGCAAAGCAGAATCATAATAGTCAGGATTCCAGGGAGGTGATTGGCTGTTGCCTGCTGTTTGTTAGCGTTCATTGAGGATTGGACTCAGACTTCGGAGTCCTGGGTCGGGTCCAGGGTCGTGGGTCTCTCGGTGTCAGATAGTACATTGAAAGAAGCGCAATTAGCACTTCGATTGTGTTCAGTTGACGCGATTTGAATCAAATTAATGTCTTCACCAGCAGACAAACCGACTGCTGAAAAGGGGCGAGATTCAGGGCATTTTCCAGTGGCCAAAACCAAAATAAAATAGAAAAAGAATAAAGTTAAAAACAAGGAAAGCCCTGTTATTGATGGAGAGAGTGCTCGTATGAGCACAATGATGGCTTTAATATCGCAATTGCAATTTCTGTTAAATTTTATTTACATTTCGATTCAATGATAGCACAAGCATACAAGAAATGTATGCAATCAAATTAAATGGAATGGAATCTGGTGCTTAAGGTATTAAAAAGTAATATCTGTATATTCCTGAAATTAATTGAGCGCACACTTTGAACGATTGGACGCCAATAACTGGAAGTCGTCAAGCTAAAGGAACAATGGCAACATACTCGTAGAAGCAGCTGAAACAGTGAATGAGATGAATAAAACAATAAATGAAAGAAAGTGATGCGATGTGATGTGATAATTGTCCACTAATTTTTGTTACGAATACAAATGATTAATAGGTGCTTGAACTAATTAAAGTTGATGAAGAGCAATGCTTAGAAAGATAAATTCTTAGTAAATGCAGCAAGTTCATGGAGGAATGTAATGATACTCGTAGTAACCTTGAGATACCGCATCCGCATCCGAATGTTGATGGACTGTAACCACTCATGTCTAATTCTGTGACAGAGTCCTTGTCCTTCCTCTCCAACTAGTTGAACTCCCATTGTCATAACAATTGATTGAGGATTTCCTTCATTCATAGAGGGACAGGGACACTCCACAGTGTCCGTCCTCTGGCTGTCTGTGAAGGCGAGGTATGGAATGATCTAAGTTTTTCTCCTGTCTCCTCTCTTGTCTCCCCATTACCATCATCTATCTGTTCTGTGCTGTCTCCTGGCATCCTTTATTTATTTATTTTTTCTGGTTTCTTTCGCTTTCGCTTTGGTTTCTGGTTTTTCTTTTTTTCTCTTCCTCCCGCTCCTTGTCTATGGTGTATGGTCTCCAAGTATGTGTGTGTGTTTTTCTGTTTTTCCGCCTTTCCTTTCCTTTTCTTTCATTTGCCTTCAATGCAATTATACTGGATAAATATCTTCTTCCGTTTTAGCTGTAATTACAAAAGTTTAATTGAGTTTTCTCGGCTCGTTGTGTTCTTCTTTGCTGTTGCTGTTGCTGCCACTGCTGCTGTTGCTGTTGTTGTGGGTGTGTGATGGGTGGCAGAAGTTTTTCCCCAGCATTCGTCCTGAAGTTGTCGTATCGTTGTCGCCGTGGCTGCTGCCACTGCCACTGCCGCTACTCCTGCTGTTGACGTTTTTCCATCCCGATCCCAATCCCAATCTCGAATCCGGCTTTTACTCTGGCTCTGACTCTGACTCTTACTCTGGCCATGTCTTCCATCTGTCTGTCTGATGTCTGTTGTCTCCTATCAGCCGCCTCTCCACAAATACTTGTATTTTTCTATACCCTTTCCAAGGGGTATATGTAATTGTTTAATGATAATAATATTAATGATAATAATTGCTTAAACGTGAAAATATATATAAAAAAGGTTTTATCTAAATCTTTTCATATTATATATTATACAATCGGAAAATCTGTTCTATAATCTGTTCAATAAAAATCACAACCATACATACGCTTTTACGGGGCCTTCTGTCAGTAGAATGTTCGGTTTTAGTTTAAAATACAGGTAAAATATATCGGTAAACTTACCGATACTTCACCTTCATCATAAAATATACTTTTGACAACATCATTTTCTACATTGGATCACTGCCATAAGAACGATGGTACGTAGTACGTACAAGGGTGCCTACAGCTTCGACACAAAAAATCTGAACCTTTCTTTTGGTTTCCTCTTGCTCTAACGCTGGTCTGGTTATTGTTGATGTTGCAAAAAGAGTTTCTGTTGTCAGGCTGCCAGGGCCGGCCTGTCTATCTCCTGGCCACGTGATTGTTTTCTTTTGCCGAGCCTCTGGCAAACACTTTGTTAACACCACATCCCACACCCTAACAGCGCATAATAAAAAGTGATTAAAAAGGAAATCAAGAAGGAGGCGACTAGAATAAGTTCTGCAGCAAATTATTGATAAAACTCGAACTCGGACTCGAGCCCGAATCCCTGTCTTACCTCACTCACTTGGATGAGGAACGAGCTTGGGAGACGGCGGAGGCAGAGTCAATTTATATTTTAATAAATAGCGAAAGTGTTGAGCATCGTCAGAGGAACGCATCACAGTGCTAGAGAGGTTCTGAAGTGGAGTTGACTTGGGTTAATTTATTCATTGCAAATTTACATGCTCATGTTTGCAAATTTAAAAACTGCACACACACCCGATAAAGGGCGAAGGACGAGAAGGCTGAGCACAGAGACAGGGACTTATATTCCGGCTAGAGAGAAGTTTATTCAAAGCAGATTTTCTCTTTAGTAATATGTAAATCGCATTGCTCAGAGCGGCCCGTGGAATGAGAGCTCTCTCTCTCTCTCTCTATCTGCAGTTTGCAGATCTGCATCAGCGCCTCGAGTTGGCTCTATTCCAAGCACTTACATACATACATACCATTCTTAGCCCACGCTAAAGGAAAGCGGAGGGTCGGTCCTCTCAATAGATTTCCAAAAGCAACATTCTAAGCCCCAATGATTCGATTAAAGGCTTGCAAACACTGAACATATTCATTTGGGCGTTAGATTAGATCGCGAGAACATTGCCATAAAATTAAGTAATTAATAATTATTATGTCATTTTTTCTTTACTTTTTCTCCTCCGGCTACTCCTTTTCTATCTATCCATCTGTGAGTGCATGTATGTAAGTCAGTTCTGCAGGGCGATTGTGTGCGTACACAACAGGCAAAACGTGAGCGACAGCGTAGCAGCACAAGCCTATTGTGGCCCTATTGTGACCCCTGCTATAAAAGGATGATGCGTAAGACAAAAACACAGACACCAAACTCATATCCATACATACATATGAACACATTCAGCTGAATTTTTCAACTGATGAATGTTGAAATACACATGCATATATGTATTTTGTGTTTGTATTTTTCAATACTCGTAATTTCTCCTACTTGTTCAGTTCTTAGTAATCAGTTATGCATTAAATACAGGAACATTACCATTTCCTGTCATTTGATTTTCTTATAACTAGCTTTTGTGTTTATTTTTATTTGAGTCAGTTGTCAGTCTACAGTTATTAGTGTAACGAGTGTGCTTTGCGCTTTTTGTAAATCTAAAATAATAATTTTGTTGCTTGCTGCCTTGCTGCCCTGGCACTTTCTTTCTTCTTTCTACGGTGAGTGAACACAAGTTGGCTCCAATCAATATATCATTAGTATCTAATGCTGGAATACTCTTATTGCACAGTGAAGGTTTGAGAAGGTTCGGTCGTAGGACACTCACAAGATATGGGCATCATGAAGTTTTGAGCGCATCTTTAGATGGCCTATTAGTTTTTCACATTTTAGTTAGCCGTCCTTATCCAAATGGTAATGGGAGTATACCTGTCGCAACTAAGGAGATGCCGCAGACTAGGCGCCGCAGTTTGGCTAAATTAGCCACTGCTCTCCTTTGAGAGAAGTTTTGTTACGCAACTTGAAATTGATTTAATAATAATATAAAACGTTCATGAGACAAACCCAAGAGGTAATATTCTCGTAACGTAAGGAAGGTGGTGAAGGTAGGAAGCTGCTGATAGGGTATTGATTGCTGACAGACTTGTAAGCCTATGACCCTTCGGAATAGTTTGAATACTGGTAAGCAGGTCACCATCTCGTAAATTACAATCAGATCACATTTTCCTTCGTTTACGATAGATATGTACACTTGATGATCAGATATCTTAAAGGCACTATACTCAACCATTGTCTTTAGCTTTTGGGTCCCTCCCGTCAAATTCCGTCGAATACGTTGACTACGGGGGAAGGAAACCATTTCAAATCTAATATAATAAATTACATACGGTTGAGTAATTTAATATTTATGATAAAAGTATACCAAAGCATAAACTCACTCCTCCACACACTCACCCAACTGGCAGGAGAAGGAGCAGCCCTCCCCTGGAACTCTGCAGCCACACCGATGGGGTGCTCAAACCCACCGCCCCCCTCCACCCAACATCCGGTTCAGTCAGACACAGCCACGACTTATCCACACCCATTTCATATGCATTGGATAAAAAAGGAATTCGCACACATCGCATCGGACGGTGGAGCACGGAAGCGGGAACGGCACGGCACTCCTGTCAAAACAAATCCGTAAGAGATTACATTAAAAGGCGCATTTGGACAGCTCAATCGCAAAATAGGAAAACATTCCTCTAGATCTGGTTGGGGGCCGGGCTCTCTTTCTGTGTATTTGCGTGTCAGGGTATGCTATATCCCCAATGGATTTACTAGACGCCAACACCCAAATCAAATCTACACCCAGGATCCAATACACTTCTTTCCTCTCTCTCTGGCGACGTTTCCGGTTCCTCGTTCGATTGAAATGATGGAAAGTTCCCTGATTTAAGCTGACAGTAGTGTTTTTTTTTTTTTTGAATTCATGTAATCTTTCTACGTGGGTCGATTTTTAAACGACAAACCTCTCTACGGCAGTCGGGAGATGCGCTAGGGTGCTCTACGAGGGGTTGTCAAGCCGTAACGAAGTTTCGCCTGATTCAATAAGTGATAAATTATGTTCAGTTCAGATTCTGTTTTGAATGCAACAGATTGGAAACGATAGAGACATATGTACATACATATGTATGTATGTATGTACATATGTATATTGGACATACTTGCATATACTAGTATGTATGTATGTGTACAGGCTCGGTTATAAATTTTGAAAAATGTAATAAAAGGGACATATGTACATATAGGAGCCACATACGGCTCTAAATATGGAATGTATATGATCTTAATCTTAACATTAATCCAAGGGAGAACCAAAGGCACTCAATTGCCAAGGAATACCTAGCTACACTACTCGGGTGGATGGGAGGATGATAAAATGGTACGATCTATGAATGAATAAGAGAGTACGCTAGGCAGTGAGTGAAGGAATAGATGCGTCAAGTTGTGACTAAGCGAGTTATTGCGAAAGATTGTACATACATATGTATGTATATACATATGTAAATACATATGCACGTATGTTATTGACTGAGTGAGATCAACTTGCCAAAGGAGGCTGAGCCTAAAAGGGAATGTAAGAACTATACAATAACAAGATAACATGCTTGAGCGACCTACATACATTTGTATGTACATATGTATGTATGTATACCCGGTTCTATGGCTGGGCTTATCGCTACGTCCCATGTACAGAGAGAGCGCGCGGGCTTTCAATTCTTTTTTCGGCTTTGCTTCGTCTCTGACGGCGAGCCCGCTGCCGAACAGCTTCGTCTGCGCATGCATATGCATGCATTTAGCACAGTGGGGCCCTTGCCTATACCAACTGGCTAAATTAATAAGCGAATAAGAGTTCCATAAATTGTTTCACACTGAAACAATTTTCAACTTTAAGTGCTTATTATCTCTTCTATCTCTCTGGAAAATTCTCTTTTAGATGCGTATTTTTATTTTATGCAGAGCCCTAATAAAATTGTTGACTTGTGCAAGCCAGTAGCATTTCACAGCCTAAAAGAGAATTGAAGAAATTGACCCGCGCGCACCCTTTTTTCCTAATGCAATATCTTGGTAATTGTATAGTCTTTAATGAAACCCATCAAATCAAAGGCTTCGGACTTCGGAAATGATTCCACGAAGATAGAAGCCACTTATGCACTTGGCTCTGTGATAGAAGGATCAGTGCGCCTGGCCGCACTTTAGCTACATCAGCTATATTCGTATTCCCATACCATCCAGCCGTGCCACCATTATCCATACCCATACCCACCTGTCTCTTTGGAAGGAGAAAATATGCAAGCCAAGCAATTTGCATTTGCACACCGCAAACGGTGAAGCAAAACTTAAGAGCACAGCAGACAACACAGAGAGCTGAAAGAATAGCAGCGGTACGGTACGGAGGACGGAGAACAGGACAACAAGTGCTGCAAGGAATATGCTAAATTACGAAAAGACAAAAAAACAAAACACGCCATAGCCACAGCCACAACCGAAAAAACCCAAAGAATAAACTTTGTTAGACTTTCCCGAAACCCCTCCGCAAAAGAGTATTTTCAAGAAGTTGCCCAAAGTCGAGAGCCGGCAAAGACAAAAACCATCTGCTGGTGCAGGTGCAGGTGCAGGGAAGGAACCGTAGCCAGAGTCGAAACCCGATTGTAGGGAAGTTACCCTACCCTTATCCCTCAGTAGTTCGCCCAAGACCCATCCCATACTTCGTCTCGGACAGCTCGTCGTTGGGTCGTGTCGTGTCAGAATGGAAGGCAAAATATCAGAAACCTCAGCTCCGAGGAGCATCCTTGTTGTGTGCTGTTATTGAAAATAGTTTTACAATTTATAGAGTTCCATGGGGTGGCGTCCCTTTCGCCCCTGTCTGCCCTGTGGCACCTGGCCTTTGTCAGCTCAATGGGCGTGGCAATGCGGCTGGGCCTGGGCTGCCACTGCGCTTTGCATCACAAAGGGCGCTCGTTGCTTGCGGTTACTTGGTCCTCCAGATTGTCAGTTCAACTGTCAGTTCAGCAGTGTGCTCGTAAAAAGAAGCGTACAGGGAAGAGTGCCCTGGAAGAAAATGAGACTAGTAAGTGGCCAGTCGTTGGGTTGGCGTACTCCTCATTGCAGTCCAGTCCATCTAAGCCGATTTGTCGGCTTACAGGGAAATCACACAAGTGAGAGGTTGTGTCCTGTTCAGGGAATCGCATCAAGGATGGCTTGTGTGAAGTTATTTTTTATTTTTATATGCAAATAAGACAGTTCTAGAAATCAGGGTGAAGACTGATGGGTACCTGGAGTTAACATTGGGATAGAAAATTCAAAAGTTCTTCGTTTAGATCTTTGGATGGAATCAATCACCAGGAAACTAGTTAAGCGCTCAACGATGGATTTTATCCATTCAGTATTCGGTTTTTATATATTTTTTTTCAATTTTTTTCATTAATATAATTTAAGGTTTGCAGGTCAACACCTGATATTGGTGGCCCCTGAGCTTGGGGGTCCCCTAAGCTCGACGGCCCCGGTGCGTCGCAACGTCTTTTCCTTACGTAGCTACGCCACTATCCACTCACATTTCGATTGCGAATAAATATTACTCCTCTCTCTCTCACTTCTCTGTTCTGTTGTCTTATGGTCGTCCATCCAGATGTTTTGATTCAGTTTTAATTCATTTCACTTGGTGACCCAACCCAACCTGGTCCCGGTCCCGGTCCCAGTCCCTGTCCATGACGCAGACCAAAACTCATCCACAACCAACCCATTGAAGCGCCCTTTGAGTGCTGACTGTTATTGCTCTTCCATTGTTTTTGTTATTTTATTTTGGTTTCGTTCTTCTTTGTTGCTATTAAGAAAAACGCCTCCAAGAATAATCGACTAAACGAGCGAGCAAACGGGAATTGGTTGTCGAGGACGCGCGCTGTACCTCCTGAACTGTACCATACCACATCCGCCATTGGGCGATGTGTCCTGTACGCTTACTTGGGCCCAGCTCGACATAGCCATGCAGCCAACCAGCCGGCAATAAAAATATGATTGTATTTTCGCTTGAGTTGTTTTCATTTCTCGATGATGTCGAGGGCCGTCTGCCGTCTGCCGTCTGCCAACCGCCATCCCACTCCCAAGAAAAGGCCTCGCATCCGAACCCAGACCCAAGCCTGGAGCCCAACCAGACCGCAGTCTCAGGCTCGGGCTCAGGCTCAGTGTGTGTCTGCGTCGTCTTCTCCGACTCCGGTTGACCCAATGCATGGTTAAATCAGGCGAGTGCCAGCGGTCGACCATTGAACTGTTCCCTTACGTTCCGTTCCGCTCTCTTCTGTAATGTCGGGAAAAAGCGTTGTTTTTGTTTTCTTTGGAAGAACCGGGAACGGGAAAGGAAACGGAATAGGGGAGAGCTGTGGATCCCATTTGAAATCAGGACGGCAACTCGCATATTCGCTACATTACATTCCTCGTTGCCATTAATCGTGCATCTCAGAACATACTTCCAGCCAACAGCCAACCGCCCCCAGCACCCAGCCAACCCCCATCTCCTTGTCCAGCATTCCCTGTTCTCCCTTCCTCCCTAGTATTAACTCGAGTGATGTAATTTTTAAATAGCTTAGGGCGTCTCAAAATATTTAGCATGGCAACTCCTTTTCAAACGTGGATTTCCTTACCCCGCCTCGAACCCAAGTACCAATTCCGTGTCAGCATCCTGGTATGCCGGTTATGCTGGTTATGCCTGTGTCCATGGCCTATGTCCTGTGTGTGTGCGTGTTTTGGGCACTTTGCATATATGGTGTGTACATACGTATGCATACTACATAGTATTCTGTATTATTGTTATTAATATCCATAAATTTCCCTTTTTGTGGGTTTCGATTTTCGTTCGTTGAAAAAACCCATTTCTCTGAAAATAAAATGCTTAGCACTGGCTAACTTAACTCTCTATGATTGATATTGTCCGACACATAAAAGCGACACTTAAATGGTTGGTATAACTGATATATGTATGTATGTGTGTACTTATGTAGGAGTTGATGTGTAGATTTTAAGATTTGAGTAGTTGGATGGGGGCTGTGAAAGCGCGTTTTCAACACGTTTTTCAACCCTATTCTCATTTTCTTCTTTCATAGTACACTACACTTAACACTAGTACTAGTACTACTAAATGTTGGAAACAACATTCTTTGGCATTGTCATTGTCCAACGGGGGGACCGGAACGTTGCCGCAATTGCGTGGCACGGCTACAATGAACTTGAAGAGAAACAAATATCTGAAAAAAAAGTAAAACAAATTTGTAATGAAATTTTGTATGCTGACATTTCGAAAAATTGCTTTTTAACCTTTGTGCTAAGGTCCTCTCCTCTCCCCTCCCCACCCTCCCCTGCTCCAGCTACAGCTACAGCTTACATCGTGTGTGCCAGTGACATGTTAGACGTGTATCTGTATCTCGACTCACCATGGGTGGCCTGGTCCCACGACCCGAACGAGGACACGGACACGGACACGGACACTGACACGGAGAGAGACCCAAACCCGCCCGTACTCGTACTCGTACCGAATGCAAAAGCAAAGTTGTGCGCTTGCGAAAATCTGTAAACCGAAAACTCTGTGACATGTTTTTAAGTTTCTCAGCCTGGCATGCAGATTATTATTATGTTGTCTGTCTGTCTGTGAGTCCGTCTGTCCTTCGTTCTTCGTTCGTTCATCTCTTGCTCTGACTCTGTCTCCGTTTTCACCGTGTGCTTTTTCTGCCTGTCGTTTGCCAGGTGAGGTCTCCGAGAAACTTTGTCCATGTCCAGTGGGGGGAATATCGGGACTCCACGAGCCGGTAGCAGGGAGCAAGGAGCTGGGAGAAGGGATGATGGCGGTGGGTTCTGTGCCATAAGTTTTGTTCTAACAAACCAATTACTCGCACCAATTTCCAAAACAGCCTGCCTTTAACTTGCTCGAGCATGGATATATGCAGCATGATGGAAGAGTTCGACTTTGAGATGGCAAAGTGCGGGAGTGGGAGTGGGAGAGCCAGGCCGACAGGGCGACAGATAGACAGACCTACAGACAGAGCAAGTTGAAGCTGCAGAAAATACAAATACGACTTTGAGTTACTTTTTCATTATTTTGCCAAGGAGTTTGTCCTTTTGCGTGTGCCCATACACACACACACCACACACACACACACACACACACACAATAAGTATACGTATACATATATGCGTGTACGTGTGTGTTGCACTGTTCAAGACATTGGCAGATGTCGCCGCACTAGCAAAAGTTACGAGAGCGGCAAGTGGAAAGTGGAACAGCAGTGGAACGGCAGCAGGTGGAGGATCCTGAACACATGCCGACACAAGACATGCCAATGCCACCAATGCAGCCATCCTGCCAGCCAACCATCTCTGTAGCCTGCCAGGACACAGCCCAAGTCAGCCAACTCGAGGCAAGCGAAAGCCAGTACATAGATACATATATACATATGTATATATGTACATACTCGTATGGCAAAAAGTTGCTACAAGTTTTCTTTTTTCTAATTTTACTCGCTTTCTTTCATTGCGAGAAGTGCCTTTCCATTCCACCCTCTCCAGAATGAAAACCAAAAACCAAAAAGGTCGAAGCTTTAGTCTGTGGGGTGCACAGGGAGGACACCTCCTGATCGATTCCAATGGCAGCAAAAGTATGGTATAGTGATTGTGACCGATTGTGATCGTGATAAAAAATCTACACAAAACAAGTCTTATATTGATCGTTTTTCCAGGATCGATCTGATCGTTCACATGCTTTGTGTGGGTGCAAAATTATAATACCCTCTGCAAGGATACACCAATCCTTGGTACCTCTCTTTCTTGCCCGATTGATTGTCTCACTAAGATAGGGTTCAGAAATATCGGCTCACGAAAAACGTATACTATTTGCTTAGAATAAGAGATACGCATAAGCTTCCTGCGATAAATCTTCCTTGGACTTCTATGCTCCTTTATTTACAGAATTCATCGTTGAAGGCTCTGTAGATATGTGTGTGTTTTCGGCGATTCGACAAGATCGGTTTAAGGGTCTGTAGGTAGTAGTTTAAATAGGTATTGGTTAATACATTATGTAATAATGAAAATCAGAGCCGAGCCCAGCTTCAATTTCTTGCGCTCATAATTGCTTAGGTAATTTTGTATTTAACCAACTCCTCCGTTTCTTCTGCTCTTAAATAGAAATCTGCAACACCATGTGTGACGACGTTGTTTCGACCGTGGTCCTCGATTGCGGATCTGGCGTGTGCAAAGTCGGATTTTCCGGTGATCAAATGCCTCGAATGAATTTCCCCACGGTGGTCGGCACTCCTCGCCAGGGCCTGATGATGAACTTGGGCCTGCAGGACTCGTACGTGGGGGACCTGGCCCACTCCAAGCGCGCTCTGCTGAATCTGAGTTACCCCATTCAGCTCGGCGTCGTCACCGACTGGGAAGGATTGGAGAAGCTCTGGCATCATGCGCTCCACAATGAGCTGCGCATTTCCCCCACGGACTACCCCCTTCTGCTGACGGAGGCGCCCAGGACCACCATGCGCCATCGCGAGAAGGCCACTCAAATCATGTTTGAAACATTGGAAGTGCCGGCCTTGTATGTGGCCAGCCAGCAGGTGTTGGCCCTATACTCCTCGGGTCGCTCCACAGGAATCGTTCTGGACGTTGGCGACGGGTACTCCCATTCTGTTCCCATTTACGAAGGCTATGCCCTGCCCCATGCCATCGGGGTTCTAAACTGGGCCGGGCGCGATCTCACGGAGTACCTCATGAAGCTACTGACGGAGAGGGGCTACAGCTATTCCTTCAGCTGCCTGTCCGAGCGTGAGATTGTGCGTGACATGAAGGAGAAGCTGTGCTACGTGGCCTCGGACTTTCAGCAGGAGCTAGAGGAATTCAGCACCCAACTGGAGAAAAAGTACACTCTGCCAGATGGACAAGTAATTTCCATTGGCGACCAGAGCATCCGGTGCCCCGAAGCACTGTTTGACCCCACCGTCCTGGGCAGAGCTCCCGTGGGCCTACACCAAATGGTCTATGACTCCATTAATAAGTGCGACCAGAACGTCCGGCGAGAAATGCTCTACAACATCATGGTGTCGGGGGGCACCACGAAGCTTCCTTGCTTTGTCGAGCGCCTGAAGCGGGAGATCGCCGGACTGGCCCGCTCCAATATGAGGGTCAGGATTATGGCACCACCCCATCGTCAGTTCGCTTCCTGGATGGGTGGATCTGTCCTCAGCTCGCTGCCCGCGTTTAAACAGATGTGGATATCCAAGGAGGAGTATGAGGAGGTTGGTCCATCTATGGTCCACCGCAAGTGCTTCTAAGCGGCAGATCCGTGCTTCTGCATCACAAATTCTGGTATCCTTCTGAAAAAACTGATATTAAAAGCGTAGCATACGAGACACAGAATATGGCATTGCCGTTATGTATTCTAAAGCTCAAATCAAGTGAGAGTCTTTCATACTTGATCGAACGGATGCTTATGCCGTGGTAGTGTTGAGTGTCTTATGTTCCATGATAATAACAAATTTGTTGGAATTGAGATCTTTTGATTATTTACAGATAGATAGACACAAAAGGAATGGGAACGGATGTTCTTCGGATTCAGTTTACTGGCGGGGGTTCTAAAGGAGGTGCATAAGAGGACACATACCACAGATGAGCAGCTTGCGACTCCTCAAACGAGAATATCTGACATGCGGCATGCGGCATGCGGCATACGTCAAATGGCATACAGCATGTCGCATGTGGGTGTCACTGCCTGCGGCTGTTCTTAGCCGGGATTAAGACGCTTTTTTTTTAGAGAAAATTCATGCCAGCAAGCGGGAGCTGGAGCTGGGGCTTCCCAAAGGGGGTTGTCGTAATCTTCTTGTGCTCTTGAACCAACAGCACCCGTACACTTCCCTGTTAGACGCCGCTTGGCCGCTTAACTTTCCCCGTTTGCATTTTGGCCCGCTTACAGGATATTATGGCGGCGGAGAACGCGCATGTTGTGTGTGTTGTAAAAAGTTTTTAATTTTTCTTTTCAAACATTTAACTAAAAGAGCAAGTGCATCCCATCCCATGCCCTTCACAGCCCCATCCCCATTCCCATCCCCTTCTTCTACAACCACTTCCTCCTCCCTGGGAAGTTGTGCGGAAAAAATGAAAAGAAAACGAGCAAAGGATTCTCATTTTTCTTTCGGCTGCAGCAGCTTCTTGCCTCTTTCTGGCTTTCTCATAGAAACCATTACTTTTGTACTGGCAAAATATCATACGCATAAAACAACATACCCCGCACCCTCATGCGTGGCATCGCTCGCATTCATCGCCTGCGATTTTCTTACGATTTTCCTGCCGGTTTGTTTCTCTTTTAATGAAACAGTTGCTGCCTGGCGGCAATGTGACGATTATTGTTATGATGGGGCATGCACAAGTTACAGTTGAGGCAGTGTGTAAAATAATATTTAGATGGAATGGAGCACATTACCAGACCCCACACTTCAAGACTCCAAGACTCTATAGTCACAGTGGGATTCCCAGTCCCAGTCCCAGTCCCAGTCCTTGCAGCCCAGCGTCCCCTGGCTTAATTAAATTTCGAGAGTACCAACAAGTGAAGAGCTCTAAATGCCGAGGCATCGGCCGTAACACAAAGCCAATTGCCTGTCCCTTTAATGGCAACGTAGAAATTCAGCCACAGAATCAGCTTCATGCTCAATTCCAGCCTCAGCCTCAGCTTCAGCTTCAGCTCCATCTCCAACTGCATCTCGGGCTTCATCAACGGTTGAGTTTCTGTGACAATATCTTGAATTAATTGAGACTCGCTAGCCTCTGAGGGTCAGGTTAGCTTTAGCTGCTGACTGGCTTTGCTTTCGCCAACTCGATTGTGTCTCTGGCTTGGGGTTTTTGGGGAAGCCCTAGAACATTCTTTAGTTGCAGTCGGTTGACGAAACTAATTTTCCTTTGTTGAGGTCGGACGACTGCATTGAAGCAAACGACAGCTATTCCATGCTTGTATCCACCATTTTGTACACTGGAATTTTGAAGCCTTTGAGTCGAGCAGCCGCATTTCATAATCCAGTCTGGAGATTGCTGGAGCTCCATTCTTCCCCTTATGAGAACAGTGAGAACAGAGGCAACCCATTTCCCCCTCCCACAATGAGAGGTGAGTCTGGAGATAAAAGTTCTGAATTCCTATGATTTCGAACTAATTGGCGTTTTATTGGGAAACAGGAGAAGCTCTAAAATATAAGGTAAGCAATATCTCAGTTGAATCTCTCTCAGAAGAAACTCTCCGAAATGCTCTCTCTAGTCGCTGATTCACTCCACATTCAAGTGCCGCTAAAAACTGACAAAGTATTCGCGGACTTTCGGCCAAGGACCAGAATTAGAAAACGCATGGCTCTGTCACTGGTACATAGGTCGAAGATTGCATGGTCCACTCCCCCCAACCATAAGGGCATGGAAATCTTGAAGACAATAACATACAAATATTTGCAAACAAAGTATTAAACAAGTTAAAAATGAATTGGCAGAGTGTAATTTGTAATTCGTCGTGAATATTGTTCTCTGCTGCAGCGTCACCCAAATTAGGGATGCAGGGATTCTTCTTCGATCTTCTTCTGTCGTTTAATTTCCTTTTTTAGTGCTGGTGCTGTCCGTTTTTGTGTGAAAATTTGAAAACCAAAATGCAAACAAAGAATTAAACAAGTTAAAATTAATTGGCAGAGTGTAATTTGTAATTCGTCGTGAATATTGTTCTCTGCTGCAGCGTCACCCAAATTAGGGATGCAGGGATTCTTCTTCGATCTTCTTCTGTCGTTTAATTTCCTTTTTTTAGTTGAGTGCTGTCCGTTTTTGTTGAAAATTTGAAAACCAAACGTAAATTTGCAAACAAAGTATTAAACAAGTTTAAAATTAATTGGCAGAGTGTAATTTGTAATTCGTCGTGAATATTGTTCTCTGCTGCAGCGTCACCCAAATTAGGGATGCAGGGATTCTTCTTAGATGTACGGTAGCAATTTTATGTGACGCAACAATCCAGAAGAATAAGCAATCACTAGGAGTGTATCTTCAGGCGAGTCGTCTTCTCCAAAAGCTACGCATTCTGCAAATATATTTTCGTCTTCTTCTGCAGGTCCATCG
Organism: Drosophila tristis; assembly: GCA_018150885.1. Taxonomy (NCBI): domain Eukaryota; kingdom Metazoa; phylum Arthropoda; class Insecta; order Diptera; family Drosophilidae; genus Drosophila; species Drosophila tristis. Next base: position 305,872 of record JAECWT010000125.1, read on the forward strand.
ATTTTGGAATAATAGCATGACCACGGAATAATAATCGGTGGCAAGTTCTCACGGGGTACCAGTTTGTAGAGCTTTACAAAGTTTTTCTTATTGAATTTTACCGCCAGTAAGTTGTTCTGGAGGCTGACAATAAACTGCTCGGGGTAAGCTTCCAGATCTGAAAGGACACATTGAATCCAGAGGCCATCCTCTTTGTTGCAAGTCAGGGCGTACAGCTTGGAGTCTTGCTCATGGGCAAACAGCAGATACTGACAATCGCCAATGGTTGCCCAGGCTGCAGCATGAATGGTTGTGGTCGCCGCCAGCGGCGCGCCCCATTAAGATATGGTGGGGAAAAACCCCCCCCCCCCCCGGTTCTTTCTCAGAAAAAAAGTTGTTTTCTCCCGGCCCCCCAAAAAAAAAAGAGTTTTTTTCAAAAGAAAAAACCCGGGCCACAAAAAAAAAAAAGGACCCACGGGGGGGGGAAGAAAAAAAAAAAATTAAAAAAAAATAAAAAAAAGTGTCCCCGTCTCTGATCAGAGCGATTTGCAGGTCGGCGACGCTGGCACTCGGAGCGTCCCTTGTGATTCAAGTCTTGATTCATCATGACAGATTACGGTCACTGCCTTTCTCCCCAAGGAGATGGAACCTCATAGTCACGACCCTTCCTGGCGCATCCCATCCAAGTTGACGAAACCGTACTACGGGCCGGAAAAAGGCAACACAAGTGATGTGCTCTTGCGTCAACGTAGTACCTGCAACTTTGCGAAAGATTGCACTAACTGGTCAAGGCCATCGAAAACGGAATATTTTCGGTGCCACACGGACTGTGAGTCGGGGACGCGATTTGCATATTGCCGAGTCAGGCGATAGACTTTGGAACTAATAACCTTTTCGAATTTAAGATAAAAAGTTTCGTCTTCCAGATGGGTGCTATTGGTGATAGATGTGCCTTAATGTCAGATTACCCCGGCTCCGTACATAAGAGTCGGCTCTGGCGCGAAGGAGAATGAGTAGTGCACCCACAGAGTCGGGTAGTACTCGTAAAACTTCTCCTCATTGTCAGGACTCCCGACTGGCGCTCCTCGGGGCAGGGCCAGATGAGAAACCGTATTAATATCCGAGATATTGACAACATTTTTTCCCAATTTTCCTCCCGACTTTTTTGACGGCGGTCAAAAGTTGTACCTTCACTTTGTGAATGTATTTGCATAAATGTGTCATGTGTCTATCGATAAACGGAATATTTTCGATGCCAGAACAAAAATAGCAAACAAAGCAAACTATGGAGCAAAACCTAACGTACAAAAATGAACGACGAGCAAAAACGAACGATCCATTAAATGGAAATTTTGCAAAAATTATTTTGATTTAGTTGGCAAACATTTTTAAGCACAACATTTTTTCGATTTATATTTTACAGTGTAAGAAAAAGTTAGTACTCTCACGCTCCCAACAGATTGGCAGACCACACCGCTGCAGCGGTGGGCATGAGATAGAATAATGTGTCTGGGACCTAAAACAATTTGCTAATAACGTTGATAAAAGCCATTGGTGAGGGTATCGATTTGCAGCCACTTCATTTCCGTGTTTCTTCATTATGTTGCTCCCCAAAAAGGCAAACAAGCCAAGGCTTACCACACCCTGTGCTTTACCATCCTGGCCAGGCTCCCGTCTCCAGGGTCCACGGCCAGGCCAACGTTGGCAGCTTTTATGATGACGTTCCAATGGCGGAGGCTGGCTCCTCTGATGGACATGAAACTGTAATGGAATTCAATAAAAGCTGAGAGTGCAGAAACCGTTTGACACGGCATTCAATCGAAAAGAGGCTGCCTCTGCCTCGGCCCCTGGACAGGAGTATTAAGTCCGGTTGGGCTTTTGGATGCTCCACTCCACATCGAAGCTCATCAGCCGGACACTTCTCAGGCTCATTTGGTAATTTTCTGCAATTTCGGCGAGGGGCCCTGGCCGTGGACCTGATGCAGACATCCACGGACACGGCCATGAGGCGAGCAAAACATTTAACATGCGGCAATATTTATTGCCATGTGACACATGAAACCCTCACCAGTTGATGGGCATATCCGCAAAGTGGAAGAGCGACATAGGAGGGGATACTCGTACGAGTAGTACCTGAAATATTGAAAATGGGACAAATGCTTTTGTATTTCAATAAAACCCAATACGACTGGTACCATGGACGGTCGCTTTTTTAACCTAGGGTCACGGTCACCCCAGCAAACCCAAAGTAAGTCGTTCTCCCCGTAATGGTCACCCTAATTGACTTTGTCCAAAACCAAGCCAAAATCAATCCAATTGCAATCGCAGCAAATGAGAAATGTTCGGGCAGTGCACTAAACACTGTCCGCATCCGACACCAAATCGTTTCCGCTGCAGGCAAATGTCCAGCTAACAACTCCATGGAGCGGCGGCAATCTCCCCAATTTGATTATCCACGTTAGCTACCGGGCCCAATCCCAATGCTGGGCATACACCAAATCGAGCTGCTCCTCCAGCTATATCCCCGGAAGCGAGAAACCTGCTCTTTCTTTTCTATCCAAAACCAGCGCCAGGATTTGATGGAATGTCCATGTTATTTGCCTGTTTGCTGGCAAATGGCATTGAATCGGACCGACTCCGCGATTAGCCCGAGTGCGAATGCCACTGTCACCACACGGCACCTTCTATTGCGTGAGGCAGCGTCCTCTGGAGGCTGCCGGATATTTGAGTCTGTCGAATGGGGAATGAACCACAGTCACAGACGGTCACTTTTGTGGTTCACCACCTCCGGGATTGCCCGCTGATGAGTTCAGAGCATTTCCCAGTCGGATCGATCCGGTCCTGGGCCAGGCACCCTTCCACTTATTTTTAACGGTCTTTTCGTAGCACCCATGTCACAGTCGTAGCATAGAGAAACTTGCTTTTATTGCATTTACTTTGGCAGAGTCATACGATCCGCTGCCGTCGCCGTCGCAATCGCCATCGCCGTGGACGTCACCGAGTGATGGTGATGTCCAGCCCGGATGTCGTTTTCAATAAAGGCATTGGAGCCGGGCGTTAAGCTGTACAGTCTACACATATGTATGTACTCGTACGAGTATGTGGGCGACTCTGCTTGCCACTTTAATTAATTTCTTTAAGTTCATTATCGTTTGACTTGTTGGGGCGAGCAACAGAGCGACAGACAGGGAATGGGTGGAGATGCCAGATGGGGAATGGGGATGGGGATGGCGATGGTGATGGGCCTGAAGCATGGGATATTGAAAGGTTCTCTCGCAACTTTGATGACATTGTCAGCCAGAAAATTGCTTTTCTTTCCACCCCCACTCGTTCAGTTCAATCGTTCACCCCTTGCAGCCAGAAGTACATTACTTTACTGGAGGAATGTCGGCTTAAAGTTTTCGTCAGAGAGGAAACTTACCTCAAACCTCAATCCATGATAACCCCTAATGAGCAGATTGGTTAAGGAGTTTCCATCTAGATATTTGGCAAGCGAAAAAAACAAAGGTACATACATATATGCACTCGGATTGTATGGATATCTGCATATGTATATCTATATTGTAAACATTTGCAACAGGATTCAATGTAGAAGACTGTACATACTGTACTGTACATTCTCCTGAAAAAAAATTCCATCTTAAAGTATGCTCAAGAAATAGAAATACATAGTTTAATATAGCCATTGGTAAAACAAAAAATAATTGGGATCGGGATACTTCTAGAATGGCGAAAATCATGTGTAACTTTGGATCTCCTGAACTTAATATTTTCGTTGGCATTATCTACTCATTATCTATTGGGAGGAAGCTGTCTAAAAAGAGTGTCATATAGTCGGATTTCTTGACTATACTAGACTTGGTCTTGCTAACTTGGGAAGTGGTTTTCCCACCATCCCCAGCCATCTCCGCATCCTATGTTCGTTCGCGCTCCAATTCATTTTTCAATGCCATCTGCCCCACCTGTTTTCCGTCCTCTGTTCTGTGATGTTTTTCCAACGCCCACGCCTATGGCAGGGTTCATTTTTCGGAAGCTCATGAATATTCATGGACATGAGCGGCCAAGGGACCGCGTGGCTATCTTAGCGAGTCAGACCTGAACATTGGTACAGCGGAACGGGGCTGGGACCGAGGCTGCAACCCACAGAGTGGGTTAGTGGGTTGCCTTGAGTTCAAGATGTACCCAGAAGCTCTCGATAGGCTTATTGCATATTACCAAAGATCAAGACAATACCAAGATGCTGCATGAGCGACCTAAAAGCTGTTCTATCCGCTGCGCTCCTGTTTTCGTAACTTTTTCCTAACGAAAGTGTTTCATTCCCAAATGGTTTTGCGATATTTGTCTTGAAAAAAACCGTTGTTTGGTTTGGAAATGGAAATATTTAAGTTAAATATGCCTTCGTTTTGGCAATCGCATTATATTATACCCAACACAAAACAAAAAATCGGTGAATTAAGAACAGACGACATTTTTCCTCCTATTGATATCGGTCAAATGGGAGTTCGCACTTTGTTGTTGCTTAGGTTTCAATTTTTTGTTCGGCTATGCGTAGTCTCTGTCCGCGACCCCGCTGCCCAACAGCAACTTCTGTTCGTCAGAGAAAATGTTCGAGAAAGAGCAGCAGCGCACAGTGGGCATAGCTTGCCTAATTTTAAAGACAATAAGAGCTCAATAAATTATTTTACACTGAAACCATTTTCAACATTGAGTGCTCTGTCGCTCGACTCGACGCGGGCATCGACGATTCCGAAAGCATAGGCAAAGACTAGCCTAAAGGAGAATGGGAGAAATACCCCGCGCGCCCGTACCAAGAAGCGTAAACGAAAATTGAGCGCGCTTTTGCTCCCATGCATCATCTTGGTATTGTGATATTACCTATTGATATCGAAATGGTTTATTGACAACAAAGACAGCAGGATCTGAAGTGGTTTTTAGGTAGTACTGAACTTCGATCCGTGATGGTTGGACAAATCTCCTCTGGCCATTCTTCGGTTGCATCCTTTACATGGGCTCCCCATGATTGTTTTGCTGATCTGTATCCTTATGTTCCGCAAACTCCTTTGGCTCGTTCGGGTCCTTTGTTTTCTTTGAATCCTTTGACTCCTTGGCCTCTTTAGGCATGGCAAAGCGCTTGGTCCAAAAGCGAGCAACCCTGTCGTGCTCCTGGCGGTTGGTCTTGTACTGATCGGCAATGCACATGACCAGCGGGTCCTCTGGATTACACTCTCCCAGCAGCAGCCAGATCGAGAGCAGCACTTTGGCCACATTCATCACCGGCGACCAGCGCTCATTCAGCACATCCAGACAGATGACCCCCACGCTGTCCACGTTGCAATGGTAGATGAAAGTCGTGAAGCGGATACGCGGCGGCCGGAAGGGATAGTTCAGGGGAAAGCGGATGTCCAGCTGGAAGTGGCCGCCCTCGTAGACGGAACCGGCGGGACCGATCACGGTTGCCGTCCAATGGAGAAGCCTGTCCATGCACAGATCGGCACTGCAATTGGGCGGCGGATTCTTGCGGATCTCGTTCAGCTCTCGTCGCACCCGAAACGCACAGGTGCTAACCGGAGTGGCAGAGTCTGCTCCCAGTGGAGTGGATCTCCTCCGTTGACCGCTGGTGCTCGGAGCGTTATCGCCGTCCAAGGTATCCAGTGTGTCGCAGGAACCCTGAACCACGGTTCGAGGAGTAGCGGTTGTTTCTGTATTTGCGGTTGTGGTTGGGGTTGAAGCGGAATTTGCTGATGCATATGTTGAATTTGAGGTTGAGGTTGTAGCTATGTCTGGTTTGGATGCAATGCGCCGTAGGAAAGACATTCTATCTGATGAAAATCGAATTCTATTGTTTTTGTTTCTCTTTAATTTTGTTCATACTATTTCAAAAATATGATGTGTCTATTATTTGAATACAAAGCGTATAACGTATATACGTACATGTTCTTACGAGTATACGTAATACGTATACGTAATACGTATACACGCAGGAGATAACTAAATTTCCGGTTGACAGCTCAGGGAAACTATGTACAGTGGTTGCTTCGGTCAATATATCATTGAGTTTTCCGCCTTGTTATCCCAACGGCCCACACGCATTGGCATATGATTTGAGGTGACGGATCCGAGTACGAGCCCCTGTCCACCGAACAGGATCTTAACTGTCAAGTTCGCTGCTCGAAATATGGGTTCACATATTCCAACTCGTACTTGCAGCATTGCTTTTGCCGGGCAGACATATGTATGTACATTTGTACATCACGGAGACAGATATGTATATTGCTGCTTGAATATTGAAGATCGTACATAATTTGATTTCTGTGGGTTGCAGGAAATATCCCTTCCCTCTCTCCTTTGTACACAATTTAAGTTCATTTTGATTTGGAATTCAATTCTTCGTATTTTTCACGCTTTTGGTAAATTAGAAAGTGTGGGAACGGGTGCGGGACTGGGCAGGGTCTATCTGAGCAAAACGACACTCAATTTGCGGAATGCAATAAATTGAATGAAAAGTGTGAAAATGAAGAGGACTCATCAACATCAACACCAGCATCGGGGGCAACAACACTAACGACCAGGCGAAGACGAGCTCTAAGAAATCCAGAAAATGTAAATGAAAGTTCAAGAAAATGTAATAATAAAAACATCAGCATAAAGTGAAACGCATAAAATCCAATGAAATGTAAAAGGGAGCCAACGGGCAGGCGCCTGCCTGACCTCCTCCGTTACGTGTCCTTGTGCTTTTCCAGCATTGGTCCGGGTTCTTCCCAGGTCGAGGTCCTGGTCCGAGTCCTTCTCCTGTTGCTGTGGACTGGATGCAGAATACGGATACGGATGCGAGTGCTGGTCTCGTGTGAGTACAAAATAGCGTCGGGTAATCACATTGCGCTGCTCTGGCTGTGTCCTGCACCCGACAGGATATGCTCAATTGAACATGTTGATTGCTGAAAGAGAGAACCAGCCGGCCCCAACAAACAGCAGTCAGCACCACCTTCCATTCCCGTCCGAGCAAATGGGGAGTCAATTGAAAATCAAGTTAGAGCTTGCTTTAATGGAATTAGTTCTGCAGAGCATCAACAGCATCGACATCAGAAGGAGCAGGAGCTGGAACGAAAGAAGCATCAGATGAGATGCAAAATATGCCGAGACGAGTTCTGTACATCTGTGTAAAGCATTCCTGGCCCGGATTTATAATAAAACTCCGGAACCTCCCCACCTACTCACCTTTGCGGCAGCATCCATGGGTTTGTGCTTAGATACACACAGATAGATAAACACTAAAATGCAGTCCAATTGGAGCAAAAAAGCGTTGAAGACCGACAAATGAGAAATACGATCTACGATTATCACGGCAGTGAGCGCAATTTGTCCTTTATTATCCAGAGTAAACATAAAGTTCGTGTGGTGTGTTCCCCGAAAAGGTATCCGCAAAACGTCATTTGATGACAAACTTCAAAAACTTTTGCATGCAATATGCTTTGTGATTTTTTGTTGGTTTTGGCTTTTTGTTTTTGGGTTTCTTCCATTTTCTATTGTTGGTCGAGAAGTAATTTGTTGCTGTTGTTGTTGTTGTAGCTTCAAGACGAAGTACTCATGACGGCCTTCCGAGATGTCATTAAGGACGAGCAGAATGATATTCTCTTCGAGGGAGCCACTGTGCTTGAGGTGGACTGTGTCATTGCCATTCTCTCCATGTGGGTAGTCAAGCAGGGAGCTGCTCGCATGTTTGCCGTGGACTCTTCCGCCAGACAGGTGGTGCGTGAGAATCACCTCGATCATGTGATCGAAGTTATGCAGCATTGAGGAACTGGAGCTACCCCTAGTCGATGTCATAATATCCAAGTGGATGGGGTAAGTCCATACTCGTTTCAGTTATTCAGTTGTACGTTCCACTTTTTTTTCTGCTCTGAAGGGCCTGTCTGGTGAAAAGCCACAATATAACTGGGCGATATTCACCAGGCTGGATATGTGTCAGGCTGCTTTTCCTTTCCTGCTTGTGCCAATGCGATGGTCGTCAACACCAGTCCATGGCATCCGACCACCAACTGGAAGCAGACTGTCCTCTACATCGACCAACATCTGCCAGTACACCCAGGCGATTATCTATCTGGCCTGGAGACAAAGATTGTGGACTCATACCTTTCTTCAAGTTTTATATTCAGCTTTATCCAGCGTGTGCATTCTTGCGTGTGTTATTCTTGATGAAGGCGTCAATATTACGTAAGTCTTAATATTAACCATAAATGTATCATTTTACATACACTTTTTTTTAATGTACACACATATACGCTGTACATATGTGGGAGCTTCTAGTATTTACCCGCCAGAGCTGGCAATGACTGAATGAGTGCCAGCTTGAATGGTTCAGCGAATTGGTGCATGAATCATTGAATAAGCGCATGAAGGGCACTGCTATAAAGTGTAGCCAGCGGTACTCCACTCTCGACATCGACATCGCCATCGCCATCGTCGACATTCGGTCCCCTGTCTGTGGACAGGACTGGGAGGCTGATGGGTGATTGGACGCCTGTGGTCCTGGCTCCCATGTGTGCGCCAGGCGATGGGACATGGCGTTGCCTTGTGTTGTGCAACTGCCTTTGTAGCTTAATTGAATTTAAGTGCGACGCACAATATGCAATATTGCAAAATGATTCATCACATATACACATGTATTCCCATACCCGTTCCCGTTCCCGTTCCCATTCCCATCCACATCAGCATCCTCACATCCACTCTGCAGCGTGCTCTTGGCCGAGGCAAAGTGCATTTGACTTTGTTGCACGATTTGTCGCTGTACTCGAAGCGTTGGCGAACCAGCCACCATCTGCCACTTGCCCAAAACGTCAACTTCAACGGAGGCCCTCGACTGCAACTATACGGGGAATACAAGCGGACTGGGTGGGTCCCTGTTATTATGATGTGCGCAACTCGACAAACTTTATTACCCGCCGCAGGAATAGTTATATTAATTGCCTCTGCCGAAGATCGAAATGGCAGCCAGTCAGAGCCGTTACTGCTGCTGCTCTAAAAGAAAGAGTAAACAATGGAATGAAATGTGAAATGATTCTATTACATGTTATAATTATGATAGTGTTTCAGAGTATATCTATTTATATTTAACTATATTAACTGCGTTGCGGGGATAGCCGCTTACACACAGATTTTGTTCCACAAATTTATAGTATAGATATCATTATACAGAATGACACAAAATGAAATGAAATAGGCGTTCAAACACACATTTTTAGACCAAATTTGTTCTACAGAATGACACAAAATGAAATGAAATAGGCGTTCAAACACACATTTTTAAACCAAATTTAAGATTTTTTTGATTCATTTTTAATTCTTGAGGACCCAATTTTTACAAAACGTACAAATTTGTTTGAGCAAACCAGGTCACATTTTCTGGCTATCATTTCAAAAAAATAGCAGCAATTTGGTGCATGCGTTGCGGGGATAGCCGCTTACACACAGATTTTTTTCTACAAATTTATAGTATAGATATATATTATATATTTCACTAATTCCATAATTTAATTAATACCAAGTGCAGGAATGCTGCAACTAATCAGCCGCAATTAATATTGGGTACACACTAATTTCGAGGACCCTAAGTCAGAGCTGGCTGTACCCTCACTGATGAAGGAGCGAATGAATGATGAATGAGTGAGTGCATGCTTTCGATGCCCACTGCTACCACTCCCAGAGCTGTGCTCGACTTCAGAGCATCGCTAGATGATGACGCTTTAAAAAGTTAAAGCCGCTCTTCTCCCGTTCAGTTACGGCACATAAACAAACAGTGCTAAACAAACAACTCCAATGTACAGTCTCACCTTCCTGCGGCCTCGTCCAGCGTTCGTCCTACGCTGCTCCGTAGGATGGCAAATAAAATGCACTGAGCGAAAATCGATGTGCATAAAATAGTAGCCAACAAGTGAGCGAAACAAAACAAAACAAAACCATAAATGCACACAAAACAAAAAAAGTCTGAAGCGATGAAATAAGAAAGAATAAAGAGGAGAGGCAGCAGGAAACTTGAATCAGTCGGGTCCACATTAGGACAGGGACAAATGCAGGACCGGGACCAGAACTAGGGCTGACATTGTACAAAAAACTATTTGGTTGAAATGGCGGATGGGGTCGGCTCACACAACAAATGTACGACAAAAAGTTGTGGAGAAGAGGAAATTTGTTTGGGCCGATTTTGGCGACCAACGCAAAAACTTTTAGTTGTTGTTAGTGGCTATGTCGAGTGGTTCCCCCCGGACTAGTCTGCTATGGTCTGGCTATGGTCTGGCTATGGTCTGGTCTGGGCCTGGTCTATCCAGGCTCTGGTCCTATCTTTGGATGGGGGCTATTCCTGAAGGTGTCGTCGCGCACCCTTGCAAGCTATGTACATGGCGGTAAATACTCCGCACGCTACGTGGCCGATACCGCCGGCAACAACCAACCACTCCCGATTGCTGCTGGGAGTCTTTAAATTTACTGGCCTCAGGCATTTCATATGGTGTCGCGGCCATTTGGGCGATATGTTCCTTCTGTAAACTTTTTCGAAATGTGACCAAAAAGAAAAATGAAACAAGCGTTTCCTTAGTTTACTGAATGCAGACCATGGGACGAAAGGAAGAGTGTTATTGTAGAGCACCACCTTTAAGAGATACCTATGTATATTTATACACACTATATACACACTATACTCGTATATATGTACTTACCTAGGTAAGCTCTGCTTTCTGTGTTTGTTGTTATTGATGTAATTAATGTAATAATGTTGATGTTATGAGGCAAAATCATATCACATCCAAAACTATGATTAAACTACACTTTAAAGTCTCAATGTTAAAAAAAAAAGATGGATGAACGGGATGCTATCAGACATATTTGTTCTGTTTTGCTAGAACCGAAACTAACACCAGAATAATTAATTATTTGTTGATAACATGCTGCTGGCAACATGCTGCTAGGACTTTGGCATATATTTACAGTGGATTATATTTTAGATTGTACATATGTAGGTGGATATATTGAATGCATGGTGTGCAAAAGATTATGGTAACATTTTCTGAAGAAATTCATACCTTAGAGGATAGTGTGATACTGTGATAAAGTGTGATGTACCCTCCCAAAGGCGACACCCCACCCAAGCTTAAACTTTAAGTTCGATCAAACGGAACTCGACTATTAGCAGAACATTCGATTTATTCGATTGCCAGCAGCGACGACAGCTTCTGTAAAATGCAATTTTGAGCTGTTATCAAATAAGCTGAGGCTAATAATAAATTGAATCAACTTTAATTCTTATTACATTTTTGTGGTACGTCTCTGGAGTAGGACATTGCTCTGGTCTCCCGTTTCCGCTTTCCGCTTTTCTCCACACCATTGCGAGCTGGCAGCATCAGTGGGTTGCTTCTGGTCATAATCGGGGAGGGAAGGCGCACATCATTTCACGCGGAAATCAAAGACGCTTCCTTATTTTTCTTTAGGTTAAATTGCAGGAAATTACTTTCCAGTGGCAGTGCCAGCAACTTCACCTCGTCTCCAGAGTATTTTTCATTTCTTTCAGCGCACTGCAATTTTTAATATTAAACTCCAGACAGGTAAGCAGAGAGCCACAGCCAAATCCAGGAACGAAGACGGAACATCCCTTGACCGCGGATATTGAGAGCAGCAGCAAAATCCTACTGCTACTTATCGGGCTCAGAGCTCTTTCACTTTGGCGTCGTTGCCACGGAAATTCATCAAAATCATATAAACTTATTCCCTGTTTGCTCTCTACCCAGCTATCCCATCCCATCCCCACTCATCCACCCACTTATCCATCCGTCCACCCACAGAACCCTAGACCCCCTGCTCAGCTCCTTCGTAAATCTCATCACAAATCGCGACTGCCTCTGCGACTCTGTGGCACTGCCAGCATTGCGGTCTATCGTTGGCCAAAAACTTTGCATGGACCATCTGCATGTTTTCTTACACGGTTTTCTACGGTAATCTGCTTGTTGTTGTTGGTTGAGCTGCCAGTGGCACTTGAGCAATATTTGATTTTCTTCTTTGATGCCATTAGTTATTCTTTCATTCGTTTTGCTTGCCCTTTTCAATCGAGTTGTAATATTTTTGTAGTCAGTTTCTCCAGTATCATAGATATCCCTTTGTCTCATTGTGTTCTGAATCCCAAGAAAATATTAACTGATTAAGATAAAGATTGCATATTTCAATCTGTGCTTTTTGGACCTATATTCTAAATATATTGATATCAGTCGGCTTGTAGATACTGCATCAGGAACAAATGCCCATTCATTTTTCGTTTGACGCTTCTTTAACTCTTTTGAAGGCTCGGAAATGCTACCATTAAACGAAGTTTTACGTATGTATATGTCTAGAACTCTCGATGGATCAGGGTAGGGTATTTAGTGCATCGACCTGTCTATAGTTGGGATTTCATATTTGTGTTTTTTTTGCTCTTCGTCCCTGACCCGCCTTTACCTATTTGTAGTCGCTGTCGTAGTCCCGTTGTCCGTATCTCGGCGCTCTCAACGATAAACTTTTGTAAATGAAATTGCAAAATATATTTATTTTGCCCAACCCTGCTTCTGCTTCTGTTACTGCTGCTGATGCTGGGCCTGCTCTCGTGCCACCTTGGACTCTCTCTTTTCGTCCACTTGACAGCTCAAGCAGATAATGCGTTTTGCGACTGTTGCATTGCTGTGCCACCGAACGAAACGGAATGGATTCGAATGGAATGGGTTTTGAGTGGAATGGTTTGAAATGGTTCGAGGTAGACGGTCAGGACGGGGCTGGGTACGGGCAAGCATCCCTGAAGGTGCTTAGAAACCATTCGAGTAATCAAAGCTCGACTACTTACAATGCCAAACCAGTCAAGGCAGCATCAGAAGCATCGCCACCCAAAGCAATCAGATGTCGGGCTCAGGGAGCACCTGGAAAAACAGTTTCCAGTATAACCTATCCTCCCACGTCTCCCCAATGTGTACAGTGAGTGGATAAACAAAAACAATCACAGGTGTATATGTACTAGAGATGTGCAATGGGTCGTGACTCCAAAGGAAGTGATTGATCTGACGGTTGGGAGGAACAGACGTTGACGTCTCTCTCTACTGATGTGTGTCAAAGAGCTGGATGTCACAATGCCGAGAGAATCGTGACACCTGGGAAATCCAATGTGATCATATAGGTGACAGACGTGATTTCAGGGAACAGAAGTGGCCAGAGGTATGCATGGCATATGTACATACATATTTAGATGTACTACTTGATCTCTAGTAAAAATTCTTTTATGAGCATCGTGACACGACCTAACAAACCAGAAACGCCCACGCATCCACACAACTCGATGGCGTTCGTTTCGGGGTCGGGTCGGGTCGAATATGAAAAATGTTGCTATCATGCTACACACACGGCGAAAGTGAGGTAGAGAGAGAGAGAGAAGATGAGAAGAAGTGGTGAGGAGAGAGCGCAATCTCAGTTGCATTTTAATTACCGAATCAGTAATCAGAGAAGCGGAAATACTTATGAATTTCTTATGAGTGTTCAGCAGAACGTCTCCTTCTGCAAGACAGCGCACACGCCGCAGTCGAGGATAATTTCAAACCAGTCGGTACGTTGTGAGTCGCGCCCTTCATAATACCCTCTACTTAGTTGATATATTTATATTAGTATATGTGTATGTACATATGTATGTACAATATATTGTACACATTATTTTTCTATTTTCTTTATCACTGTTCGTAAAGCGACAGATTGATTTGTCATTAGAAAAGACACAGCGCATATTGTGGAAACATAGAGAGAGAGAGAGCTACCACGATTCTCTTTGCTTCCGTTTTTTATATTTCCTTACATCTTTAATATTGATACGTACAGATTTGATATCTTTCAGGGTTACCTTTTATAGTCTCTAAGAACTAGGCCTTAATAAAACAGACAGACAGACATGTCTATAAAGACATGTTCTTATACGCTTCCTTCTTGTGTTACATATGTATATCTAGTCGAATCTGTTACACCGCTATACTCTTTGAGTACCAAGTATAAAAAGATGGAAAAAAGAGCAGCAACAATTTTGGCAAAAGTAGAAACAAGAGTGAGAGCGAACGATAGGAGATGGCAGTAGATGGGGGTGTCTCAGTTGTAATGGTATTTCCAGTTATCTATTTTACGCTTCCATTTTCTGCTTCGGGTTTCAGCAGAGGGCAGGTGAAAAAGTATTGGATAGTCGAACAAAATATACAATCCCAAATTCTATATTCTCACCTCGGTCTCCACTGCAGCTGCACACGCGAATACACAAATTGGTTTAGCACACACATGCTGTAAATGCATTCATATTCTTGTGTATCTGTATGTGTATGTGTATCTGTATGTGTATCTGTATGTGAATCTGGAAGTGATGTGGTGTGGAGAGGAGGGGTATGTGTCGGTGTGTTTGAGTGGGAGCATACGGGAAGAGTCGTCGCGTCTCCTTCAACGTACAAATACGAAATGTGATAAATGTTTAATTCAAGTGCGGGTGTTTTTTGGGCCAGCTTTCATCTGGGTCTGGGTTTGGGTCTGTCCTGTCTCTGGGTCTGGGTCGAGGCCGATACTCCCTTGCGACCCCAGATATGGCTGCTCTCATTCGTTGTGCGGCGGCTGGGGTTGTACTTCACTAAAAAAAATCATATACTACTGCATATCGTGTGTCTAGTCTGCTTCTGCATCCGTCACATCTGTGAGACATTCACACTCATGGATATAAGACATTAATATTTGGCTTAGCTATCGCAGGCGCTAGTTTTTGGGACTACTCCACTCGAATCCCTTATGAGTCGTGCTATTCTTTAGTGGAATTTTGGATGAGCTTTTCATTGCCAAGTGCAGCTCGAATCAAGATTCCCTAATTAACATTAACTACCAAAATATTCAAATCCCAACCATTTCGAGTAGTTCTCTCGGAAGTCAAGCCTTTATTTCCTTGAAATCTGTGCCTACAAATTCTGCAGAACATTTTGGTAGCTCCCTTATGGAACTTTTATAGAACTTCATTCGATTCGACACTGTGAAAACATTTTTGAAGTCCTCGTATATATACTATATATATACCACATATATATGCTTACATATGCTTATGTACATATGTTTGTATATATATTTGTGTTGAAGGCAGCTGAAGAATTTTTGGCAGGATTTCCACCCATTGGTAATTTGTCTGCTGCCGCTGCTGCACATATTTGTGCTTAACAATTATTTATTTATGAGGTAAACATCATTCAGATGCTGCGACGGCGGCTTCTTTATGAATACATAAGTGCCTGGGGTCCCCATGCCGCCGTGCCACATGCCACATGATGGCCGTTAGATTGGCTGGCTGGCCAAATGACCGTTGCAAATTTGATTGCATTTACATATGCAGATCCTCGGTGAAAGGCATGGAGAGGCAGGTGGCAGGTGGCAGGAGGCTGGTGGCAGGAGGCTGGTGGGAGAGCTGTTCACTTTGTGATTGCCGCAAATCCGTTGTTGTTATGTTCGTGCTAACCATTTGGCTTAACCTCGCGGATGCCCTTGGGGCTGGGTCGGCGTGGCCTATCATTAATTTTTAGTCACAGATCACATTATTTTTTTAGATATACGCACTGTATCGAATCGGTAATGTATGGGACAGCTCAGACAGCCGCAACGCTTGGATTTTTATGTGCTGCCCGGGAAAAAGGCGTCGGAAACTGTTGCAGCATCAGCGAAACGGATCTCGCATCTCATAACCACAGCTTTACCACCAGTCCGCATGCCTCGTAGCTCTTGGCCCAGTTGGGTTCTGGAGAAGAGGAGTAGAGGACTTGGCCCATCGTTTGGCTTCTGCTCATTTGGTTTTGGCTTATTGGAATGGCGAATTGGCAATTTGCTGCACTTGCCGCGCGAAACAACTGAATATTGAATATGAAGCGATTGCTTGGCGGCTTCCCCTGGCACGTCTATAAATATTTGATGCCACACAGATACTCAAATGCAGAAGCAGAGACACAGAAACAAATACGTGTACACATACACATACAGAGATGGAAATACAATACTCGTACGAGGAGAAAAATGTGTGTAATTGTGCACTACTCATGTGCGATATGGTCTGGTCTGGTTTGTCCCGGTGCCTGGCTCATAAGGGGAGAGATTTCATACGAGCATCGCCTAAATTCAGAAATTCATTGCTCCGGTGTCCCTTTGCCAGAGAGAGCCCTTTTCAGAGTCTGATTATATGCTCATCCCGAGCTGGAACAGGAGCCAGAGCCTGAGCCGCATACTATCCATGTTTTATTCAGCGGAGTGGGCCTGCGGAGTCGGTTATTGTATATCGCAATATTCTTATTTAGTTTCATTGTGCTTTCCTCAGATACGAGTATACACCACAAGAGGCATAAATATTTGAGCACTTTCGTTCCCTGTTCCCTGTATCCTGTACCCTGTTCCCCGCTTCCCGCTTCCCGTTTCCATCCATTCCTTACTGCCAGAATAAATCCACAGGCCAATATTTGAAATTGAATCAAGTATGAGTGTGAGCAAGGATTAGGAATTGGATTAGACCCAAGGAGATCTGCTCCATGCGAATTCAGGCGAATCATCCCATCATCCTGTAAGCCCATTGAGGGACTACAAAGGCATGCTATGCCTTCTCGACCACAAGAGAAAAGCTACTCAGAAATATTTTATTTCATTTTCTTTGTGCTCTTAACAGTCGGAATAATTGGCAGACATGAGCTAAACAAACTACATATTGTGCACCTTAGCTCTATCGAACTCTAAGCTAAGATCAAAATAGATATGCATATACTTGCTAGTCTGCAACTCATCGTATGGGCTCTATGACAATCTGTAAACTTTCGAAGATGTTTTGGCCCATAAAGATTCCAAAGCACAGGTATGTTTTGCCTAGAGAACCATTCCCCTAACGAGATATCTTCGAGGATGGAAAACGGTTGCCTGCCACGGCATCATTAAATGTGGCCGAAAAGTGGAGAGTCGAGAGGGCTGTTGGGAATGTGAAAGGTTGACGAAAATGCGTTCGCCAAAAATGCCGACCGACTCATAAAATGCAATGTTGGAATAAAAACAAATTCGCGTGGGTGCGACAAACCAAACGACAAGCACATTAAGTCCACACACAGATACACCTATGGCAACCTATGCGTACGGCAACTTATTCTCGTGCACACACAGCTACACCTGTGCTCAAGCGGAGCGGAGAGTGGAGAGTGGAGTGTGGAGTGTGCTCCACGCCTGTATTCGTAACTTTTGCAATGATTTCACCATTACATTTTATTTGCACTTTCGTTGACATTTTGCGCAGCCCAAACATACAACGAGAAGGAACGTGTGAGTCGCTTCTGGGGACGCGACTCTACTTATACCCGTACTCAGTCAGTAAATACATTTTTGAGATATAATTTTTTAGAATTTTAGAAAAAAAAAAAAATTTTACATTTTACATTTTTTTGCTACATCTGTTATCTACATCTACATCTACAATGTATATTTTACATCTAAAATGTAGATTATAGATGTACCATTCAGATTCTACATTTCCTCTGCTAGGGGTTGCTCGCGCACTGAACGCGGCAGAGTGTGCGAGCGAGAGAGAGAATGAGTTGTGTTTGTCTTGCAGGAGGGGGGGGGAAGCAGCTGAAAATTAATTTCTTCATTCTGGCTATAATTATGATCCGATCTGATTCATATTCGGCAATCTGGTAGATATGGGCATTCTCTACGATACTGCGTTTTTAGTTTTATCGTATCTTTAAAATTGTGCCTGCCACAGATTTTCGTCCTTTGTGGGGGCGGAAGGGGGCGGGGCGAAATTTTGAAATACACTTGTAGCAGTGTGATATCACATGAGTCTTGAAACCAAATTTGGTTGCCCTAACTCTTATAGTCTCTGAGAACCAGGCGTCAAACAAGACGGACAGACGGACAGACGGACAGACGGACAGACGGACAGACAGACATGGCTCTATCGACTCGGCTATTGATGCTGATCAAGAATATATATACTTTATGGGGTCGGAAAATTTTCCTTCTCTGTGTTACACACATCCACTTTTACCACAAATCTAATATACCCCTTAACTCTTTTTTGAGTACGGGTATAAAAACATGAAAGGAAGGCGGAATTCTGTGCCGACGCTGGGTATGCCCTTGCAGATCCATTGTTTCTGTGCCGGAAATTATAATTGTTAATTATCTTCAGGGGATCTGAATAGGACAAGGACTGCTTGAAAGCGAATCCACATCTGTTTTTGTCTTGGTTTTTGGCACCAACTATAGCGCTAATTAAGAGTTGTAATTACTGTCAAAATAAACTATTTAGGCCGAGGGATACCGATACATGTATCTCGGGCATTTTGATCATGAAAATATGCGCATGTATGTACATGGTTCCATGTCTTTTATTCTTTAAGCTTATTTGCGTCACAATAGCCCTCTGTAAGGGCATAAGCAAGCAACACAAAGGGCAGGCACAGTGAGTATGAGTGCCGGCAGCCTGCCTGTGGTGCATAGCGCTTTAAAGTGACTAGAAAATCTCCAAAGCACACTTGAGTTAAATCCAAGGAATATGCTCCACGTTGGGCAGGTGGGGAGGACACTCTCACAGACGAGCGCACACCCGGAGCCAGCTCCGTCGAAGGATGTTGACGAACACGAGGCACTCGAGCGCGTCCGTGGGCGAAGCAGGCCGCGGCGGGAGTATGGTAAGCAGCATCAGCAGAAGCTGAGCCATTACCAAAGACAGACAGATGTAGATACATTCAGCGGGAACAAGAGAACAGGGGAAGGATGATGACGAGTGGAGACGCTTCTTGAGATACTCGCAGTATTGAGGGGTGAGGACACGTATTTGTGGGACAGTAGGACCATTACACATAGACTTGGCTAGTTCAAGACAATTCTAGTCAGCATTTCGGACATTGTTGGAGCATACGAACGCAGATGGAGACAGAGGTAGAGACAGAAGGGAAGAGGGAGAGGGAGACAGAGAGTTAACATACACACATACGCACACCAATAAAAAGAAACGAAACGATGGGACATTTGGAATTCTCATTGCAACGAAAGTGATTTTAATAATAAATGAAATGTTTGCCTCCTCTTGTTTCCACTCGTCTTCTTTCGTCAGGAGGAGCGTAGTAGAACAGGAGAGGTGTCCGGACGGAGTACACATGCCGATATCATTGTGGCCAACTATCCGCTATCCCCGACGTTTCCGGGCCTGGCCTTCTTTTAAGACCCTTGGGTGGTCGTGGTCCCATCAGCTGTTTCTGCTTCAGCATCAGCATTCGCAGAATCATCGGAGAGATGCCATGGGGGAAAAGGTCGTCAAAATATTGAATAGTTTTGGGCTGGATAAGCCAGTCATTGAGGAACGTGTACGGGGAATTCGTAAGGCCTAATTGAAGATTCAAGAAAAATTACTATCAAATTGCCTAAAATCGGTTTTAGAATGAATCAAGTAGGCCAAAAAGTTTTTTATATTTTATATTTATATTTTAGAAGTACATTGAATCGGGATCGGAGAAAAAGGAGGCGACGAATTGGCAGTCTATCTAGACACAAAGAACAAGCAATAAGTACAAGCAGAAACGGAAACTACAGATATATTATTTTTCGTGTGAAATATTTTACAACAATGTCTGAACGCCAGAACAATTTATTCAAGTCAAAATTGGCTGACCAGGCCGATCGACACACAGACATGGCTGAGGCCATGAAGAACACCGTTTTGATGGGCGAAGTTCTAACTGTGGAGGAGCGCAACATGTTCTCGGCTGCATACAAGAATCTTATTGGGAAGGTGCGTTCTTCGTGGCGCGTCCTTAACTCGATCGAAAGGAAGGAGACGGGCGTCGTTAGCGTGGAGCATCTGGGGGTGATCCGCCAATACCGCGAACACTTGGAGGAAGAGCTGGCTGACATCTGTACGACCGTGCTAAATTTGATCAACACACATCTACTTTCTAATGTCCCTGACAATGAGGGAAAAGTATTCTACTATAAGATGCGGGGTGACTACTTTCGCTATTTGGCCGAATTTACCATCGGCATCGAATTCAAGAAGGCGTCTGAGCAGTCGCTGGGCTCTTACAATAGAGCCTGGGAACTGGCAACGGGATTGGCTCCAACACACCCCATTCGCTTGGGTCTGGCACTGAACTTATCGGTTTTCTACTACGAGATTTTGCACTTTACCGAGAAGGCCATCGACTTGGCAAAGCCCGCTTTCGATGATGCCATTGCAGAACTGGATAAGCTGAACGCAGAAATCTACAGAGACTCGACACTCATCATGCAGCTGCTGCGCGACAACCTCTCACTCTGGACGTCTGCCTTGCAGAAAGAAAGTAAGCCACTGCCTTCATTTTGTTTAATTTTTTATCGATTTCAAATATTATAGCGGCACAAGAAGACAACAGCGCAGATGGTAGCGAGCCTAAGAACCAGAACCAGGAGGGAGAGCTGGATGAAATGGATAAATATTAATCTAAGTAGTCCTGCACACGGTTCTTGAACACTACACTTTCGGACTCAATTCTTTGTAAGCAACACTAAAAATAATGATGTGACAAAGTCACATTACGGACGCGTATCGACCGCTATGCAGATAGAGGGTAAGCCATTTGAATTTTTTTAAATTTAATTATACTAAAAAGTTGACACCAATGCAGTTGATGGTGGGTCTAGGGACAACAAAAACACGGCAACATAAGTACAAGAAGAAAAACCACAACTGAGTTCAAACATCGCTAAAACATTAACCGAATTTTGGAGGATTAAAAGGAGGATTACAACAGTAACGCGAAACGCGAAACTCAACCAGAAACAGCAACAACACGAAGAAGCACGGCCTGGTGGCTATGAATGTGGAAAGAAGACTCCCCACGCCTCCGTGAGCGCCAACAGCAGCCTCCCACCCAAGACCTATACAAATTTCAGCCGCAGTTGGTTTTAATATATAATTATAAATATTATATTATAATTAAAAGAGAGACTTGAAGAAGTCTGAAGTATGAAGACTATGTCGATTATGGGTCGGCGCTGTGTAAGAATGGCATCGAACTTTAGACTTTTGTTTAAAAAACTATACCTATCACCCTTCGACGCCACTTTCCAATCTGTCAATATTTACCCACATTACTCTTTGGCTGCTGTGGAATCCAATTCCATTCATCCAATTACTCGAAAGAGTAATTACCTGCCACAGCCATTCGCTGCCTTAGCCCTAGCCTTTTCGAAGAACTGTAAACTAATCCAAGGCTGCGAATGGAATCCGTGGCCGCGAAATGTGCTCAAAAATGAATAGCCTCAAAGAACAGAAACCTGAAATTTATCATTATAACCAGGGGATGGGCTCCTTGTTCATGGGTCTGGGCCATAAATTATAAACATAAATTTAAATTAGAAAACAAACCGCGCACGCCCCTTCTAACCCTTTATTGCACTCCCACATCGACCATCCACCACTTCGTCATAAACTTGGCCCACAAAATAAGGCAACATTAAAATGAATCAAGTGCAGACGAACTGGTAGGCCATTATCTACTAATTTTAAGGTCCAGCAAGTGATCTAGATGCTCTGATGGAACCCACTTCGAAAATCGCATAAGAGGTACATATTACATATGTATGAATTCATTGCACTAAAACCTGATGCAGTCCTACATTTCTCGTATTATCATATCAGATAATACCAAAAACTAAACAACGTCAGCGCGAACAGTGTGTATAGCTTGCACTCAATATGGCATAGCGACATATGTATCTCCGAACGACATATCTCCTGGCAGGCCCTAGCGACGTACGTATGTATCTCCTGCTGAAAAATGTATGGCAGGAGGAGTGCTCATATCTCCTAAACTAAAATTATCTTGAAAATTAGATTCGCTAAAGCTTTGGAAAATTGTCTATTAGATGTGTGCGCTTATTTTATTCAAAGCTATCATAAAATATTTTTGACTTCTGCCACCTCTTTTCGCCACTGTGAATACACACAATACAAACAAATAACGGCATCAATGTGCTGACTCATGCCCAAGCAATGTAGTCGTTTTGCATTCTTTTATTCATTATTTGAAGTTTTGTTTTTTTAACAAATGTTTCTGTCAGCCCTATTCCCGTCGTCGGACTTCATCGGAAAGATGTATTAACTTAAGTTTCAATTGATTCAGTTTTTAATGATTAATGATGGTTTCGACTGGATGCTTCCCACTGATTCCTTTTCTTTTTAGAGGATCTGTTACGGCTATGTTGTGTTAGCTGGTAGTTGCAGCACCGCATCCATTCGGATCTCAAAATTTGGTCCACGTTCGGACGCTTGGCTGGATCCCGATTGAGGCACCTAACGACCAGGCGTCTGAACGGTCTGCTGGCGTATTTCCAACGCCTAGAGAGCTTATTGAAAGATTCGGTTTGGATAGTTTTTCGAAGACTGTCCAGTCTCTCGTGGCCCATGTCCATGTCGTACTCGTCCTGGCGATAGGGGGGATGACCCACTAAAATTGTGTAGAGAGTGGCCCCAAGGCCATATATGTCGACGCCGGGCGAGTACGACACGATCCGCGAATCGGCGAGAAGCTCGGGAGCAGCATAGTCGAGAGTGTACCGTGGTATGTCCTTCCAGTTTTTGGAGCTGCTGTTGTAGCTGTACACAAAGAAAATATGGGAATGGGAAGAAACATGAAACATGAGAGGCATCGAGACACGGCTATGGTATGGATATGAGGACTCACCATGCATTTCCAAAGTCAATCAGCTTGATGGTCAGGTCCTGGGAGTTGGTATCTGTGAACAATATGTTCTCGGGCTTGATATCGCCGTGTATGAAATGCTTGGAGTGGACGTGGCGCACGGCCAACACGATCTGACGGAAAATTTGGCGGCAGGTCTTCTCATCAAGGTTTCTCGAACGATAGCGCTCGTTTAGCTCCTCACCGCGTATATATTCCGTAAGAATCCAGACGTCTGTCCTGTCGCGGATCGTTTTATAGTAGGTAAGAATGTTTGGATGGCATCGATGATCCGATGGGTTTGTCTTGGTGGCACAGGAGGCCAGGGCATCCACCTCGGAAAGCCGGAACTTGGACAGCGGCACAACCTTGGCCACGATGCGGCCTTGGACGTGGGCGTAGTGAGCCATGGTGATGTGGCAAGAGCTGAATGATCCCCTCCGGATGCGAGGCCCCAAGCAGAAGCCGTCGGGCCTCGTTGGTATTTCGTTTACTTCCGGGTGGCAGTACTCGATGTGTACCTCTTTGGCTCTGCGAATCTCGTCCAAGTGCTGCGGAGCAACGTAGGTGTAACCACGGAAGACCTTGATGGTATCAGGAATTTCCTCAGATTCTTCATCAACAGCTGGCATATCCGTGAACTCGACGCTAAAGTTCTGCACGTCTTCCTCGTCGTTGAGGGGGGGCTTGCATGGCGTCGGGTACGTTTTGGCCAACAGTGACTGCCAGTTGATATGGTTGAACCATGGATGTTCCTTGATCTTATTGGCCTCCCGGTCGTTCCCGCCCAAGCGGCGCTTTTCGTTAATCTCCAACATACACAGCACAAAATCCCGGCCAGAAGGGCTGACCGACGAGAATACCATCTCCCCATCACTGCGTATGCGTTCGATGGTCTGCGCCGCGTCCAGGATGTCCGCCGGGCTCTCAAAAGGTCCTTTTCCTTTACTGAGCAGTTCATAAGTTAGTACACCCACGGACCACCAGTCTACGGCCATGCCGTAGCCTGTCGGCTCACCACGAAGGACCTCAGGGGCCATGTACTCCAAGGTTCCGCAGAAACTGTGGGTGCGATACTGCTTCTCTTCGGACAGAAGCGTCGCCAGTCCGAAGTCGGCGAGGACAATGTGTCCATCTGCATCCAACAGAATATTTTCGAGTTTAAGATCGCGATAAACGATGCCCAGCTTGTGCAGCTCCTCCAGGGCCAGCACCAGCTCAGCAATGTAAAAGCGAACGGCACCCTCCCCCATGTCCGAAATCTCGGAAGCGTGGCTGAAAAGATCGCCGCCACGGATGAAATCCATTACGACATAAAGCTTGGAGAGCGATTGGAATGCATAGTGGACTTGGGAGAGAAAGCGGCTTCGCTGGACAGCCTGCAGCACAATGCGCTCCATTTTGGTGTGTTCGGCATTTTGCCGTTTCTGCAACACTTTTATCTTTTTGATCGCCTTCATGGCGTAGAGAGCGCCCATGTCGGTACCCATCAATTTGCGCACT
Organism: Drosophila tristis; assembly: GCA_018150885.1. NCBI lineage: Eukaryota > Metazoa > Arthropoda > Insecta > Diptera > Drosophilidae > Drosophila > Drosophila tristis. The sequence continues at coordinate 330,102 of JAECWT010000125.1, forward strand.
AGGTACACACTTCCATACGACCCAAAACCCAAAACGCAAAGTATCTCAAAGTCCTTCAATCCAACGGTCTCGTCTTTGTGTAAGTTTTCGTAGGAATCCAGGGCTGTTATGGCTTCCAGCTCACGCTGGTGGGCCTTGTTATTTAAGTTCAGATCTGATCTAATTGGTCTGGGAGCAAGTGCTGGTGCTGGTTCTGGTTCTGGTTCATCCTCGTCATCTGCGTCATCGTCCCCGTGTGAATCAATGTGTTCCTGCTCTGGTCCCGCGCACAAGTCCTCGAACACCTCCGCTGGTTGCGACTCCAAGTCTAAGTCCGAAGCAAGGACAGAGTCAGACTCTTCGTACAAGTCCAAAATGTTCACTGGATTTGAGGTCACCTCGCCCGCGTATTCAGAATCCTCCTCGTTTTTGTCATCCATCCCCTCTTCATGGAGGGATGGTGAGGCGGTCGGAGACGACATATTTTGTTTCTTTGCACGTTTACAGGTGACGCTAAACGTGCTACTGGCGCATCTGCGATTCCCAACGCCAGCCGCACGCAGGTCCTCTCCGACGGCTGCGGCAACCGGTGGAAGCGGTGCACCTGGAGAAATTCCTCTGTCGCTGTCACAATTACTTCCACTGCAAATGGTCTCCACCTCCATTGGAACTATTACAAGGTACAAAGCAAAAGTATTTCAGTACAGAAGAAAGCACCTAACTAACTTTCGATCGATCTATTTTAGAATACGATTTAGGAGTGAAATCCCCTGAGGCCCTGTGTTCGCATTTTTGTCTTCACGAAGTATACCCCTTCAGACGGCATACTCGTATTTATGTATCTTATCTGAGGCTGCAACCCAGAGAAGGAATGTAGTCGGCTTTAGCACCTGCATCGAGTATTCTGTTCTGTTCTATTTGTTCTGTCTGTTAATCTACATTCCATTCGTCCCTCTGTTTCTATGGCCGGAAATCGTACACTCCTCGTTTGATATATGCCGTCCCTTCTGCGATCTTGAAGCTGTGGATAAGATGCACATCAAATGAATTCCATCCGATTCCTCGGCCCCTAAGATCGCCTTTCTTTCTGATTCTGATTTCTGTTTATTTTTGTGTTTACTTCGTTTTGGAATCCGAGTCGGTCTTGAGTCTACGTTCCCTGGGCTGGGCTTTCTGTTACTCGGATATCAACATGTCTGTTTGCGTAAGCAGCTCTTCCCCTGAATTGGTCTGCGTGCTCTCCCTCTTTTTTCTGGGAACTGTTGAAATTAATTTTGGCCAATCTTTGCGAAGAAGACCGGGAAGACCGTCCCAGCATAGTACTGCTAAATTGTAATTTTATACGATACAGACACAACCTACAATACTCGCAAACTAAAGACAACACTTTTTGAACCAAGGCATTCTTTTTCCTTTTTGGCTTTTGCTTGTATATTTAGTTGATTTTTAAGAAATTAAAGCTGAGTGTGTTGACTTCTGTGCATTTTGGCCTTACTTCAGACGAAATTTTCTTTGAAGCAAATGCTTATCATCCCCGGATGACAAAAGTCTCGAAGATTCTGCCGACTCAGATATTCGATTTGCTTACTTTCTTATCAGGTTCATATCAAAGCTTACCAAGACGTTCTTCTTTTTCCCAAGTTAACTTTAATTGTGAAGAATCTTAGCAAAATTTTTTGCCTATTTCAATTTTTTTTTTTCGCCTCTTTCTGCTGTACTTTTCACTTTTTTATACGCAGGCTGACACTGATGAAAACTGTGGAAAACTGATTGACGGCGCTCTCCTGATCTTGCTTATAAGGTGCCAGTGTTCCCGGTATGCAGAAAGCTGCCAGCGCCCTAACATCTAACTGTCTCTGTCGCCCGTGGATAGGTATACGCCCAGCTGGAACCAACACAAGCAAGAGCCTCGCCGATCACTCACAGGGTAGTATATCGCCACAGCTCCCACTATTCATCTCTTTATAAAGAGCTATTGATAGTAATTAAACATACTTCTCTTAAGCCCCCCTTAGGTTCCATCAGTGATCTCTTATTTTTGTTCTTTAATCAGGGTGTGCTCTCTCAGTTTCTCCTCTCAGAGAGCCTGAGCTCTGAGTGAAGCTTCGAAAGAAAGCTTTTGTGCGATGAAAAGACACAAGTTGCGCTTGATCATTTTTGTGTTCGCCATGTTGCAGACTCTTGGAGCTGACCGTGTGGGCAGACATGGACATGGACATGTACATATGTACATGGAGATAAGAAACATGTTGATTCCATGGCGATCCATTCTTTACCACAAGTATGGATTTATCCAAAATGTATACTTCTTTCATCGCGCAAATGCAGATACATATGTATATTGTTTGCTTTTATTGTCGCTTTCATAAGTGGCGGATGCAATTAGACTTTGTTAACTGACAAACTTGCTAGGTCATACGACAATAACATAATTAAAACAAAATAAAACAAAACAATGACACTGCTGAATTAGCAGTGTAACCGTATTGTGTGCACCGTGCACCTGGCAACACTGTGGCTAGCAGTACACATATTTGAAATTTTGTAATCGAAAATTGTTCCCGTCTGAGTTCTAAGCTTAAGAAACTATTATTACCGAAAACGTTTAATTAATTTTGAATAAATGACACCAATTTCTATTTTAATAACATATCACTCTGGTGTAGGGTCCATCATGAACGAACGAGCAAGAAAACTATTGACTTTAATGAACGAGCTGAATAAGTTCAGTTTAATCGATATTTTTATCTTATTGGTTCGTTGTTTCTTGCTGGTACGTATACGGCAAATCAAATGATTTTAATAATTGAAATAAATAAGTCGAAATCTGATAGCACTTACGAATAACAAAAACGAGCTACTAACAAAAAAAAAACCAACTAAGAACAACTTAGTCACAGAATAAAATTAGGTAAATTGCACGATGTTTATTCAACAACACTATTGTGCTCCGCTCCCAATATTTTAAAGCCAACATTTTGCCATCCCAAATTCCATTCCATATTCCGTTTATCGATAGACACATGACACATTTATGCAATACATTCACAAAGTGAAAGTACAACTTTTGACTTAAAAAAAGGAAAATTGGGAAAAATGTTGAATATTTCGGATATTAATACGGTTTCTCATCTGGATGGGAGCGCCAGCGGGAGTCCTGACAATGAGGAGGAGTTTTACGAGTACTACGATCTGTGGGTGCACTATCTCCTTGGGGCCAGAGCCAACCTCAAGGACCGTACTCTGACATTGGCCATCTATCACCAAACACCCATCTGGAAGACGACACGCTTCCGATTCGCTGTGTGCCACGCGTCGCCGACCGGCAATATGCAAGTCGCTCTGATCACAGTCGGGGATACCGTACAGGTTTTCGATGGCCTTGACCAGAAAGTGCCTTTCGAGTTGCAGGACTCGTGGCAAGAGCACATCACTTGTGCTGCCTTCCGGCCCAGCGGGACCGTCATGTTGGCTGTAGGATGCGCGGAAGGGCTATGCATTTGGGAGAAAGGCAGCGACCAATTGCTATTGCTGAGTGCCCCGGGACACAAATACGTGACGTCCTTTACTTGGAGCAAGAATGGAAAGCACCTGGTGAGTGCGGCAGCTAGTACCCACCATATCTTAATCTGGAATATGGACAACAAGCATTTCGTACGCTTCGTCCCTGGACCAGGCGGCCTTCTCACATGCTACCATCAGCTGCTCTTTAGCCCTGACTTCCAGTTGCTCCTCTGTGCAGACAACAATTCTCGGGCAAGCATCTGTCAGATGAATCAAGACTTGAATCACAAGGACGTGAAGCGGGACCTGCTCCTGATGAACGCCACAATTCATGCTGCAGCCTGGGCAACCATTGGCGATTGTCAGTATCTGCTGTTTGCCCATGAACAAGACTCCAAGCTGTACGCCCTGACTTGCAACAAAGAGGATGGCCTCTGGATTCAATGTGTCCTTTCAGATCTGGAAGCTTACCCCGAGCAGTTTATTGTCAGCCTCCAGAACAACTTACTGGCGGTAAAATTCAATAAGAAAAACTTTGTAAAGCTCTACAAACTGGTACCCCGTGAGAACTTGCCACCGATTATAATTCCGTGGTCATGCTATTATTCCAAAATCGATGGACCTGCAGAAGAAGACGAAAATATATTTGCAGAATGCGTAGCTTTTGGAGAAGACGACTCGCCTGAAGATACACTCCTAGTGATTGCTTATTCTTCTGGATTGTTGCGTTACATAAAATTGCTACCTTACATCTAAGAAGAATCCCTGCATCCCTAATTTGGGTGACGCTGCAGCAGAGAACAATATTCACGACGAATTACAAATTACACTCTGCCAATTAATTTTTAACTTGTTTAATACTTTGTTTGCATATTTACGTTTGGTTTTCAAATTTTCACACAAAAACGGACAGCACTCAGCACTAAAAAAAAAGGGAAATTAAACGACAGAAGAAGATCGAAGAAGAATCCCTGCATCCCTAATTTGGGTGACGCTGCAGCAGAGAACAATATTCACGACGAATTACAAATTACACTCTGCCAATTAATTTTTAACTTGTTTAATTCTTTGTTTGCATATTTACGTTTGGTTTTCAAATTTTCACACAAAAACGGACAGCACTCAGCACTAAAAAAAAGGGAAATTAAACGACATTTCATGAAAATTGTTATCTCTCTTTCGCGATTGTCTATGATACATCCGATGTGGGGATAAATATCAGCAATCATCCTCCTTACCGCCAATTCGAAGTGATGACATACCGCAAACGGTCGGCTAAGCGGATGATGGAGTTTCCGAGGAAGCATCTGGCTGGAGGGTGAAATGGAATGCAGCAAAAATAACAAAATGCGACCACTAATAGTGCCCCGTGGGGTGGGTGGGTGTCTGTTGTTCCCTTTGATGTGGCCGAAAAACAAAGGCAGCCGCCAGTGGGGAGGACGAAAAACTTTTGGTTTTATTCCACTTGACTCCGCTCTGGCCCGCTTTCGGTTGCTGCGAATCTTGATTATAAGTCACATTAATGCACAGGCATGCCCCAAGAAGGGGTGAAAGAAGAGGTTCTCCTATATTCCCACAAGCGGAGTGGATCTGTAGTGGGGATTACTTCGAGAAGCGCTTGGCGGTCACCACTTTTAATTAAAACAAAACAAAGCAGAACCATGCTATAAAATTTCCCAGCTGATTTTCACGAAACTGCTAGGTAATGATTGGCTGGAGTATCTTTGCAAAAACAAGAAGTAATCATTATGGAAGCTATTAGAAAGGCTATATTTTCGTACACTTTTTAAGATGTGCTTCATATTCTGCGTGCCAAGAATTTTGTCAATAGCGTAATACCCATTGCAGAGGGAATACAAAAAAAGAAAAAATTTAATAAAATATCCAAAAATGGTGACAGAAGCGGCAACGGAAGCGGAGACGGACAGAAACAGGAAAGGAACGAAACGGAATAGACAGAACGCGAAACAAGTGGTAAAAAAAAGGCGCTACGAATGAACAGCTGTGAACTATGACCCCACCGCAATCCCTCCCTGCCGAGCGACGGACATTTAGGGGAAGTCGAAAAAAGAGAAGAAAAATACTACGAGTACGAGTATATATAAATAATAGTGGCCTACAGAAAGGGCGCGGAATCGGGGCCACGAACTTTTTGTTATTTAATGCTCTTTCCCTTTGGCCAGCTCCATCTGCTCATCTCCGCTTCTCTCCCGCTTCGAGAACGTAAAGGGGGGTTTAAATAAATTGGCATAATGCGGCTTAAGTGGGGATGGAATGGTTTGGCCAACAAAGGGACACCTGATGATGGCGTGGGCAGTGCCAAAAAGGTGATACGATATGCCTTAAACTATTGGATATGTATAGTAGTTTTATCGCACGTTCAACGTGCTACAGGCCAATGATCGGGATAGGGCTTAACACATTTCAGCGAGCTCTTCTCAGTTCACCGTCTTTAATAATATAAATTGGTTTAATAAAATATATTCCAAAATTAAATCGAAATCGGCGCACTACGATTTCAAAGAGATGGGAAATTCAATGCAATTTCAGCTCTTAACGGTTTATGGAATTGAATCAATAGTACACATGATGCTCTCTGCATTTTAAAATATGTAGACCATTTTCCTCTTACAATTTTTAAACATTATCATTCAACATTTTACCGTCCAAACGTGTCAAGCCCTTTTCGCTGAATGAGAGATCTCTGGAGTGAGACCATTTCGATGTATTTTGCTGTTCTAAAGGGTATCCAAGCCTCCCTGATGTTTGAAGAGCAGCAGGCCAAAAATTAAGTTGTTACTCGTACTTTTGTGTCCTGCTCCATGTGTTTTCCATCATTGTCCTATCTGAGCCATGGATTCACCGCCTCTGACGACGACGAATGGCAGACATTGAAGTGCTTGCGTCCCGCCGTTGCCCCAAAGGAATGGGAATACGGGTGGAGTTGCCGGTGCCGGTTCCTCTAGAATGGCTAGGAGAGTATGGTCCGGTATGGTCCGGTTCGGTATGTTCAAGGGGAGGCACTTTGTTTTTGCCCTTTTGGCCTTTCATTTTGGTCAACTTGCACTTGGCGAGCCAGTCAGAAAATGTTTATTGTTGCTGCTGTTGTTCTTTTCCCATCGCTTTCCATTCCGTTTCTTTCCTTTCCTTTCCATTATTTTTTTGTGACTAAATACAAAAGGCAGCTGGTTTTTATGCCTACCTCTTCCCTGTCCTGCCCCTCTGTGGCAAGCATCCCAAGTAGCAAATGTCTGGTTTGTCTGGGGCCGGGTCGGGTCGAGTCGGGCTGGGCCGGGCGGAAGTTTTTTTCTCTGCCGGTCGGGTCGGTTGTAAGTTGCATGAATATGAAGTGGTCTTATAATCCACACCAAACAACAAAATGACCCAAGTGCGAAATTAAAAGGCGAAAATGTGCCAGAGCTAGGGCAGAGTGGATGGTGCAGAGCTGCGGAAGATTGAGGCAGTGGGCAGTGTTGTGCACCACTGGAAAATGCGACGATTGTCCGGCAGCTTCTTGTGGCAGTTGTTGCCATTTCCTACCATGAAGACATTGGGGCTAAAGGAAGGCCGCACCGGAAGGCTGAAATGCTTGTGACACAAAAAAGGGGACACCTTCCACCAGCTCCACTTCGAGCGACACTTTTCATTTGGATTTCCTTGGGGCAGTGATTTGTTGCTGCCAGATAAAATGTGTTACAACTAATTGAGATTTATAGGAATGCCATGAGGAGATAGACAGAGGCAGAACAGAGGAAGGGTTAGTCAGGAGGCAACGTTAAGCTCAAACAATCCCCTCCCTTAAGCCATTAACCAGTACTCACACTTGATTCGATTGGAGCTAATATCTGGCGGTTCTTGGAGGGGATTCTGATGCTGTGGCTCCTCGAGGCAGTTCGATGCCATTGCCCCGTCTCCATTAGCAGCAGCAGTAACAGTAACAGACGAAATGTTATTCTCTCCGAACGTCGTTTGCTCCCGGCGCTCTCGACGACTGCGCATACCTGAATGGAGAGGATGCCGCTCGTTGCTATAATTATTATAGTTGGGTTTAAGACTTGACTTAGCCCATATAGAGCTATCTATATAGAAACTGAAATCTCAAGAGAGCTGAGGTTTTGGAGGGGGTGACGTGAGCTATGTTAACCACGGTCATGCGCAGTCCTGGTCCTTCGTTCTCTTAAAGTTATTTTCTTTCAATTTCTTGGCTTCGTATAACAGCTCTTTTACGGAGTTTCCTGGTCTGAGTTTATGGCGCTTTGATTTCGGAGTGCATACCTTCCGACTTGTTGCTTATGGCAACAAATATCTGTTTGGCGTTTGTTCCAATTTTGCCGCGAGAAGGACATGTGTTGGAGGAAGATCGCGGTCTGAGCAAAGAGCTGGCCGAACCTAATTCGCTAGACCAAATCGGCATAGAAACATCGTTCCTAACCTTCTCAGAAATCCGGAATTATATGGAAAAATTAAGCGGAGCGGCAGACGCACTGAAATTGATGAACGGTGCAAGAGGCGATCTCGACATCAAGCCGTTCAAACAACAAGTCTTGCATGGAGATCAAAGGTCAACTGAAGCTTGACATATCCAAAAGACGTATGTATTTACCAAATTTTAAACGAGAACGAAATGCTTAACAATGCTATCCTCGACCCTGTACCATATGGGCAGTTCCATTCTGGCGTTACGTTACTTTCGTATAGTCAAAAAGCCGAAATTTGCAAGAAACATTATCCTTGTTGAATATTTATTGGTTATTCCTGTATTCACTGAAAAAAGGGCAAAATTCGGCAATACGGTTTTAAAGATATAAGCCAAAATGGGTAGGTCTATAAGCATTGTTCATTTTCAATGTTATTTAATTTAAAAACCTTTCCTGTTTGTTTGCTATAAGTCCGCGGAGGCATCTGACGAACGTTACTGGCGTGACGTTACCAAATTCCGCGATTATAGAAGTCTAAAAATATACCGTTAGCCGGGGTTGGACGAACGTTCTAATAATTTGTTTAGGTAGTTCAATGTGTTAGAAAGACTTTAAGGAGAAACTTTTATCAGGAATCATATTTTTCCTAGGATAATAGTAAAAGTAAATATTTATGTCTATAAAAATATCAAAGAGTTTGCGGGCGCTAATCGAATTGGGAATTGCAATCGTTTCAATTGAAATGTTGATATGGGATCGTGGGAGCTCGAGTAATGATTAGCTGCGTTACCACTGTCATTATTCCATGTTTGTTGTTATTATGTTCGCTTGAGCTTTCTTGCCCTGATAAATGCTCTCTCAAAGCTCGCTCTTCGTTTTCTGCGACTCGAGGCTGCTTATCTATGCCGAGCGAAGCTACGCTCAGAGATCGGATCGTAAATGAAAAGAGCGAGCAAGACTTTTTGCAATTCGAAGGGCATTTAAGAACATACATACATACACTTATATTTTACGTCTGCGCCGTTTTCTTATTTATTCGAAAACTTAATCGTCCGATCGGGGTTAAAAACTGTTATCCCCACATTCATCTTTAAATGGTCCCGTCAAAATCGTTCCACTACCATTGCCTGTTAATTTTTTAACTGAAAGTCGCGATCCGTTACAATTTTTTGACCGATGGATATTTCGTAACATTATAATTGGAACACCGATTTTCAATTTTAATATGCGCGATAACAGCCCTGACAAATCAAGTGAATTCAAAAATTCTGTTTTATAATTATCCGCTTCCTCTGATTCAACGACGGTGTTAATCGACTTATATGTTACATCGTAGTTCTCAATACTGAACTGAATTACATTGTTGAGTTAGTAGACATTTCTATTATTGGCGGCAAGGATAGCTCGTTCGCTCAGCCAATTGTGGTTAATATAATTTATTTGAATATTAGGAAACACAAGGAAACACACGATCAATTATTTCCTCAATGTAACTACACAAATTACAGAAATCCTCTCCAAATGTGCAGTAACTGGCGTGAGAAGATCTCGGCCGATTGATCATTTTGTAACTGGACATGCATAATATTATTCAACGTACATATGTACATACGTGTCGCCAAAATGGTTGAATATTTGAGGAAGGAATTTATATCGTCCGCTGTTGTAGATCGAGGAATGACAGTTCATTTTTGCCCAAAATCCAATGCTAGCAATATCAATGCATTTCCAAATGGTTCAAATGCCTCGGGCATTTTTTATGAACCATCTTACGCTCATCCAAAGCAATGAGTTTGGATTTTTTTTTAAATTTTTTATTAGCTACTACTATTGAGATTAAGCCCAAAGGACCAGACATTTTCACCCGCCTTCAAAGTTACCTAACGGCGATTTCAGGATAACAGGTTATACGATTTTCTGTTAGTCAGCAGTTAGTTAGCTAACAGCTGTGTCAGCTAATATTCATCATGTCCGAAAGACATCGCATTGCGAGCTCGAAAGCTTTTAGGACACTGCCTCGTATCTCGGGTGACTATTCCCTGCTTCAATTTACCCCATTGTTTTTCCCGCACTATCCCACCCAAACCCTCTTTGAGCTTAAGTTCATACAATTCCTGCAGTTCGTGTAGTTTTCACCTCCTCCTCCTCCTCCACCACGTATCCCGCCATGCGTATACGCAGGGCGGCCCGCGAAAGACACAATCGCATATTGATTACGGTTCAACTCCCTTGTGGACCATTCTACTGTGGATAATAAATTTCCAATTATGATCGGTCGTCGGTGGCCACAGTCATAGCCACAGCCAGAGCCACAGGAATAGCCCAGCCCAACATTACCCAAAAACTGAAAGAGAGAAAACAAGTATCCCTGCGTTGGCCGAGTTCGAAATTTATACTCGTACTCGTGTGTTAAACAAATCGGATTAATTATGGAACCATGAAAATGAGGTTAATTCATTCTGGTTAAATAATCGTTAACTATTTTGCCGATGAGCTCGCTTTATCGGAACACCACCCCAAAAATCCAATCTTCGTACAATTCCCGTTCGGCGCCAACGCCATCGACCGGACAACACGGACAATTCAGCCCCCAGCGCACTCATTTGGGGCATTTCATATGGCTGGGTACGTGCTGCGGCTGCAATTACATGTGGCGTTAATAAAAACAAATGATTTTCGCATCGAGATCAGCTGCCATTAAATGTAATTATTTTAATACGATTTACAATTTGGTTTCATTTCAGTGCTTGGACATGCACTCCATCCTACATCTGGCGCCTTGTCCTGTTCCCTGCGCTCCATCCTTGTCTGCTTTTTGGGGCCTCGTTTCCTTGTGTGGCACGTATTTTACAGGTGCCCACGATGTGTGCACTGAAATATTGCTTTGTGCTTAACTAGCATTTATGTTTTGATTCTCAATAACTGTAATTAATGCTTCTTAAGACAAGCCGTGCAGTTCGGCTCGATCCAAAACAAATCATATACATATGTTGATTTTGAATCCACGGTGTCCGGGAATAGCGGCGCAAAGTGAGCTTTTCAACTAAAAGGACAAAGTGTTTTAAATTTCTAGTTTAATTTTATTTATTCTTTAAAACCGTGATACCGTGATTGTATTTACTAGGAGTCGTTACATGCATTATGCATCCTAATACCCTTCCCATCTTTTTGGTAAATTTCCTTTTCATTTCATAGTTTTTCCGCCGCAAACTGTTGCCGCCTTTCGCGTGAGACATTGCCAAAAGAAGACAGCAGGTGTCGCCCATCTCGCGCCAGATGGCGCTGGACGGAGCTTAAAATTGAATGGAATTAATTTCGAAATTTTACATTTGGGGAATATATTAAAATTTGGACTAACAGGACTTTACCTTGGGGTATGGGTATACTGGGGTAGTGTTAGCAGCCCCAATTGGCTATCTCCTAAATCTATTTCCAAATATCTGGTGCCACTCGAATATACTTTAATCTGACAATGTTTGAAATTATTTGATGATTTGTTATTTGTCGCACTCATTTGAAGCCAACATTAAACGGGAGACGGAAACGGTCCGAGTCGCACCCACAGCCACCACTGCCCCCTGCTGCAGGCCTCTCTAATTGCACAGCATGAGTGATATTTGTGGGAATTGCATTCCCGGACGGAGCTAATCAACTGTCGTGGGTGCCCGGTGGCCGGTGGCTGTGTTATTTATTTGAATGCCTTTAACGTTCAATAAATAATGGTGCCCATCGACGAGGCGGCGGCATGCATAATTTTCGCGATGATTGTGTTTTAATTAATGCCACGCTCAAAAATGAACATTCAGAGCAAGATATGCTGAGAGGAGAGGAGGAGAGAAAGCCCCCACAAAGACTGGGGCAAAAATAGTTGTGAAAGCTACCGCCGATAAAACTAACTAGCGGCCATTGTTTGTCCATGGCATCTACATTTACATACATGCCACTTCATCCTGCCACGTGCCGAAGGGATGTGCGTGGGTGTGTTCGTGCGTGTGCATTAGAACAATGGCCTCAAATTAAAAGCTGAAATCAATGGCAACTATACACACGGCCATGGACTCCACTCCCCCCAGACTTCGTTCATCTCTTGCATTAAACATAATGCACGTAATTATTATCATTTTGCGGCAGCTTCTATATGCAGACTTACCTCCACAGCGGAGCACCCGCCACAGCCGCACAGCCCCATAGCCCCATAGCCCCATAGCCCCACAGCCCCACATCCCGCCCATCCTATCGGTCGAAACTGCCAATTTAACGTCGATTGTGAACTATTTATTAGCGCATAACTTTATAAATGAGCAGCAACAGCGGACACGAGTTTCCAAATTGGGATTCGATATGTCGGCACACATAGACAGAAACAGACACAGACACAGAGAAAGATAGGAACAGGTACATACAAACGCGTACATACAGCTGCGGTCAGAATAATAGCAGTACGATTCAGAGGATGTCTCTTCCGAAAGGTGGAAGCTGCTGATTGTTTGTCCAAGTCCAAGATAAGTTGCAGACTATCATTTAAATGAAGGGTACTCGTAAAGTGCAGGCAGCAGTCCCAAAACATAACTTATGTTAGCAACAAATTAAACGAATAATTATGCTATTTACTCCTATGGTGATAGATAACCGATTGCAATGATTTTAGTTGGCTAATAAGATACAACAATAATACTTTTCCGCAAAGGAAAGGGAGCAGAGGCTCCCCATTAAAGGGTGGCAAATGTGGTCGGTGCAACTCTCGATACTCTCGTGTATTCGTATTAAGAGGAGGAGCACTATAATTCTACCTGGCACTGTTTTTAGGTAGACACATATGACCATGCAAATGTGTCGGGAGCCTTTCAATTGGTTTCACAAATATAATTTCGACCAAGTTAAGTTTCACGGCCGAGTCCACTCCACGCAATGGGGATTCCGGGGTTGCATCATTAGTCCGTGTGTGGGGTAGTCGACAGTGGTCGGGGGAGGCGAGACTGTTGCGCTAATGATGATTCTCATAGATTTCTAATTTGTTGCTCAATTAGCGGCATTCTATTTGCATTCGACTAGCGTGACATTAATCAATACGGCAACACTTTGGCAGTGACTGAAAATTTATTGATTGAATTACTAATTAATTGATAGATTCCTTTTGCATTTTAATGAGCTCCGGCACCGGCAGGTAAGCATTTTTCGATTAACCTGATTGGCTTGATGCATTAACTTCAATATCCATTTGATTGAGTCAAAGAAATTTGGTAGTGAGTGAGCACGGTAGCACTTGAAGCTGTAGCTGGAGCTGTTTGGAGTAGTCCTTGAGCTGGTAAGCGATTTCTGATCAAATTGTTTAATAATTGAACCACTTGAACTATTGAGCCATATTACTGGGAATATTTGAGAACATCGAATCAAGAGGCAAAGTACTGTGCGCCAAAATACTGATGGCCATAGGGTAATCGGACTTCTGTAGATATTTTGCGGAAGGACTCATACATATCTGCCCCAGTGGCAGCTCCTTCCTAAGAACTCCCCTAATCGTATTTCTTATAGCTGACTGGCAAACACATGAGCTTCGCATTTGGCTGTACCTTTACCTTTTAGCTTACCTTACCTCAGAGCTAGCTTGAAGTACCTTTGCAGCATTTATATTTTTGTTTGTTAATTTTATACTTATAAATATGTTTAGCCGGCAGAGAGCCAACAACATGCAGGTGTATGTGTCGTTTCCTTGCCATTGGCTAACAAGTGCCGCAAATGTACCGTAAAGAAACCATTTAGGATTAGTTTAATATGATACACAGACCACGGACAGGGCATGAGATGGGATGGGATGGGGTGGGGAGGGGTGGGACTGAGAATGGGATCGGGATTGACAGTGGGAGACTGGGGAGATAACGCTACTGGAATAAGCAAACAGTGCTTAAAAATGGCAGGGTAGGAACAGAACGTCGTCCACTACTTATAGGGATAGGAAAAGGAGCCCCAAACATAACAGAAGCACAATAATATTAGCAGGCAAAGGAGGCGAAAAATCACCTTCCCTGAGCTGGTCACAAGGCGACCGAAAAGCGGGCAGGACAGCGACACGAGCGGAAGCAGAAGCTGGAGCAGAAGCAAGAGCAGGACTCTGGCAAAATATTGGTGAGATAAAGCCAAGCCAAAGCCAGGGAAAACCCAGGCACAGGCGGGACAATGGAAAAAAATGACAAATTTGCAAATGTTAAGACGGAAAGAAAACATCAACATAAGTTATAGGCTTAGTGCGTAATCGTTTTTCGTAAAGCGGCGCCAAAGCACTGTCCCACCAGAAGGACACTCGAGGAGTTTTTTTCCGGAAAGAAGATGCCAACAGGAAAATAGAGCCCTCCAAACGTCGAAAATGAAACGAGCAACATACAAAAATGTGTGGTTAGGCTGAGGGTGGAAATTAGGAATTAAAATTTCAGTGATATGTGGATCTTGGGGTAACCGGAGGTACATACACAAACACATATGCAGTATGAATAAAAATTCCTACTCGTACTACAAGTAGGAGTACTTACAACAAACTCTAGTTACTTTTTGCCAATCAAATGATAGGGTCTAAGTTTTCGTTCACAATTAATTCAATTTTCTTAGAAGGCTTCGAACTATATTTTTGGAAAAGAACATTTCCAGGTCGAGCTCCAGTACCTATAGCTGTAGCTGTAGCAGTCAGCCATGGAGCAAATGAAGAAGCGTAACATCGAAATTCGAGTGGGGGGCTACAAGGTGATCCGACAGATCGGCAGCGGATCCTTTGGGGACGTCTACCTGGGCCTTTACCTTTGGAGCGGCGAACACGTAGCCATAAAGGTGGAGAGCACAGCGGTGACCCATCCGCAACTGAACTACGAGCGCCGTGTATACCGGGCTCTGCGCCCCGCCGTGGGCCTGCCGCGGATCCGTTTCTACTGCAAGAAGCCAAAATATAACGCCATGGTAATGGATCTCCAGGGGCCATCGCTAGAGCGGCTGTTTCAGTTCTGCGAGCGGGCATTCACCATGAAGACGGTGCTGATGCTGGCCGAGCAGATGATCAGCCGGGTCGAGTACGTGCACAAGCAGGGGTTCGTGCACCGCGACATCAAGCCTGACAATTTCCTGATGGGCCTGAGCAGGCAGTCAAAGATAGTGTACCTCATCGACTTCGGGCTGGCGAAGAAGTACCTGGACACGACCACCGGGGTGCACATGCCCTACCGCGAGGAACGCTCCCTCACCGGCACCGCGCGCTATGCCTCAATCCGATCCCACGCGGGAGTGGAGCAGTCCCGGCGCGACGACCTAGTGTCTGTCGGCTACGTGCTGATGTACTTCAACCGTGGCACCCTGCCCTGGCAGAACATCAAGGCCTCCACCAAGCGCCAGAAGTTCGAGCGCATTCACGAGATGAAGCTCTCCATAAGCGACGGGGTGCTCTGCGAGGGCTTTCCTTGCGAGTTTCCAATGTACCTGAACTACTGCCGCGGGCTGGGCTTCTACGACAAGCCCGACTATGCCATGCTCATCCGAATGTTCCGTATGCTGCGGCTGGGCCTTAACTACGCCGACAGCCACATCTTCGACTGGGATATGCTTACCATGAAGAACCACAACCGCCAGCGCAATCCCGGCACCGGCGAGCGCGTCTATCCGTCACCCAACGAGCCCGACGACGGTATGAGCGGGTTGCCCATCGTAAGGGATGAGAAGTGCAGTCGCTGGGATCCCTGATCCCCTGTAAAATACACAACATACCCTTCAAGTAGTTCTAAATTCGTTTAAATTCTATAGAATCCATCTTTTGGCTTCCCATTCAGGTCGTTAGACCACTGAGATCCACTCATTAAAACTATTTTGTTCCAAAGCTGAAGCAAAGTCGTTGCCATTTTCATTTTGTTTTCGGGAATGATGCGAATGAGGCTTCTCGAAAGCTAGTGGTTCCATTGCCCTTTTTGGCACAACAGATGATTCAGGCCGGCAGCCTTCCTCCTTGTGGATTTCCTTGTGGAAGTCGTTGGACCAAAGACAATATGTACAGTGGATAACATTAATATTCGGTTTTTTTTTTTTCAACTTCAAACGCGAATAAAATGTATAAAACTAACAAAAACAAAAATTGAAAAATGGTATATTAAAGCTTGTAATATTACCTTTTCATAGAGGTACATATATTAGGGTTTTATTTCAAATTAATAGCAAAAACATACAAAAACAAAAAAAAAACTCAAAATTTGCATTACTTTAATATTCGGTATTTTTTGGAAGTGGTATAATAAAACCCTGTGGTAACTCCAAATAGCCAAAAAAATGGCAAAAAAAGGGGTTTCCCCGAAGAACCAAAAGCTAACTAACATGCATTGACAGAAAACATACCGCAGAATTGAACTGTCGCACCAAATTTTAAAATGGGCCGCAAAAGCAAAAATTCGTCCTTGGAGCAGCGAAAACTTGTTCTCCAGTGGCATTTAGAGGGCAAGACATACAAGGAAATTGCCCAAATCCTGGAAATGAAGCCAAATACGGTCGGTGACATCGTCCGAAGGTTCAAAAATGAGGGAAGAGTAGAGTCAATTAAGCAAACCGGACAACCTAAAAAATTGACTAAGCACGAAGAGGCCGAAATTATTAAGAAAGTCAAGGAAAATCCTCGACTTAGTGCTCCGGAATTGACGGCTGAACTCTTTGCCGACCACGGAAAGACCGTTTCAGCGCAAACTATTCGGCGTACAATAAAAAAGCAAGGGTACAACGGCAGAGTCGCTCGGAAAAAGCCTTTGCTGTGTGAACGCAACCGAAAATTAAGGAAAAAGTTTGCCCAGGAGTACTCCAAAAAGGACCAAAGCTGGTGGGATGATGTTATTTTCTTAGACGAAAGTAAATTCAACCTTTTCGGCAGTGACGGCAAGACCATGGTTTGGCGAAAACCAAATACTGAGCTGCAGAAGAAACACCTAAAGCCAACTGTGAAACACGGCGGGGGAAGTGTGATGATTTGGGGCTGCATTTCCACAAAAGGTGTTGGCAATCTTGTATTCATTGATGGCATAATGAACCAAGACCAGTACCTCAAAATTTTGAGAGAAAATTTGAAGCAGTCGGCAGAGAAAATGGGTATTGGCAACACATTCAAGCTGTATCAGGACAATGACCCGAAACATAAGGCGCAAAAAGTCAGGTCTTGGTTACTTTATAACTGCCCAAAAGTGTTGGAAACGCCGCCCCAATCGCCTGATCTCAATCCTATTGAGAATTTGTGGAGTGAGTTTGACCGGCGTGTGCACAAAACGCCAATATCGTCCATATCCGCCTTAAAGGAACGGCTTCAGGAAGAGTGGGCTAAAATTGGCCATGAGTATACGACAAAAATTATAAAAATATGCCAAAACGTCTTGCCGATACCATAAAAAATAATGGGTATCATACCAAATATTAAAGTACGTTTCTTTTCTAGATAAAATTGGTTTTTTTTAATTATATAAGATAATACCGAATATTAAAGTAATGCAAATTTTGAGTTTTTTTTTTGTTTTTGTATGTTTTTGCTATTAATTTGAAATAAAACCCTAATATATGTACCTCTATGAAAAGGTAATATTACAAGCTTTAATATACCATTTTTCAATTTTTGTTTTTGTTAGTTTTATACATTTTATTCGCGTTTGAAGTTGAAAAAAAAAAAAACCGAATATTAATGTTATCCACTGTATAACAATAAGATGCGTAACGCCATACGAAATGTTGGCACTCATACTTTTCTGGCGGGCTCTTGAAATTTTGTTCAAAACTCAGCGGGAGAGAAAGTGCTCTAGAGCCAGCCGCTCGCTCGTATCAAAGACTATGCAATAACAACATACTTCCCATGTACAGAGAGAGCGCGCGGGCTTTCAATTCTCTTTTCGGATTTGCTTCGTCTCTGACCGAGAGCCCGCTGCCCAACGGCTTCGTCTGTGCATGCATGTGCATGCTTTCGCACAGTGGGGCCTTTGCCTATTTCAGCTGGCTAAATTAATTAGCGAATAAGAGTGCAATAAATTGTTTCACACTGAAACAATTTTCAACTTTAAGTGCTTATATCTTATATATATAGCTTATATATATTCATTTTTTTGCTTTTACCGTGTCGTGTAGATGAGAAGGCCCTTTGAGTTCTCCGTGAAAAAACCTCAATAAATGGTTATATGGATTTTGCTACCATCCATTAATATCGATTAAGCATTCCCGTTGCGCAATTGGGAATGAATGAATGCATGCAATTAACATTTTTTTAAGGCCTGTTATGAAATCCCAAGTACTTAATACCATTCATGGCCAGTGCCATGTGGGGTGAGCAATTCTGCACTCCAAAATATATCGAAGTAAATTAATGGACTCGTATGAGGATTTCCCCCATCTTGTTGCTCTTGGCAACTGTTGATTCCGATGGCCCGTCAGATGAGGGAAACACAGAGATGGATGGGGTGCGATGGAGAAGACAGATTCAGATTGTAAAGAAGGAAAATCAAAATCACAATCACATTTTTCCATAGTTCTACACACTTGGCAAACAGAAGGAGTGGGAAGGGACATACATAGCGGCCATGGCAACGCTCCAGCGGTAGCTAATAAAACTTATCCAGTTTTTCCAATCTGAGAGTCGAAAACGACTGGCAACGGTGGCAATGGCCACCCCAAAGCCACTTCACCCATGCCACACCCCCGCCCCCCGCTCACAGATACGGTGAAACAGAGGGGAAAGTGAGGAGAGGAGACGGAGACTACCAGCACCAGAAGCAAGACCCAGAGCAGAACCAGATCTAGAACCATGTCGAGACCGGGACCAGGACCCGGTCCCGGACCCAGTCCCAGTCCCTGTCCCTGCAAATAGAGCAATTTAAATTGGAACGTGATTATGCAAACGTTTGCACAGCTTAACTCAAGTGCCGCTCCGTGCCGCTCGGCCAGTTGGCCAGTTGGTGGTGCTCACACATGGTTCTGGCTCTGGTTACCAACGAGTGGAGCCGAGCACAGTAGAGCGAGTGACCGGCGGACCGGGTACTCATATTGGATTGGTAGGGGGGAGGTGCCTGCTGTCCATAGATTACATGTCTTAAATCAATTTTTAAGGCCATCTTGCGCCACCGCACAAAAATCCATCTAAAAGCACCATGTCTGGCTTAGGCGATGACCACTTACATATGTACATATGTAGGTATTACATCGATATGCGTCGTGTGGTTGCTGCAAGGTTCACCGTCACCTCCGCCGCCTACTGCAATGGCGAAGGAATATAAAGTAGTCGGCAATAGGCCCCAGCCATGATGTCGTTGGTGATTCGCGACAGCAAGTTCTTGTTCAGGTCATCCGTGTCATGTGGGCCAGATAGAAGGCATGGTTGCCGTTCGAGATCATCGTGAAGTTCTGCTCGATCAGGCTGAGCAGATCTTCCGACAGAGGTCGGTGCGCTTGGTAGGCGCACCAGGCACGTTCCACACCTTGCCGTGGAAGGGTCTCCCCAGGAGCCCGAATTCGGCCAGTAAGCGGAAGGTAAGTAAGCCACCTAGCAATTTACAATGATTAATACATCGTTATAATTATTTGTACTTTCAAGAAATTAAAAACATAAATTTAATGCAATTATTTAATGTTGGTGGCGGAGAAAGCGTGGTTGCATCGGTCAGAAAATGAATTCGAAATTCATTAGTAATATGAACAGCCAATATTACCAGTTTCAACTTTCTGGCGTTATTGTGGAGGTTAAGGCGAAAAAAACGTAACTTCCACCCACCGTACAGTGGTGGACCAGTAGTTACATGGATGGAGTTCCACACCCGTATTACAGAGCCAATAGCTGTTCTGAATGGGCTGCAGGAAGATACTCGTACTGATATCTCAGACATAGAAGGTTGCTGTTTCGGGATGGGCAATTTGAAGACAGCCGATCACATCAGTCATGCCCCAGCCATAGGGCAAAAGCAATAAGCGCCACCCAGAGCGCACTTCTCGGTAATTTAAGGAGCATAGAAGGGGACAAGACTTGGCCAGAATGTGGTGCTGCTGTTGCCTACGACGGGGGGTCTTGGCACGGTGGCAGAGATGAGTGGTTAGGTGGGTAGTCTCCGGTGTGTTATGGTGTGGCCTTTTAGGTTCACTTGATGCTATTTTACAAGGACACGCGCACAATTTATAATAACTTCGACTGGCCAGTGCTCATCTCCGTTTCAGTCTTGGTCTTGGTCTTGGTCTCTGGCTTTCTCTTTGTCTTTGGCCACCAACAGATGCTTTCCTACTGCATGGGAGAAGCAAGAGGCGAAAAGAAAAGAAGGTACACATCTCCCCACACAGATAGAGCCCCACGGTTCTATGTGTTTGGGGGTGTTTGCAAACGAGAAAAATGAAGCGAAACAATTCCAAGTAAGCAAACAAAACTGATGGAAGATAATCTACTTGAAGCATACTTTAAGGCGTATCTAATGGTCCTTTTAATGTTTAAACACGCTTTCGTCTTCCCCACAAATCCCTCCCCCTGTTAGTCCTCTCAGCTTCCCTGCTCGCCTGCTTCGTGGCCAAACCAATGTCCCATGTTTATTTTATCCACATCATCAGCGCTCAAGTCGCCAGAACTCTGGCACCCACAGTCCACAGCCCACAGCTCACAGCCGGGTCTGATTCTGTGGCTGCGTTTACAGTAGCCGGCCAATGTCACGTTCAGCCTCCTTCTCTCTCTGTCCCCTCCATATATAGAATAAATATGTATAGGGATATATAAATGTATTTTTTCCGCTTCTTAAGGCTTGTCGCCGGCTGCGACTTCTGTTTTGTTTTTTATATTTTTTGTATCATAACTTCGCATTTTTGCTTTTATGAATATTAAATTTGTATAGTGGGTTAAATACATTGTCTGATGGTTATGTTGATATATTCGATTAGACGGATTGATACACTCATAGAAAGAAGCCCAACATGAATGAAAATTAAATTTTATTCATTGCACGCCTTGTAGAGCAATTTCTCCGAGCTGACAAAAGCTACGCTTCAAAAAACTCAAACGCTTTATTAAATTCAAAAAACTCAAACGCTTTATTAAATTTTAGTATTTGTTGTTAAGAGTACATTCACCTTTCTATATTAAATAATCATCATATTTTATTATTGAATGTTCCTTTAGAAATCTGTGAATCACATACGGACGTACACAATGCCCGAACTGAACCGAAGGCTCGTAACTTGATCAGCAGCTGATATAAAAGATGTATCTCTTCTCTCTCTCCCTCTCTCTGTCCATGAGGTATGTATGTATGTGCTGCGTGAGTATTCTGAATGATTTTAAACATACTTAGGCCTTGTTCACTCGTACAGTACATATATGAGAATGGCTTTAAAATTGGGGTTAAGTAACCCCTTGTGCCACTTCCATCTCAAAGGTTTCTCTGCCCGTCCCGTCTGGTCTCTCCGCCTTTTGTCTGTGTGACTAGCTGTCTGTTCGTCTGTATTTGTGCGTATCGATTATCATGGCAGACGGCGACATCCGCAGACGTAGACGCAGACGTAGAAGGGATGCCGGGAGGGGAGCTCGGAGCACGGTGGTCGGAGCGGGAGCGGGAGACGGAGACGGATCAACTAGCCAGTAATAATGTCTTTCGCTGACATTTGACATTTTGGCTATATATCACTCACATTGTGACAACTGGCAACTTGGCATTCAAATATAGCCAGAGAGCATTGCCAAAGGCCCAGACCCAGACCCATACCCGAACCCATACCTATACCCATACCCAGACCCAAAACTCAGTCCAGTGCCAATCCCAGACCCAAGACTTGGGCCTGCACTAGGATCGCAGGGGCTATGGCTACTCAGATGCTCAGATGTTTAAGAACAATAAATTTGTGGGCCTTGCCTTCTCCTGTGCATGCGTCTCTCTGGTTCCCTTTACTCCTTGTGGGTGGGAGGTGTTCCAGATATCCTCAAGATTCGAAAATTGGCACTTTTAGAAATATGGACACTTGGACATTTCTTGTTCCACCTTGAAACTGTTGACGCGACAAAGGAAAGAAGAAGGTGGATGAATCTCTTGGCCTCCACGAATTCTACAAAGCAGATCCATTTAATGTAAAAACATTTTAAGATTTTGGCCTGCTGGAGTTTTCCGGAACACTGGCGTACGTGTACGTGTTCGTGTACCCTTCCCTCCTCCTTTGTAGACAGACGAAATGTTTGGCAGTCTTGTGCCTGATGTAGACCCAATGACAAGAGGGAAGCGACATATTTGAACTGGAATGAAGCTGGAATGGGGCTGGATAGCGGTGGCTATTATCCCCATGAGCAGGCGGAGGAGGAGGAGGAGGAGCAGTAGCAGTAGCAGTTCCAACGGTAGCTGGAGCATTTACATCATAACATGGCCGTCTGATGGATAGACAGATAACCAGTATTAGCATTAGTGGCCACGATGATGAGGATGATGCTGATGCTGATGTTGACGCTGATGCTGACAACAACAGCCACGGCGGCTCCAAGGATGAGATGAAACGAGGAAAAGCCCAAGCCCTGACTCTGGAGCCAGGGCCTCTCCTGTTTGTCAGTCTGCGCGTGTGGTTTGGTGGGCGTGGCACACGCTGAAGTTGAAACATGCGGGTAAATTATCTTTTCATTTCCATCAACGTCCTCGTCGACGTCCTCATCTCCATCTCCAGCTCCATTCTCTGCTTCGTCCTTCTCTGTTTGTCTGTCTGCCGGCTCATCGTTTGTCGTGCGCGTTGTCGTCGTGGCAATTGCCACTTCCATGTCGTCGTCCACATCCACATCTGCATTGGCCCACCATTGCCACCCAGGCAGGCGGCTGTAACATGGCATAACAGCATCCCGGAATTGAATCGGTCTCTGGCGCCGTTCGATTGTTTGGCTTCTTCAACTTTTTTCCGCCTCTGCGAGCCATCGTATTGTGGACGGCAAGGTGACCACTCCTACCCATTGCCAATGGTTCCGTAACATGAGTTGAGTTTTATTAAGGCCGCCTGTCTGCAGTTTCCGCACCCGCACACGCACCCGCTTCAATTAAAGCGGTCGAGCCGGCTGCTGCTAAAAGCGCTAAAAGCGGTTAAAACTATACTTTCGTTTCGCTAATTGTTCAGGGAAATTAAACCAGTTGCAGGAACATGTATCTGAATATCTATTTGAAACTCTTCTGCGATGCAAATTTCTTAAAAAACAATCCTTAAAAAAATATATAACCGTTCCTAGCGATTAAGTTAATAATCGACTGCAGTCGACTGGTTGAAAAAGACAGAAAAGTTCTTGCTAGTGTAATTGTAGTTTCCACTTGAATTTGTAGTTTACCCACAATAAATTTTACTAGCATTGCTTTTTGGAGACTAACGGGCCTCTGATGACTGGAAAAAAAATAATATATGTACATTCATACATTTACAAAAATTAACCCCCAAGCAAAGCCTCCAGCTGCAACGGGTCAAAAGTGTTGTTCAGGGGAACGGAACCAGGTTCTGGCCGTGCTTTGATGGCGCTGAAGTTGGACGAACAACGAACAACAAACAGCAAAATATAAATGACTTTAATAGCTCATCAATGATTCAGGCGGAAATCCGGACTGTCCAAGTGCAGTCGGTTTATTGGATACCGGAAAGGCATTATGTTGCTCCTACTGTTTCTCTGTCTCTGTCTCTGCCTCTGTCACTCTCCGTCTCTCTCTCACGTTGTCTGTGTGCTACTGTCTCTCTTTATGGCTTTTGTGCATTTGTTTGATTATTCTGACTGAAGGAGAAGTCTGCCTGGTTCTGTGGAGGGGTCAGTGGATAGTGAATAGGGGAGGACACGGGCCTGTCTGTTTAGCTGCAATGATTTTCACGCTGCATCCGAAAAGTATGCAACCAAATTTGCATATTGTTTTGCTCCTGAACCGCCCCCCGCAATGTCTGCAATTTGTCTGCCTTTTGCCACTCTCTGTCCGAGCCCCAACCCCACCCTGGAGCATATGGAACCGCCTCGGCATACGTTGTGTGTGTGTGTGTGTGTTTTCAAGTCAACTCGATGGCTGCCTCCCTGTTACACCTGTCTGCGTCTATGAGCAGGTTCTGATGCTGGTGCAGTGGCATGTGTCTGTTGTTTCATCATTATTATCGTCATTATAGGTGGCACATGGGCGGTTTCCCATCCCCATCCCCATCCTCCTTCCCCGTCCCCATCCTCATGCTCGCCTACGTACCTTTCTCAATGGCTGCCGCCCAGTGGCCATGTGACAGTAGCCGCTTGGCTTTTGCCTCTCATTTATTATGCAAATCCGGGCCAGGGGTCTCCGGCTGATTGTGTGAGGTTTTGAATTGGCCCTTTGCAAGCGGCCGAAGAGTTAAGCACTATTCAAAAATGCAATATGACGTCGCCCTACAGAATCACGAAATCATCGGCATCAACATCAACTAAGCTCATTCTCACCATGCGATGTCCCCAACATTCGTTTTACATGTTTTACATTTACAAAAAAACAATATTGCTTATCGCATATTGATGAAACGACAGAAAATATTACAAATCGGTGTAATCCGAAAATGCATGCGACAATCCGAGCCTAAGCTGATTTGTGTTCAACGAATTGGCAACGGGTACACGACTGGAATACTTATTTGGATCCGTTGCAACGCGTTGTATTGGATACCTTCATACCGCAAATATTACTCAGCAGTGCCGTGTACCCTATGCTAAATCTATTACTGGCTACGAGAGTTGACTGGCTTCGCACGTCAAATATATTTCGCTCTGGTTTTCAGATGCCATGCCCCTTGATCGTGGCACGTCCCGGAAAACTAGCAGAGCGTATGTCCAAAGCGCAGGCGGAGCTGCGAAATAATAAAAAGTAAATATAATTTCAATTTCCATTTCCATTTTTATGCATGCCTCAATGTTAATCAATTACGTGCTTTAATTGAAAGTCGCCAAAGTCAATAGCGAAACTCGCAAACCAATACAAAGGAAAATGTGCAATATTAAATATGAATATATACATAAATCCCAATACATATTCATTTACATATGTACGTATATGTATGTATTTGCATGTATATGTTATTTTTCCACTGGCGCAAGATCCCGTCGGGTGTCTTCTGTTTGCCTACGAATTTCTTTTCAATTAACTCTAAGCCGTAAAAACATAATTGAAATGCGGCCGCATTCCCATTCCCCAACAATGCTTGCCATCCAGCAGTAAAACAGTGAAAAGTGCCCCGGAGGGAAGGTAATATTAAAAGTACTCCAAGTGCGACTACATGTGGAAAGAGCCCAAGAGGAATGACTGAGTAGTAGATTGGGTCAAGATCATAGTTGTGAAGTGAAGTTAGGGTAAATATTTGAGATTGGGGCGAGGTCATTAGGTCTACTGCTAGTATGGATATGTTCACTGCGATATAAAAGACTTATACGAGTATGGGAGGGTGACATCTCTAACAGCACTCTGAGCCTATACTCTCAGCTTGACACTCTATGAGAACACTCTAGCACTGCACTTCCCTCCACCCAGTATGCCCATCCACCGACTGGTCTTGCTGTTCCAACCTTGCCATCGGCATCGGCGTGCCGCTCGATAGAACTCGACTGGGCCGCCTGGCGTCTGCGGCTGTAAATGAAGTTGTGTTTTAATTAAAATTCCAGACTTTATTTCTGTAATTATATTAACTCGCTGTTCGAATTCGTTTGCTCGGTTCCGGCATCGGTCTCAGTCTCGGTCTCTGCCATAGCTTCGGCCCCGGATCGATCGATCTTAGGGGGACAGACTAGGAGTGCGAGTGGGAGTGGTAGTGGGAGAGAACCAAGGATGGGGCAGGGCAGTAAGCAAAAGATAAAACCATTAACGGTAAAGTGAAGAAATGTGGAAAACGTGGCACAGGCATGTGGCATGTACGCCCCACTACTCGGACACCATCCTCTGTCCTGCATATCCTGCTGTGTCGTCATTGGCACTGGCACTGGCATCGGCATCTTCGCCTGCTATGCGGGGGTCACCCCGTTGGGTCCTTTCCTATCGTTTCCTTTCCCGTCCTGTCCTGTCCTTTTACACCAGCTTGTTATACCTCCCAATCGCCTGCTCCTGTTCCTGTTCCTGCCGCTGCCCTTTCCATCTTCCATTCGCCCGACTGCAAATGGTGTTTAAATTAATTTAATTGAATGTGAAATGAAATTTGTTTTGACACACACCAACACTAGCACCGAATACCAGCAAATACATCCGCATCCGCAGCCAACACCACATCGACATCAACTCCAGCTAAAAGTGCTATATAGTCAGAGCCACAGCCACAGCTACAGCTCCAGCTTCTGTCCCGAAACTGGAAACTGGAGCCACTACAATGGCTGCTTTTGCTTGCCCGGATTGCTATGGATTCCTTTTGGCTGCTGCTCTCATTGTTTTCCCATCGCACAATACAAATGGTCGTCGCTGCATTCTGGACGATTGTGTGCGCCTCCGTGTGCACTCCGGGGCCCAGGAATGCCACAACGATGCCAAAGCGGTCGCTTTTCGAGGTGGGACGCAATCCGACTCATCCGACTTCGCCTACTCCTGAAAACATCCTCCAATATCGCTACTACCAGAAATTTCGAAAGAAAACTGATTGACCAGTGGAGTTTCTGGTGATAATTTGATTTGTACGCCGCCGCGGCCGGTCTTCCAGCGAATGCTCTCATCCATATCATAGAAAAAAAGTTTAAAAAGTTTATATGTTTAGAATTTGGAAAAGATTGAACAGTGAACTAGCACGGAATAGAATATAGGAGATATTTTATCATACCTCTAGTAGTAAGTTGCTTTTCCGCACACAGTAGCAGGTCGAATGGAGAATCCAATAAGGCCCACGGGCACAGTATTTTTCACGATCATTAGGTACTGCGAGGTTAGAAGTGGAGGGTAACAAATACCTAGCTAGCGGATCCCAGGAGCTCAGTAAGAGGAGTTGGAATATGTACAAAAAGCATCCGGAACCGTCCGGATAAGGCTCAAAAACTTCTGGTTTGGCTTTTCTTTCCATAAACCTGTCTAGCTCGGATATTCTGCAAAGAATTTGCTTTAAACATATATGTAAGCAGTATATAATGTAGAAACCTCCTACGCAGAGGAGACTCCAACTCAGAGCCGTGTGTTTGGCGTGGCTGATGGTTGCCCAATCCAAAACAGAAGCTACAAAAGCCGCAAAATTCGGCCAACGGTTGTTGTCATGCTGCAATGTGTGTGTGTGTCAGTCGTATGCGTGTTATGTGTGTGTGCGTATGCGTTCACATCCATTTTGCGGCGGCATACGTTGCGTATGCGCAGCGCATTTCTATCGGAAGCGAATGTTGAAACAACTAAAAATGTTGTTAAAATTTGCTAAATTTGCATTTTTTGACGTTTTTGCGTCTTGTTGTAGTCGGACGGCAGTGCCTACTACTACTACCGTCACCGGAACAAACCCCGTCCCGAAGCACTACATCGACGTTCGTCTATTTGTGTTGCAAATATAATTTTTAATTTAAATGCAAATTTTGGAAATCATTTTCGAAGCATTATGTGCCCATATTGATACGCAAATTGCTGTCAGCACACGCACAGTCATAGACGTAGAGGCAGAGGCAGAGCCACATAGATACACCCGCACATACAACAGCACACAACAGCACACAACAGCCCACAACAGCACACACGGACAGACAGAGCCACACACACATGCAGATTTAATAACGCATATGCGTCAGTCAACCGCTGGTACAAGCCGCAGAGCCAACAGTTTTAGGAGTCGCTTCGTCATCCACGGGAAACATTATAGAATCCGGAGGAGGAAGGGTCTGGGTATTGGTCTGGGCCATTCCATGGGGCACACGATGGTGTCGGAGGCAGCCGCCGCTGTGACCGCCGTAGCCACCGAAGAGCTGACAACATCAGCTCTGGCACTGCTCCACGACTCTTCCATAAGAATATCGATTTTTGAAGAATTCGGGAGATGTTGGATACACAGCAACCGTTTGACGGTTTTTGATGCTTTTTTAATGTTTATTGGCGGTGGCAGCAACAACGAGAAGAGCAACATGAAAAGCAGAGGGGCACAAACAACAATGGGATTCATGGATCTGAAAAATGTTCCCTTGACCTTGCTTCAATCAGTTCAATGGTTCACTCGTTCCAATCCATATTATTAGGTATGTATGTATGTAAGTAGTAGCAAACACAATACAATGATAAGATGCGTAGCGCTCATACATTACATGTATGACATTTCATGTATGAAATATTTTATGTATATATAATATATAATATACATATATGTACATATATATATAATATACATAGCATATGCACATATATCCGCTTA
Source organism: Drosophila tristis (assembly GCA_018150885.1). Lineage (NCBI taxonomy): Eukaryota > Metazoa > Arthropoda > Insecta > Diptera > Drosophilidae > Drosophila > Drosophila tristis. The sequence continues at coordinate 358,307 of JAECWT010000125.1, forward strand.
TTAAATGCATATATTCCCTATTTAAAAAACAAACTAGACATAAAATATATACGAGCGTCTAAGGTAATGGGTATATTTCGCCAGCTCTGTAGAAAACCGTATGCATGCAGGCAGATCAAGAATGCCTGTGCACACGTATCAATACTAAAGTCTTTAGCAGAGTAGGTACACAGCCTAAAAGGGGTTCCACATGTCAAAATACTGTATGACCGCTTTGGATAAAATAAAAATACGCTTCTAAAAGAGAATTTTCCAGAGAATATGAGATAAGATAACTTAAAGTTGAAAATTTTTTCAGTGCGAAACACTCTTGTTCGCTAATTAATTTAGCCAGCTGAAATAGGCAAAGGCCCCACTGTGCGAAAGCATGCACATGCATGCACAAACGAAGCCGTTGGGCAGCGGGCTCTCGGTCAGAGACGAAGCAAATCCGAAAAGAGAATTGAAAGCCCGCGCGCTCTCTCTGTACATGGGCAGTATCTTGTTATTGCATAGTCTTGGATACTAGAGAGCGGCTGGCTCTAGAGCGCTCTGGTTTTTGAACAAAATTTCAAGAGCCAGCCAGAAAAATATGAGTGCCGAAATTTCGTGGCGTTACGCATCTTATTGTAATATTGCCTTTGGTAGTAGGTACATTTTGTTGCAGCTGCCATTTTATGATTATAATTTCAGTGGATTTTAGACCCCATCCACTTCTCCGGTCCGATCCGTTCCGTTCCGTTCGGCTGTGCAGCCATTTGTCTGCCGCTCTCCTGGTGCTCTGCCCGCCATTTAAAACCATTTCACAAGTCGTCAAATCCGATTATGAACTCATTTCACTATTCTGCCGTTGAACTACTTTGATGTTTAATTTGCAATTTAATTTTAATGTGCCTACCGAAGTGCCATTCCTTCCTTCCTTCCTTCCATCCGACCGTCCTTCCTGCCATTCTGCCATTTTGTCGGCTTCCGTGTCCACCTGGGCGTGTGAGCAATTCATAAAGGGCCACACTGCGGACACCACTCGGAGCCCCGCCCCAGAGGATCGCTCCACCCTACACCCTACACCGTACACCCTCTGCCCGTCATCCTTTGGCGATAATTTTATTACTGATGTTGTTGTTGCTGGTGTTTTTGCCATTAGTTCGTTGCCAGCAGCTGGCCATTAACGTCCATTTAGTCAGGCGCCACGCATTTCTAAGTCGGTAACATTTTCTAATTGCCGCAGATGGATGGGGGCACTACGGAGTGCAGGTGGAGGTGGATGTGGAGCTAGATGCGGATGTAGAGCTGTGGGGTGTTACTTGGACGTTGATTACAGCTGACAGGGAAAACAGAAGCATGAGGACGGAAAGGAAAGGGTTTGCATGTGGATGCGATGCCATTGTTGCCACTGCCACTGCCACTACCACTGCTGCTGCTTCCACTACCACTGTCAGTTGCCATTGATTTTACCCGCTTTATTGCTGCTTCTGCTGCTTCTGCTTCTGGAGTTGCACTAATTGCTCCCTCGCTTTCAACAGAAACGGCAGTCATGTAAACTTACAACCTCAACTGGCATCCCGCGCCCATCCCATCATACCCCATTCCATTCCATTCCACCCCATCCCATCCCATTAGTACCCGACAAACTCTTTTTGCATTCATTTATGAATATTTTAAAATTCATTGCTGATGTTGCTCCTGTTGCCGCTCGGACGGGGATTGGGATTGGTTCTCCGCCTTATGCTCCTCCTCCCCATCCTCCACGACTTGCTGCTGCTGTTGTTGCTATTATTGAAATGTAGACGGAAATTAAGTTGTCCCGCTCGACCGTGTGGCCATAATAGAATAAAAGAGCCCACCCCCGAGGCCACAGCACCCTGAATTGAACTTCCATGAACTCCACGGCCAGACCGAACCCATGCACCGGGCTGAGACTACAGCATCATATTTGACTCGGACTCAGACTGTGGCTCAGCTTCGTTCTGCTAGTTACCTGAGACATCTTAATGGACACGAAAGACCAAAGATCAGCCGGAAAGCGTGATGATGCATGCTGAAACCGGGTGAAGCTTGCTCCTGTTCCCACTCCCATTCGATCTTAGTCTCTGGCTACCGCTGAATCCCCACTTTCGAATCTACTGGCCGTAGCTGTTTCCTGCTGCGACAGCTGGAACCAATTCCACATGTAAAGCCTCTACTCTCCCGGCATTCGGGCAAGAACAAATATGACTCCGAGAGACACCACCACCATTGGCTTTTGGCACTTGAACGGAAGATGAAACAGCTACAGAGAAGTGAATAAAGGAAAGGGAGAGTCATTTTGTGACTAACTTTGCATGCCACTCAAGACGACACTATGCACCCGCCCCCTGAGCACACGGCTCCGCAAAGGAGTCTGGGTCCGGTCTCGGAGTCTGTTGCTTCGTCCGGATCACGTGCAGAATGCTGACGTTCCTTGGCCTAACAAGCTTTGGGGCCAAGCGAGCGTGTGGCGCTCGCGCCTGGTCGGGTCAGGGGGCAAGGACGCGTTAATGTTTCTTTTACGTGCCCCGTAGCAGTAAGATTACTCCTCCAAGTCCACTTCCACTTCCCATTCCTCTCCCTATCCCATTTCCCATCCCATCTTCACCTCCAGGTCCATCTCCTCTCTCCAGTTCACAGGTCCAGCAATTTCTTCGACCCAAAAGACTTCTTTCCTTCTTCTGTTGTGTCGCTGCAGGAGTCTGGCTCTGCGGCACTTCTTGGGTAATGTGAGTTAGTGGCCGTTGATGGGGTGCCTCGCCTCGCCTCGCCTTCCCTTCCCCGGCCCCGGCCCCTGCCCCAACCCCCACCACCACCCCATCATATCCCATTCCACTCCTCACCCGAAAAAAAGGTGGAACGGTCAGGTTTATTGATAATTACTGTGCAACACTCAGGCTCCCTTTCTGCTGCCGCTGCTGCTGCTTCTGCTGCTGTTGTGCATAAATTTAATTTTGTTAATTAATTAAGAAAACCTGAAAGTGCGAGAGGGATGGGCAGATAGACTGAATAAAAACGAGAGGGATAGAAAGAGACTGACTAGCAGGCGGGGGTAGGTCACTTTTCCGGGCGCTAATTGAAAATAAAGACCAATTTTTTAATTAAACTTTAAATTAATTTATTGAAGTGCTCCTGGTGGGCGGCGCACACAATAGCTGCTTTGTTAAGGGGAAGTGACGACTGGCGGCAGCAAGTGGTGGCAGGGGTGTGTGCCGAAAAGTAATGGTGGCAGGTGTTTAAACATTGCCCGCGGTCAATCAGCAGCAGCTCAAGTATCCGAAATCAAAAAAATTATACTTCCAACGGAAAATTGAAAAGGAAATTGAAACTTTAATGGATATTATTATTGGAATGAAATCTTTGATTGATTGCTAAAAGTGAAATGGCACCCTGAAGTATACTATATAATTGTATATTATATACATACATGTATACTTACACTTGCACTTACATACGAGTATATACATGTACATATGTATGTTGGTACATACGGGGAGGGCAGGTTGCATTAGGAGGAGGTCGCAGGTGGGTTGGAGGATGCAGCTGGGCGCGCTGCATAAAAACCAACAATGCGCTAATGCTCATTTAATGCGATTTCGCACGTTTGCATTTTCTATCAGACACACACACTCACACACACCGGCGAAAGTAGATGTTATGTTTACACGGTCGAAAATATTACTTTACTAAATTTTACTAAATCGACTAAAATAAATAAAATTCAAAATAAAGAATACATTTTTAATTAATAATAGCCAATACAATATTAATTATTGAAAAGATATTCTTTCTTTTGTATGGAATATATCGATAACCGATATATTATATATGTTTATATATTCTGTGGAACTGCATTAAGTATTTTCTTTTACATGATATTTGTTACATTTTCTGGCCACCTACTTGAAAGAAATTGTTTGTGTAATCATATCTATCTACATATGTATATATATACATATCCATAAAGTAGATTCGGAGACTTTGCCGCGCATAAACCCAGCAGTGGTCCGGTCCCATTTGGCAGCCACCTCTGATGTAGCCGCTGCCGCTGTCGGCCACGCGAGAGCATAGCTGAAATGTATTTATCTAAGTTTTACGCAATATTTGCACTATATTACATAACCGCATTGTTCCGACCGCCAATGAAGCTCGAAATGAAAAGCCAGGCCAAAGCCAGAGCCAGAACTGGCAAAAAACATCCCCTTTGAGAGTGACGAGTGTGGGAGACTGCCGTGCGAAAGGTTCAGAGTAAACACAATATGTTGGAGCGCATTGAAGCGGCGCCCTACACTCCACAAAATTACGTTAGCCAGCAGGCGGCAACAGGCGATCCGACCCGACACATTAGAGGGGAAAGGAATAGCATGTGTGGTTGAATTTGCATATGTACTATATGTATGTACATATACTCTCACATACATATATGTCTCGAATTGATACCATAAGATATGAATCGAGTTTTACTTTTTACCTATGTAGAAATCCAAGATTTAAAGACTGAGCTGCTTTACCTTCTTGTTCCTCGAATCTGCAAGTGTATCTAGCTCATGCTGCAATTCTCAGCGAGCAACCAAAGAGATGAAACGAAAGAGCGGCAGAGAGAGAAAGAGAACAAGAAAGAGAGTGAAAGCGTGATAGAGCGAAATAGAGCGATAGAGACAGAGACAGAGACAGAGAGAGAGAGAGAGAGGGAGGGAAATCTCGGTTGGAATAAACAAGAGAAAAAATATTAATTAAATTAAAACCACAAAACCAAGCCCGCAAATATCCGCACACAAAATGTTGTAATCACGATTTATGCTGAGTTGGTTATTTACACTTTGCACTTAATACTCACACACGGATGCGGACACATGGATGCACGAACACACGGATGCACGGATACAGAGACGTGCACAGATACACTCAACTACACGGACAGTGGGATGTGCATACATGAGTGCATGTTGCACACGTTGCGCGAAGCTTTTTGCATGTTTAGCAGAAAATAATATGCAAATTATGCAATTATTTTAGCACTGTCTGTGTGCTTTTATCTCTCTCGACTCGATCTTTCTCGCACTATCGTTTGCAGTGGGTGGGACACTCCCATTTGCAACTACACTGGATTGACCAACACTGGACACGACTAGAAAGGATAGAATAGAATAGGATATGAGACAGAGCACAACACAACACAGCAGCCAAAGGAGGAGCCACTTTGCCTGATTGCGCCCGTCTGCTCCGTGTCCAATCCCATCTTTGGTCCTCCAACATTCAGCTCTAATCGCTTTGCATACTCGTCCTCGTCCTCGTACTCGTGGAGAGGGCGCAGCTGAAGGAGCCGCGCCAAGGACTTTCAGCGGGTAAGGCTACTTTTTAACGTTCCTGATTTCTGGCAGATCATTTGCCAACTTTGCCAACTAGCGACAGCGACGGCTGCCGCAACTTGCTCCTTGTTCTCATTTCTCTCTTGTGCTCCTGCTCTTCTCTGCTCTGTACTGCTCTGCACTGCCTTGTCCTTGTTTGTCGCCTCATCCTACCCGACAGCCTGGCTGCCTGCTAGACAGCTGCATTCATTCCACTGCTTGCGCCTTTGTCTCGCCGCTTGGCACTGCACATTGTTTCTCTGCACTTTGCCCGAATCAGCCGCAACCCCCAGTCCAAGATTTGCTTATTCCTGTCGTCGCCCTGGTCGTGGCCTCAAAATTGATGACAGCATTTGGCAAAAGCACATGTTGGCAAAACGAGCATTAGCCGCAATAGCTTCCGTCATCTAGGACCCGGCCACACAGGGGCAGAGGCCCTCACACCCCTCATCAACCTTACTCGCGAGCGAAAGTGTTTCGTTCCACTGAGATTTCTGCAGGACATCAGTCACACATGGGTCATAAATCAATGTAAGAGACTCGATGCGATTGGTTCTATATTCTCATTAGCAAACTTCTGCCACAATAACAAGGTTAGCGATAGCAGAGCAAGACACGATTCATGTGTACTTACTATTGTATTGCACGTTGGTTTTTGTGTACGGGCTTGGAGAAGACGTGGCACTTTTGATTGGATCCTTGTCGTGACACTCATCGGAATCGCTTGGTGAATACCCTGAAGCGCAGTTATACTTAAACTCGTGAATATGTGAATTCAATCTATTAAGTTGTCGAAGTGGCTGGCAGTATGGTGAAACAGTTATTTAAAAACTGATCGATACAAATCATTTAAAAGCCCTTTGAAGATTTCAAAGTTTTCAGGCTCCAACTCATCAAAATTACTCGACAATCTGTGGGTGTCTGCCAAATATCTCTTCAGAAAAACTTTTCCTCTCAGACTTAGAGATGAGAAGGTCGGAGTAGGCACTTCATTTATTAGGGTGACTCCTTGAATGCCTAATGAGCGGAATCGAACTGAAGGAGGAGCCGAGCGTCATGTGTGGATGGGGTAGGGATTATTTATTGACTTTCATATGCAAACAGACAGGAAAATGCTGAATTAAGCAGCCTCCACAAATTCTTTTCCCAGAGACCGCCTCCTCATCGCATGAGCCGGACAAAGTCACTTGTCAGATGCAGCCAGGCCGATCAGAGGGCGGAGCAGAAATCAAAAGCGACCTGGAAGCGGCCTCAGCCTCAGCCAGTGCCACAGTTAATACCAAAAATAAGGATAATCTCATTTTTCTATTGAGTGGAATACCAACTGTAGACGTGCCACATGACCACTCCACCACTACGGCTAGCGCTTTCCGATTCCTGATGTGATTATGATAAAATATCCTCGAGCAGGGTTTTATACCCGCACTCTAAGAGTTAAGGGGTATGTTGTGTTAGTGGTAAAAGTGGATGTGTGCAACGTAGAGAAATTAACGTGCTACAGGTAGTGCCTACACTGATAGAAAAAAGGCATATTAAAAATAACTACAATCATATTTGAATTTAAAATGCGATTTTTAAATACAAACATAGTAATATTTAATAGAATTTACTTTCATTCAAATATAAATGTATTAAAAATGCTTTTTTAATACGGTCATATTTAATGTAAATACAAAACACTTCAAAACAACTATAATATATTAAATTTGTAGTTAAATATGTTTCATATTTAAATTGAATATTATTATCTTTTGATTTCAAAATTTTTGTTTTAAAATCAAAAAGAAAACTTTTTATTTTAAATATTCCATATTAAATGAAAGTAAATATTTTTTGTATTTATTTTAAATATGTTTATATTATTTTTTTTATGTCCCTAGAATTCCCAACTGGTTCGCGCTGCTGCAGCCTTGAATACAAAGTAAGATTATCTTTGCGCAGGGGCATAATCACAACCAATACAGTTCCACTTATGTTGCGATTATTTCTAGTTGAAAACTTAAACAAATTTACAGTGTGAATTTCACACCATGAGGACTTCAAATGTAGATCGCGTATGCAAAATAATAACCAATTAGTTTGAAAATGAAATATACTCAATATAAATATGAAACATATTAGATTTAAATATTAAACATATTAAATTAGAATATGATGCATATTAACATTAAATATGAAATATATTAAATTTAAATATGAAACATATTAAATTAAATATGAAATATATTAAATTTAAATATGAAATATATTAAATTTAACTATTTCTATATTAATATCAAAATTTAAGTGAAAAATATTCAATTTTAATACAACCACTCTTGGATGAAAATCAATGGCATAAATATTAAAATCTAAGGGAAAATATTAAAATATCAGGGCTTTTTTCTATCGGTGTATTCTCTTTCTCGCTCGCACTTACTCTGCACTGTGCAATGCGCGACCTTTGCGGATAAAATGTGGAATTTACACTGCGTATGTGGAATCTACATTTAGAATGTATAATCGACATTGTAGATGTAAAATGTATATTTTCAAATTCTAACATTTATATGCTGACTGAGTACGGGTGTAAAAGTAGAGTCGCGTTCACAGAAGCGACTCAAACGTTACTTCTCGTTATGATTTATGACTTTGAATATGGCCAACAAAACGGCTTCGATTCCCCTATAGACAGAAGGGCGCCACTAGAAGGGGGGCAGGACAGGGCCAGTTAGGTGTGGCTGGGGCAAGGACAGTGGCAGGGGGAAGTAAACGGGTCGAAGGCAGGACAATAAGCACTCGAGTGCGTCGGCATATATTTTCCCTGTTTGCTCCTGTCGAGCCGTAATTTTGTATTGGGAAAAGTTTTTACTCGACTGCCTTTTTTCCATTATTTTTTTTCAGAGAGCTCTATGAGTTCAATGGGATGTTTGCAACAGAAAACAAAACGTTCGGTGCCTGAAGAATATATTTTCCATTTTCAATATTGTCACTTCGAAAACTCCCTCGAAAAATCTATCAGTTAACGATGTAGAGATATGCGATATGTTAGCAAGACAATTAATCGATTCAGAATCGAATGACTAGATGATTCTGTCGCTAATAGGATTTCCAAGCTGCCAAGGGTATAAAAAGCTTCGGCTCCCGAAAATACGCTTCCACTCTTGTTTTATTCGCTTGGCCAGAACCACATGCCACCATGAGGGGTAGAAGCCCACGTCTGGCCCAGGTCCACCCTTTGTGCAACACCCGGCCACCGCTCATCACCGATACACCCGTCTGGCCATCATTTTTCGCGCATAATTTGCTTCATTGTGGGGTCTGGGTTCCACTTCCACTTCCAGTTCCAGTTCGCATTCGAGTTCCCTCTCCTTGTGCCTTCAATTTTCATAATTTGCGACTTTACTCAGGGCGTGGAGGGTTGCACGCAGAACTAAGTGGAATGGGAGGAGGTCAACCCACTTAGCACTGTCACGCCCAGCCAAAAAGAAATTAGATAGAGGGTGAAAGAACCACCAAATGGAAGGAATGACACGCCGACGTTTGTGTACCCTCGAAGGAAGAAACTTAGTTGGACATAGCTTTTCAATGTTACGTAGTTAATCGAGAGAGCGGGGGAATTAAAAATACTTTTTTTCATCCTCAAAATAGTTGTATATACTCGTACTCGTACTCTTAAACATTTCTGGAATAATTCATCATATTTACGAGTATGGGATTCCATGTCCATGCAGGATAGCAATGTATCCACTCACACCTCGTTGCGTTGACAGAGATATGTATGTATGTACTGCTTGCGCGCGAATGAATACCTTTAATCAAGTGAAAACCATCATCAAAGGCTAAGGACAGCTCGAATCAAATCAGGGCAGCGCACTTGATTAGCATATTGCATATTCAGTTCGATATATACGATATATAAGCATTTTTATGTTGTTGTTGATGGCTCATGAATTGCACATACGCCAGCACATGTTCACTCACCCATATCCTCCCTCCCACGCACTTGGTCTAGACAGAAGCAGCAGGAGAAGCGTTCACATTGCATTCCACAAAAACTGGCTACGGTGAAGTGTGGTTGCAATGGTTGCAATGGTTGCAATGGTTGCAAGGTGGTTGGCTGGCAGTGCCACTGATTCCGCGGATCCCAGCATTTATAGAGCCCCTGTCCATCTTAAATCTCTGGCGAGTGGCAAATGGTGACTGGCCTAGTGCGTTCAAGGTGGCACGATGGAGGCACCACTGTTCCTCGCTTGGGCAACTGATGACTCTCTGAACTTGGCTTATTCCGATGGGGTAATGCAATGGTCCCGCACTGGGAGGCTCCCAGTGGGAGCTCGCCCAAGAGCCGGGAAAGGTGCCAGCAAGCCAGCCCTACAAATGAGGACACCACAGCCGCACAGATACATATCCATACATATGTATGAAATGTAACGTGATGAATTTGATGATCTATTGTCAGGGCGGACAATAATGGAATGAAACAGGGAGCATCAACGAGCTCTGCACTGAGCGAAAATATGCTGCATTCCTGCTTTCTAACTTCTTGATAAGTGATTTTCAATTTAAGTGGATCTGCAATTGATTTGAGTACATGCATTTATATAATAGATTTTGAGAATGAGTAGTCCCAGCAGTGGAGATGTTCGACACAAAATTGTTTGGGTTTGAATCAAACTTTAGATTCTAAAGTCAATTAATATTGATTTTGCTACTCTGGAAATGGGATCGTAATTGCGTTTTCATTGTCTGTAACTCTACTCGATACCGATTATGGCAGTTGGTACCGTTTTTTTCCAGTGTGATACCTTCAGGAATATCGGCAGGAGGTAGGCCTAAGCCCGGGTAAACTTAGTGGGGTGAGGGTCGGGCGGTTTTAGAGTCAGAGCTCCTGACTACTTTGTATGCACATCGTGTGCCTTGCGTGTGTGTGCACATATTTAGCATCTATCAGTCTGTAAGGCTTCCTTTCTTCCTTCCCTTCCTCCTTCCTCCCCCATCTGACGGACTCTGCCTACAGCAAACGTGGGGGAATGCGTGTCTGCTTCTTGCCCTGACCTTTCTCCGCTTCCGTGTCTCCCTAGGCCGCATCCATATACCCGTGTTGCTCTGGAATGCGTCGACTGATATGCATATGTGGGGGAGAGACACCAACGACACGACACTCCCATCCACATGTGTGCTCATTCATTCATTCATTCATTTCATTTCATTTCATTCGGCTGGCACATCCCAAGGTGCCTGCCTGGGATCCCACACCCCCGACGACTGGATTTGGATCTGTGGATCTGCTCAACTCCGATAGCGATGGGGCAGAGAGGGTGCCGGGCGTCAGTCTGGGGGGAATATTCAATTTAGCAACACACAGAAGATGACAAAACGATTGCTTTCGACTGCTTGTCCTATGGATGATGAATTGTTCCTGTTCCGACCAGCCGACGAACGGTCCAACAAACGAACCGACCAGCGGACTCCACCCCAATCGAACCCAAGCATCCATTCAGCTCATCATCCCCGGCCTTTGCTTTTCCACAAAACATCCTTTTGTTTTTGCTGCTGTTGCCTTGACTTTGGGTGCATATTAATGTCCTCAGTGTGTGTCTGTTTGACAAACTTAAAGCGGAAATTAAATTTGGCGCAATTAAGGTGTGCTCCGACAATGTCGTTGAAAGTGAAAAGATACCATCTGGCATGCTCTCCAAGAGCAGAGCTCCGTGGTTTTGGTTTACGCCTTGCTCAGGCTCATTAATTCACCTGAAACTTTTCCCCTTTGGGATGTATCATAAAAAATGTGGTGTTCCTCTTAACTATACTCAATGTCAGTATCTTCTATTTAATCGGTTCTCAACAAGATTACCTACGGGTTTTCTTTCATAAACTATACAACTCTTTTGTCGGCTGAACAATTCCTCTACGATTCGTATCAATCAGACCGGATTTAAGTACACTCTAATTAAAATAGCTGCTGCGGCACTCCATGGGTGCCTCGTAGGGCATCCTGGCAGGAAATCGGATGCAACGTCTCAGCACCGACTCCAGGACACTAGTGTTGGCGAATCAATTAGTTCCATGCATGAAGAAAGCGCAGCCCCGGCCCTTTTGCCGTGGAGCACTTCCGCTCTTCGTTGCCAACAAACAAAACTAATTACAAGCATTTTCATTAACGCCTACGAGTGAGCGCCTTCAGAACGTCCCTCTAAGCCACTCTCCGGGAAGATGGCCAATGCATTCGGATTTAGATGGGTCTGGTGCGGGAGCAGAAGAGCATCAAAGTGCTCGGGTGTCTCCAGTTTCCAGTCTCCAGGTCGGGTCTGTTGTTCTGTGAGGGAGGCAACAACTACTTAAAAGTCGATGCGCCAGCAAGGCTAAAACACTTTTGCCGTCACTCAAGTGACAATGCAGGACGCGCCACACTTGGCGCGGGATGGGACAACGGGCAACTATTGGTCGGAGACAAAAGGACAACAGAGACGAAGACCTAGAGTACGGCTACGGCTACGTCGACGACAAAGTTCGGTGGCGCAAACTTTACCGCCAATGCGGCGCATCGCGGGCCTCGAATCTGTACCGTCAACAAAAAATGTGTGATGCTCCAACTGAACAGACCCAAAACAGGGCAAGTGTCCAGGTCCCGGAGTAGGCCCGTAGTGAATTGTCTAATTACAGCTGGCAGCTAAATGAAAAAAACAAAGCGCAACCCCGTCCTCTTTGTCCCCTATGTGCTCGTCGGCTGTCAGAAACAGGAGCTGGAGTTTCAGAAGGAGCAGAAGCCGAGGCAGGAGCTTCGCCTTTTGTCGCCGCATCGTCGCCAAAGCAAGTCGAAAACATCTTAAGCACATTTTTAATTAATTTAAATGCGTTAAGTTGCTTGTCACTTCATTTGGTGATGCCCCCAGCCTCACTCCCACTCCGACTCCCAGTCGCTGTCGCAGTCCACAACCCAATCCCAGCCCACGACGACATCCCAAGAACCTGGCGAGTACTTGTGCCGCTCAAGCCCACGTTTCGACACTTATCCCAAGGGTCAGGGTCGCGGGAAAAAACCCAAGTGCCAGCCTCAACCTGAGGACAGCCCCAAATCCCGTTCGATGAGGTTTATGCTGATGATGTTTTTGTAAGTACCCAAAGCTACAAATAATTTGCTATTTTTTTTTTATGTGTATGTTCAATGACAAAAACTTATTTGTATATACGATGGTATATTTTAATAATCGATTAACATTCATCGGTTACATTTGAGCCATATCTCGAGGTATATTGCTGATATATTGAAACATAAATGTATGTAGATTAAGTGCACATTTATCCAAAAGATTCTGTTAATAGTGCCACAAAAAAAATATGAAAATGCTTAAAAATTCGATATTCAGTATCGGAAGGATTTTCAACTATGTATTTTTAGGCGCTCCCCTCTGCAACAGTAACTAATACTAACATGGGACGGCTGTACCACTGAATTACACATCCTTTCATTCCGTATGCCACATCCATCATCGAATGACAAGGATATTCCGTGTTTTGTCATGGAATCAATGACACGACTCCTCTACTCCCTCGGCAATCTCTGCTCTTCGTCACCCTACGACCCTCCACGCGCCAAAACCTGAAATACGCCTCCATATAATCCTTGATCTGCGCCCGCACATGCCTCACATCCCGATGAAACGGCGACTGGCAGATGGACCAAACACCCTTTTATGCCATGCCATACTGTACGATTCCGTTTCGATCCATTGCCAACGACTGGCTACAAATTGTCCGACTTAATTAAAGAAACGCTGTCTTACTTTGTAATTGAGCGGCCAGTGCATGCAGCAGTGCCGTGCTACATACATATATACCGCGGCAGCCCTCATCCGCGCCCGCGAGCTCAACCAATCGCTCGCATACGAGTTTGTGTGGACAGAGACAAAGGCAGACACAGAGCGAAAGAGAGCTTTTCAAGCGTCTATCTTTATCTACGGCAGTTCTTCATAAGTTTCTCAAAATAAAACAGAAACAAACGCCAGCCCACAAAAAATAAGAGAGAAAATCATTTTCGTGGGCCGAAGCCTTTAATACACTTGTAGATCCAGTACCTCAAGTAAGGTACATATGTACATATGTATGTATGTATATGTTAAATACTTTCAAGATTGTATATGAAACTGTTATTGTGCAAAAAGCATGTTTTAACATACATACATATGTATGTATCATATCAGCATGTCAGATTATTATGTTGTACCAAAGTACCAAAATACAATACCAAAAGATGGCTGCATGAGGAAACTGCGTCACTGCTATATTCTTTGGTGCAAACTCTTATTCGCTTATAAATTTAGCCAGATTGTATAGGCAAAGGCCCCACTGTGCTAAATTCATGCATATGCATACACAGACGAAGCCGTTGGACAGCGGGCTCGCAGTCAAAAACGAAGAATAGCCGAAAAGAGAATTGAAAGCCCAGCCATAGAACCGGTTTGAGATCGCTCAAGCAAGCATCTTGGTTATTTGGTTGTACATATGTAAATATACCATAAGAAATTATAATCTGACTGGTCTAAGATTTTAAAACGATTGTTAGGACTTGCAACCTATTTACTATTACTATTTACAACATGCATCATTCCATTGAATTTCTTTCAAGTTTTAATAATCCGATTTTAATGCTGACAAACGTACTGCGTACAGCTGAAAGGAACATAAAAATGTTTTTTCTTTATTGTCTCGGAAATGCTTCCCCATCTGCATGTCAAACTTTTTGGATAATCGCAATACCCTCTCGAAGGCAAGGGTACAGAAGAGTAGTGGGCAATTTCCGTGTGTGTTGACTGCGACAACAACAAAAATGGAAGCGACTGTCGCTGAAATGAATAATAGAGGGGCAGTGGAGGATGGGAGTGATGGGAAGTAAAGAGTGGCTTGCTGAGAGCAACATGAAATTGTATCTGGAAAAAAAGGTGCACCGTTGCTTTTAATTGAAAACGCAAATTGGTCATCAATTAATTTGACATACATATAGACGCTGCAGCGGCGTTGAATTTGAATGGCCCCGAAAAAAGGCTGAAAATGTCGGATACTCGTATTCATCTACCGGAGTGCTGTGCTGCAAATGCCTCCAGAGATGCAAGTAAGCTTTAAGCTGCTGACACAAGACCCGTTTTGCACCGATGCTTTGGAAATATTTTCAGTCCTTTCAGAGCTGTGGCGCCAGAGCTGTTTACACACCATATCAGCACTATTTTCCCATTGTTTAGATAAAGTAAACAGACATTTGATTCCGGATAGGTCGAGTTTGGACAATATCAACGGGCCGCAGGGAAGACGCATGAGTCTTCATAATCGGTTACTTGAGTAATGAAGAGTTTTCAGCCCAAGCTATGACCAACGGATTGCGTCAGCATTCTTTATCGTGTCGATTCAAATGGAAGTTTTTAAAACGTTGGTTCTTTGGAACTTGGAAATGGGATTTTGGTCTCTTTGGCGAGTGCTGCTTACTGGGAAGCTAAATTTATGAAATCTTTTGTCTCTACACAAATTCAGGTAACAGCAATTCTGAGTCAGGAAAGATCGATTTGAAGAATAACAGCTGCATCTCAGTTTTCATGTTTGACAGTCATTGGTGCTAACTTTGACTGCAGCTGTATCTGCGTGGCCGTTTTCTTCTGATTTTGTTCCATCCATTTTCCGCTGCTTTTCCTTCTTTCGGGTTTCCTCCATCCACCGCTGCTTTTCCTCCTTCTGTCACCACTTTTGCCTCTGTAGCCGCTGGCGTTGCATTTGCAATGGAAATGTTTCCCATCCGTCGCATGCGAAATGCATTTTAAATGCGACTCCGTCCGAAAAACAAAACGGGGCGGGAATCCGGAATGCAGCGCTCCTCTTCCTCCTCTTCCACCACCCGACTTTTACCCACGAAACTCGTTGACAATTCGGCGTAGACGGTGACTGCTACGATGAAAATAAATAAATAGGCAGCGACCGGCCGAAAGACCCAACCAAAGTTGTACCCCCTCTATTTAGAACTCCCTGCAGAAGACCTCCATGAGGAGGGAGGAAGCGTAAGCATGCAAATATTTAGATTAATGCAAGACTTTTGCAACAAAATACGCGCCGCGCATATTGCCAAACAAATTTTTATTTATGCCAACAAGAGGGACAGGGACAGGGTACTAGTATCTGGCAGAGAGAGCGGCGCGGTGGCGTGGTCCCAGTCAGTCTTCAGTCGCAACGCCAACCAAGATGAAAAAATTAGTTTCCCTCTTTTGGTTGTCCTTTATTTTGCAGCGTTATTTTTAGGGTTTTATCCGTCGTTCAGCCAGTGAGCGGTTTTTCGCTTTTTTTTAATCTTACTATTTCTTGATTGGGAGAGAATAAATCTCTGCAGTAAAAACCTTGAAAAAAATCTAACCTCTTTAAAACTGTTGCCGAACCGAGAAAAATCAGCAAATTCATACAAAAGCCCCACACTACATTAGTTATGAATCCTGAGTGTCAGGCTTAAACAAACACAGAACAGTGTAACCGTAGGGCATACACTTGGCCCACTTTGGTCACACCGGGAGCCAAGCAAACTATATAGTACTGGGCTTTACGCATTAATCTCTTGCAGCAGGCATCTTGAATAGTTATTGGCCACCTCTTTAATTGAAAATCGATTGATTCTCTGACACTTTCCTGCCCTTTCCCTTGTATGACTTTGTTTATTATTGTACGGCACCCGCTCCTGAGGTCCCAAGCGCTCACATATGTATATCCCATGCCTTATCCCATCCTTCCGACGACAAGGACCCCAACGGTTGTCCTACAACTGCAATATGCCCTGCGCATTCTCTTACTCTTACACATCAGTGTCCTTCTCTCTCTCTCTCTGTGTTTCTCTCTCAACAAATGATTGTTTCTCTGGCTTCATGTTTTTGGATATTTTTCTCTGCTAGCCAACCATAATTTTCAAAAGTTTTGCTATAAATTCATCAGCTGGAGGTTTGTGCCCAGGCTAGATGGCAGCGATTAAATTTCTGGTTGTGGAACTGTTTGAGGCCTGGACGAGGATGAGAAGGTGGCATGAACAGTCATCCCCATGCATGTTTATTTGTAAATCATGTAAAGAACCAGCAAGCCCTATCGCAAAGAACCCAATCAACAGCCAAGACAATGCAGAGACATTCCATTAATTAGTATTAATTAAAAGAGGTGTTGATGCCATCAATACTAGTAGATTTCAACCAATTAATTTCTAGCTCAGGCCCACAAAAGCAACTACAAATCGACGATAAGTAAGTCAAATGTCTTTCAGTTTCAGCATTACAAAATCAGCTTGCAACTATTACGCCTAGTATGCATAGAGCACAAGGGTATGTTGCACGTGTAGGTATTCGTATTCGTGTAGGTGTTTTTAGTAAAAGTTGTTAGTAACATACATACATATTATTTTTCAAGCCCATTATCATACGAATGTTGAAAGAAACAAAATAGAACGAGCATATTCTTCAATATGTCTGCTGACATTAAATTGACTACAAATAAAAATATAGCGACTATCGATTGGATTACCGGAGCTATTTCCCTTGTGATGCGAGTTTCAATTATATACGTATAGGAGTAAATGCCGAGTATAATCCTTATGAGCGATATGCCACCGTTGGAATACTGCCTCTTCCTCTCTTACCTATTAAATAGCTCGATGCCCAGACATACTCCATGTACAGCAATGGATAGTTCTGTGAGCTCTGGGAATTCGGTTAGCCGATAAACTGGAATTGCACTTGAAACTTAATTACGAACTCGTGGCCAACTGGCAAGCAGCAAAATGCAAATGCAGATGGGGATGCAAATTTTGGAATACCTGACAGAGCCAAAGCCGTTGGAGATGGAGATGCTGGCTAAGTGCTCCGGGCTGAAATTGTACCTCTCCCCACCCTTCCAGCCTCCTGCATCTCTGCCTCTCTGTCTGCCACGTGGCGTATGAGCAATATGCATTAATGCCAAACGAAATGTGTCTATAATGCCGCATAAACCTAACCCCGATTGGCCCCTCCACCTACATGACGTCCCACTCCTCACTTATGTAATTAAGTGTCTTGTTAAAACGGAAATGGAATTTGGTTTCGGGTTTTGATTTTCATTTACATTAATTGCAGATGCATTTATGCCACCGACCACTCAGAGAATCGAAAACAACCCAAGACCCTCTTCAGACTTTAGTTTCAGCATGGGAATGGCACCGAGAACTTCAACGACTGCATTTACTCAGAGTTTAAAAATGCATGAAATGGACACAAATTGCGTCCTTGGACACATATATATGAACTAGTACTACGATTGCCAGGTTGTCGTTAATCGGTCGGCATAGAGACACATGCAATTTGAATTGTCGAAAGGATTACCGCTGACCCATTTCGGGCCTTACAGATAAAGAGGATTTGCATTCGCATTCGAGCGGTAAGGGGGGTAAGTGCACAATAGCGGAGAAGCATTATTAATGCTGCCTGACTTATTCATCAACTAAATAAAATCAAATGTAATGAATTCAGAACTGAGGCATGTTTGCATAAGTGTCGAAAATGTAAAGTAATCTTCTTAGCCACTGAAAGAATCAGGATGCACTTGGACAGGTCCTACCTGCAATGGATTATCAGGTGAAGAACTGTTCAGATTGAAATGGAATTGAATGAGTTCAATTAAATGATTTTATCAAGGGATTGAATGCATTCAAGATGAATTGTTGACATACATATGTAAGGGAATCACCTTCCACAACCTGAAAGATATTAAATGTATGCAAATGAATTAATTTGTTAGCTTACCTTCAAAACGCATCCAAATGTAATGCTAGACAAAAGAAGATTGCTGGCGAATTATTGCTGAACAAGAACCTTAAGTACACTGAGTACCTTAAGTATTTGCAAAGTACATCTTACTCATCAACCTTTAAAATGCCAAATGTATTGGACTAAAGTGACAACATGGAATAGTTAATTCGAAGTCCCTTAATTTGTGTCCTCTACTTTTGATGTCAGTTGCAGAATCACATCCTATAAAATGAAACGCATTGAATGGGGTAGTGTAATTTTGTACAAGCTTTAACGCAGATGCCACTTAAAGTATCCTCCGAATATTATGAATGGAACACCTGCAGAGTTACTGCCATCATTATAATTGTGGCCACAATTAACATGTTGCAGCGATTGAATGCATTCCTAATTGGCGGGTAATTGGTCCTTCCTCTCTCCCAGTCACACCCAAAGCTGCTCAGAGTACCTCAGAGTACCAGAGTACCACCCCGTGATGACCACTCCTTCCGCTTCTCTGAACCTCTGAACTCTTGACTGTAGATACACAAACAAAACACCCGTGTACACGAGTGTAGAAGATATCCCCTTCATAGACCATTAAGAACGTATTGGAATGCACTATTCTAAAAAATAATATGTGCGTGAATTTACACTACGCTGAAATACAATGAAGTTTCCCCCAGCAGGGCATAATCGGAAATAGAAAACAGGGTCTACATAATGTTTTTCAGCTGGTAGTGTTATTTCGTATTAAGAATTTCACTAATTCACTCATCACTCATCGGGTCAGAATTGTTACACTTTTTTGATTTAGACAAAAACTGTTTATGTGTGTGTCGGCATACATATATTTGAGGTGGTTCAACCAGCGCCCAAATCAGTTGTTCCCCTATGGCAGCCTACATACCTTCTGCTTTGCTCCTACAAGTGGCGCCACAGCATTTTGTTTGCATATGCATTGACGTATTTGCCGAAGTCAGCGGAGCGTGTGATTAAATTTGAAATATTTAAGCATATTTTACGCGTTGGCTGGAAAAAAATGAAAAGGAAAATCAAACGAGGAACGGCCATTGACCAACTGCAGACGTGGGGGGGACAGAAGCAGAGGGTGGTCGCAACAATGACAGCAAAAATAATAACAATAAAAAAATTAACTGCAAGTGCAAAAAATGGCGCGCAAATTAAAAAGAATAAAATCCAATGAAAATTGCTCTCCATAAAAATGTAAAAATGCGCCAAGCGCTGCCACAAAAACACCGAAGAAGCAAGGAAAAAAAAAAAAATTAAAACAAAAATGAAAATGAAAAGAAGCACTGTGAAAACAAAAAAAAACCTACGAAAAACGCACGCAAAATATAATATAAAATACAAAAAAGTATAAAAAGCCGAATGCGAAGGTACAGTAGAACCAAATGAAAAGAAACTGTAAGCAAACGGTGCTGAAAATGCGCAATTGTTTATGGCAGGGAGAGCAGCGTGTAGGAGGGGGCTGAAAAAGGGTGGTTGCATGGTGGGTGGTTCTGTGGGTGTAGGTGCTGAGACTGACTGCCCGACGGCGCCCGGGGCTCAATGTGCGTGTATTGGAGTGTACTTGTGGGGTAGAGGCATAGGCATTGCCCAAACGGCGGCCGGGGGGTGAAATAATGGTAGAGTGGAATGTGTGTTTGGTGTTTTTGGATGGGTAAGGGCTGCGGGTTGGTTCGTTGGTTGGCTATGTGGGTGGTGTTGCGAGAATCAAAGGCTGGCCTTGTTGTCTGCTAGGCATGTGGAAAATCAGCGGCAGAAAAAACGGAGCGTGCAGTGGAGACAGACAGATAAGGGGGTAGCCGTGGTTGGTAGGGAGGCAGAGAGAGAGAGAGACAGCGGGCACAATATGTTTCCAATGTGGCACATTTAATATTAACTTTTCGAATTTATTTTTATTTCCGCCTGGCGCAAAATACATTTGTTGCCTGCAACTGTATCTGTGTCTGTATCTGTGTGTGCTTCTGTGTATGCATATATCTGTACGTTTTGCGTGTGTGCGTGTGCATGTGTGCCACATTCATTTCGCTTCATTTCTCGCTTTCTTGCAGGAAATTACAGCATGTAATTTGCATTCAGTTGTAAAGTGAAATGGAATAATTTCACGAAGCTGCCGCCATTGATGGCTTCTCTCTCTTCTTCACATATCTTCCTCTGTCTTTATTTGTGTGTGGTGTATGCGGTGTGTGTGTGTGTGTGTGTGTGTGTGTGTGCATGTGTGTGAATGTGTGTTTTAATTTCTCAATCATTCAATCATGCATTCTCGCAGGCATTTGCCAGCCTCAGCCTCTGTGTCCCCATCGATGCTCTGCTCTTTCTCGATGTGCAAAAATTTGACATGCTTTTAGCCAGCAACAATACATGTACATATGTAAGCCTTCCCTTCTATACATACGAATGTCTTTGTGTGTATGCGGAAGTTGACACTTTCGAGTCTAATGGAGGGGCTGCATGATGGCAGCGGAAACAGAAACGGCCGTCTTCAGGACACCCAACCCCCTTAGCGCCAGACCTCCACGAGAAGAGCCCTTGAAGCCCCTGCCTCGCATTCTTTCTCAACTTCCACTACGTTTTTTTTTTTTTTATTTTCCTTAAGTCTCTCCCCAACGCTGCATTTCTTGGTAGACTCAAGTGCTCTGGCTTGAATGGGAAGCACTCAAAGGGATCTCTTGGGAAACATATGTAAACACATACAAGAAATAAAGATTCAGTTATTGATAAGCAAACAGTGCTTTAGTTATATTTATCAATGAATATTCTGAGCTGGCCATCTTTCAAACAATTAACCTTTGCTCAATTAGCCAATTTAAATTCAGAAAATGTTCAAGATCCTTCCAATTCCGTAAATGTCAAAGGAAGGGAATGAGATTGGGTTGGGCTTGCCATTTTGAGCATACGCTATACCAAATTATGGCTCACAGAGGAAGGAACAATCCCGCAAAAAGTTAGACAAACGTACTGCTCTGCCGCTTAGTCTCTCGTACTCTCTTTCTCTGTTTATGGCATTGCCACTCAAATCGGTAAACGGGACTAGATTAACGGCTCAGTGCCGCTTCCGATCTCGTTCTCGCTCTATATTTCTCTTTTTCTACCCAGCTGCCCATGAGGCTATAGCTCTTGTTACTCTGGTTGATCCATTGCTCTCATGGCAGCGGTATGATACTCGTACTTATACGAGCAATAAGATATACATACATCTTTAAAATATCTTTAAAGCTGAGACTACAAAATGATGGTATGCTTGATTGAATGCTGGAATTCATGTCACCACCATATCATTCCCCATTGGCTTGGAAATGCTTCCTTCGCTGTATAGTAAATAGTGGCGAAGCCCGAAACATCCAAAAATCTGTCAGGGTACGAAAGAGACAGAGAGAGAGAGAGGAGATGTTACAACGGTGCATTTTTTTTTGGTTCTGAGGTCAGGATCGCATTTAATACCAACACGCTTCATTTATTATTAACAGCTGACGCGGACGCGGACGCCAGTAAAAGTGGGAGAAAAAAGCAGGAACAGTATTGACAGGTTTTAAAGTGAACAATAGAGTAATTTAGAGTGGTGCCAAAAGTCTCCCACAACGCAGAGATCACAGGAGTCCCTACAATTTGCCTTTACCGCTAGAAAGCCAGCATGTGCTTCGGAACAAAAGCACATGCATATGAGTGTGAGAGTGAGAGTGAGAGCGTGTGATTGCCGCATAGATGAGGCAGCTCCATCCAGTGCAGTCCGGACAAGAATAAAGGAAATGGTGGTGGAGACACAGCGTGAAATGCCAATTTAAATTTTTACAACCTAGCAGAACACGGGAAGGGATAAACAAAGCATTGACGACCATCGATTAAATGGGAAAATCTGCGATTATAAGATTTTTTGAATAAAAGCGGAGCAAACAAAAGTTTGCTATATAGTGCCTTTTCACCCATTCAAACCTGTTGCTCTTCCAAGGTGCGTCTGGGGATGGGGAAATTTCAATTAAACTTTTTATTCATTTGGGTTTGAAATGTTTTGTTTCACACCTTCACGTGATTCCGGCATTTATTGAATTGCTTTGTATTTTGGAGCCATTTCCGTTTCGCTGCACGACAGCGAAACATGCGACGTGACGAATGCTAATGCAGGGCGGCTAGTGGCACCTTGCTGGGTGGGATGGTGGGAATACAAGTGGATGGGGTGGGAAGAGGTAGGGTTACCGCTGCGTAAAAAACAATAAAATTAATGAGACGCATTTACAAATGCAGCATTCTGGAGCAGGAACTTTAGTTGACGCTGGCATTTTTGTTCTACCTGTATCCATATATATCCATAGCCCATATAGACGCAAATTTGTCTTTTAAATTATGCGCGTTTCAGTCCCAAAAAGAGGGTGAAGTGCGTGGGTTGAGGACTGAGCAGTGTTTCTGTGGCGCTGTAACTGTGAAGATGGAGCTGTGGAGGTCTGCTGGGTGCCCAAGCTGTATATGGCGAGGGGCAGGGAGAACATGTACACGGTGCACATGTCCCGGGTACAACGGCGTATTTTAAAATGCGACGCATGACTTTCATTTCACGTTGTTTACTTCGCATGCGGTCGCGTGATTTTCATACGGTGGCATCTCCAGATCACTGCCACTGAATGCGGGCGGGGATAGAGGGATACAAGGCTGTGACTTAGTTGGGGCTGTGGGGCATGGGGCATGGCGCAAGGGGCAAGTGGCGAGGCCGCGGCACGATGTGGCACGTGTCAACTGTTGGAAATGGGTTTTTAAGGCGCCGCAACGTATGCCACAGTTTCTTTGGCAAGAACTTTTGTTTCAATTACGATTACCTGTTACCACCCCTGAGGCCATGTCCTCCTGCCCCACCTGTTACCATCCTTGAGGCCATGTCTTTTCCTCTCCTTAGTGCATTTGCATGGATTGTCACGCTCCTTGGCTGCTGTGCTCGTCACCCCCCAAAACTCCACGATCCGGACAAATAAGTTTGCCTATGTTTTTTAATGATTATCTGTGTTGTTAATACGTGGCTAGTGTTGGAAAGCACTGTTGGCATTTGGCAAGGTTTTTGGGAACGTAGGCGACACTTGGAGTTGATTACCACGTATTTACCTTTGGGATGGGAAATGATCTACTATCCCTATGTGATCTACTGGCAATGAATATTTGGTTGTATATTTTCAGGAATCAGGAATCGGTACCCCTAATTTACGCATAAGTATAGTTCCCCTGAATTCTGTCATCTGCGATGATCTGAGTAGAACATTTTTTGGCCTTGGACATAGCCTTTAAATATCCTGAAATCGAATTCATTTCAAGAATCGAGATGTGAATATTGCTAGAGGGAGTCGAGAGTCCCATTGGAAAGTCTCTATGCTCTCTCTGTCTCTGTCCGTGTTTCTCTAAAGATCAATTTTCCACTCGCATTGTTCCGATGGGTGGTTTTCTCCTAAAAAGAATACTTAATCTGTGAAACCTTCATTAAAGTTTCGTGCAACCAGAGAAACAAAAAAATGATTTCTTTTTCATATTTTTGGGTATAGTCTCACACATTTCATCAAGAGTCCTTTGTGTGTCTGTGTGTGTGTGTGTGCGTATCAGTTTCAACGTGACATATTATACACCTAAATGCCTCCGGAGCCGTTTGACTCCGATTTCGGTCTGTGGCCAAGTGAAATTTATATGCCCAGACATAATGAACTTGGAGCACTGGCACGTACACCCCGTACCCGTACTCTCAGGACACTTGCACTACCACTACCACTACACCTATCACATCCACTACCTCTATCCTGTCGCTATCTCTGTCTCTTTCTATAAGCCTTCTTCTGTCTCATTCTCTCCTTCTTTCTTCCTATGATTCTGTGGAAGTTTGGTAACATTTCACTTTGGCCCAAAGTGCAGTTTGGCTGGTTGACTTGGCTTCGACTGTGTGGGTCCCTGTGTGTTGGTCCTTTAGGCAATTCATGGCAGGCCCACAGGGAAGTGTGGTTAGAGGGGGTAAACGGTGAGAGCGGTTTGCCTGCAGAGGGGGTTTAAGTGGAGAGGGGAGCAGGAGCCCCCCTCTTTGGACAGTACTTGCCAATGTATTCGGTGAAACATAAATAAACTGTGCCGTGAGGACTCCCATCATCCAGGTCCATCCCCCTTGCAGCATTCAGTCCCCAAACTGCAACCCCGCCCCCCTCCCTCACCCACAAACACACACACACACACACTCTTTGTACCCTTCCTCAGCACTTCTTGCTGCTCCCAGCTCCATCACGGATCTCTGTGTGCGAGGGAAAACAGCATGAAAATCATATTATAAATAAATTATGCAATTATAATTACACAAGAAAACTACTTGGGGCAAAACAGTTTACACCCACAAATAGTGAGAAAGAGGTAGAAAGGTAGACGAGAGGGACACACACACACACATACAAATGGACAGGCAACACCAGGAGCAGGAGTCCCCATATGTAGTCCTTGTTTCAGGCTAAAAATGCTCAAAGTTGTCATGCCAGGCGCGTGAAGCTTTTCCCCCCCACACACACACCATGGACTCGCTTCACCCGAGAGTCTCTTATGTAGGTGTACATATGTCTGTGCCTCATGTGTGTGTGTGTGTATGTGTATGTGTAGGAGTACATAGTGCCCGAGTGCCTGGGCACAAATAGCACAAGTACAGGAAAATAATTACATTTTACGTGTTCCTATTAATCTTGCTGAGTTTTTAGTTTCAGTTTTAGTTTTCCCCACTAATTCACTTGCTACCCTTCTCCTGCGCTTTGCTCTTCCCCTCTCTCTTACACTCTTTGCAATTGGTTGTGCCGCAGTGACCAGTCTCCCTGCAGGGGCCCTGGTCCGAGGCGTCCTGTCTTCACCCTTTTACAAATTCAATTTTCTTCGTTCAGTTTGCTTTTTACTTTACTTTGCTCCACTCTAGTGGTCGGTCTTGGTCTCCCTCGGAACACTTTGAACCGAGTGGTTGATGGGGGTCTGGGCATCGATAGGTGGATAGATATGTGCGCAGTGCGCACACGATTACATACATATATTTCTTTTAGTTAATCACTTAGATGGGACATCAGAGCAGCAGGAGCACTTAGAGAATGTGAGGACAGGAGGACTCCTGGATCTCCGATTGAAATAGGTTCAGACTTAAAGTCAGAAATAAGAAAATAAACTGAATATAGATTATTCAGTTATGTACCTTTGTAAATGTATAACCTCTTAAAGATGTATGAAATCTTGGAATAAGTTTTTATATTTTGGTAGCTGAGAATTGAATTGAATACGTTCAATGTGTCTTACGTACTCGTATGTACGTGGCATTATAGTATAGTTTCTTAGTACTTATGTAGTATATGTATATATCCGATATGGCCATATTGTCATGCGCTGTCGTACTTGCAGACATACATATGTATGTATATGATGTATACGATTCGATCATAAATGGCAATAAGTAAACGAAATATCATACCTTCTATGACCAATAATATATGCATGTACATATCTATATAGTACATACCGAGAAAGGGTATCCTCGTACAAAATGTGAGGGGGGAGAGCGAATCCGGAGCAGCATAAAATAATTTCCAGCTTTCAGTTGATTTCTATTTTGTCAGGGGCAACCGTAATGGGTTTCCGGGGAATTTCCTTCGAAGGGCTGGGCGCTGCCTGGCTATGTGTGTCTGTGTGTGTGCGTGTGTGTGTCAGTAGCCATGATGTTGCATGCAACTAGTTATGCTTTTTACCATTCGGTGGTTTGCTCTTTTGCCACTTAGCAACAACATAAGCCGCTTAACCCACTAAAGCCACAGGATACACGCACACTCGGATAGCGAGGGATATTCATACACACATTTGCAGACTGGGGAGTGGTGGGTGAGTGGCGAGAAGAGAGAGGCCCCCGCAAATCTCATTAAAGTTGCTAACATGTTTCAAAATTAATTTCAGTAATTCTCCACTTGACTGCGGTTCCGGGCGAACGCTCTCCGTTACGTTCCGCTCATCGCATTTGTTTTGCGTCATTTTCCAGCACTCGGTCAACTCTCGTTCGAACTTTCATTTCCATCCCCACTCCCATTCCGGTGCCATTCGGCAACCGCAGCTCGAATGCAGCACAGGATAATCACATCACTCGAAAGTTTCCTCCCTGAACGCCAACCAGTGCAATTGGAAGTTGACCCAGCGTCGCAGGGACTGGAAAGGCATCTGCGAAACTGCGTGTCTCTAGAACTGTTACCAGGGTAATATACACACATGTGTATTTAGACCCGGACAACACGAGCATGGTCAACTGCTAGAGTGAACCTGAAGAAAAGCCTAAGGAAATAATATTCGAAAATACAGTCAAGCCTCCACCAAATCACAAGGGGAATGTCGGACGTTACGGAAATGGAGCAGTTCACAAATACTTAGATTATACTTTCAAATCTTTAATTATTCAAAATTGGCGGCAACATATTGTAATTATCGGTTTGCCCATACAGTCGGCACTTCTTCACCTAGCACTCCATGAGTGTGCAACATGGCGAACACAAATATGCAATCGATCGCACAAAAGCATTCGTTCGAAGCTTCTCTCCAGAGCTGAGTATGGCCAAATGACGCTAGACTTTTCTAACTGACTAGCTGAAAAAACAGAGAACTCAGGCCTTCCAAACAATCCAAACATTCTCACCTACCATCAAATGTTCCACGACACATGCGACGTCCGGATTCTTGCAAAGTACCTTTGCGGCGAAGAGCTCACTGGGCCCATTTGCCGCAACCAGCTGAACGAGAACGCCTGCCGTGAGATCATCCGCCAAATTGTTCAGGCCTTGCGCCATGTCCACTCCAAGAAGTTCATACATGGGGACCTGAAACCTGAGAATGTGGTGTTCGTCGGTAGCAGGGATCTATCTGTCAAGTCTAGTTGACTTTGGCAATGCCTGGTGATATTTCCTTATATTTCCATGATGTTTCTTTGAGTTTAATATTTTATAATCTGCAGCTACATTAGCAACATTCAGAGCTGGACGGACTTTCCGCGCTACTCGACCGTATGTAATACGTACATATGCACTACATATATGATATTGTATATTCGAAATTCGAATTTACTAAACATACATATGTACATATGTATACAATCACAACAGATACATACATGATAGCATTAAATGAATGTTGATAGCGATAATATTAGTTTTGAAAATAAAGAAGCCGTTTCATAAATCAAGAATTTTAAGAACCATTCTGTCGGGCAATGAGCTTTCCATTTCACTTCATTACTTATCGCTTAGTATTACATTCCCTATTTAAATGCATTGTAGCCGAAGGCTTCAGCACCAATTTTTAAGTTCATAATTGTGTCGTTCGTTTATGCATATGTACATACATATGTAGCTATGCACAAACTGTAACTGTAACGACCTCACACGCATAGCCGAAACCCGTTTTGCATTGCGACCGTCGCATCGCGGGATCTTCCAATTCGCTTTTGTGCTGAACTTCTTTTGTGGAGTTGATTCAGAACAAAATTTTAGTTGATATTAACCGCACTCGTATTCATAGCGCCCCCGCTATTGTCAACCCGCGCTATGGGCACCACCGCTATTGTCATCCTCGCATTTAACTCCACCTAATAATATTAGTTAGTAATAAAGTTAAAATATGTATAAAAAAAGAGTAATACAGTCCAATAATTCGCAACCACGTTCCTTACAGAACACACGCAAAGTCCATTTAAGTGATCAGAGGTGGGAAACAAGAAGTCATCTACGTAAGTACATTTGTAATACATATTATGTATGTATGTATACAGTTGTGGGCCCACAATATTCTCAGCACTCAATACACACACAGCTGATCCACAAAAGCTAAATGAAATCCAATGAAATCCAAGCCACTTTCTGCGATACCAAGGGCTTCAGACTAAGAACGGGAATGAGGATGGGTCCCGGAGGAATCTGAAGCATTCAAATGTGAACAATTTTGTGAACCTTTGATGCGGAAATGGAACATCAAAAAGATGTACAAATTTATTGTCTCTATCTCCGTGTGCTGGCCACATTATTAACTCGGAAGAATGAACTCGACTCGCCTGGCTATGTCTTTAAGCTAGAGGGTGACCAGGATAAGGTGCGGTGACTCATAGAAAACTTTTGCATATTTGTTAAATACTTTAATTAATAATTTAGTGGGCACAGGGGTAGGGGTGCGGTAGAGGGAATAAGGCAGCGACAGAAGGCATAAGTTGAGCAAACAACTAACAAAAGATCAAGGATTATGCTTGCTCCGTGTGTGCATGGGATGCGGTGTGGCAGGAGGCGGAGGACTCGGCGCTGTAACAAAAGGAAGACAAAGAAGATTAGACCAAGCGAAGCAGGAGGTGGAACAGGAGATGGTTGCCTGATGAGTTTAATTATTTGAATGCCTCAGCTCTCACACAGCACAAAGCCATAGACACACACGAGTCAGGGTTGTCCTGGCCAAACAAAAGGCAGCTGCTTTTGTCACATGCATACGCTTGGCCCTGGGGTCTAAATACGAACCGCACAACCCACATCCACCAGCCTCTAGGACACCATTTTTTATGTCATTCAGTTTGTTACTTATATCTTGGAATAAACTGGGATAAACTGGAATATTTTTATTTAGTTAAAAAAATGCATTTCTATTCATATACTTTATACATTTATATTTTAGTTACATTGGCACAAAGTTCAGTTATTGCTTTTTCCGTTTTCAAAAAAGCGGATTTCTGTTTTTTGATTGTATGTACATATGTATGTTATATGTGTGTAGGTGTATGTTTGTATAACCACTTAATTCATATTCATGTGAATGTATTCATATTCAGTCGAATGTATTCATATTCATGTGAATGTATTCATATTCATGTGAATGTATTCATATTCTGTGAATGTATTCGTATTCTGTGAATGTATTCATATTCGTTCGAATGTATTCATATTCTGTGAATGTATACATATTAATTCGAATGTATTCATATTCATGTGAATGTATTCATATTCATGTGAATGTATTCATATATTCATATGAATGTATTCATATTCATTTGATTGTATTCATATTCATATGAATGTATTCATATTCATATGAATGTATTCATATTCATATGAATGTATTCATATTCATTCGAATGTATTCATATTCATGTGAATGTTTTTATATTCTGTGAATGTATTCATATTCATTCGAATGTATTCATATTCGTTCGAATGTATTCATATTCATGTGAATGTATTTATATTCTGTGAATGTATACATATTCATTCGAATGTATTCATATTCGTTCGAATGTATTCATATTCATTCGAATGTATTCATATTCATGTGAATGTATTCATATTATTGTGAATGAATTCATATATTCATATGAATGTATTCATATTCATTTGATTGTATTCATATTCATGTGAATGTATTCATATTCATTCGAATGTATTCATATTCATGTGAATGTATTCATATTCTGTGAATGTATTCTTATTCATATGAATGTATTCATATTCATGTGAATATGTGTATGTACGTATCCACTCACCTTGGATACTTACTCAATGCAGTTCTCTAATACGGACATTTGTATGAATGTATTCATATTCATTCGAATGTATTCATATTCATGTGAATGTATTCATATTCATTCGAATGTATTCATATTCGTATGAATGTATTCATATTCATGTGAATGTATTCATATTCATGTGAATGTATTCATATACATGTGAATGTATTCATATTCATTCGAATGTACTCATATTCGTATGAATGTATTCATATTCATGCGAATGTATTCATATTCATGTGAATGAATTCATATATTCATATGAATGTATTCATATTCATTTGATTGTATTCATATTCTGTGAATAAATTCATATTCATATGAATGTATTCATATTCATGTGAATATGTGTATGTACGTATCCACTCACCTTGGATACTTACTCAATGCAGTTCTCTAATACGGACATTTGTATGAATGTATTCATATTCATTCGAATGTATTCATATTAATGTGAATGTATTCATATTAATGTGAATGTATTCATATTCGTATGAATGTATTCATATTCATGTGAATGTATTCATATTCATGTGAATGTATACATATTCATTCGAATGTATTCATATTCATGTGAATGAATTCATATATTCATATGAATGTATTCATATTCATTTGATTGTATTCATATTCATATGAATGTATTCATATTCATGTGAATGTATTCATATTCATTCGAATGTATTCATATTCATGTGAATGTATTCATATTCTGTGAATGTATTCATATTCATATGAATGTATTCATATTCATGTGAATATGTGTATGTACGTATCCACTCACCTTGGATACTTACTCAATGCAGTTCTCTAATACGGACATTTGTATGAATGTATTCATATTCATTCGAATGTATTCATATTCATGTGAATGTATTCATATTCATTCGAATGTATTCATATTCGTATGAATGTATTCATATTCATGTGAATGTATTCATATTCTGTGAATGTATTCGTATTCTGTGAATGTATTCATATTCGTTCGAATGTATTCATATTAATGTGAATGTATTCATATTAATGTGAATGTATTCATATTAATGTGAATGTATTCATATTCTGTGAATGTATACATATTCATTCGAATGTATTCATATTCATTCGAATGTATTCATATTCTGGCGAATGTGTTCATATTCATGTGAATGTGTGTATGTATGTATCCACTTACCTTGGATACTTACTCAATGCAGTTCTCTAATACGGACATTTGTATGAATGTATTCATATTCATGTGAATGTATTCATATGAATGTATTCATATAGTGATTCAGCATCATGATCAGTCTGAATCAAAGCTAGGATGACCTCCAGCTCTTGGTTTTGCACACTTTCTTAGCAGGGTACCGACATTTGTATGTATGTATGTATGTTCGTTTGTTTTTATGTATGTATGTATGTATGTATGTGTATGTATGTTTGTATGTTTGTGTGTGTGTATGTATGTTACATACGTACTTAGACATATGTACCCACATGCAGTAAATAATAAAGGGAGATTGAACCACTGTGACCTGCCCATATAATGCATATCCATTGACTCCTCTGGACTTGTCTTTGAACCCGCAACTATTTGGTCAGAACTTGTTCAGGATTGACATTGGCTCTTACGAAACACTGCCACAACCGTCCATCCGTTCAGAGTGCCACCCCACTTGGCCGCTGGATTACAGCTGGGAAATCCTTTTTGCTGCTCTTTCTTTCCTTCTGGCGCAAATCCTTCAACTACATTTGACCGCAGCCACGCACATTTACGTAAGCTGATTACGGGGCTCTCTCCTGCTTCTGCTTCTATTCGTACTCCAGTGACCATTAGCCGTGTCCGGAGCTTAAAAACTCCGCTAGTAACAGAGCACGGACAAGGGTTCACTGACAGCGATAGATGTATGAAAAGTCGCCAGATCCCTCATTAGTCAAATCTATAAATACATTTGGAATTATACATTCATGCATTCCATTTGGAATACGTACATGCCTACACCTATTCATGTCTAGGGTCGCTTATAATTTCCAGCACACTCGCATTCACATTTCGAATCGAAAAATACCCGGGCTCGTTCTTTCTCTGGCTCTAGCTCTGGCTCTGGCTCTGGCTCTGACTGGATGTTGGGTCTAGGCTAGAGCGCAGCACTTAAACAGTGACACCGAGTGCGCATACTGATGCTGTCTATGAGGATGATGTGAATGTGAATGATGATGATGGTAGTCTGTAATTGAAATGCAGAAAATGGAGAGCATCCCAAGCAGCCTCGACCTGCTCGCCGACTGAGGTGAGTGCTAGAAAAGGGGTTGGGGAAGGGACTAGTGCTGCTGCTGTGGATGGGTTCCGCTTCTCCCTTAAAGATAAATAATGCAGCAACCTGAAGCCCGTAGGAGAGGGAAGTAGATGCTTTCTTCATCTGTCTCGGGCCTGAGCCGCTGTTGACACATAGTTTGTAGTTGGTAAACAGTCAACACACAACTGTTCAACGAGCACCTGAAGATGCTTTGTATAAATTTGAATATTTAACTGCAGCTGCACTGGCACTGGCTCACGATCTGGCTCTGACAGTAGCAGTGGCAGTGGCAGTCCCACACCCAACTAAGGCTTCAGTCCCACCAGAAGTAGTAACATTTCACTAAAATCTAGTGCAGCTGCTCCATGGCTCCCTGACTGCCTGTCCGCCTGTCAGTTTGTCCTGCATGTACTTGTTGTGGACTGGGCAAATCTTTAGCCAAATTACGGGCTCTGGAGCCGGACCCAAACCCCTAACCGAACCCGAAAACTGGCTCATTTGGCATGCAGGTGTGTCGCTCTGGCCAAGACATTGGCCCCTACCGTGGCTGCAACGTTGGCAGCAGGAGCCATCTGAGATGATTATTATGTATTTCTGTGGCTGTTCAACATCTCTGCCCAGTATCGACTGGTAGTTGCCTGGCTTTTCAATAGCAAGGGTGCACGGGGTATAAAGTTTCCATAAAGTACTAAAGCTAGTATGTTAACTCAATAAAAAGGGATTTCAAAATGGAAATAAAACACTCGGCGATTGGTTCACATTTAGTTTTCATATTTATTTATTTATTTTTAATTAATTCATTAGTTTTTATTTATTCTTAGACCCTTGATATCCTCAGAAGTTGTTTGGTGTGTGTTGGTTTTGTTTTATTTAGAACGCTTTTCGCATTTGCCTTTTCTCTTTTTTCATATATACATATAAGTATATATATATATATATTCATATATATTCATATATATATATATATATATATATATATATATATATAAGTATATGTATTTTTAATACGCTTAAAATATTCTCGTTTTGCGTTGAAATCATTACATGGTATATCATTATCATTATTGCAATAATTATCGTAATTATTATTTTACGTTAGTTTATTTTCTGCTGTGGTACTATAATGCCATATATATTTGTTCATTTATCGTTAGATATATGCATACGCCTAGGGGATTTGGGTGGATTTTTGGGTGTGGACTTTGTCATACTCGTATATGGTATGGTATCGTACCAAATCGTTTGCGACTCATCCTATTCCTCGTCCTTCACTAAGCAGCTTACATAGACAAAAAAAAACCTTACGGGGAGTGGTTGGTATCGTACTTTTAAGCGGAATTTTCCCTACAATACGAGTACGTGTACATGTAAGGGTTTGAGTATACCCTAGGCTTGCCTCGGTTTATTTGCTATTTGTGAGTTATATAGTTCGATATACTACAGATTCTTAAGTTTCATCTACAGCTCCTTTGCTATTTTGTCTAATAAATATAATTTGTTCATCTTTTGGTTTTTGCATTCTTAAAGGTTTCCCTACCTTTTTATCTCTTTATTTTTCTTCTTTCTGCATTTTTCGTTAATAATAGCTATATATTTTTACTGTCGCTGCCTTTGGGTTGGGTTTATTTAATTATTATATCTCATAAATTCTTGTTGTTGCTAAATTTTGTTGTTTGCTTTGCTGTCGAGTACTGTCCGCCTCTGCCTCTGCCATTGTATCTGTGTTTCTATGTTTCTGTGTTTCTGTATCTGTCTGTCTTTTTGTGTGGGTGTGTATCTGTGAGTTTTTTGAGTTCATGTAAGGTGTGCAAAACGTTTAAATGTTAATTTATCTCAATTGTTTCCCTGTTTCTTTATTTGCTAAGTATTCCTCTTCTGGCCATCGCTGCTTCACTTGTCCTCCTCCGCTGAGTCAGTTGACTCTGGCTGACCATCGCTTTAGTTTTAGGTTTAGTTTTATTTCCTCTGTTTTAGTTTAGTTTCTTGTAGCTCTAACATAAATACTCGTACACTAAAATACTTGGTTTTCTCCAGTTATTTACACACACATAGTGGTTGTTCCATCCGCAGCTTCTGCACTTTTTTCTCTGTGGGTTTTCTATTCTCTATTCTCCATTCTCCATTCGCTTCTTCTTAGTTTTCGGCAATGCGTAATATTAATTTTAGTGTGCCATTGGGTTTTTCTTTTTTTGTTTGCTTTTGAAGCAATTTAAGTTTTATTTTCATTTCGTTTCTTTTCCTTTTATATGCTTGCCAAATTCTAATAGGTAACTGACTCCTGCTCTTTTTTCAAATTGTTTTGGTTTGCCAATCAACGAAACGGAAACGGAAACGAAACACAAATCAGAAACGAGAGGAGTACTCGCACAGAGTGCTACCTCCATTATCTTATGGCATTCACACCTGTAGACACAGGCGCATACATATATAAAATACATAAGTATATACATATATGTATATGCATAGTGTATATCTCGCATGTATATCTTACGAAATACGTACTCTGTATCGTCATACATATAAGTATGTATATGTATATATATATATTGTATCCGTTTGCTGTGTCGTAAATTTTACATCTAGTTAGGCGCAACAACGATGGAGAAAAAAGCAAAAAAATGTTGCATACACTTACATATGCATACAGATATCTCTATATATGTATATAAACTATATATATATCATATTCTATATAATGCATATATATGTATTTAGATTACGATGCATGGTGCCATATACGATATAACACTAGTTTACCTTGATTAGCCTTAATGTATATACACAGATACCCCAGCAACTCTAATTCGTTTGTTTTTTTTTCTCTTATTTTTTGTTTTTTGATATAACGCTATCCCAAAGATGTGGACTCTCCACACGCGGGCGCTTTCTGCGTACTCTCCCTTAAATTGATCGATCATTTTGGCCTCATTTTGTGTGTGTTTTTGGTTTTGAATCGATATTTTCTTTTAAAGATTTCATTTCTTTGCAACTACTAAATTCAGCAATTCTTTCTGTTTGGTTTCTCCTCTGGGGATTTCTCCTAAGAGCTCATTCTCATAGGTGTCCTTCCATCTAATGTCTAGGAGGCAAGGAATCGACCAACTTATTCATACACATGCACTTTAATAGCTATATCTATATATATTCATATAGTTTTTGCAATAAATTCGATAAGCACCAATTCATGGGAAAAAACAAACAAATCTGTTAGGGCTCTCAAGCGTTTCGAGTAAAAATCAGTAAAATCAGTAATGAATTCTTTAGTTAATATCTGAAAGCGAAAGAAGATCTAGCAAATATGTCTGCTTGATTTGGGGACGAACTATGAGTCTCTTTCTGTATCTTATTCTCGGTCATAGTCCGAGTTTTCCGTATTTAATCGGTTTATGCGTCTGCCAATTCTCAAATGTTAGGGCTCTCAAGCGTTTCGAGTAAAAATCAGTAAATTTGATCGGTTTATGCGTCTGCCAATTGTCGCCTCTAAAATTCTGCATAGTTTTGGTTTATTGTAGTATTTATTTTTGTTTGTTAATACTGTTTCAAGCTTTATTTAGATCGATTCTTTTTCATGTGTGGGTTTTATTTTGGGCCGCATTCAGCTGGGTTTGAAAAGCAAACTTATAAATAATAACATAACATTTCACATTCCATACGATAATAGCAGTATATATATATATATATATATAGATATATATATATGTATATGTGTATCATTAGACTTATTTCGATCTTATACGAGTTGTTGTTTTTTTTTCTTTTTTGGATCGTGAATGTTCCATCTTTGTCGCGGCTGCGAGCAATAATAGTGAATAAATTAGTTAGGAAAAAAACTTAATCTTATCTATCAGGAATTTACAATTATTGGTTTCTATTCATACATATCCATATTTGCATATATATATACATATATATGTATACATATATATGTATGTACATTATGTAAATATATACATACATACATATTTATATATACATATCAATATGTATATTTTGTGTGTTTAGAGCTATCTTTATATATAATTAAAAAAAAAAGTTTTCTTTTGCCTATAAGCTAAATTTGTTTGCTCCTTTTTTAATAATTAATTTTTGTTGTTACATTTTTTTTCGAATGCATTTTCTTTTTGTTCTGAATCTGTTACACTGTGCAAAGCA
This sequence comes from Drosophila tristis, assembly GCA_018150885.1. Taxonomy (NCBI): domain Eukaryota; kingdom Metazoa; phylum Arthropoda; class Insecta; order Diptera; family Drosophilidae; genus Drosophila; species Drosophila tristis. The sequence continues at coordinate 394,395 of JAECWT010000125.1, forward strand.
AATTAGAGAAAGCTTTCGCTAAGCAAAAATCTCCCAAAACAGGCCCTCTATTGGTTTGCCAAATGTAATATTTTATGTGATAGTGTCGTCTAGACGGCGGGCCAGGGCCACGGCCAGTGTTTCATTTATGTCTCATTCTATTCTGATTCTCATACATAATATCCATTCCCATTGCCATATACTTCCTATATACATTTACTATGGCTGATGGTACAGTGTGCTGTGCTGGCTAGCTAAATCTTGCTGGGTTAGTCCGCCCAGCCCAGTCCATCGGGTGTCCGTCTGTCTGTCCGAGTGTCTGTGTTCGAGTCCGCGCGCTTTGTTATATGTTTAAAACTATGCCAGTCTCAAAAAGCTCGAGTACCACGAAATAAAGATTCCCTCCTTGCCTACTGCATTCCCCTGTATCCCCTGTTTCTACATTTCTACGCTTTAATTTTGTATTCACTTACTCTTTTACTATTACCCAATCATCTGACGCCCCTTACAACGCCTTATTGTTTGTGGGTTTGCATGTACATATGGATAAGGTTATGTTTGTGTGGTTAGATTTTGTTTGTTTGTTGCTGTTGTTGTTCTGGGTTTATATGACTACTGCACTATGCTATATAAATGTATAGCATATATGTATGTATGTGTATCTATGCTTCTATTTAGTGTTTATAACTTCACCTGTGTATCGGTATCATTAGCTGTATCTGTATTTGTATCTTTTTAGCTATAGCCGATGACACACACATAGACGAGTACGGGTATACCTCTACTACGGATTATGTATCCATCTGCCATGAGCAGACGTCTGTTTGGGACTCGAGTCCCTAATTACATGTATGCATTTTCTGTCGCACTTTTCTAGTTCCTAATAATACAAAAAAAAATCCGTACATATACTATGTATGTACGTATATATGTATATGTTCCTTGACATCAAAAAATTATTTGATAACATACATTTAGTCCTATATATATATATATAAATAATTATGTTTCCTGCGCCTGTTGACGGCACTCTTTCTTCGTAGTAGAGCTGCTTGGTGGATCGCATCTGCGAGATCGGGCATCGTCCAAGAGCTAACAGGCAACGGCCTCCTCGGCCGTCGCATCCTCGTCGATATCGATTTCCCTGCCGCGGTCTGGCGAACGCCGGCGTCTGCGCCGGGTATTGGGCACTCCGGCGGCGCCACCGGTGGCGCCCTTTTTCTTCACGAACTTGATGTTGTACGGATCCTCGGCGAGCTCCGGGTAGAGGGCCACGTCATGGATGTACTCACCCTCGTAGTTGTTGGCATAGCTCTGCTTGAGGATCTCATCGCTCTCCTGCTGGGTCCACTCTAGGGCGGTGGTCAGACCGCTGCGCAGGGCCTCCTTCTCGCGGTGCCAGGCCTTACGGACAGCAGTAAGCTTGGCGTGGTGCATCAGGCGTTGCTGCTCCTTGGCGACGGTGGTGCCGTACCGCAAATTGATGATTGCATGAGCTCCATGGATCTTCACGTCGAGATAGTTGCCGCCCGAGGAGCCGGCAGCGGAGACCACCGACGATGAGGAGCCACCGGAGCCACTGGACCCAGCCGTCCCGGCCGGTGTAGCCTCGCGCGTGATTTCGTGGAAGGTGGTGTTCACCTGCCCCTGCAGCCGCTTGAGCTGCTGCCGGTCCTCGCTGGCCCGCCACGCATCCTCTTTGACGAAGAAGAACGAGTCCTGCTGAGCGTTGTGCACCACAAAGGTGAAGGGCAGAAGCTTCGAGCGGTTGAACACGCTTGTGTACACATCCCGATAGATCGCATTGGCCGCCGGTACGCTGGACACGATGGCCTGCCCGTCCGCCGTCCGGGAGACGACGATGCCCTTGCCGAAGGGCGGTTCCGTGTCGGAGCCGATGATGCGCGGAGAAGGGTCCATAACGTCGCACTTGAGGGCGGATCGCGGTGGGGCCGAGAGCTGCTCGAAGTCGGACATCCGGCGCACATTGAGGTGGGCGAGGAAGCCGCTTTCGACGGCCATTGTTGGGATATTGTCGAAGGGGCGGCGCATGTTCAGGGCAATGGGGTTGGCGGGCGGACGTCCCCAGAGAGCCGGCGGCTGCCAGAGGTCGCGGGCCAGCTGCGGCACCAGGTTGCCCACATTGTAGCCAAGGGTTTGCATCCAGCTAGCAAAGTCCTGCGGGTAGTGGCGCTCGTGGCCCACATTGATGGGATCGTTGCCATTGAAGCGGTACAGATGGAGCCGCGTGGGGGTGATGATGCGCTCGGCCACGCGCTGCCAGTCCGGCGACATCCACTGGCCAATCAGCGGATCGTAGACCCGGCCGTCGCCCATGTGCACCAGGGTGGTCACCTGGTCCAGGATGCCGCCGCAGAAGTCAATCGGGAGATATAGATACGGGTTCGAGTCGTAGACGATGTGGCCGAAGGGCGAGCGCATGATCTCGCGGATTCCTTCGCCGTACTGGTTAAATAGCATCAGAGGCGTGCCGCTCTGGTCCGTGGCCACGTAGTATTTGTGGCGATACACTTGCGCGTATATCAGGTGGCCAACGTCGTCGTAGGTGAGCGACATCAGCTTGCCGTCGCGGGGCGAGTAGATCTGGGAGACCTCGTAGGGCCGCTGCTGGTTCGTGTAGAAGAACTGGGTCACGTTTCCAAAGTTGTCCTTGCGAGTGGTGAGCCGCTTGAGATGGTCGTAGTAATAGCGAACGTCGAAGCGGCCCCGCTTTGAGGCGCGCACCAGAAGGCCCTGCGTGTTGTAATGGAATCGCTCCTCCCGCGCATTCTGAGCCACCAGACCCCGGGCATCGTACTTGTACTGGCCCTCTCCGAACTTCACGATGCGGTCCTGGGCGTTGTACTCCATCGGGATGGTGTTGCCGCGGTAGGTGAGCGAGAGCAAATTGCCATTATCGTCATATCGGAAGCCCCACGGCTCCTGCGCCTCCACACCCACCAGCTGCCCGTCACAGTCCCATGTGTAGTTCTTCACATTTGTGTAGCTATTCACGGCCATGTTCCGGGTGTAGGTGCGCGTCTGCGAGATGCGTCCGTGCACACCGTACGAGAACTCCATGCGAAATACCTCCAGCCGATGTATGGCCAAGGCCATGCGCTGTGTCTGGAAACGTCCGTCCACGGTCCGCGTGAAGCTGGCCGTTCCGTCGTGCAGCTGCGTCTGGTTTAGGGCGGGCCGCGTGAACTTGAACTGCCCGATGAGGCTGGGTTGCCCGGTGCGTGGATCGTAGGCAAATGCCTGCGTCGGTAGGCTCTGGCCTCCGATGCGTCCTTGCAGGGCCACCACCCGCAGCTGGCTGTCGTACTCATAGCTGAACTTGGCGTTGCTCAGCCCCGTCTTGGCCACGTAGTCGATGCGCTCCTCGGTGAGGAGGCCAGCCGCGTACTCGAAGTCCCACCGATACTCTAGCTCCCGCTCCGCGTGCGACACCGTGCTGGGCATGCCGCTGGCCTCGTTGTACTGAAACTCGCTACGTCCGTCCCCGTGGACCACCTCTGTGAGCTGGCCCGCCGCATTGTAGCGATAGACGATGCGGGCACCGTCCCCTGGCAGGATGGTCTGAAGCAGGGCCCCAGCGTGGCTGTAGTGCTGGAGGTAGGCGCGGGTGCTTCCCGGCGGCGTGTACGTGCAGCGGATGAAGCCAATGGAGGTCTGCATGCTAAAGCTGTGGCGGGTGCCTGACGGCAAGACCACGTGCCGGAGCCCGCCCGCGTCATCGTACTGAAGCACGAACTTGCGCTGGCTGGCCAGCCCGATCTCGGAGACGAGGTTCCAGTCGTTGTACACGAACGAGATGATACCGTCCTGCTGCGAGGTGATCTCCGATAGTAGGCCATGTCTGTCGTAGCTGTACTTAAGCTCCGCGGGGCCCCAGGCCCAGCCCTCGACGCGGTTGAACCGGTCGTAGGTGATGTTCACCGGATAGCCGTTTGTGGGATAGTAGGACTTGGGCAGTCCGGATTGGTCGTAGGCCACGATTAGGATGGGGGTGCGTCGGCCGTCGTAGAAGGTCTCGCGGTTGGTGAACTGGTCGAACTCCACTCCGACAACTCGCGACTGGTTCACCCAGATCTCGCGGTTGAGTGTCTGCTGGGGATTGCGCACATCGCCGACTAGGTTGTAGACCGAATACATTGAGTTGGTGAGGCCGTCACCCATGGTGACGCTCTGGTGCGACCACATGGCCAGCATCTCTGCTTCCACGGGCAGGGCGGCCTCAAGCAATGGGTGCCGGGCCACCGCAGAGGCCTCGACCACCACTCCGTTTGATCCGTGGATGACCAGGGTGTTGTTGGCCTTCAGTTCTGCGTCGGCATGGGCCAGGCCGCGCTTCAGGAAGGTAGATCGGACGCCGCCGAGGACTAGCAGCTCGTTAGCATCCACGCCGACAATGCGCTCGCGGGAGAAGAGTGACTCTACGGAGGCGTGCACGTAGATGGTTAGTCCTTTGTTGTCCGCCAACTGGGAGGTGATGCGCACGATCTCGCCGCTGGGCAGGATCATGCCAGTGACGCGTCCGAACTCGTCGTACTGGTAGATATACGTCTCGCCGCCGGAGGAGCGCGAGTTGAGCAGACCTGTGTTGCTGTCGTAGTCCAACTCGATCTCCTGGCGCCCCTTCTCGCTCAGCTTGGTCATGATGCCGATGCCGTTGATCTGGATCTCCGACTTGTGGTCTTGCGTGTTCTCAATGGAGCTCACTACATTGCTGTAGTCGCGCAGGAACTGAATTTTGTTGCCCGACGCGTCCGTGACCGTGGACAGCCGCCCAAAGCTCGTGTTCTTCGAGTACAGGAAGCTGTAGCGCGTCTTGGCCGAGGTCAGGTCCTTGGTGGCTACATGCTGACCGTACCTATTGAATACATAAATCTCGCTCGATGGCGGGAAGGGGATGTGAAACTCTCCGTTTTCGTCGTGCGACGGCAGATAATGCTCCAAGGCCAAAACGTGCAAGGATCCTGGTGAATAAGAAAAGATATACACGATTGTCAGTCATGGAATTTGCCTCTATTACTAATAAAACTATTATTATAACAGCATGCCATGGTAGTATGCAGATATAAACATCAGATAATAGGGAATATTCGCTTATGCTACACTACTATCCACGTGGAAAATGTCTCCCAGACAGGATTTCGTTCGGTAGAATTAACTATTAGAAATATTTTCTACATAATTGTATTTGGCTGCCTTTCTGTTGCAGTACAGCTCTATTATCCGAGTGCATTTTTCCACTTCCAACACTTTCTGAACACTTTGATTAGCTCTCGCTGGCCCATAAAACAGTTCCTATTAACGGACAGGGGCGTGTTGTTCCCCAACTATTATCCCACTACTGTTTCCCGGATAACTTGGCATGGCTTTGGACCTTTTTTGCTTTTAACTGGCCATCAAATTTATTCGCACTCCCATTCGCCTGTCTCCCGATCTCTCCTCTCGCCTCCTTCGTATTGTTGATCATTTGCTTAAGCTAAATGCCAGATTCTGCCAGCTGTTTGTTTTTACAGTCACAGTTCTGCCCGCACCCCAACATTTTCCAATCCTCTCCTCTGCTCATAAAACGCTTGAAGTTTTGATTTACTGCAAGTGCACAAATATAAGATGGCGTGGGTATGCTCTATGAGTCTTTTCTCTTCATCTCTCTCTCTCTCTCTCTCTGTTTGTCTCTGTGCGGGTGATGTCCCAAGTATTTTTGTGCAATTTGTTCCTCATCCTCCGCTCATCCAATCTGCCCATCCAATCCGCCCTCTGCTTCACCCATCGCCCATTGCACACCGACCAATGCACTAGTGACACCCACATTTCCGCCCACTGTTGTTTCCTCTGAAGCCCCGTTTCATTTTAGTTAGTGTTGGAAATCGCTTTGGATTTGCATAAATTTACTCATTCCTTCCGCAGCTACGCATCTCCGTACCACCCCACCACCCCACCGCCACGCCATCACCCCGTTTCGGATTTGCATTCCAAACAGGCAACAACAAAGACGATGACAGCGTTTTGTATAAGAATGGGGGTGTTGTGGGGAGTGACACTGCTAGAGGACATTAACGTAGCATCATCACTGCTCTGACAACAACAGGAATCTATATATTACTATAATCTGCAGCATCTGGCCCACCGATCAATGCAGGATGGCACAAGAATGCTAGTTACATTGCTCGTTGCTCGATTTTAACTATGGAAAACTATTATTAAACTATTACAGTCTTCACGTAAATTTAAAAAGTGTAATTTAAGTGTACTACGTACACCATAAAACAGTTCAAATATCCTTGAAAATCTAAAACATACCATCTAAAAAATTTATCAAACTCATTGGATTATTCATAAATGTATCCAGAAAAAGATTGGAAGCTTAAGTTTAATTCTCCCAATAGTGGGTATTGCCTGTACTTGTTTGGAAAACCATCAATTTTCCACAATTATCGTATGAAACAATTCCCCACTGATAGCAAACTATTTATTATTTTTTATGCACCAACAGTTATGGAGCTTTTGCTCCTTTGCACACATTTGCACAATAAAAATATTAAATACATTGTGGGCAATTTTTGTTGCTATATTTTGGGATGGGGATGGGGATGGCGATGGGGATCGGAATGGAGACTGGGACTGCGGTCTGGCAGTGTTGATTTGATTGCGTTACAGTTCATTTACCCGGAGGCAGCGCACGCTGAACTACACCTCCCATCGGAGACACATCGCTGACGTCCTCCTGCTTCCAACGCAGTCGGAGCGTAAGCCATTACGGTCTCATTTTAGAGGAGCGTTTGGGTTTCGGGTGTTCGTGGGAGGACTCAACCGGACTGTAATTGGGACTGTTGTTGGGTGTGGTCTGGTTTAGTCGGTTGGGTGGGAGCTGGGCTGCGTCTTTGGGTCTTTGGCAGGGCGCCAGCCAGGCCAACGATTGAGCGAATTTCAATGCAATAAATGTGTGACACTCCGCTGGAAGTTGAACCACCAGAACCACTTGTCCTGACCCCACCTCTCTGAATGGGTGTGTGCCAGTGTGGCATGTGCTGTAATGTAATATAATGGCCCCATAAACTGAACAACTTGTTTGTGCCCAGTGCAAAGGGCTCCTGCCATTGTGTCTCCGAATGTGTCTCTCTCCCTGGCTGCGGGCTATGGTCCCCCGCTCGCAGGGGGTTTATTTTTACGGATTTATGTACATCGGAAACACTCCCACTACCCACTAGCCACTAACACTCATTCTGTCCTCTCTCTAAGCTTTAAACAGTCTTCATGGATGGCCTGACATACATATGTCCAAAACGTAGAAAAAGTTAATATAGAGGCAGACTCAACCCCGTTGGCGGATTGAAGTGAAAGTAAGAAAAAGTCGGTACATTCAATACACCTCTCTGTATGTGTGCCCTCTTATTTGATTTTCTTGGTGGCGCAATTTATGAAATAGTTTTGCACAAATGCAGACGCAGTTTCCCCCCTCTGACTCACGTTCACACGTGCTCTCTGTGAAGAGGAGGAGTAGAAGAGAACTCCACATAAGCTGTGAGCTTTTAATGAAGCCTATTTGCGTGAGGGCTCCAGCGGCAAAGCGGCAACGCGGCAATGGGAGCATCATAAACTGTGAGCTAAACCTCCGAGCGAGCACACGGGGTGCATTTATGTATATATTCTTGTCTCCACACACATGCATTGATATATTTTATTGGTGTATATATACGTACGTACACATACACACCACTCACTCACACCCGAATATAAGAAATCAGCAGACTGTTGATTAATGTATTGCAGGGGAGTGGTTCGGAGTTTGGGGAGTTTGGGTCTGAAGTTTTGTCTGCAGATTGGGGTGGAAGGTAAAGTTGGCCAATTCGATTCCGCGTAGGTAATAAGATTGATTTTCACTTTTTCGCTTTTCACACTTTTGCAGCAAAAGGGGAGGGGGTGAACCAGTGGTAGAGACACTGGGCAGCCATCACTCACACGTGTTCCCTAACTTCCCACTCCCGCACAGTAATGTCGACGACTTAAACTTGATTAATTATGGCAATTGATTTGCTTTCCACGGCTTCATCTCTGCCACTGCCATGGCCACGGCCACTGCGAGACCCAGCTCCCGCCCCAGCCGCCATGTCTGGCCCGTCATTAATTTGCGTTGCCTGCCATCCGCCGCCACTGAATGGCCGGAGCACCCTTTGTCCACTCCGACTGGGCGACCCATCGTTAGCGCTGGAGTGCGAGAGCAGTCCTCTAGTCCATCCATCCGTATCTATCCACCCTCTCCCATTGTGGAAATTTATTAATTACATTTTTGGTCTTATCAAATTACGCTTTGCTAATGCACTCAAATTTATACCTTCGATGTTTTTTGAGCTTTAGCTTACGCTTTCACATTTGGCTTCTTCACTCTCTCTCTCCCCCCCCCTTTTCTTTCACTTATTTATTGGCAGCCATTTTGTTTTGTGTGTTTCTTCTTCTCCCTATTCCGCTGAAGGGCTGGTGCTACCTGTGTGTGTGTGTGTGTGTGTGTGTGGGTCCTAATTTGTCCTCGTTCGAATTGTAACGGAAATTGGTTTCGCTTTTTCCTTTTCAGGGCTCTCCAACTCCTCCAGTACCTTCGATTACAGTCCCATCGCATTCCCGCCCCCATGCCGGCCTTCACTGGTCCCCTTTATTCTGCGTGTCCTTTTCTTCCTGTCTACCCCGCCACATTCTTCGATATTCGAGCGACATAATGGCCAATTACAACAGCAATTGCTTGCTTTTCCATTGTTCAGCGATGTTACTGCCTGCTCTTGTTCCGTTGCTGTTGTTGTTGCTGCTGTAGTTGTTGAGTTTTTTATTATTTTGTTTTGTAAAGGTTGATATTGAGCTTTTTATTTTTGAAGAATTTGTTGCTCTAGTTGTTGAGTATTTAGCATTAATGAGTGTGTTGTGGCTGGGTTCACGGTATATGTTGTTGCTACGGTTTCTGTGTAAGTCGGGATGGATGGATGGATTGCGGTTGCGGTGGCTGCTGTTGAGGCAGTATCGTAGAGAATTGCCGACTTTGGTTCATATCTGATCATCGTTATAGCAAGAAAGAATAACCTTAATTGGATTGGATTAATTGAATTGGCTAAGCTAACCCTTTCCAGCGCTGTACATACATACATAAATATTCACTGAGCACCGGGTATGAAGTGGCGAGAGTGGCCTCACAACGTTCCCCCTCGATTTTTTTGTGTATTTGAGTCTGTTATTTCTAAAGTTCTTCAGAGTGTTGTTATAATTCTTGTTAAGGTTCTGCTGAGGCAGTTATGTTTGTTGTCTTATTTTTGTGGGTGTCATTATTATTTTTATTGCACATATAATTCGTCGATTGCTTTTGCGTTTTGTGTTTTGCAATATTTCAAATTTCAACAGCCGCTTCACTTTTGTTGTGCCTGCAGATAACATTTTCTATACTTCTCCCGCATCCTATTTTCGCTCCCTCTTTAGCGGCTGTAACACCCACATATACATACATAAACACACAAACATAAACAGAACAATGGTAAATAAGTAGCAAAAGCAAAATGTTATATTTCCATGCGAATATTTCGGGGGTTGTGGGGAAGTTTGATTCTGCCGTGCACACAGCGTGGGAGGATGACTAATTTTTAGCTATATATGTAGGTATGTACATAGGTATCTGAAGACAGTCGATACAAGGCAATACATAGCCATCTGTATAGGCTACAGTGACCGACGATTAAGATAATGTACTGTATAATCTGCAGATCATAAATATATTTTCCCAAGTGATTAACATATGTACATAAGTACATATGAAAACCATAAGACTTATAAATATTATTCAAATGCCACTCACCTTGATCTGCCACATTGATGACTCCGTCCTGAGCCACGGCGATGGCCGAGATAGCCTGGAAACGTGCGTTCGAGGAGAGCAGGGTCTCCGCATTGCTCAGGGTTCCGTCGTCGTTGAGGGTCGCACCGCTGCCGATGCCCGAGGCGGTGGTCTTCGCCCCCAGGAGCACGGTGGTGGTAGTCGTGGGGCCGGTGGACATGAGGCTGCCACCGCCTACGATGCTGGCCAGAGTACCGCCACCATTGCCGGTGCCCGAGCCGGAGCCGGAGCCCGAACCTGAGCCAGAACCAGAGGTGGAGAGCGTGCCGATGCCGAGGCCACCGGGACAGATACAGGCTGCGGAGCTGCCGTTGCCCGTGGCGACCGTGGCGGAGGCAGAGGCGCTGCCATTGTTTCCGTTTCCGCCCGCCGGGGTCGTCGGGGTGGTTCCGCCATTATTACGTGTCGGGTTCACGGTCGTCGAGTAGGCGCCAGCACTGGCCCCGCCTAGTCCAGCCGAGGCCGAGCTGCCGTTGCTGCCCGTTCCAATGGCGCACTCGCAGGTCTGGGAGCTGCTCGGATTACGGGTAAAGCGATTGAGAGGGAAGATAAATGCATGGATAAATTGAGAGTTAGTGGTGCAACAGGAAATAATTTTTGCTAGGCCTTGCTTCATCTCCTGGCTATCCCCATTCGCACCCCTTTTTGCCACTGCACTGCTGCTGCTGGTGCCATTCGGAACGCGTATTTATGATGACATTGTTTGTTCGATAAACATTCCCAAGTAAGGGCAGCTCCGTTCTTCGCTTATCGCTGGCCACGCCCACACAGCAGACACTGACAGAGGGACGGAAACGGATACGGATACGGACACACACAGACACAGACACACACAAACACACCCACAAGAAAACCGGAGACGAAGAAAAAAGACCCAAGACAACAATAAAATAAAAAAGGGGGTAAGCAAAGTTGATTTATAGTTTCTGTCTGTGGCGCAACGGCCGCTAATTACTTTGCCACGTCTGGCGGCTACGCCCTCGTACTATTATCCCCCACCCAACTGACCCACCATACACATCCATCTCCACCTCCGGTTAGACCCCTCCGGCACCTGATGCCATTCCCATGACCCCTGATTCGGAACCCATAGAAAAGTGCTCCCTGGAATTCTATTTGCTTAAATAAACTGTGGACCCTCGTCTGGAATTGAATAAAGTTGCACAAATTGTTGGTTCACTTGTTTGCTATCCTCACCCGTCTTCTGCTGCCTCTTTCCTCATAATTCCCCCCTTGGGTCCCCTGAGTTTTCAGCATTTTTTTGGACGCCACTCAAAGAACCAAATTAATTGGTTTAGTACAAAATTTTCGATGTAAATCGGAGGGCTCATAAAAGAAGGGTTTTTTTTGGTATGCGTGTGTGTGTCTGAGTAGTGCTAGCCGACTAACCCTTTCTGGATATAGGGACAGGAACGCCACTCTCCCTAATGCGCACTTCCGATTCAGTATATCGATTTTGTGCTCTTTGCTCAACTGCTGATTACCGTCTTCACGTTTGTTTCTTGTGCCATTCTATTGAAATTCACAAATTTATTTAACTTCCACTCTGGAAACCCTTCTGCCAGTTTCCCGAAGTTGTCCAACACTGAACTCATTCTTCTTATTCGCTTTTCCACATTTCGACTGGATTGCCCCAGAAATGGAAGTTCATTGACTGCTGCTGTACGATTGTGGCCCCAGTATGCATGCCCTGGTATCCCCACCGCGCTTTAATCAATGTAGGAATGCAAATGGCTTTAGTGCCTCTAGTCCCCACACACACACATAGTTCTATATATGTATATATGTATATACATATGTACCTATACACATATGGGGTTATAGTAGTTGTATACATGGGGCCCATGAAAAATCCGACAATGAAATTCCCCAATGTGAGAATTCCAATTAATTTCTGGTCACCGTTTCCGGCGCCTTCAAAACGGGTTAATAAAGTCAAATAAAGTTAACAGAGGTCCACATCGAAAGAGGTTATCTATAGCACGAGAGGGACAGAGAAACACAGATGGAGATAGAGCGAGAAAGAGAGAGGAGGTGATAGACACTCTTTGGGGCATTTGCCTAGTTGGCATGACATTTATGGCCGTTTTGGTGCATTGGAAATTTTGTGCTGCTCTTGCTGAATTTTTTATTATTTATGCCCACTCTGTCGTCCATTTCTCTACCCCGCCATGCCCCTTATATCCTTTGCTTACCGTCTACCACTACAGTGTACTGTGTACGTGTACGTTTCCCGTTTGTCGTTGGTGGTAGACATTTTGAAAAACTGGGCGATATCGTTCGGCAATATGCAAATAGCCCGGAGTTCACTTAATTGGGTCAAGTATGCACATAAACAAGTCCGAGTGGAGTCAAACCCCAGCTCCGTTTCAGTTTTCTGTCCTGCTCTATTCAGCCGCGTGCTCCGTGCCCCCGGAGCCCCTGCCCCGTGAAATGTAGGCTTCCACCACATTGGCAGTCATGTTTACCCGGGCCCAGTCAATATTTGAGTGTGAAAACCAATATGAATGCTATAGTCGAGTGTTCCGAATGTGCGAGCTCACGACTTCCACCACCCAAAATTATACATTCTTCGTATAACCTCTCATTGGTTGAAAATGATCTATAATAGAATAAAAATTGTGCTCTATCGTTGTGAAACGTGTTCCATCTGAGGACACAATGGGCTGCCTTTCAATTTAAGGAAGCATAAAGGGGGGTGGACTCATGAAATAAATATTTGATGCATGTACAATGTACATACATACATAAATACATATGTATGTACATATGTACAATACAAAAAAATGAACAGACATTATTACAGTCGAGTAGCTTACGAAAGCTCTTCCTACTACCACAGACTATACAATAACTGAGATGCTGCTTTAGCGACCAAAAACCGGTTCTATGGCTGGGCTTATCGCTCCATCCAAGTACAGAGAGAGCGCGCGGGCTCTCTTTTCGGCTTTGCTCTCTGACCGCGAGCCCGCTGCCCAACGGCTTCGTCTGCGCATGCATGTGCATGCTTTCGCACGGTGGGGACTTTGCCTATATCAGCTGGCTAAATTAATAAGTATGGGCATTTGTTCCTCATGCAGAATCTTGGAATTGTATAGTCTTTGCTACTACACATTTTTGGCTATGGATAATCTAAGCCGTAGATTCTAACCCTAAAGATCTTCGTGACGGCGATGTGCACTTACCCAGTGCCCTCCTGCTTGCCGGCAAAGTATCTCATGTTTCCAGCCGTGTCTACTACTCGAATGGAGTTGATGCGTCGCGAGTCGCTGTCCGCTATGTAGAGATCGCCGAAAGGCGAGAAAGCCATGGCCAACACGGTGCCTAGGACGTTGTCGGTGATCGTTTTGTTGACGCGGCTATCCTGTCCGTTGTTACTGCAGTGCAGTGGGGTGCCAGCTACGACGCGTATCTTCATGTCCGAAGTGAGGCGCAGCACGAGGCGGTCGTCGATGAAGTGCAGCGAGCCATCCAGGGGGCTGAGGGCCAGGCCGGTGGGCCATTGCAGCTGCGCCTGATTGGCCATAAGGGTGCCGGTGCAGGGCGCGGGGCTCCAGTGGTTGTGATGGCCATGGTGCCCGATCAGTGTGTGAATGATGCCCTTGGAGTCGACGGCCCGGATGTTGGTGCCGTCCGCGATGTACATCGTGCGGTCCGCGGCAATGGCTAGTCCCTTGGGGTGTGAGAGTCGCGCCAGTAAGGCTGGCCCGTTGTCACCGCAGTTGCCCTCGTCCCCGGGGATGCACCGCTGACCGCTGCCAACCACCGGGTCGCTGTTGATGCTCGGGTCCTTAACTTTCTCGAGGCGCAGGAGACGCAGGATCTGGTGGCGCTCTGGGTCGGAGATATACAGATGACCGTCGGCGGGCGACACAGCCAGGTAGTACTGGTACGAGACCTGGGTGGCGCTCAGCTGGAGGATGGTGAACACCTTGCCATCGGGCGTGATGCGGCGGACCAGGTTGAAATCGCCCACGTAGAGACTGCCGTCGGGGCCGGTGGCCAGAGCGATGGGAGTCAGCAACTTGGCGTCCTTAGCTACCCCATTGCAGTAGTCTGGACAGTTGAGTGGCCGCTGCAGACCGGTGCCCATCACCACCTTTACGGTACGCGGGTACTCCTTCATGTGCAGGGTGCTGCCGTCGCCTTTCTGCAGGATCCCCTCGTGGAAATTGTAATGATGGTGGATGTCCAGCCCCCAGCCGCCAATGTCCGAGATGTCCACGTCGTAGCCCTGCAGTTTAGCCGTCTGGGTAATCCAGACGGGCGTCTGGCAGGTGGTGTGCTGGTAGCCCACCGATATCCGGGCGATCGTCACGCCGTACACCTTTTGTCGGTACACGTTGCGCTTGTTCCAGGCAAATGTGTGGATCAGATTCGGATCCGCCTCGTACGTCTTCACGTGCAGCGCCCCCTCGATCTCCACGCCCACGTGCACATGGGTCAGGGTCTTGGGTATCGTCTCCGAGGTCAGCCGCATGCGAACGATGCTCAGGTAGCCCGAGGCTTGCGACGACTGGTAGGTGAGGTGCAGGTCCGAGCCGGGTATCTGTATGGACTCCTGGACAATCTGTGCGGCATGAAAAAAGAGAGAGAAAAGGTCATCAGAGGACCGCAGCTGGACAGCTTTGAGTGCTGCAATTAAACGTGCCCCGAGCATGGGCACGGGCTCGCTCCTTCCCAAGCAGAATTAATGTTCTGCCAGGGCTGCCCCTTCTCCTGCTCCTGCTCCTGCCTTTGCTTAGACTGCCAGATGCAAAGTTATAATGTCATTACGGCAAACTTTAAATTAATTAAAAATGCGCGCTGCGCCGGTCCAGATGCTGCCAGGCCGCTAATTAGGAATGGCATTAGGGCAGGGAGCCCAGAGTGCCTCTGCAGAGAGCCAGCCGACCAGCCGTAGAGAGGAGGAGTCCCATCTATTGGAAAGAGGGGAAGGACACAGGGCACAGAACACAGGGACACATACCTGAGTCTCGGCAAAGATAACCCGCTTGCCAGGCATGGCGCCCACACCATTCGGCATCCAGGTGCTGATCAGCTGTGGTCTCAGTTTCTCGTGGTCGTGGTCCATGCACACCTTGCTGGCATCATTGGCCTCATCCGCCGTGTGGTAGTGGATGGAATTGAGGAACGTCAAGGCCGGATTCAAGGGCGCCACCCTGGAAACACACACGCACAAAAGTACAAACCATAAGATCTGCTCCCCTGTACATCCCCTTCAGCGACTTACTTTATGTTGCGACTGGTTGTCTCGTCGTCATCGCTCAATTGCATCTGGACGGGCGGCAAAACTACGATGCGGTTCCAGGGCACAAACACGGTGCGCGTCAAAGGGCGGAACGGCGATCGCTGGAACTGTAGGGTGACTGCTCCCCCGCCATTCACGAGAACATCAAACCTGAGGAATATTCGGATAGCGATTAAGATTGCGGGTTGGGAAAGAAAAGGAATATGAAATTAGTACAAAACTTGACGGCAAACGTGCAAATTAATATTTTAATGAACTTCACTCGAACCGAACCCATTCACAGACATCCAGACATCCAGACTTGGTGGTGGATTGTGGATGGGGGTGGGGGTGTTGGTCTGGCAAGAAACTCTAATACCTCAATTGTTTGTTGGATATTGAAAAACTTTAGATTTTTGCTTGATTGTGCTACCCTCTTGGCTGGTCCCCTCACAATACGATAGCCGCATTAAATAAAATGATGGCGATTTCGAGGCCGCCGCCATTATTGCTGGAGCAATTTCCAATTCCTGTGGCTGGGCAGAGGAGACGAAAAGTTGCACAAACTTCTACGAGAACACGAACAAGAAAGAGGAAAAGACGCGTAGAGTCTGTTGGAAAACAAAGGCCGGCACAAAAACTAGAAAAATATGGAAAGGAAAGGGAAGAACTATGGAGGCAGCTCTACGAACCCTCCAGAAACAGTAATACCTTTGTTTTTTTATACTCGCCACTCGAAGAGTTTAGGGACCATATTGGTTTTTTCGTCGAAGTGGATGTGTGTAATACGTAGAAAGAACATTTTCCGACCATATAAATTATATTTAATTATTGCAATTTTTAAATGTGCTTGGAGCGAGAGATTGAGATATATCACGACACAAACAAAGAGAGCGGAGCTTAAGTTTGCTTTAAGTTTTCCTGCACTGGAAATACCACAAGCTTGTAATAAATGACATAGCATGAAACATTAAATATCCCCCATTTAAGAGGCGACCAAAGCGGGTCATAAACGAAACCATAAACCAGGACAGCATTAACAAAGAGTGGCAGCAAAAATGGAAAAAAAGACAACAAAAATATTCTGTAAAATTTGTTACAATTTTTACTAATTTAATTTTAGTGTTTTCCTCGTTCTCCAGCGCAACTGCTGTTGTGGCTGCCATAATGGCGGACTGGACGGGCATAAAGTACTATCACACACTCCCATACACACAAAGGCATACGCTGATACAGAGTTCGCTGTGGCCGGGTATTGCATACATTCTGGCGCGCATTCATTCATTTGTAATTGAATTGGATTTTATGAGGCTGACCAGAGCCAGGGGGTGTGGGGGTGGTGGGGAAACCATTTAGCGGAGGCAACAACCCGAAAACATATACCACTCACAAACACACACACACATGGAATCTCCCGTTTCAGGAAAGGAATAAGGCAGAGAGAGAGAGAGAGAGAGAGAGAGAGAAAGATAGAAAGAGAGAAAGAGAGAAAGAGAAAAGAGTCTAATAACAATACGTATGCAACAACAAAAATGCCAACCATAATCCCCTGCAGCACAATATAATGACTTTTATTACCTTTATTACTATGACAACAAAAGCAACAACCAACAATGCATGTCAGACAACAACAAGAAAAGCTAGGAAAAATCATGGGAAAAGCTAAGAAAAAGCAATGGGAAAGAGAGCGAGGCGCCAGCCGACAAAGCAATGAGAACGTCAAGACATAAGGGGAAGCAAAATGGCAACTTGGAACAACAATTGTTGCTCCTTCGGCCATGTGTGTGGGCAGTGGGTGGGTATGTGAATGTGAGGCAAGCTTATAAAAGTAAACTCAAATTGAAATGAACATTATAAGCATAAAAACCAGAAGATCCTTAAGATTCAGCAGAATGAACCGCAATATATGCACACATATGTAAGTATGTACATACATATGTTCAAAGAGGTGGATTGACAAAAATGGGGCACATTAGCAGGAACAAAGGACAAATCATTGCTTTTTCAGAATCTTATGCAATTTAACTTTGCAAAGATATAAAGATAAATAAACCTTCAGTGGAAGTAAGTAACAATCAAAAGTCATTCCGAAAAGCTTCTGCGAGTAGCGCATTTTAGAGTCGGAGTCGTTGCAGCCTGGTTCGAAATGAGGTAATAGAGTATTGACCAGTAGTACGCTGCCTTGACGCGAATATCTCCTCCTATACACAGCCGAAAATAATTTGACCATAAACAGGAATTATAGCCAGCCAACAACAGGAGCAGCAGCAAGCTGTCTGCATAAGAAATAACAAGGCCAATACACAGAAAAAACTTTAAACTCCCTTGAAAATGCCAAGAAAGTAGAGAGGCTTCACGAGGCAAAAGCCGTGCAGCAGGCAGCAGGAAAATAAATAACAACAAAGTTGTCATAATAAAAATACATAAATAAAAGCTGGGGAATTTATGCCACAATAAAATCGGGGAGCAGCAGCAGCACCGGAAGAAGCAGTACCAGCAGCAGCAGCAGCAGCAGCGGAAGTAGTTCCAGAACAAGTTGGAAATCTGGACATATTTTTTATTCGGTGCGGTTGCTGTTGCTTTCATCCTGATTTCCAAAGCTAATGACGACACTCGATCGGTTTTAAGCAACAAATGTTTTCTCTCGGTGCATTTTTTCATTCACAAACAAACACATGTGCATAAATACAACATATAGTAGGACTACAAAACGATGATATTATTTTACTGATGCATTCATGTAATATGAAATTCGTATAAAAAAAAAACACTAGATGAACGTGTTCTATATCATGAAAATTCGTATATTTTACAAAATGAAATATTTGAAGGTTAGATAGAGGCAGCTACCAGTCAGTGGGTAAAAACTAAGAATAAGATATTACGGCAAGGCGCCGAAGGTCACACCTAGCTGGACAGTCGACAGCACATACATATGTATTTTACAGCAGGGCAGGGCATCGCTTACTTGGCCATTCGGCTAATGGGAAATTATGGCCGCATTTACTCGTAGGTAAAAATAATCACCGAGAATATGTACTGTGTACGGAGTCGTGTTGTGTCTGGCCCATATAGATATGGTCTGTTGTGTACGAGTGCATATGTACACATATACATATGTACATGTGTGTGTGCGTATACCTGACTGTTTGCCCAGACTAATGCGAGTGTGTGTGAGAGATTGAAATAAATAAAGTCCGTCCCTGGAAGCAAACACAAATAATCATCAGACTGTTGGAGCTCTGGGTCCGTCTGTCTGTTGCACAGATTTTGTTCGTGAGGCATGCTCCTGCTTCTGCTTCTGCTCCTACTGCTTGGCCATAATAAAATCAGGGAAAGACGGGTGCGAAATGTTTATTTAAATTGGCCAACACACACACACACACGCTCACGAAACAAACACATACACAAAAGGCAGTTTGCTGATGGCAGCAAACGGAATTCCTTTTCCAGCCCCTCCTACATACCCCACAAAAGAATGGAGAAAAACAATTGCAAAAATATTTATATTAGATATATTGGATTGCCCACTGGCTGACACAGCCACTGCTTCTCCATCCCTATACCCATTTTCAGATGGGAATATACCCACACACCTTCTCGCATCTGTAGCATGTCTATGCATCTTTGATGGGCTCAATTAGAGAACTATACAGAACTGGTAGAAGTTTCTGTTTCTTTTGCTGGAAAGCAATTCGTACAAAATAACAAATAATTGAAACTAATGTGTTCCCAGCTCGGGCAGTCCGGACGTATGGCCCGGCCTATACTTTGCGGCTGCTGACCAATCTGTCACTGCCCTGTAGTCTGCTCTAATTATGCTAACCACTTGTGCAAACTTTGGGACAGCAGCCCGAAGAAGTTTCCGAGTTCTGACGGGGGCCACATCAAAGAAAAAGATTTAATTAAAAATGTGATAACTTCGTCGCACTGTTGCCTGGTCGGTTTTTAATTTTTTTTTTTTGTGTTCGTATCTGCTGGCCATCATCTGCAGATTCCATCATCACAAATTTAATCAGGACTAAACGATGGATCAGGCCAGAGCCAGCTCGGATAATGAGAATCTACTCATACGTAAGTAATTTGCGTATATCAAATAGGTATAATCGCCAGTGTTTCTGAAGCTTCCATCTGGTCAAAGACAGGTTCTTCGTAATTTGTGTAGTGTTACGGAAATTTATTTTGCTGATACACAAGTGCTGTAATTTGAGGTTAATTTTCTGTACATGTATATCTGAATACTCTTATATACAGTATGTTTTAAAACCCTTACAAAATATAGTTTTAAAAAGCTTTAAAACATAGAAAGTATAGAGATATTAATGGATTATGCTTACCAGCCTCCTTGGCGGGTGAGGGTGAACCCGAAGCGTGAGTCTCGATCTACAGAGACACGAATGCCGACGATGCCAAGTCCCTGAGGAGTGATCACCTGCCCCCGCATCACGGACACGCGACTGTAGAGATGTGTCCAAGATCCAAGGCGAAGATAGTATTGGGGAGTATCGGTATTTTTGGATGGGGAAAAATAGAAATTGATCTGTTAGAATCTTTTAATTTTTGCTATTTTCATTGGTTTTATTTTGTTTTTCTATTCGATTTTTTTTTGTTTTTTTCCAAATTTGTGGTTTGTGATTGATGAAATCATAAGATTGAAAAGTGAAAAAACATCGAACAATTGTTGTATGTAGTTTTGGTAGTTATGTAATATCGGATTAACGCAACTTGGGGATACAAATAAACGATTCGATTGATTTGCTTTTGCCTCTAAGACAAACCAAAGAAAACTCAAGGTATGCAATAATATGAAGAAATATTTATATAAAGATATTTAAATTATTGTATCTGTTTTCTTGGTACGAGTATGCATATGTAAGGTCTAGATATATATAGTATACGAGTATATGTATGAATAGAGAGAGAGAGAGAGAGAGAGATAGATTGTGAGATATGACAGGGGGTAGGGTGGGGAGTTGTGAATGGAATGGAATGGAATGAACCTTGTGACATGAGCGAGGAGTAGGAGTAGTGCGTTCTGTACATAGTATCTGTATCTGTGTCTGCATATTTATCTTTGTCTTTGTGTTGACGGAGTTCTTTGTGGGACAATCTCAATGCGTTTTTCTGGTGGGGGATAATGCAGTTATTGAAAGTTGGATGTGTACGTGATTGAAACTGTGTTGTGGAATTACTTGAATGTCCAACAACCGACTGCGGGAAAAATAACAGGAAGCCAAAGGAGGGGAGAATACGAGCATGGGTACCCGTACCCGTACTTCCCCTGCTTCATCTCGTATTTATCTGCGAGCTGGTGTCTCCAGCTCTTTCTTGTGAACTGGGAAATAGGTAATTGGAGTGAAAGCACAAATTTCATTTGGCACGCAGAGGATGAAGTTAAAGTATCGAGTTTGGACTTCGAATCTACTTTACATCGACAGATTGAATTGCTTTAAGCTGATCATAATTAAAGAGGTTGAGGTCGGAGCAGCTGTGGACTTGGGAATGGACTGGTTTGAGACAGGATGATAGTATGAGAACCAAGATTCCTTGGGGATCTGAGGAGAAATGTGCATTGAGAAGGATTGAGGGTTTGATTAGTAGCTCGGGCTATTGATGGTTAAACTTGATCGACGCCTTTTATCGATAGTAAATATTCTTTGACACTTTTCTTTCTAATAGTAATCAGTGTTTTATTTTTGTTGTCTAAGGAAAGGGTGGCGAACAAACAGCACTCATAAAAAACAATGTTATGGGAAAATATTGGGAAACGGTCTTATCGGTTGTTTTTGGATAAGAATACAATTCCTCTTTTCAACAGCTGTAAATTCTTTTTGATCTGAATATCGGGCTACAAGATTTTTTCTTTAATTTTTTATCGCTATTGGTTAATAATGGAATACGCGTAACAATGTGACAATGTTCACATTTCCATCGTTTACATACGATCGTAAAAATGTAAGGCATCGATAGATTAGTTCGATACGAAGTTCTGTTATCGACAGCGCGACTAATAACCATCAATGGCCCACGCCGTCAGCTATCTATTTATTCTATCAGAGTATTTTAAAAGACATGCATTTGATTAACAACTATTATGGAAAAAACTATTAAAATTCATTATTCGATTGATTAAGTTTCCTGCGATACTTGATAGATGTGGCTAGCGATAGCTAGACCAACAATAATTGAGAGAACGAAACGAAAACGGTGAATGTACATGATGAAAAGAACAATTGTAAATCAAAAAGCAAATGGCGGGTCAGCCATTGGCTGGCGACTCTATACAATATCGTTGAATTGTCAATCGGCTGCAATGCGATACTCTTCACGGGGTGACAGGGTGGAGTAAGTACCCAGTTGCCCTTGCCGCGTCCTTGGAGGATGTCTTCTGTGGTATTTTCATAGTATATACGATGCGTGCGACAGGCAGGCAGGCCGTCAGCTAAAAAACAAAATCATTTCCATTTGCATTTCCATTTAATGAGCACTCCTCCCAAAAGAAACTATGGCAACCCTAGCGGAGCTGCTTTCTGCTGCTGGCTTTCTCCTTTGTCACACGAATCGCAGGGCTGCATGGCGCAGAAGGAGCCAACAATGAACCGATATCCGATTTCAAGTTTGCCAATTTATTATGACAAAAGTCAAAAGAAGGGAGCACACGAAATGTGCTTTATATTTTCAATGGGTGCTGGGGGCTGCTATAAATATACTTGTAGAAAACTGAAATGGTTCTTGAGATGGCGATGGAGCCGAATGGCAAACCTTGAAACAAAATTCCACAGTGAGTCAGGAACAGGACAGGACAGGACACGTCGGGGTAGGATGGGGCAGGACAGGACAGGGTGAGCAAAACTTGCCAAGGATATCGGAAACTGGCGCAATTGTTTGCACTAATTACTGTAGAGTTAAGGAGAATCTCTGCCTGCTTCCATCACACTGGGGTCCAACGACGTCGTCAGGTGAACCTGGGCCTGGGCCTGGGCTTGGGCTTGGGTCCGAGACAGGACTGCAGTTGGCCTCTTTAAACTTTTGTGCCAGCGCAAGTTCTCAAAAACATTTTCAAGTTTTCAAGTGATGCAATTTCTCTTGTCCCTCAGGGTCCCTTCCGTCCGTCCGTCCCTATGGTAGCTTGCTGTTGCTGATGACCTCCCATATATATCCAAGAGACCCAAGACCCATTCCCCGGCAACCCTCATCTTTTCCTCCTGCCCTTCTGACTGCTGGCTGCTGGCTGCTGACTGTGTGTGAGTGTGAGTGTGTGGGTGTACATAAACACATAATGTACAGTATTTGGGTCAGAGTTTTATGTGCACTGTTGCATTTTTATTAGTGATGGTCTTCGGAACGGTTGATCCGCATTGGAATTCTTGAAGAGTGGCCAACTTCTTCACAGACTTCTAATTGCAATTGACCAAGTGGCAAGTGGCAAGAGGCAAGAGGCCCAAAGCCGAATACTCCCACAGCCCATCTTGCCATATCGTCCTTCAATTGCTATTGCTATTGCTTCTATGGCTGTTCAATTTCTGTTCACTTGCCACGGCTTTCGTTCATTTTTGCTGCTTCAATTCGATTCAATGAAGCAAAATTTTATTTGAAATCAAACCGAGAAGCATATTGCATGTGTGTAAGTATCGTTCTATCAGAGTGTGTGTGTGTTTTTGCGACTTAAAGTGTATGTGTATTCCAATTCATTGAAGTGAAGAGTACCATTGGTTTTTATTTCGCATTTGATTCGTTTCGTTTCGTTTCATTTATTATTTATTTGATTTATTTGAACTGCAGCCAAGGAACAGAACAGAAGCTCCTCCCCGTTCTTTTCTTTGGGCCAATTGAACCCATTGGCCTTCTGGGGCTGCCATCATGTCCCTGTCCCTGTCCCTGCCCCTCCCACTCCACATTTTGTTTTGTTTGCCTTCGTTCGCTTTGCTTCTTCTTTTCCTCTCCTCTCGTCTCGTCTCGGTTTGAATTGGTTTGATTTGGTTATGAGAGGCGTTTCACTTTGATTTTTTTACCATCGAATTGTTGCACCACCTCCAATTTATTCCATGTGCCATAATATGCTATACAGTGCTGAAACTATTCAACGTACAAATTCACAATCCAGCTGATTTTTAATAGTTTTAAAATGGGAAAGAATTCGAATTGAATCGAAGTTGAATCAAAATAAGTCGAGGACTCCATCAATCCAAACCGAATACACAATTACGATAGTGCATTCGATTTTCCCCGTTTCAGCGAAAGTATCAAAGTCGTGGAAGAACGAGGCCAAGAGAATCTCATTTCTGCATTGTACAAGTGCTCGTATCTTTTCGCACAGTCAAACACATTAAGATCCCCTGCCTCTTTCCGAAAAAACTTTTCAATCAGCTCCCCATCATCATCATTATCAGCATCATCATCAGCGATGGCCACTCAAAATTATGATGCAATAAAGGCATTTAGCTAAGGAATAAAATGAGATTGACGAGCATTCACGAAGGGTTCAGGAAAAGCAATCTAGGGACTGGACTGCCCCTGCTTGGAGAGTGCCCCCAATGACGTGAAAGCAATGCCACAAAAATTTCTAATCTCATTCGCAACAGCCAAAGATGGAAGCGACCTCCTCCGTCTAATCGTCCTTGCCATGAATGAGCAATAAAGGCGACGACAAAGGAGGCCAGGACCGAGACTAGCAGCCGCAGCAGGAATAAAAGCGAGATGAGAACGAGGATGCGGAAGAGGAGGAGGAGGACCAGAACCAGGACCAGGATCAGGACCAGGAGACTCTGGACAAGGGTGAGGCAGAGGCATTGTCGCTACTGCACCTTTTGTGTCAAAAGTGCACTTCCATTATTAGCGCATTGTGTGGTGAGGAGGTGGCCGTGAGGGCAGCGAAATATGAGAAGATTGCGCATAAAGGAAGTACATTTAATTTCTTTTCTTTTTTAACTCTGGCAGAGCTGTCAGAAGGAGCCGGGGAGTGGGTGGATTTGTGGCCATTCATAAAGCGGCTGCCTGCCTTTCAATTGCACCACGAGCCGAATGCGAGCCGTGCCCCTGCTCCATTTTGGCTTATAGCAACACACAAAGTGGCGGCGTCTCCGTTTCCATCGCCGTCGTGGTCGTCTTCCCATCATAAAAATTGAGCACGACTTAGTTGACTTTTGTGCATACAAAAGGACACTAACCGCCAGCGTCAGCGCCAGTGCCAGGAGCAGCAGCAGTACAAAATAAGGATATAATTTTAATTTGGCTTTATTTTCATGACGCCCACGACGAGGAGGCCAGGGGAGCAAGATGCCAGAGCTAGAGCCAGAACCAGTTCGAAGGATTCTTCTGAAACAAAGCCAAAGCTGTAGGCAAAGTGGTTTGCGAGGGGCCTGTGCCTGCGTCTGCGTCTGGGTCTGGGTCTGGGCTTGGGCTTGGGAGCCGAGTGGTTCGCTTTTTGTTCATTTAGCTTGAAACAGTTTTTGAAACATTTTTCAGCAACGCCGCCGACGACGACGACAGCAACGAAGAAGGAGAACCCTGGGCCACACATTTCTTTTCGCTTTTGTAACCACGATAAATGTGCTTTATGTAGCGAGAGCCAGAGATGGGAATGGGACTGAGACCGGGGGATATGGGCACGGGCATGGGCATGGGACTGTAGTGCAGGGGGTCGTCGTCGGATGCAGTCTTACTAGGCGCCAGGGCCTAGCAAATAAAGGGGAGCGAGCTACCCTGTGTGTGTGTGTGCTTGGTTGGCTGATGAAATGTTTCCTGCACTTTTGCTATTTTTTCTCTTTTTGCATCTTTCGCCCTTTTTCATTAAAAGGCACACAAAATAAAGCAAGGAGAAATAGAGTAGCGAGTGAAGTGGGATAAGGAGCTGTCCAAAGGGACAGCAAAATGCAGGAAGAACAGTGGCCAAAATTTTTGGATTTTCTGCTCTTATATTTTCGATAAAATACGGGAATTCCATTATGTCTGAACACCATTTATACTTCATTGGAAACTTGTAATCCAAGCGATTTTATAGTATTTTATATTCTGTGGACTTGGCTCATTTTTTCCCCATTAAGGGGAACACCTCCGATGTCAAGACATATTTTAATTTAAAGATATATTTACATGAATTCATACATATATGTAAATTCCGAAAGGGTGCAACATACCAAAGATCTTCCAACAAAAGGAGGTTACGGCTATACTTCCCAAAATGGATAACCTTAATACTTGTTGTTGAAGATCCATCACTTTTTTCCTGTCATTCAGAGAGGTTTTTGTGGCGGTGCTGCCCAGTGTGCCCAGAGTACCGACGGAGTGGAGTGGAGTGAAAGATGAAAGGAGAGCCCCATATTATAAATAAATAGCAGCTGCAGGGCAGAGGGCGAGTGCTAGCTCGTCTGTGGAGGACGATAGGCGTGTGAATAGAGCTGGCTCTGGAATGGGGACACACACAAAGCAGCACGTGCTGCATGTGTATTGAAAAGTTTGAATAGAATTTTTAAGTTTGCCATTTACCAACACTGCAGCACACATACACACACATACACACACATACACACAAACAAACAAGTCGTCGCGCCGTCCGACAACAGAGTGAGAGAGAGGGAGGGAGCAAAAGAAAGCCTTTAGTAGCGTGTAATTTGCACTTTGTAAATTTGCATAAAAGCTGCACACAGCGGAGCAGGGAAGCAGGTAGGCAGGGAGGGGGGCCTGGCATAAGTCCAAGATAGAGACGATATGTAAATGCCATACCATGTGTCGTCGCTTTAAGGGGGATGTGGGGATGGAGAGGTGCAGGGTTTGCCACCAAGTGCCTGCATAAAATGCCATTCATTGGCTCCAACATTTCCATTTAGTTTGGGTTTTACCATCATTTCTCTTTTCTTTTCGTTCGTTTGCTGCGGCTCTCCTCTCGTCTCATTCCGATACTCCTTCGCCTTATCATACTTCCGTTTCATTCCATTCAGTTTCCCTTCGTTTCCGGTTGCATCTGCATCTGGATGGGAGATTAGCTTCGGCGCCACCTGGTGGCTAATGCATTGAGCATACATACACATATCTATCTTCCACCTGCCACACATTTTGGCTGTTCAATTTGATACACACAAAACAAATTCCATTTCTACACCGCTGCCTTCCCAGGAAGGCAGGGGTCGAGAGCGAAACACACAGATACAGAGAGAAGGGTCGGGTGAGTCACAGAGAGTGAGAGATTCTCCGACAGTCTCGTCCCTAAGAAGATTAGAGATTAATTAAACGTATCGTTTTTATTCGATTTTCTGACAGCAATAAATACGAGTACGAATACGAGTTTAAGCTTCAAGGAATTGCTCTGGAAGCATCAGAATGATAAAGGAATAAGGACATAAGTACATATATGTGTAGAAGATAAGTACATATGTACCTAATTTTATTTATGTACCTATACTTGCAGATGGCAGCACTAAGGGATTGTAAGCCCTAATTTCAATCATAGAATCGTCTCAGTCGTATTGCAAAACCTATCATAAGACATCACCCAAAGAGACACACACCGGACTGCTTTGTTTACCATTTATCGCCTTTCTTTGTAGTACCTGAATGTAGTAAATCTCTTCTAAGAAACAGGCAAGCCCGTCATGTCGGGTGCGGACGGATCACCCCTGTCAGTGGGGGAGTGGTTGTGTCGTTTCATTTCCGTTCATAATAATTCCACCACCTGAAGGGGTGTGGGGATGGTGCTGGTGGTGATGGTGCCTGCCTCCATTTTATACCGCAATCAAAACAGTTTTCATCAACTTTTGCCGCAACGGCCGCATGCAATGTTGCAATGGCAATGGCAACTGCCGGCGCCGCCCACTCATTTCTCATGCCAGTAGGACAGTCAACACAATGGCACACAGCTTATATATTTTATAGTTATATGAAGCCATTACAGAGCTGCAACGCCACAACACCCGATAGCCCCAACCCTCGCTACCCTTCCCTTCGCTGCCACATAAAAGAGCGAAAAAGAGAGAGAGAGAGAACGAGAACGAAACCCAGTTTTGTAGTTTTGCAGTTTGCACTTCACTTAAATGCGGCGCTCGACCCTCAAAAGAATAACGAAAATGCAAGCCCAGGCCGAAGGGGGGAGTGCATGGGGGATCCACCGAAAAATCCCCAACCCCATTTCAAACTTATGACTGCCGGAGGGGGTGGCGGAAGGGTGGTAGACGCTGCCGCTGCTTCTGGTTCCGATCTCGCTCTCTCTCACGAGTTTGTAAAAGCTTCGCCGCAGGCCATTAAAAATTTTGTGCTGATGTCGAATTAGCGCGGAGTGGGGACCCCAATGAAACGGGCTTTCTATATCCTTTCCGCTCTCTATTGTCCCTCGCCTCCTATCCCACATCCCATATCCTCGCCCTCTTTATGGATGTGTGCATGTGTATATTTTCTCTGTCTCTACAAACACATAAATATATCTAATCTCACATAAAAGTAATTACTTTCAGCTGGCGTTGTTGCTATCGAAAAATATTAAATTATATTGAGTGCACACACACAGACACACACAAAGCCACACACGTATGTTACATATGTACATATGTATGTATGCAGCACATGGAAAATGGCCGCGAATCCTGGGATTGTAGAAGCCGTCGACCGCAGACTATAACGTTATATGGCAAACTACAACTCCTATCCCTTACTATCCCATCCCTCCTCTTCCTACCTCTTTCTTGGCTTAAATGGCCCTCTCTTTCTCTATATACCTACATATATCCTCAAAACGTTGTTCTGCTTCCTCGTGACCCCATCCTAGACCATCCACGTCCCGGTCTGTCGACGTATTTGCTTCATTCTTTCTCTTTTTTACTGTAGCTGTTTTGGTTTTTTGTGCGACTGCACAAAATTCAGCGAATTTTTCTATGGTTTTTCATAGTTTGTACCCACCATTGGATGACAAGCGCAATTGGGGTACTGGCAGTAGGGTGAGGGGGCTTAAGGATATATGGACTAGGGCATAAAGTTGGCAGCGATCAAGCGATGTACACACAGGGAGATTATGGCTGTACTGCTCGTATTTGGAGTGGACCGTGGACTAGAACTGTTCATTAAATAAAGCCACTGAACATAGAAATTTACCTTGCCGAAAAAAGACATTCAAATAAATTGAATTCGCTTGCTTTGAAATTATGTGACTATTTTATGTCAGAGATCTGATCATTTTAGGGTCCCTTCTCAACAGCTCATTAAAGAGCTTACGAAGTTTTAGCCATGTTTTTTTGGTGCCTTAAAGCGGAGAATGCGATGTCCCCTGTCCCTTTCAGTTTTCTCCTGCCATATGCACACTAGTTCTCCTCATTCTCGGGTGCTGGTGGGAGTGTGTCTGTAACTTATATAGATATTCATTTTGGTTTATGCTCTTACGTTGTGAATTCGCTGTCTTTTCTAGGGTATGCAGTATTCCATACGATAGCACGCACAAGAGCAGAAGGATGACAATAACAGCCCCGACAACAAAGGCAGGAAGAGGTATAGTCATGGCAATGGCCTCGTTGATAACACCGCAATGGCGAAGGACAATGACTGTGAAAACAGTCGGAATAGCGCCTTTTTAATTTATGTAGGATACATACATATGTGCTTTTGGATGTATTGGATGTATGGATGTGCAGCCCATGTATCCAGGATATATGCGTGCATCTCCGGTCATAAGTCTTCGAAGCAAGCAAACAACAGATGGAAGAAGAGGCCCGAACGGTGCGAGAGATGTATATGTATCCCAGCATGAAAAACAGCAATCAAGGGAACACTAAGAAGGATATATGGCTGGCTGGTAGAGAGGTCTCCTAGACTTTACGGAAACAACAAGTATCCCTTCGATATAAATACTAAGGACAATCCGGATGGAAAAAAAAAACATGAGTGCAGCTATCATCTTTTACTGTCGCTCTTGTCGCTTTCGATGCAAAGCACATCCTTAGCTAAGCCCATTTCCGTTTCCGTTTATCCGCAAAAGATCAAGGATCAAACGATTACGAACGCAAAAAGAATTAGATTAAAGCAGCGAAAAGGAAAGCCCCGACTTAAGAACCCAGAGACAACTCTTCTCTGTTCTGCACTCTCCACATCATCCACTTGATGTCTTCTAGCAAGTTGACACTAATCAGTTTAGCTTTAGCCCCAACGCCGACCACTTGATTTGCATACACAAATGTGTCCGACTTGGGGGCGCACACACACACGCACACACACACACGCACGCACACACACACGCATTCACACAGAAGAGTGACGAAAGAGGAAGAGAGTGTTTGTAAGAGAGAGAGAGAATAAGTTGAAAGAGTAGCAGGGAAACCACTTAAACGGGTAACCGGCCACACCTCACACCTCACCAGTCCGTCAGCACGTCAGTGGAGTCAACGGGGCCAGATCCTTGAACGTATTTCTCCAGAGTGAAACAAGAAAAGGCAACCGCACCACAGTAGCACTGGTCCTCTGCCCTTCGTGTCGTTGGACAAAACAAAATGGAAGGCAAAACAGGAAGTAATCTATAGTCGCTCCGCCATTGTTTATTGTTTAATTTTTAGACATCGTTGCTCCATCGTCCGCCAGCCAACTTTCGACTTCATCCAAGTCTCCGTTCTGGTTATGGCTGCTTCCTGTTACTCCTCCTGCTACTGCTACTGCCATTGCCTGTAGCACTCGCGCCTCGCTTTCTTTTGGGCCACCCTGCCACCTTGCCCCTCCTCTTCTTATTTTATTTCTATTGTTAACAATTTTTGCATTTGCCGCTGCAAGTAGCGAGAACTTTTCACAATGGACCTGGGGGGAAAGGGCGCCTGATGGCGCTGGCCCATTGTTCCTGCTCCTCTGCTCCTCTGCCACATGCCCCAGTCCCTGTTCCAGTTTCAGTCCCTGCCCCATTCCCATCCCGCGCCCGATTCAACGATGCCACTTGAGCACTACAAAGGCACAACACACAAAAAATAATACGAAGAAACCCAAGAAAGTAAAAAGAGGTAAAAAGAAAATAGCCAGCAGAAGCAGCGACAAGAACGAGGCAGACAAAGCAAATCCAAATGCCAAAGACGAAGACGAAGAGGAAGACGTTGTCAACGGCGCGCCGTCTTGGCCCAGTCCACCCCCTCTCTATTCAGCACTGAAGCTCCCATCACCCTGGAGCTTTGCTTCGCCTCATGACATGCCCGTATCACATTTACTTGGATTTGACTTTATTCGAAAGGCGACGACGACAGCAGCAGCGGGCACAAACACAAGAACAAGAATCAGTCACCAACAAAGTCACCCAGTTTCCATGGCATCATCATCTGTTCTCCCACATGATGGTATCCATCGCCAGGATGCCATCCTTTGAATTCTTTTTTTTGCTCATAATTCCTTTGAAGAGGAGAGGGTATGACTGTTATGAAAAGGCGTTTGTTGCCCATAAATTATCCACAGCATATTATTCTGGCAATCTCTATGTGTTCAATATACGTATGTGCATACATATGTATGTCATGGTTTTTTTTAACAGCGCTACCTTAAAATCGATCGGAAATTATACAAGTTTTTGGGGTGAAGATTCTGTCTTAACGTCATAAATGGTCAATCGACAAGATTCGATGCGTGATTAAAGTCAAACAAGTGAACATATAGTAAATACGATATAGAAGCAGCCATGCGGGCGTGAGACGAGGGAAAAGAGTATTTAGAGCATCGGTCTTCGAATGGAGCCCTCCCTTTTAGTTGGCATTGTAGTCTCCTTCGCCATTGCCTTGTAATTGCGCTGCGCTGCTGGTGTCGTTGGCGGGGGTGTACACGCGGCTACGGAACAGCAAGAACAGCAGCACGGGAGCAAGTAGCGATAATGGTCCTGAATCCCATACCCTTTTGAACCCCCTTTAGACACCCTACTCGCAGCACACTTTCTGCGTGCAGCATGCAGCATGCTGCTTGCAACACCACAACAGGAAACAGGGAAGAAGGCATTTCAAGGACTGCACGGATAGCAGGGACAACAAACTGCTGAAAGGAGGAGACATTTACCGTGCGCTGCAATAAAAAGTTAAATAGAGCATTGTAACTGTGTCTAAATCTATACTTAAGCTATGCCTCAAACTCTATCATTATGGTTGGCTTTGACTTTATCTCCAGAGCCGATGAAAGGTAAGTAGTATGTATAGCAGAATGAGGGCACAACCCACTAAGCTGATTGCAGTTGGATGGCGGTGGCGGTGGCGGTTTACGTCGCTTTTCCTATCCCGGAGGATTATTCCCAGAGGTGATTCCAATTTAAAGGAAGAGCAATACCCATAGATGGCGGTGGTCTTTTAGTCAATTGCTCCACTAAAGCGTTACTTAATTAGTCGGACTTATTAGTTTATTAGTTGGAAGCCCAGGGCCCTGCCCTGCCCTGTCCTGATGTGATCGATTATCCATTGAGCCTGTTTATTTATTCAATTTAGTATTAGTTGAACATAATTGAAACAGTATAAATATTTGTATACCCTCTCCAGGTTGCGGCTTCTGAACTCTTCATTATAACACTACACGTATATTTGTATGTATATTATGGGACACGCTGTGATTAAACTTTAGAGCTGTCACTTATGGGCGCAGTTTAGTAAAAGGGTTTCTAAACATTAATCCACACAAATCTATTAATTAAGATCGGCGGCATATGTAGGCTATTCCACAAGGCTAGGGCACTCGAAGCTTCGGCCTGCCGAAGTAAGGCTTTCTTTACTATTTGCTCATAACTAAATTTACGCTTTTTGCATTTTCCCAATAGCCGTGAAAAATATCACATTTTTGCATAGACAGTTCAAAGATATTTTGTAGAAAAAATTAAATAATTATAATACAGAAACCGAAAAAAGGAACAAAAAACTTGATGAAATAAATTGCATTCTGAATTGTTTTTTCAAGAATTTTTTTCTTCTTTCCTTTTTTTTAATATTGTTTTGTGTGCTTTTATTTAGCTATATTTTTTGTTGTTTTTTTTAGAGCTTTAATGGAGATTTCTCTGTGTTGGCAGTGGGATGGATGGATGGGTTAATGCGATTGTGTGGGCGAGTTTTGTTGTATTTGGAAAACATATAAACAAATGGCTTAGACGCAGACAATTAGGACATTTAGGGATACGTTTAGGGGTTTGTTGGGATGTTTTTTATTTGTTTCATATATTTTCTTTCTTTCATTTTTTGATATTTTCTTTTATATTTGTTATATTTGCTGGTTCTGTTTCGAGTGGACAACATACAAGGATACATAGATGTTTTCTTTCTTTGGTTTTACTTGCATTTTTCGCACAAATATGGATTTTGATTATTTTTTTTTTTTTTTTTTTTTGTTTTTGGTTCTGCTGCTTTTCCTTCTGTCAGAGGTTGATCTGCTGAGGGGTTTTTCATTTTGGGGTTTGGAGGGGGAATACCTAACTGGTAGATCGAGCAAGTGAGAACTTACTCTCTAGTATCTTGGTCTGTTTGCTGGTTTCTGTTTTTGTTTACATATTTAATTTATTTATTTTTTGGTTAACACAAAATGAACTAATAACAAATAATCGTTAATCGATAAAGAAAACCAAGTAAGTGATTCACATTTAATGAGATTTGTTTACCTTAAAAAGCTTTGATCAAAATTCAAAGAAAATGGAACCAAAGAGGACAAGGAAACATAAACATTGAGAGAAAGTGGAAAAATGATGGACTAAACTTTGGACAACTCAAAAACGATCTGGTGTAAGTGGAGAGACTGTGACTAAGATAGAGAGAGTGATGGAGAGAGACAGAGAGAAATATTGTTGGAGTGGAGTGTCTGAAGAGCGTCGAGGAAATCAAATGAAAAGTGGTCCAAAGTTCATTTCGAAATGCTCACATGCCAAATCAATGAGAATAAAGTAGAGGAAAAACGATGGGCAAATGAATGAACTGAATCGGTTCTCTGGATGATTTCTGGGTGGCGGGTGGGGGTTGGAGTTGTGGTCTGGGTTAGTATGAGTGTTAATACTGGTTGATTGGTTGATTGGCGAACGGAAAACACAAATCGGAAATCAAACTAAATACACATATAGACACGGTACACATAACACATACAATTATATATATATGGTATATATATATATATATTGGGGGATATATACATATATATCGGTATTCGGTTATTTTCAATTCTCATTTTGCCCTAAAAAACACGGTGGAAATTAACAAATAAATATGAAAAAAGAATATATGTGCGTATATCCATGATATGTCAGTGTGCGCGTGTTGTCTGATATATGTGTGAGTGTGTCTGTGTATCTGTGAGGTACAAAATTATGAATGCATTTTCCATTATTATTTTTTGTTCTTTTTCTTTTTATTACTCTTTTTGTTGTTGTTGTTTTTGTTGCAGTGGTAGTTGTTGTCGTGTTATATTTACATGAATGATTTGTTGACTTTTCGATCTCTTTTTTTATGCTGCGTTTTTTGTGCAACGAGCTGGAAGCAGGAAATGGAAATGGAGATGGAGATGGGAGCGAGTTGTTCTGCCTATCTGGCGCATTTGAAAAGTAATTACAACCGAAAGGCAGCCGAACACTTGCAACAGTTGCAGAGTACGTACCATTTACCATTTACCTGGCAATCACAGTATACTTGTCGTTGTACATACATGCATACATATATTTCAATGTAATAGATTTCGGTGAAAAGTAAGCATCACACATCAAAGTTGAAAGCAAGGTAAAGTCATTTCGCGTCTGGATTTTGTCGGATCATAGTTCCCATTATTAGAATTTCCGTTTTGGAAATAAAAAAACAAAGGTTTTGATAGAACTGAAGAAGGCCTTCAGGTGGCTTTTGTGAATCATTCTATGACGACTTGATACATCATTACGATTTGGAGTATTTTTAGAACTTGGAGCTCGGGAAAAGCCCTTATTCAAAAGCTTTTCAGCTGTAGTTGAAAGGAAAAGATCTGGAAGTCGGCGGATGGGGATCGATAATGTGATATATGTACATCTAATGTTGTTGGATGAAATAAAAACATCTCTTGTGCCGTTCGGATGCATTTTACGTTATGACAACTGAAATCGAACAAACAAACCGTGTTCAAGATGCATTCTGTGGATGAATGGATGGTTGGTTGGATGGTTCAATGTTTGGATGAGGGTAACATAAAATCCAGAATCAACTGAGGAAGATGCGACTATAACAAAGAATTTATTTTTTGGTTTTTCTTTTCTGTTTGGGAAACCAAAATGGTTACACCTGTGTTTCTTTTTCAAGTGTTTTTGTTTTGTTTTTTATTTGTATTATTTTTTTTTCGACTTACCAAGGTGTGAACGAGCTCCAGAAGAGACTACAAATTCACGGTTAGAAAACGTAGGATTTTTTTTTTTGTGATTTTTTTTGTTTTGATTTGGATATTGATTTGCATGTGGGAAATGCATTTCGGTTGGTGTTGAAATTCGATTTGGATTTGATTTTTTTTGTTTTGTTTTTGGTTTAGCACACAACATGAAGGTATCGAGCCACAGCAACAGAGTAGGACAGTACACAAGTAATTGACAGGACAATAAAAAAGAAATTAAAAGACAAAAATGCGTTTCGTTAACGAATTATTCAAACTTTGATATTGCTTAAGAATTTGTAATAATTTTCTGGTATTTTTTTTATACTTTTAGCATACCTAGAGTTGAGATTTTTACTTTCATAGCTTAGTGAACGAAAGAGTAAAGAAACGAAACGAAACGGAAATTGAACGAAAGGGGAAACGAACAGTAAACGACACAATAAGAAATTAACTAAAAAAACACATTTGACAAACACACTTAGTCTGATGGTGAGACGAAGACGAAGACAGAGACGGAGATCGGCAGACATCTTTGGGGTTTTGGTATCATCTTGGTTGGTTTAGTATGGTTAGTTGGTTAATGCACGAAACGAAATGAAGTGAAAGGAAAATGAAATAAACTGAAACCGTCACGGAAACGGAAACCACACGTTGACCAGGAAGTTGTTTTCAAAAGTAAAACGTAAAACAAAAGTATATTATAATCGATTCGCTCATCTTTCCTCCTCTCTTTGGGAATCCGATTTTCGGTCTGGGCATCAGCGAAGTTATTATTGGGGGATGTAAATCGTAACAAAAATCGAAATCGGAATCGAAATCAAAGCAAAAACAAAAGAGTTCACGCTAAATATTCAAGTACTATATAGATATAGATAGATATTTATATACACTAGCTGGAGTATATATTTCGGTGGTAATCTGAAGGTTAAGGAAACCAAAAGAAAGCAAATTAAATATAAAGTAAACTATCAAAATGGTAGCTAGGTCTTTGACCGCAGCTGAGTTAGAGCTAGGACAACGATCGGCGATCATACATACATATACTTATCGTAGGGCATGGGATTTTCTTTGGTCTTATATTTCCATCTTTTATAGAATTTCATTTCATTTTGTTCAGGTTTTATTTTTTTGTGTTTTGGTTTTTTTTTTTTTTTGGGTAAGACGAACACAAGGAGGTAGAACACTAGACAACACACATACTCAATGGAGTGCTATCATTATATATTCGCTTTTGATTTTGGTTTGGCTTTTCTCGTATTTTTCTGAGTTTTATTTTGAGAGAATGAGAGAAATGTGGCGGCTTAAAGAAATGGAAACGAAGAATCTAATCAAGATGAGACATTCACTGATATTTCACATCCGTAACTCAAGAAAATAAACTAAATGGTAAATAATAACAATAATTTTGTGAATATATTTCCTTTTTTCGGGCTTCTTTTTGGTCTCGGGCACTCAGGATCTTTTCATCATTCTGCTCATCTTCGATCTGATCTTGATTCCCAGGCAGACAAGAAAAGAAAAAGCTCAAACTACGAAAATGCTCTACATTTTCTTGTGAAGTCAACGAAAAGAGAAAACAGAAAAACCGAAACGGAATTCAGGAATGTCATCGAAAGAAATACAGGCACAGAATGGATTGGAACGGAACTCAGAGGAACAAGAGAAAAGAAAATGCCAAAAATTCAACAATTTGTCTTGATTTCTTTCTTCATTTCAACATATTTTTTAGCGCATAAATGATAGACTCATTGAGGGGAGAGAGGCGTACGGGATTGTGGGAATGTGAATGGGTTAAGATTTTTAATTGACTTTTGCTTTTTTCTTTATTTTTTATATATATATTTTTTTTGCTTGGAATTTGATTGATTAATTGATTGATAGACTACTTGAGGTGTATTTAGTTGAAAAATTGGTAAAAATAAATTAACTTTTACATATTCTTTTGGTTTCTGTTTTGGAAACTTTTGTGGTGGAAAGCATAAAGTAAAAAGATTTAATATGTGTACATGTGTGTATATATAGATCGATATGGTGTTCAATACGGATGTATATAGGCACACATATACGAACATACATGTATGGAAATAATTTGAGCTTTTTCTCTTCATTGCACCCATAAAGCTTAAAGAATACACACAGAACTGAAACGCAAATAGTTCAAACGAAATTCCAATGTAAAATTTCTCATTTGCTGCGGGCCGGGCAGATCCTCCTAGCGTCCTCGTTTGAGGCCGAAAACGAATAATGCCGCGGTCTGCAACTGATTCAACAACTGAACTTATAGCGAACGAAAAATCGAAACGGTAATGGTAACGGTAACGGTAACGATAACGGAAACACAAGATTCGAACTCAGGAAGGAAAATCAAGAGTCGCTCAATGGAAAGCAAGGACCTCCTTGAGCTACTCGGCATCCGAAAGATGCGATTTATATATCTTTCCCTGTGGGCCTAGACTGCGCACTAAGAATCAGACCCATATCTACATATTTGTATACATATGGAGATATGTATATGGATAAATGGGGTATCTCTATATGGT
Organism: Drosophila tristis; assembly: GCA_018150885.1. NCBI lineage: Eukaryota > Metazoa > Arthropoda > Insecta > Diptera > Drosophilidae > Drosophila > Drosophila tristis. Next base: position 431,302 of record JAECWT010000125.1, read on the forward strand.
ATAGCCTGGTATGCTTATCGCTATGGTGGGCCACTTACTTTTCGCTGTATTCATCCATGTGGGCGTACGACTGGACAGAGTTCTCCTCGATCAGGAACTTGACGCGCTGGTAGAACGAGGCCGTCACCGAGGGCGGCTGCTTCCGGAGCAGCACCTCAACGGGATCGTTCGAGGACAGGCACATGATGTGCTCCGAGCAGGCCGGATGCGAGCAGCACTCGCTGTCAGAGCAGTCAGTCATCCCATCTGGGAACGGAGAAAAGGACTTGTCGTATCAGCAAGGGATAATTAAATTTTTAAATTTTCGCTGTACTTACCGCCATCGTTGTCAATGTTGTCCTTGCAGTTGAGTTCCAGGGCTATCGAACAGTCGCTGCCAGCCCAGCCTTCAATGCAGTCGCATCGGTACTCGCCGTTCTCCAGGCTGCACTGTCCATGCCGAGAGCAGCCGTTCTCGCAGCCAGCTAAGGATTCGATACAATTCGATTATGCGATTAGGTGGAGCTCTTGTAAGTGATGGTTTGATTAATATAAATTTAAAAATCATTTCATGCGGCACCGCCTATCGGTAGCATCAGTATCCCACTGTGAAATCCAGACAGGTATCGAGTAAACGAACAGAACGAAAAGGTAGGACACATACATATGTAAGCACATATATTCAACAACAGTGGTCGGATTATCTATACCTTAATCCACGGTTTATTCCAGTGTGGAAATTGTGTTTCGGTTTAATACAAGTACAGACTACTTGGGGTGGGGCTTCAAATTGAATGATAACACTCCACCAATCCACCAATCCATCCACCAGTCCACCTCCACGTTCCACCCCATTGTCAACATCATGAATATAAAAATAATTTTTAATGTTTGCCCACTCTCTCTGTCAAGCAAAGGATAGAAAGAAAAGCAAAGTAAACCTTTGGCGGCATCATCATCAGCGAACACTCAACGAAATGTTCGACAAACATAAAAACCCAACGAAACGTAACCTAACGATAGATGATTTTCCCTTTGCCGCTTCCCTCTTTTCTTTCCCTCTTCTCTCGTCGTTTGGGCTTTATTTGTTTGTCCCACGATAGCATTTGACGCAAAGTTAATGTCACTTGACATGTGTCATTTGCAAAATGAGGGACGGTATCGGTAGAGCCCTGCTAACCCAGCTTCCGTTATGTTAAAAAGTTTGCGGCGCATAAAGTGACTTTCTTGCCTGTTACTGCCTTAATGTTTACGAGTCTCTGAGCCTGGTTCCTGCCTCCTTGTGTCCTGAGTGCGTGTTTGTGCACACATATTGGCAATAACATCAAGTGTTGTTGCAAATATTGAACCCCGTCCAGCTCCACTCTCTGACAGTTTGCGCCCGACATCAGAGAAATCTGTCAAATGCTGACTGGCTTGGAGACGGATCGAACCCGAACACGAGCATCAGGGAAACGCTATTCCCCAGGAACAATTTCTTTAAGGAAAATATCCAGAAACTAAGACGGATCGGCGAAAGATATCTGATAAAGATGAGTGATTGCATTGAGTGATACTCCCTCCATGGAGGGAGGCTGCTTGGATAGAAGTTCATTCTCCATCTTAATTTCTAAGTAAATAGATTATCTAATGGATAATTAAGCATTGAACTGTAGGGGAAGAAGGATGGCGGTTCTACTTGTAGAAACGGTAATGTTGAAGGGTCTAAGGGTCTTTGCTGCAAATGCCTGCCACTTTGGGTGTGGGTGTCCTGCCGTGGGGATTCCCACTGAAAGAACTCCCTATTACATTAGAGGCCCGTAATTTGTTAGAAATCTCTGTTTCAAATTCAATCAGCGCATTGAACTTGTTGACTGACTGCAGTTGGATACAGTTTCAGCTGAAAGGTCTAATCAAGGCTCACTCCATGTGTAACAATGGGAGGCATAAAGGCGTGCACACGCACACTCATGCCCCCCCACTCGTATACCTCGGGAGGAAAGTCGTTAAGTACTTTCAAAAAATACATTCAGCAGCGCAGACATAGATACGAACCTTATGCATGTACTCGTATTAGTGTATTTGGGTGGCAGTTTGAGCCCGTGCAAGCGTGACTCGCACGTCCCAGCCCCTCATCATGCCCCATCGCAAAGTCCTGAGCCCCTCCTCCCATGTGGCCTGCAACACTTAAACCGATTGAAAGCCCTTTTCGGTAAGAGAGGCGGGCGGCACCAGGGAAGAAGGGTGAGGTCTAGTCGAGAGCCAAGATTGGGTCTGACTGGAATGACGTCGGAAGTTTTATTGGTTTTGCACACGTCAACAAAATGTTCATCGCCAGAAAGAGACAGACAGACACACACACAGAGACAGAGACAGAGAGACGTAATGGCATTACATGCATGCCTGAGCCGGCGGGTGAGGGAGAGCGCCACACGTTCCGAGCTGTTGCGGCTGTGGATGTTTTTGCAACATGACTGTTTGTTTTAAAAGTTTTAATCACTGTCAATCGATAGCTACTTATCATCATGGTGCATTGCTGGCAAGTGCCTCTGCCCCTGTCCATGCTGCTTCGTCTACTTTGTGCTGCCTGTTACATTGCCTCCTGTTCCTTGGCCCCAAACAACATGGTTAAGTCATGGCGGCAAAACTGTCAAACGCACTGCCATTGGAGAGCCACGATAGGAGTAGAAGTCAGGGAACGAGCCAGCGAGCCAGCGAGGGTGTCACGGCAGTGGGGGGTTCGGCGACAGCAAATGGCGTAAACATGTACAAAAACTTTGGGTGCATCGACTCCTCAGATAGAAAACCCCAACGCCAGAGCCAGAGCCAGAACCAGAACAGCGCCAAGCTACAAAAAGCAAACCCGAAAAAAAGAAGGAAGGAATTGATAAAAAGCACGACAGCAGCAACATTGACAGGGGATAAGCGAGAGGTACAGCGGCTGTGGGGGATAAGGAACTAGGATGGGGACAGGGACGGGGAGAGCCAAAGGGCTGTGGCAGTGGCAATGGCAGTGGCAGTGGCAGTGGGAAGTGGCACTTGCAACAGCCACAGCAAAGTTGTTACTGCTTCTGCTGTTGTTTTTTTGCTGGCTTTGGACAGTCGCGCTGCGACAGGAGGCGACAATGTTGCAGCAACAGCAGCGCCTGAGTTTGCTGCCAATGGCGCTTGGCAGGGAGTGTATGTGCCAGCCATCAATTGACCGGCAGCGGATAGCGAAAGAAATTTCCCCACCGGCAGGCTCACTGAGTCGAGCCCGGGAGCCCCCCAAGGAAATATAACAGCCCAAAGATACATTTTCGATCATTTGTGTACTTACGCAGGGTGCAGTGCCTGCCATTCCATCCCTGGGAACAGACGCACGTTCCGTTCTTGCATTGGCCGTGCTCCGAGCATCGGGCGTCGCAGGGCAGCTGATCGCAAAGGTTGCCCGTCCATCCACTGTTGCAGCGGCACTTACCGGACTCGCACACTCCGTTCCTTCCGCAGTCAAGACTGCAAACAGCTGTGAAAAAGACGGAGATGAGCTTTTAGGGTATATGTACATACAAATGAAATAGAACAGATCCATGTAAGATCTCAGAGAAGTGGACGGCAGAGACGGGAGAGTCGCGAAGTCTGTGTATATTGCTCTTCGTTGCGGCTCATCCACACATCCGTCCATATGCGCGTTTAAATTCATTAAAGCTCCATACGACAGCCAGCAGGACCAACCATAGCCACTCCATACTGCAACAAGAACAACTGGAACAGGACTGGAGCTGGAGCTGGAGCTGGAGTGGCAGGAGGTGCGTACAACGGTTGAACCATAAAAACCACATTATAAATGTTACATGTACGTGGTGGCACACTTTGCTAACAATCCCCGCAACTCCGCCAGCCATACACAGCTATCCGAATACGAGTGTACCGAGTATGCCCACAACGGAGATGCGAAGTGCTCATGGTGTATGCATGAATCCAGAGTGGATTGTTTTACTGGTTCGTTCATAACTTTTTCCACTAACTGGGTTAAGGGTTGCTCTTACGGTTGCTGGTTCAGGAGTAGTTTCATGCGTTACGAGTTCATGGTCTAAGTCAGAATTTTTTCAAGGATTTCTTTAGTTCTTGAATTGATTCATTTATGGATTTGAAGTGCAGTTTATGGTTTCATTTTTACCATTCACATATTTTGCAGTGCGTTGGTGTGCCTTAAGCGGAACTTACGACGACGTCGAAATGTAATACTATGATTTATACAATAGAAACAATAGAACAAATAAAACATACAGAGCAAATCTTGGGCACCTGGATGCCGGGCCACACGTGCCGCGACAAAAAAAAACATTTCCATGTGGTTTGTCTTATTATTAGTCCAACTCTTATTTAAAATCCACCTGTCTCATTCTTGTGGCAAGCTCTATCAGAAGCTAATGCATTTGTTCACCGATTGGTTTAGGAATCGACTCCAGCTTTTCCTCTGCTCCCTGGTTCAGTGGCTGGATTTATGTTCATAATTTTAGTTCATAATCTTGTTCGGAGCTATGTGTATGTGTTTTTTTGGGAGTGAAGCCGGGTGGAGTGAAGCGGGTATGCGTTTCATGACTTTTGTTCTCTTCTTAACAGTCGCAGGCGTAAATTTATTTTATTTTCCGCTCCCCCGCAGCTTCAGATGGTGGTTGGAGGTCAGGAGAAACAGCTAAGGACGTGAACGTGAAGCGGGAGCCAGGGAAAACCTGGGTATTAAATAAATAATGAATTTTTATGAAGCTCTGCTTCATTACGCCTGGAGAGAGTCGTCACAGCACTGCCCCCCTAAATGGCATGCTGGTGCTAAAAAATGTAAGCAAATTAGGAGTGCGTGCCAATGAGAGAGGCAGACGTGTCTTTGGCCATTTGTGGCTTCGTAAGCTGCATGTTTTATTGAGATTACCCTCCAATCCAGGTCCTCTATCCAGATCCTCCTCTATCGCGCTCTTTTTCTCTCTCCCTCTCTTTGAAATGATTGTGGAACGGTGCGTCGTTTGCGCTCTGATTCTGGTTCCTGCCTAATTGGGAGCTTCGGTTTTATGGCTCACTTGCATCCGAATTTCGGGTTATGTTGTGTCCATAAAACATCATCACTTTGGCAGAGCCCGGTTGATCGTTCTTGTGTGAGTGGAGGCATAATTAAATCTCGAAAGTAATTTCTGGCCTCCAGCATTTTCCCTGTTCCACCTCCACCTCCACCGCCTGATGATGTCCTTCACTTGTATCAGAAATTGGATCTTGGTATGGCAAATTATTGGTAAACAAGTATTTGCATCCCAAAGATAACGACATGCATTTCAGACTTTGCTCGAGGACTTTCCACTTCGGTTTGCCAGTGATCCATTAAAGCAACGCACCCAAATCAATTCATTTCCAGTAGTCAAGCACACAACTAAACAATAATTTCTGGACATGTGGCGGCGGTGTATACGTATTGCGTATACGAGTGTAATTTGTAAGCATTTTTCATCGAACATGAAACGAAGCATAACCATGCTTGGTGCTATTAATTATGGGGGAGGGAGGACAAGAGGACACAGAGAACAAAGGGAAAAGGGCAGACAGAAATGCGAGGTGTTGCGTGAGGGAGTACCTACCTTGCGAACAATCCGGTCCAGTCCAGTGGCGCTCACACACACACTGGCCCGTCTCCAGGTCGTAGGTTCCGTGCTCCGAGCAGCCGGGCAGGCACTGGTACACCTGCTGATCAATCGTGCCACAGTCCTCGCCCTGCCAGCCGGCCTTACAGTAGCACTGTCCGGCGACACAGGTGCCGTGCCCCGAGCACAGCGGATCAAGGCAGTCGTCTGTGCATTCAGTGCGGCGCGGGTCCAGAGGGCGTGTTCGGGAATAGTTGATTGGTTGATGTTTGTTTGGTTGTTTGGTTGTTTGAAGCGGGTGGAAAGAAAGAATACAAAACGTTTGTTAGTCGCACACGTAGGTACAGTGGGGCTCGATTAGATGAGCAATAGTTAGAGTGCAATTCGTTTGTTGTTAGTTTGACTAAAGGGGAAATACACCGAGAAAATCACAGGAAAGATTCCCTAACTGACAATTGAATAGGAGCAAGAAGCATCACTCGGATATGGAAATGGATATGCACACACACATCAAAAGTTAATACAATTGACCATAGACAGAGTATAGAGAAGAGGTTGCTCCCGAATATGGATCCAAAACTTTTCAGTCTTCAACTACAATTAAAACAGCATTTTAATTTCAATCCCGAGCTTAAGAAATGATCAACAGCATAGCATCTTGGCCTGTTATCCTTATTAAGTGTTGTATCGGATAATTTATGGAGTGTGCACCGTGACTCCTTCGCGAGGAATACGAATGAAGAATGGGTCGTGACAGCCTTGGCCAAACAAAAAGCTTGGCACCATCAAGGTCTCCACTTGGCTTATGCTTCCACCAGCTTCAGCTTCAGCTCTTTTTCTCTCTCCTTCGCTTTTCTCTTTTAGCCTGGTCAACACAGACACAGCTACAGATACACACATATGACATGATTAGTATGTTAGACACGTACAAAAGTGGTCATTAAAATGAAATTCCAGTTTAGTTCAAGTTGGTAATTTTGCGCAGTTGTTGCAATTTTTTGTTGGCTCCTTCTTGTTGTGCCCCATGTTCCTTCCATACTCCATGCCTCATGCGGCAGTGCTGCCTAAAAGTTCGCTCCGGTTTTGCGCCCTCCGTGCATGTGTATGAGAAATATGCTCTCGACATAAAAATTCGATTTTATACGTTTTATGTTTGCTCAACGTTTTTCCTTTCCTTCCTCTTCTGTTTCCTCTCGTTCTTTATTTCTTTTATTCTTTCTGTTTCTGTTTCTGTTTCGGATTCTGTTTGTTGTTTGTCCCTGTTTGTTTTCGTATGCCACGGGGTCCGTTACTCAGGGTGGCTGGGTGGCTGGGTCTCAGTGGCACTGGCACAGGCAAAGGCAAAGGCCACATTAAACATATACAAAATGGTGGCAAGGCAATGAGGTACACAGAGGCATTTCGGAGCCATGTATTGTTGCATGTTGCATATTTTATTCGAATTTTGTTGTTGGTTGTTTTACAACCCACGAGGCACAGCGACAGAGTGCCGGTGTCCATTGTTTTTATTGACACGTAAGTAACGACGGAGTATGGGCGAGGGAGCGTAGCTTTATGGGCATGTACTGCATGAGGACAAGAGTCCACCTACTCGTATCCTGGCTGTCCACTTAAACTCTCAATCTTTCTGTCCGCCCTGATTTGATATTTATTAAAGAACAGATAGCGCTTCTCGGTGGAGGCGCTTCAAAACTAAGTATTTCAACCTTGAGGCCTGCTATATTTTGAAGGTACTTCCTGGTCGGGAGTTGGCTCTTCATTTGTCTTTTACTCGCATTTTACTAGATTTGTCTGTTTCTCTTCCGAATTACTCAACAGTTTGTTATTCTTCGTGGAAATGTTTAAATGTCAACCTGAATGCGTCGCTGTGACGCCTGGCTAAAAATATCAAATGGAGAAATCTCCACCTCTCTGCTATCCATTGAAATCCTGAAAATTTGCTTCCTTTTTTTGCCTCTCTCTCTCGCTTTGTCGTATTAAGGCAAGCACAAAGCGAGGAGCAGGATACTGAGAAGGAGAAGGAGCAGGAGCAGATGTCGGCATATTAACTGAAATATTTTGGCATCGTCGTTTCCCCATTCCTGACCGGTGGGGCCCTTATCGGCCAGTGTCAACATGGCCCAGGACGCAGGACGCAGGACGCATGACACAGGGCACAAAACTGGATACCGGAGAATGAAGGCCGGAGGGAGATGGAACTCAAACAAGGCAAATAAATAATGTTAGCATTTTTATGCCAAGTCAGCGGAACGGAGGAGAGGCCTTGACACTTACGTTGATCGCAATACGGTCCCTTCCAGCCGCGCTCGCAGTGGCACTCGCCCTCAATGCACCGTCCGTGGCTGGAGCAGTTGGGGACCTCGCACTCGCCCACCGGAATGTCGCACTCGGCCCCCTTCCAGCCGTCCTCGCAGTGGCAGACTCCGCCGCCGTAGTGGCCATGCGCCGAGCACAACACCGGACAAACGCCTGAAAAAGAACGGAAAGAGATGGCATCAGTTACAGAGAAAGGGATAGAGAAAGATTGCGAAGAAGTGGGAGGGAAAGGGAAGCAAACGAAAATCTGCAGGTTCAGAGACTCACTTTTAGAACAGTCGACGCCTTGGTAGCCATCGATACAGTCACACTTTCCCAGGTAGCAACTTCCGCGACCGGAACAGTCGTTGGGGCAGGTGGTGCTGACGCCCTCGGCCTCCTCGGCCAACAGCGAGACGGAGTGGGCCACCAGCTCGTCGTTGTAGACGGAGATAAACCAGAGGCCTGTGTCGAGATACTGCAGCAGCGATACGTTCACCGTCATCGCGTCCATGTCGAGGGCGGGCAGGCCGCCGCCATCTACCGCCGAGCGCTTCTTGACTTCATGCTGTGCGTACTGTGGATTCTGCTGCTGGAAGTGGATCTGTCGCTGGAGGTGCTTTGCCGTATCCAGGGGCGTTTCGACATCGAAGAATTCGCCAGAGTCGGAGTCGGGGTCGGCGTCGGGCTCGTCTTTGCTCGCATCCATCAGATCGTGGTCCTGCTCTTCGTAGCTGAACTGTAGATTTGGTCGTGGCGTGAATCGCTCTTGGAGGTGCTGCTGCTGCTCGTCGAGGTACACGGCGTCCCAGTCCTTTCCGGCGATCGAAGAGGCATTGCCCGGGCTACGACGGTGCCGCAGGTGGCTGTCCAGGCGTCCTCCCTTGATGAACTCCACAAAGTCGTGCTGCGTGACCGACGGCGCCACGTTTCGGCGCGAGTATACGGCAAAGTGGGCGCCCCACGGCAGCGTGAAGTTGAAGCGAATGAAGGCTGGATGCTTGTTCCGGAACTCCAAAGTCCAAAACTGGTAGGCTGGTATATTCGCGTGGTACACCTCGTTGAACTCCTTCAGCTCGACGACCTGCGGCCACTGTCCTCCTCCAAGCTGTGGCTGCAGCGCCTGGTGGTGGTGCATCCCGCCGCCGCCCGCTTGGGCCAGCAGCATGTTGTGCTGCTGGCCGTTAAGGGAGCCCGGGCCCATCACCATGCCGTTGCCGATGCCGCCTCCGTAGGTCAGTTGGTGGTCCTGCAGCTGGGTGTTGGTCGCGTCCATCGGCGTCAGCGGTTGGTTGATCGAGTGAGGCTGCTGCTGCTGGAGAAGCAACTGCTGCTGAATGCCCGTTGCCCCACCGCCGCCGGCACCGCCCGCCGCTCCATTGAGTCCGTGTCCGTTACTGCCGTGGTCCGAGGTGCTGGTCTGTATCGATTCCTCCGTGGGATAGGCAGTGGCCCCACCCACGCTCTTGTCGCTCGCTTTCCCCCCCGGTCCACCGCGCAGATCGTGCGGCTGTGACTTGACGTCCTGGACTAGGATGCAGTTGGTGCTGTCCATGTTCGGCTTCATCGAGCTGACAGCTGTGTAAACGAAAAAGAGAACAGAACGGAATGAAAAGGCGGTTCAAAAGTTACTTTCTACGAGTATATATACTAGTATTATCTACTATGTATACATATGTACTATGTAAGCCAGTGATCGGCACGCACACACGGAACACGGAATTTAATATTTAAATAAGTAGAACGCAGCAGCAGCGCACTTTCCTATGAACATAAGATAGGGCCTAACCGATAGCTGACATAATCATAAAATGAGTATTTGTACATATTATCAATTTCCTGAGCACACATCAGTTGATACTTTTAATGTTTTATATAAGTTTTTTTTCTGGAAAACACATTTTCCTATACATTAATTGAACATCTTAGCAAATTGTCTACTTTCCAGGAACATGTTTTCGTCTAACGGAGATAATTTTCAGATTTCCTAAAACAATGTTCTGAAGTTTCTTAGTTATGTATCCAGAAATCTTTGGGAACTATTTCAATATGAAATAACAATGTCTAGGAGCAGCCATCAATTTCATATTCTTTGAATAATTTTCGAAGCCGCTGTGGTGTATTTTTTTCAAGTGTAGCTATAACTTGTTCCTCGGCTTCTAGCTCGCCGCCTTCTGTTGCAGCAGCAGCTTTGCCTTTTGGCTGGCTTTCGATTCGGTTTGGCCAAATGTGCGGCCATAAATCGAGAGAGATGCGAGAGCGCTTCCCCCCATAAATCTGTTCCTCGGGCTGCTGCCACCAGGATGGAGCCGTATAGCGGCCAGGGGCAGGCATGGAGCTGCAATGGGGCAATAATGTCTTCTGTGGTGCTGTAGTTGGTGGCCAGGCGACGGCGATGGCGTCAGCTGCTCTGCAGCACTGCAGTCTTCTTGTTCGGCCCTGCTTTTTCACACATAAATTTCGGCATCATATTTTAACGCCATATTAATATGCACACGAGTATAAATCAAAAATCTCCCTGCCATCCTCAGTGGCATCTCCGTCCTTCCTTCCTTCCTTCCTTCCTTCAGAACCGGCCCCGCACCGCACCGCACCACACCGCACACACACACAGCGAAGGGATGGACATGAATATGGACACACACACACATGGACACAAAGTGGCCGTTGTTAACACGTTTGCATTTGGCCACCAGCTGGCAGCGGGACTAGGACTGGGGTTATCGTTTATCGATAGCCATGGCCAGAAATTTATGGCAATTGGTAGGAAATGCGGCGCCAGCAGGTCCTAGACGCAAGGGCGCAAAGAAGAAAATGATTAAGCGACTCGTTTGCGCTTTAGATTTGCTTCAAGATGAACGATAAGGATGGGACGATAAGGATAAGGCGAATTTTAAAATCTCTGCGGAATGACCAGAGGTGGAGGGGCCAGGCAAGTATTTCAATTACCGTAGATATGAAGCAAGCCCAAGGATTCGTTCAAGCAAGTGTTGAGGCAGTTTCAGTTATGTTTTAAAAACGTTGAATTCCCCCATCAATCATTCACTACACTAAGCCTCAATCACGGCTTCAATCCCCCGGCATTGTTTAGGCAGGCAAAACACAAAGCCTGCAAGCAATTAAAGGGACTCTGGACTGGCATTTTCCTTCATTCCATGGCACATATCGATTGGAATTATGTTAATGGAGCAGTATATTCGATTGCTGCTATATACAGAGTGTACACAAAATCCCGTGGAGGGTGGGTGGTACATAGATATCTGAATAATAGGACCAACGGCTGGTCTGTCATTCTGTGACGGAACTACGTAGTAGCCATCCGCAATGAATCCTCTCATTCCTTAGAATTTGACAGGAAAAACAAAACATTTCTTTGACATGTAAACTAATGTGCTCTTGGAACTCCACTCCCCAAGATATTTGTCCAAGGAACAACCAAAAACGAAACGAAATGACACGAATGAAAACGCGGATGGGCCGGGGAATGAGAATAAACAAAGTTCCAGATAGTGGGGGCCAAGTATCATTAATAAATTAGGACTTCCATCGGGACAGGGCAGGCAGGCAGGGCAGGGTTTCTTTCTCTCTGTTTCTGTTCTATTAAGTTAACAAGCTTTTCTTTCAAGTGGGCCCCCACTCTCCTGTCCACCACGGAACAACCGCTAGACAAACAATGACGGACTCGCAACTGGAGACCTCGACGCGGGCTGCGGCTCGCGCTGGGCCTGGGCCTGGGCCTGGGGCCGGCTTGCCTTTTCAGCCGTCAATCTTGTTCTTTTTTGTCGTCCACCAATTAAATTTGATTACAATTTGTTCTAATAAAGTCCTTCTGCCAAATGATCCTGCCCGCTTTCCGTGGTTAATGGTTATTTTCGGTGGCATGGCCAGGGAAAGTCGATAGACAGATTCCCAGATACATAAGTATCTCCCGGATACATGTTTGCACATCATTAGACTGACACATGAGTCCAGTCGCGGCCCTCCCCCCCGTAGATGGAACACTCCAGTTGGCATTTATTTTTAGCTCAATTCAAGTCCTGCTCCAGTTGCTGCCTCAAAGGGTGTGTGCAGCGGATGTGTTCGATTAATTATTTCCGCTTTCGGTTCCTTCTCCTCCTCCTGCAGAACATTGTGTGCTGGCCTAGAAGTAGGCAATAACTTTTGAAGCTCTCCTTCAGGGGCGAATTCTCTTTTCAAAGCCCAGCACACATGAATAAAAGAGGGCTTTAAGATCTCCTTTACTGCAACTAATGAGTCACATCATAGGTCGGGCCCCAGAAGGGTCCTTTCTAATTGCTCCTGATGGGGACGGACAGCCAAACGCAAAGCCAAAGGCATGCCTAAGACCAGTTCCAGTGCCAGGGTCAGGCGGAAAGTTACAGCAGCAACAGCAACAAATTTATGAAACATTTCCTTAATTGCACTTCCTTGAGGAAAATAATTTATTTAAACGACATGCGCACACCTTTAGTTCAACGGCAGGATGGAGGACTGTAAGGCCGCGCCCTCTGTGTTTTTCCCACTGCTGCTGCTGTTGCTGTTGCTCTGGTTGTGGCTGTGGGCTGCCAGTGACAAATGTCCTTCCTAGCCGACTGCATGTGTGTGTAATTTAAATTGAAATGTCTTTCAATATGTTTGTCCCTTTTTTAAAGGATCTGCCGAATGTTTGCGAAACATTATTTGTGGCCATTTCTTCGTTTGCCCCAAAAACCAAAAAAAAAAAAAAAAAAAGAACCTTCCTTCTAATATAATTCTTTGGGCTCTGGTTTGTCTATTTGTTGCTGTGGCTCCTCCTGTCGTCTGCTAATTGACTTTCTTTGTTGCGGCTTGTGCGTGACGTTCGCATTTCCGGATGATTGGCTGCCTCCGGCCACCCAAGCCCAACCACCCTATATCGGGTCTGCCAACTGACTGACTGACTGACTGACTAAACAACTGGAGGTCTGACTGATGTTTGACCCACAGGAAAAACGGAATTCGAGCCGAACAATTTCCGAGTGCTTGGCATAATTCGTTAGGCGCAAAGGAAACCGCAGAAAAATGGACAACTCCATTCACTAATTGGCAGCTCTGGCTCCATCGCACAAGGAGGCCTCGCACTGCACTGGTCACTGAGTTCACTGAAGGGGCATTCTGTGGTTAGTGCAGCAAGGCATGTATCAGATGCGAATCGGGGGTATTGGAGCCGCTCCGAACGTTTAATTGGCAAAGCTCTGTGCAGTTGTTTTATTTGCTTCATTCTGGAGTCACATGACAGAGTTTATGAATTTCAAATATAAATCTTCTATCTGTGGCAAGGCCTCCGTTAGCCTGTAACTCAAGTATTCAGTATTGGCCATTTCAGTTACAGTTAATTACCATTGACAGATTGTTTATTTAATGAGAGTCTGAGAGAGATTTCTAGTAATTACCTGAGCTCTCGAGTTGCAGATTGATGCACTTAAGTTTCGATGACTGTGGAATTGATCCACTTGCTGCCTGGGCATGGCTGCATGGGCTGTTGCCGATGAATTAAACAGTTCGATTTGTGCCAAAACATTTTATGGGCTACATTCGATTTTGTTGTGATGAGTGGCCCACATTCAGCATAATTTGTCCTTGTGCCAGCGTTATGCCGACAGGAACTACTGATGAACAACTGACAGGCATCGCAATGTGCATCGAATCTAATTTCAGTAGGATTATTTGTCCCCTGTATCTCTTGTCTGTGCTGTGGTGGGAGATGACAGCAGCACCGCAGCACCGCAGCACAGCAGGGAAAGAGCTATAGCCGAAAGCCGAGTGCCGAGTGCCGAGTGGTTGTCTTCAAGTATGCAGGGCAACAAATTAAATTTACAGCAAGCCGCAACGTAAAGTAAAATGAAAATAAAATCGCATTAACCACAAGGCCAGCTGCTGTAAATGACAACGCCGATAAGACGAGGGGCAAGGACTGCCACTCATCCGAGCGGGAAGAAGGATGCGACGGACCAGACCGGACCAGACCAGAAGCAGACCAGAAACAGGGCAGGCCCCATGGGGTCATTGCAGCAGTAATAGCAGCAGAGCAGTGGCCAGTGGCTGTGGCAGGGCAAGGGCATTGGCAGGGCAGCAAAGCATGCAACCACACAGATGGTGGCATCCCAGGGTGGCGTGCAGCCGGAGGGGGCAATGAAGTTTCAACACAAATGGATGCACGAACGCACTTGGCCATTTGGCCTCCGCATGTAATGCACTAAAAGAGAGAGACAGAGATTCACAAAGAGAGAGAGAAAGAGAGAGAGAGCGAAAGTGGGGGAATGTATTGGTGTGGGGGCTGACTGTGAAACAGTGCATATCGAATGAGTTTCCGATAGCCATCCGCTTAAAAATCGATTAACCTATTTCCGATAACTACTGCAATGCGCATCCAGAAAGGATTGCCAAGGGAGGGACTGTGATGCGGAGTGGGTGGTGGAGCGGTGGAGCGGTGGAGATGCTTCCAGCTGCCAGTCAAGCATATTAACTGTTGTCTGCTGTCTGCTGTCCCTCTCTCTCTCTCTCTCTGTACGTTTGCTGTGATAGAAAGTGGCACATTTGTAAATCGCTGGGCAAACATTTATGCAACTTTATAGGTCGATGCAGTCGTTGTAACTATCTCTCTGCCTTCTCCATTGTGTTTGGCCTTCTCGCGTCTCGCTCTCGCTCTCTCTCTCTCTCTCTCTCTCTCTGTTTCCCTTTTACCCGCCGTAACTGCGTTTGCTGCTGCCATCTGCTGACACTGTGGTCGATTATTGGGACAGATATGACAGCTGTATGGAGAGAAATGCGTACAGGAGTCCTTGCGGATCGAAGGAGTCTTATCGCTGGCGAACCATATCATTGCCTACTTCAGCGGCCTTCATATATTTTTTGGGGCCTTCTTTTCTTTGTCTCTGTCTTTCCGGGCGTGGCTGCAAACAGCTGCTTTAACAACGAGGCAGACAGACAAGGCAGCAGCGAATGAATGGCGTCTGTCTGACTCTTAATTTACTGACAACGGGCGTGACACACACACACACATTCACACTTATTCACCCACACCGGGAGATATAATCGCATATGTATATAGAGGTATGTATGTATGTACATATGTACTTACAAATCCACTGCCACTTAAAAGCAAGAAGATTAAAGAGTGTCGGCGAGGGCAGGGAGGACAAGCAGCGAGGAGCAGCTGCTGGGCGACATCCACATCCACATCCACATCGCCCGCAAGTGTTTTGCTAATTTTATGGAACCCTCTTGCGCTTAATTAATATAAAATTATTGTGCAAACAGCTAAGCGGCGGGCTAAGCGGGGGGCTTGGAGCTGCTCCGAAAAGTATTAGCCACTATTTAAAGGCGAGGGCTGGCTGGAGCTGGCTGGAGCTGGCTGGGTGTATGGGTGGAAAAGCGTGAAAACAACATCCATTTCTGGGCCACCTGCCCCTCTGTCTGGATAACTGGCTGATGTTACCATGTCTTAACCCCAGCATGCCCCGCAGTTTTAAAACTATTCAACCATAAAACGACCCACACAGAGAAAGGGTGGCAGAGGAGGAGGATGGAATTCAAGGGTCGGAACGGAAAGGAAAGGAAAGTAGAGAGCGCAAAAAGACAGAGGGACAGATGCGAAGCGTAAATTCATTTACCGCAATGGGGAAACAGAAGCCAAACACACAGACACACACACACACACACACACACACACACACACCGATACAGCCACAGACAAAAAGCTTTTTACACAAATGAGTTTATGGCGGTGGCTTTGGGGAGTGGTTGGACTAGGGGCTGGCGGTGGCGGGTGGCGGGTGAGGAGTCTAGGCACTGGGATGGAGTGCCACAAAAATTAATACATTATTTTTAAAAGATATATTTCAAGCATGTGCCTCTGCTACTGCCTCTGCTACTGCTACTGCTGCCAACAATTAAATCAGTGAAATCCACACACAGCTTCATCCTAACGCCCCCAACCACCAACCCCCTACCCCACCACCGTCATCCATCCACAGGCGAAGCTATCCACAAAATGTTCACAACTTTTCAACTTAAATTCATTTTGTGCCAAAACCTGGGATCCTTGGAGAAAGGGGATGCCAACGCCACACACACACACCTCCCCGTTGAGGGTGTGTGTGGGTTAAGATGTGGTGGCTGTGGGGGCTGCGGGGGCTGTGGGACGGGAAGGGAAGGGAGTTACTTCCAAGTGGCATCACATATTTTTCCCGTGGTTTGTTGTAAATTTGTTTTCGTTCGCTTGCAACGCTGTGACACCGCAGCCCCATCAGCATCAGCAGCAACAGCAGGGAGACTTGCCACGCCACCCCCTACCCTGTATGGTTACGCCCCTCCCCCCAAAAACAAGCCGCAGCTTTTAGCTAACTGTAAATCAGTGCCTCCGACTCTCGAGCAGCTGCTGCTGCTGCTGCTGCTTGTGCTATTCGTGCTTCTTCGCCACCAGCTTCTGTTGTTGCGTAGATAATAAATTAAACGCACAGGAAAAGTGAAAGAAGAGAAGGCCAGAGAAAGAGGCGAAGACGGAGAAGGAGAAACGGAAATGGGGATAGAGGGTTTTTAGGGGGAAAGATTGCCTTGAAATTGAAATGGAATGCAGGGGAAGTTGATGAAGCTCTCCAGCTGATGGAGAGGGGAAACTACTCCGAAGCTTTCCGCCGGGAACATAATCGCTTTAAACTGTGGATTTAGACTTATAAATTAGAGAGCGAAATCCACTCTACATTTATTCATGGTAATATTTTAAGCCTCAAAGAAGAGAATCAATGGGAAAATTGTATCTATAACTGAGGTAAACTCCGCTATAAGAATTTCGAGCAGAATGTCGAGACGTCGAAACAGTCTTTCTTTTTGGGAGGCTTTGCCACATAAATTTGAATGCTTTCGGTCTAGATTTATCAAAAACAAAATGGCAGCTCCCTTGCCCCAAAACGTTGGGCCACCAGAGCTGCCAACCCAGATGTCGACGCACAAACGTAAAAAGTGTCCAAAAAGTTGGGCAAATGTTTCACTAGATAAAACGTCAGGGCAAAGGCCACCAGCCCAGCCACCAGCCACCACAGGATGGTAGGCAGCTCCGAGTGGGGCAGCCGACTCGCCTGGTAGAGGAAACAGGATGGCTGTGTGGCGGTAGGTGGTGGGTGGTGGGTGGTCGGTGGTTGAGGCGTCGTCATTGTCGCCATTGCTGTCAACGGTTGGCGGGGCTGCCACGTCAACCCTTTTGTTTCAAATTAAAATTTACATATTTTAATGTGCAAAGTTTTTACCGAACGCTTCTCGCACGGAAAGAAGCCAGAGGAAAACAACAGACAAACACTGTGGAATGTCAGGGGCCATAGCCATAGCCATAGCCAGTGACAGCCACAGCGACAGCGACAGAGTTGGCCAAAAAACGGAGAGAAAAAATAAATTAAATTGACCTGTAAATATAATTTGGAAGGGAGCAGCAGCAGCAGCAGCAGCAGCAACAGAGCACAGCAGTGGAAGTGTGGGGGTCGACAGCAAACGTGTTTAATTACCAAGTTGTAAGCAAAAACAGGAAAGGAAGCAGGACCCAACAGGAGATGGATCAACTTCCTTCTCTCAGCTGCAAATGGAACTTAAAGTGAAGTGAATTTACGGTTAGAGATACTCGGGGGTCCGTTGAAGTTCCCCGGTTCGTGTCACACGAGTATGTGGATGATGTCTGTAGATGAATGGCCAGAGTTCCAGAACTTAATTTCGGCATCACCATTCCAGCAATGCTGCATACAAAAATGCGGAAACGATCCACCATTACCATTCACCACTTAAAGCGCTAAAATTCTTCAAGTTTCATCATTTTCATGGCTATTTAAGTAAACGAATGTTCGGCCATAAAGTAGCTTCATTTATCCATAATAATGGGCATTGGATGAATATATAATTATACAATATAGAATTATGTTCGCGGTACAAGCGCGAACTCTTCCACGGGCTCCTGCTGCAGGAACAATTACAGATAGATATCCGGTGGATAAAATTTGAATTTCCTACAACCAATCACAATGTAACCACAAGGATGTCAAAAAGTGGGCCATGATAAATTGATTTTTGGGGTTTTACCATGGCAGTTCTTAGGGACAGACATGCAATCAGCGATCTGATGGCTGGTTTGATGGCAGCGGGATGGCCAGGGGATGCCTGGCGGGAGTCTGGGGTCTAGGGTTTGCGATGCGGTTTCTAATTGCTTGTCAATTGTATAGTTCGTACGTATGTTCATGCCCCCCAACATTTTGAATATTTATCAATTAACAACAAGCGTTCAAGTTGTGTGTGTGTGTGCGTGTGTTAGTGTGTGTGTGAGTGTGTGTGAGTGTGCAAGTTAACACCATTTAACGCTAATGTAAAGCAAACACTTTGATGTATTTGCCTTGTTATCTCTACGTGTGTAGCTTGCACTGTATGTGTGTATGTATGTGTGCTATGTATGTGTGCGCATATATTCGCACTCGGAGTACTCAGAGTACTCGGAGTACTCGGAGTACTCGGGGTGCGGTTGGAGTGTGGAACTAAGCGAATATTTGCCCGTGTGTATGTGTATTTTTCATTAACTATGTTGGCATTATGACAGTCCACACACACACATCCGCACTGGCGTCCGCACTGGCGTCCGCATTGGCGTCCGCGTATCCGCGGACAGGGGTCCGCTTTTGCCGTTTTTACCGTTTTCGCCGTTTCATCGCAAAGTATGCTTACCTGCAAAGTATGCCAACATGGCGGTTAGGACGACGGATACGAAAATTAAGGCGATGCTCAAGCATTTCCAGGAACATCGGTGCTGACAGCGCTTATCTATGTGAAACCTGTGGGCGACACAAAAGAACGAGAGAGAGAGAGAGAGAGAGTGGGTGAGTAGAGCTTAAACAAACTGTGAATTGCATTTGTAATTAACAAAACGGGCAAACAGAAGGGGCAGGGGGACGGGGCGATGGGGACGATGGGGACGATGAGGAGGAACCGCAAGACACACGGCTAAAGCCGTCATCTGGATGACTCTGCTGCTGCCTTGGCTCGTCCTGTGGCTTTAGACGCTTGACATGTCACAAGGACCACAAAAACCAACCAAACAAACACAACCCCAAAGCCACCCCCCACCCTGCCACCCAGCCACCCTGGCACCGCCAACAGCCACATCCCCACTTATGCACAAACATAATGGAGGCCAGAGATTGGGACTGGGACTGGGACTGGGTCTCGCAACCAGCAAGAGTAAGTACGCCAATGAGTTTGTCAAACTGTTGGTAACCGCTGGCAACTTTTTTAATATAGGTAGCACACAACCTACATACTACATACTACACACGACATTCTACTGTTAGTGCCAGTCGCCTCCGGCAGGCCGCCAGCCAGAGCTGTCTGTTGGCGTTGCGAGCGAGCGAGCGAGCGAGCGAGCTCCTCCGTCTAATTGCGTAAAAGTTGAAGGAAATGCGAATGGGTTGGAGTGGGGTGTGGTGAGGTGAGGTGATGTGGTGGTTTAAAGGGAATTAACAATTCCATTCCAATTGTCCAGAGGACGGGGTCTCGGGTCTCGGGGACGACTCATGTTACTCCCAAAGGTGATTCAAATCACTCAATATCGCCCCCCAAAGGAGTTTGCGGACAGAAGAAGCCTCACACCAGCAGAAGCAACCTACCAAGGCAATGGCAAACAAAAATTAAGAAGTTAAAGTGTTTCGACCCCTGGAATTGTTGAACTTTGCACCAGGCGCACAGTGATCTTGGGTGGATCTGTTGGGGGATGGCTGTGCAATGGCTTTGAGCGTGCAAGGCCATCAATAAAGCGGGAGGAATGTCTGATTTAATCTTCGCACCCATCGAATGGGACCATTAAGAGAGAGCGGGCTGGCTGCTGGCCCGAAGCCTGCGCCTGAGTTAAATCAGTTGACTGGAAGTCATATCGGAGGGCCCCCAACCAGTGCAAACACTCAATTTAACTCGAATTCCGGTGAGTTGCACCCGCGGGTCGCGTAGCAGAGGTGCATGTGTTAAAGGGTTAAAGGGTTAGGGGGGGGACTCGGCCTTTCTGCTTACCTGGATGGCGAATATGGCGAATAATGCGGTGCATGCGCTGAGTGGGAATTACGCAATGGGAATCCGGGCATGACCAACGGCTGTGAGCCGCTTATCTGGCAATGGGGCCCCCCATTGCCGCTGCCCGGTGGCCCGACGTTGGCATTGGGGCCGCCACCGCCGCTGCCGCCCACTTGACCCACGCCGCCCACACCGACGGGCATTGTGCCGGCGCCCATGGGCATGACGACGCCACCACGATCGATGCCGCCATGGCCGATTGTGTTGCTGCCAGTTGACATACTTTGTGGCATCTGTTGTGGGTGGCCGCCCAATCTGGAATGGCAAAAGAGAAATGGACAATCAGTGAGTGCATGGAGTACGAATAGTGTGGATGGGTGGTCTGGTGGTCTGCTGGTTGAGTGTTGGAGGAGACTCCCTGTATTTTTTCGGAGACTCTTCACAGAGGGAGAGAATGCGAGAAGCGCTTGTAATGCGGAAATTAAAACATGTGCACAAGTTTTCGTCCTACATTCGCAAATTCCTTCTCCTTCTTCCGCTTTTCCCGCAATATTTAAATCTCATCCTTGCGGACAAAGGACAAAGGCTTATTGTTGCTGCTGCTGCTGCTGCTGCTGGTGGTGGTGCTGCTGCTGCTGCTGTTATTATTATCATTATTATTTTCAGCGGTTAAGTGATGCGGAAATTTTAAATTAAAAAACATAAATCAATGCATATGTGAGTGGCTTGGGTCTGGTCTGCTCCGGTCTGGTTTGGAGCCCAGCGGCATGCTGGGTGAGAGTTTTCATTATCCCTTCCCTGTGGCGGCGGCCGTTGTTTGTGTTTTATTATCGCTTAACATTATGCGGAAATGCAGTGCTGCTAGCGCTCGATAACTGCCCGCCATTGTTGCCTCTTTTTGCTGACAGTTACTGTGTGTGCCAGAGTGTACGCCGTGCCACACTTTGTGGATGCCATTTTCAGGCGCCGCCCGCAAATATGCAGCACAAATTGCTGCTGCCCTTTTTGTTATTTCTCGAACACATTTTTGCGGACCCACACGAATGGAGAGTGCGTGTACATGTGTACGTTCCAAGGACGCAGCGGAGAGGAGCTGTCGACAAGCAAGTAAACAATATTGGAAGCATTCCAGAGAATTGGCTGACACAATTTGGTGCACTTTCTCGCCCAAGTCTCGCCCCTCTCGCCACAAGACCCCAAGTCGTGCTTTGATCAGGCCATGAAGGGAGCGAAGTTACGTAAACCTATTGATACCTTTGGTATGCAGTATTTGATAGCTGTGATGGGAGAGCAAGAGTAAGTACAGTCCCCTCAAAAGCAGTGACTTATAATCCTCTGGCAACGCTTTAAATGAACCTCATTAAAATCCCATTACAAATAGGAGAAGCAATAGGAAAAGCCTTAAAGGTAATTTCCTTCTGCATTTCTGCATGGAAATTACATATATGCAAAGTACAGTTGCCTCAAAGGCAATCTCTGCCATCTTTTGTCGCTGCGAAGCACTTGTTATGTAAATGTTTTTCAAAAGTATGTTTTCTTTGACAGCGGGAGATAGAGAAGTAGGAGAGAGAGCGACAGCGACAGCGAAAGTGCGGGAACTTTTGCCTGCGTCACAGGCAGAGACTATTTCCATGGTGAAAACTCAAAGGGGCAATGGGGCTTTCATTACTCGCAAAGGCAATTACAGGAAGAGCTATCTCCGTCCTTTGATGCAATGCAACGGTTGACACAAAAGTACAGCCTCGTCCAAGGCAGCACTGATGGCGGCGCCGTAAAACCCGTTATGCCCGTCTAGCTTATCTATGACAGTGCTTATTTTAATATCATTCGAATGGGTCCGGTTGCCGTTCTGTTCCGTCCCCCAGCAGCAGCATCATTGTAGAGTCCAGTCGAGTCGAGTCCCATCGTCAGCTGCTGCATTTGTGCATTTGACATATCACATTTGGCTCTCGCTTTGGTTTGGTTTGGTTTTGGCTCTGAGCTGTCGCTGCCGCTGCCGCCATTTTGGCTTTGTTATTTATGGCCATGTCAAGCGGTCGCTTGCTGGTCAACCTACACTCCACGCCCACTAACGGCTGCTCCTGGTCCTGATCCTTGTGCTCAGCCTCGTCCTCCCTCGGTTTTGGGGTCTGGCCTGCATTTGACATGCGGTTGTTCTGTGTGTGCGGTGCGAGTTTTTTGTCTTTTTCGGCTGTTGAAAATTGGTTTTGTTTTTTTCTCAGCTTTTTTGTTTTGTTTCGTTTCGTTTCGTTTTGTTTTAATTCGAGTGGAGAAAGCGATGCATGGTAAACCGGCTCAACCGCCGAATGAACTGCGCCCCAATCCAATATATTTGCAAAGAGATTTTCCCTGCAATCTTTCGATTTCTTCTTTTTTAGATGTAACCAAAAATCAAGCTTCAAATTTACGAGTTAGTTACAAAAGTTGGGACAGAGGGCCAAAAAGCAGCAAAATCTGTGTAATCTGTAGAATGGAGAGGGGAATGGGTCATGACGCTGACGCCTGAAAATATGCAACACGAAACAATGAATGAACCCCCGTGGGCAGAAAACGGAGAGGAGAGAGAGAGAACGAGGACCAGGGCCAGTGCCAGTGCCAAATGAGTGCGAAAGCCGCTTACAACACCAACAGCCATAGCAGCAATAGCAGCAGGCGGCACAAGACAAATGTGTATCTGTATCTATGTGTGCGAATATCTATACATATATATATACATACCTACATACATACATATATATATATACATGGGTATGTGTGTGTTTTGTGGCGCTTAGCAGCGAACAGCGCAAGCTGTGCCTGTGATTTATTAGCAACAATAATAGAATTAAACAATTTAAATTAAGTTGTAGCCAAAAACCATAAACAGTCTGCCAAGCGGCTCCTCCCCCTTCCTGCTGCCACCTCACTGGCAGCACACGCAACGCCTTTTGTTGCCTCGCTGTGGGAATACCCTCGAAGGCAAAATGACTGGGGATGCCACTGTTTTGGATTCTTCACAATGCTGAAAATGCTGAAAAGATGGAGCTAATTAAGGGAACCCCTTCTAGATATGTACGATTCCTTGAATCTTTCGTGTTGGGTGCTGCTTTACTCCTCATAGGCATTTCTCAAAGTCCGAACCTCTAAGGAGTGTAATACAATTCGAACAAAAATTCGAATGGTGCTCTTGACCAACAGAAGCACGAGCAGAACCAGCAGAACCACCACCACCAGCAGGAGGAGAAGGCGACGACATGGGGAGGCAATGAAGGGGAAAGTCAGGCAGCAGGAAGTGTTTTTGGGGCCATGGTGGGGTCACAGTAAAATTTCCTCGCGCTGCTGGCGGCATTACAAATGCTTCCTGTGCAGTTTGTGTGTGTGTCCTCCTTTCGTTCTCTCCCTTTCTGCTGAATGGTGCGGTGTGTATGTGTGTGTGTCAGTCAGTGTGTATATTGCTTCCATTATTATTTCTGTTGACCAACCACAGCACAACCCAGTGCACCCGATCCCTGTGCAGCACTCGACACTCCGACGAAAGTTGTGCCACACGCAAAGTGCGACAAGTACCAGTCCGGCAAAAAACCATTGCATACTCTTCAGTGTCCAGCGCATTTTCATTTTGTAACCCAAAAAATGGCATTTTGTTGTTTTCCCCTCTCTCTATCACTCTTCCACTCTGTCACTATGTTGTGTGTGCGTCTGTCTGGCTGATTGTTTAATTTAATTTGGATTTAAAAGCAACGCATAACAAGGATTGCTGGAAATTATTATTATTTTTTGCCAAGTGTTTTTATTATTCAATCAAATAATATTCGTTTCATTTGCAATCAACAACAACAATAAAAAACGTCCCCGAATTTATTCAATTTTGCGTGCAGCCTCTGTGTGGCATGCCACACGAGACACCGATACGGATGGAGTCTTTGTCTGTCTTTGGCTTAAGATTAACAAGTATTAAATGAGCGGAAAAGAAGGAAGCAAATGGTCTCAATTGAACAGAAACTAAAACTAAAAACTATGATCACCTGTTCAAGGCAATGACTTATCCATTGGTAAGTGAATGAAAGTGTTGTGCATTGGGGGCACGAAATGGGGCATTGCTGGGTATGACGGAAGGGATTTGTTGCGAAGACTACAGCGTGCACATTCGCTTTTGGAAGCTTTCATTCCTAGATTTCTAGACTTACTTACTCTTCCATCAAATTCTCTAGTTCTGCAGCATATCGGTTTATGTACAATGTATGTGCATACATACATATGTGTGTATGCAGAACGTAAAAGTGATTAGTGTCTTCCTTAGGTTTTAGGCTTTGGGAATTCTGAATTTTTCGTAATGCATACCCTGTACCCGGAAACAAATCAATCAACTCGAACGATTTGCCTAATAATATTTCTGTCCCTCTATTTCCATTTGCTTCTCTCCTCTCACTTGCACTCAGGGCCCATTATATCTGCATTAGAGTGCGTGACAGGACAATGCGCTGGGCCCTGGCTCTGGCTCTTATTTGGATGCCGTTGCCGTTGCCGTTGCAGTTGCAGTTGCCGTTGCAGATGTTAATGTTGCACGTAGCCATTTGCCACAGTTTGTTGTTCACCTTTTTGGTTTTTGTCTCACTCTCCCTCTGCCTCTCGCTGCCGTGGGTTCTGCCGTCTCTTTCTGTGTGTTATTATTGATTTCGCGCCGTCTCACACACAGCGTGTAATTTTGTTTGGATCTATCGTACGTTTCCCCTAAGCCTCTCTTCACCTCTTCCCCTGTTCTCTTCGCTTTTTTCGCCCTCCGCGTCGCCCCGTTCACACTCATTATTCGAAACTTTCTGTGTGTGTGTATGTGTATGCGAACGTTTTGCGAAAATCACGTTTTTGGTGGGCGTTTTGTTAGTTTTCGCTTTGTGAGGCACGAATCTGATGAAACCAACATCCAACGTGAGACCTGAGGACCCTAGGACCTAAGGACGTGAGGGGGGTGACGTGAGAAGGGGCAAAGGGACTTAACCCAACAATGCCACGCAGGGCAGAAAAACGAAATTCATAGTTTTTGTTCCACTTCCTTTGGAATCGTATGGCTGTGTATTTGTGTGAGTGCCCCTGCCCATGCCCATGCCCCTGTCACTTCCACTGCAATCCATTGAAAAGTTTCGCAACAAAACGTTTAATGGCCTTCAGGCTCGATCGGGCCCTAGGGAAAATTCCGGTGGGAAGGAGACACAGGGGCCGCGCCATCCGAACACTTTTCATCGAATTTGTTTAGCATTTCGTTGTTTTTTGTTCTGAATGGCGGGTGGGGGGGGGGGGGGGAGTGGAAATCGCCCCATACATCAACTCTATTCAGCGCTCGCATAGTATGACACAAAACTCTTAAGTGAGCGGAAGGAGAACATCAATTTGGATGGGATGAACACTCCATAGGACTTTTCCACCATTAAGCGGAATAAAATATGCCTATGTATCTAGCGATACACCTTTGTGACACTAGCGTAGCGACAATTTTCGATCTTCCCAGTACCGTTTTCATTTGCAACATTCTGCCTTTAATATCTCTTTATGTGCATTCCATTCATAGCAGTCAGTAAATACACTTTTAGATAATAATTGTTTTAAATATATCATAACTTAATATGATTACGGGCCCAGACCAGACCATCCCCTCAAAGTGAGGATTATCGACTCACTTTACAATGGATTTACTTCAAGTCTTTGTTTGAGTCTTTCTCACTGCTCCACTTCTCTGCTCCATTCCATAGTCAAAACAAAATAAAGGAGTCCCCCGAGACCATCCTTAGTCAGCCTTTGGCCATCTTTTGGATGCCCGAACCCCTTTCTCCTCTCGGGAGACCACACAAGTCAAAAAAGGCAGAAAATCAAAACCAAAAGAAGCATCCAGAGAAAAATCCAGGGGTAAAAAATAAGGAGAGCGATAAGAAGCACAAGGAGAGACAAAGAGAGACAGCAGCGGGCGGAGAACGAAGTATTGGGGCTGCTGGCGCTTGCGGCGGCGGCGTTGGGGAAAATCAATTTAATTAGTTTTTGACTTTCATTTACAAATTATGCATAAATCTGTAGACAGCACCCCAGAGACCATAAATTATGCGCCAGCCATCGCCAAACGCAAACTCTCAACAACGAAAAAATACACGAAAAAGAAAAACCAGCGCGAAAAATAAACGAAACGAAGGGAAAAACTTTTAGCAAAACAGCGCACAACACAAACAGCAGCAACCGAAACTTGTATCTAACTACGTACAGGGGGAAGGGGGAAAAAATATAGAGGAGAGAACGGGAAGTATAAAGGGAGGGCGAAAGCCGAAGAAGAACCAGAAAAAGACAGCGAAGAAAGCGAGAGAAAAGCGAACAGGAACGTGGGTTCGACGCAAAATTAATTTGCGCCTTTATTAAATTTTCTCTTTTTTGCTTGTTTTAGCAGGACAGGACAATCACGCAGAGGGGGAAAACGAAAGCGATAGAGGGAGCGAGACAGAAAGATGAAAGAGAGGATGGCAGGGGTGGCAGGTAATCATGACCCGAGGGGTAAAACGCACATGCACACAGCCACACACCACATACATATATGAGCAGTTTTTATCGAGCGTAAGCGCAACAGGAGAGAAATATGTAGAGAAGAATGTGCCGCGTGAAAGGGGGGGAAGTGGAAAAGTGACAGGGGTGCAGACCCTTAATAAAAATGTTAAACTCGACTTATTTCCGTTTTCTGTTTTCCGAAGGTAGCGCTGCTCTATTTGCTCGACTAGGCACAACAAATTACGTACTACCATTCAGGTACGATCGACAAAACGGAGCGTGCAAATGCCCTCCCCTCTCTACATTGACCATTCAAAGTAAAACCAGAAAACAT
Source organism: Drosophila tristis (assembly GCA_018150885.1). Classification (NCBI taxonomy): domain Eukaryota; kingdom Metazoa; phylum Arthropoda; class Insecta; order Diptera; family Drosophilidae; genus Drosophila; species Drosophila tristis. Next base: position 458,044 of record JAECWT010000125.1, read on the forward strand.
ATGAATGTGTGTGCATAGCGATCCCAAGGAAGTCTCCATGGCAATACCTACATACATGTGTACATATGTATGCATATTTCCCTACATTGTAAAAGGTGAATGATCTGATAAAGGCAGATGCCTTAAGGTGGCATAAAGCAGGAGTTAAAGGCACACTGGTAGGGGGAGGGTGTCGCTGTATCAGTTTCGCTCTCTCCTTGCAAACGATTCTGCTGGAATAAAAATGAAACCGAGAGCAAAACTCCCCTCCCCCCACTATGCATCCAATCCATTGCCGCTGAAGCGACTAATAACCCCCCGAGGGAGCAGCAAGAACCAAAACTTGAATCCGGCAAGCCGCCAAAGGGCGGGGCCGAGGCCGAAGCCATGGCGTGGGCGTGGGCGTGGGTGGTGGCAGGAGAAATGGCAACGGCGGCGGCGGCGGCTGGCAATGATCAAAGCATTTTTCTTTCGCCTTTTCCCTCCTTCTCGACATTCTGTCTCATCTTCAACCACCGAAGATGCGATGTCAGGCGGCGGTTGGGTTTCGGGCATGCTAAATTTTTGTTATGACGGCGGAATTAATGTTATTAAGGGTCGATTTTCTGCCACGGTCTGGTGTAGTGGTGCCATGGGTCTGGCCCTTACTCTGTCCCTTTTCTCACTATTTTTTGTTGTTGTTGTTTGCTTTGCTTTGCTTCTCTTTCTTTTTGTGCAGCCGTTGAGTTGATAAATTTGCGATGCCACACCAGCAGCAACAACAACAGCGACAAGAGCCAGAAGACGGCTACGTCATTATCAGCAAATGGCGCACGCCGCTTTGTTTGACAAAGGCACCAACCACCACTACCCCACAGCACCACCACCCACTCGACTCAGCTTTCCTTTGGCTGGGCTGCGTTTTGCCTGTTTATGGCTCTTATTAAATATTTACAATTTTGGAAAGTTTGAAAAGCGCCTTTGATTGCTGTCACTTCTAGATTAATTATTTACACACACACCCCACACCCCACAACCACCCACCAGTACGTCTATAGGGGCTCCCAGAATCCTATAGGGTATAACCTTACCCTTCGGGAGAAGGGTATGTTTCCTCAAGTGATTATTTGGAATAAGGAAATGGTATCTGTAAATTATATAATATTATATACTATAATATCAAGACTTAATTAAAATCTAGATCGCTGCTCTGGTAAAATCATTCAAAATGTGTCTCCTTATTTCCCGTTTGAGAGCATTACCCAGTCGGCTTTCGGCGCTTCTCCGCTCATCTGCCTTACTCTTTTGGTTTCCCTTTTTGCCTGCTCGTAATTTCGTCCTTTTGGAAGGAACAAGGATGTGGTTGGGTGTTGGGTGTTGCCTGGTGGCTGGTATTGGATGGGAGGCATGAAAGCGTCGCGCGATAAGCGCCTCAAACATTTTTCCAAGCGCTTATTAATTGTGTTTGTCGAGTGACGACGGCTGCTGCTTGAGCTTGGGCTTGAGCCCAACCTGACAAATGGGACGATTGGATGTTTGCCAAAGGATTATGCAGCTCCAACGGAAAACGAAAAGAAAACTGTAAAATTATGGTTTAATCTGCTCCATAGCGCACTGCCACCTGCTGGGAGATTTTTTAATATTTGCCAGAAGTGTGGCAATAAAACCAATCGAGCTAATAACGGAAATTGCCTACAGAAGAAGACGATGATAGAAAAAACACAAAAATAAAAATACCCCCTGAAAAACAGAAATGTCGAAATCGAAAATTCGCAGCGGGTCATCGTCCTTCCAGCCACGTGGCCATAGCGCACGTCCCTGTGTCCCTGTCTCCCTGATTTTTCCTAGCGCCCGATTCCGTTTTGAAATGGAATAAATTGAATTAGACGGCCCCCGCCAGAGGCCAGGGCAGAGCAGTCGCAGCTGCAAGTGCAACCGGCGGTCGGTCATGAAGTGAAGCCACCACCGTCAACAGCAATGGCGATAGCAATGGCAGCATCCCTTATCATTTTCCCCCGGCCATGCATTTCCCCTGACCATTTTTCATCTTCCCGTCAAGGCCATAAAGCAGCAAGTAATACTCGTATGTTCGTCCATCTGGCTAATAATCAAATCAATGGGCGTGGTCATATTTTTAGATTGCTTTACGCCCCATTTTCCTAAGGGCAATCAATTATTGTTCGGGAATAGGTCTGCAGATCTTTGTAGAGGTTTTTGCAATGGGATAGCTTTCCCAATCAGAATCCCAGACTGAACTGATAAGAGTTTACAGACAGAAATATCATTGGATTGAATTTGTTGAAATTTAAAACACGAAAAAATAGAGTAGAAGTTCCACAGGGTTCCAAGGAAACCCTCGCGTTTTTTCGACGGGTAACAGAGGGACCACTGCCTGAGGATATCTCTTCCCCAAGTTAATTTGGAACTTAATCTTTTAATCTGATTTTTGTGTCAAACGCAGACCGACCAACAACAAAATACAGAGCCCTCAAAAGGGTGTGGGCGAAAATGGTTTCGGGAAAATCCACCCTGTGAATTCAGCATCAACCCTTGAAGGTACGCTGGTTGGAATTCATGAAAAATTCATTAGTTCCGTGTGCATCCAATAGATGACGACATATGACCCTAATGATGCCCCAGGCACAAAAACCCCAGAGGCACTGCATTGTCCACTTGATGGTCAAAAAGGATCCGGAATTATGATCAAAAGCATTAAGCTACCAAACACATCCGCCATAGACCATTAATCCGTTCCGGCATTACGGGAATCCCATTGCCTGCATGGAAAAATCCGATGTTTCTCTTTTTTAGAATGCGAATTTCACATAAGACAAAAATTGAATTGCGGAAAAGTCTTGGAATGAAAACCAATATTGATTGAATAAAATGTAGAAAATATGTACAAATTTTCAAATTTAAATATGTATGTACGTACATGTGTATTACTTACAAATCAAATCGCTTTCCTTTTAAGGAAAATATATTCCGTCAAAAGCGAAAGGTTAGATTTTGTTCCAGAAAAAGTATTAATTACCGAATAACCAAGCAACGTCCCCATTAAAATTAAAACATAAAACAAACCCCAAACTCGGATATGTTACTAGTACCAGCAATAACAAGAGACTGCATGAGCGACCGAAAACCGGTTCCATGGCTGGGCTTATCGCTCCATCCAAGTACAGAGAGAGCGCGCGGGCTTGCAATTCTCTTTTCGGCTTTGCTCTCTGACCGCGAGCCCGCTGCCCAACGGCTTCGTCTGTGCATGCATGTGCATGCTTTCGCACAGTGGGGCCTTTGCCTATTTCGGCTGGCTAAATAAATAAGCGAATAACAGATCATTACATTGTCTCACAATGAAACAATTTTCAACTTTGAATGCTTCTATCTCATATTCTCTGGAAAATTCTCTTTTAGACGCGTAATTCATTTTTTTTACCTCCGATATTGATCCTACTTTTTGGTGCCCTTTTTTGTTCCACAATATTTGCATACCCTTCGGAGGGGTAAATCATCAACATATTACTTATTTAAGTCACGCTTTGAACATATCTGTGTGAACGATTTCTTATATCTTTGCTATGAGCTTCCAGTATCGGAACGCTATCTATATGGGTGGTGTAAGTGTAAATAAATCCAGAATATACGAGTACATATATAAATGACATAATGGAAACATAGTGGCGATGCATCTGAAAGTGTATCTACAGCCTCGTTTTCTTTTTTTTCTGTTTGAGTTTTCGTTAGATTTACTTTGCTTTAATCTGAATGTAATTTTTGTGTGTAATTTTTTTGGCCGGTGCGCCAGTTTTTACGTGCAACAAAGCAGGCTCAGGGGAGGGATCACAATAAGTACACACACACACACACACACACATCAGCATTAGTCAGTGTGTGTGTGTGTGTGGCGGAAATTCATCAAAATCCAATCAATCTTTCATCTAAACATTTTCATTTCGGCTCGTTGCGCGGCAGTCGCATTGAATGGAAATCCATACAAAGGGCAATAAGGGGAGAGCAAAGGAGAAGGACAGCGATAGGGATAGAAAGAGACAGTCCGATAAGTAGAGAGAAAGCGAGAGAGAGAGAGAAATATGGAGAAAATGGCAAAACAAAGAGCAAGAAGAAAATCCAACGTAAAGCGCAAATATTTGCGCGTATAAATGGGGATGATGATAGATGAAAAAACCAAAATTCAGCCAAAGGCCCAGAAACCAAACCCCGAAAACAAGGCCCGTACAGATGGAGGGGGAAATGAGGAACCGCAAGGAAAAGAGTGGATGGAAAACAAAAAAGAGAAATGCGGAAAACCACTTTAAATATCGTTAAAGACTTGTGACAGGTCCACAGTCTTCTGCACTCATTTCCTTTCGATCAACTTTTGAAACGAGCCTGATAACGGATAAAGAGTCAGAACCGGGTCCCCGTCCTTGTCCCATCATCCAAATTAGTTGGGCGGGGCACAAATAAATAAACAGAAGCCACAAAACACGGACAGCAGAGCCTACTGAAAGTGAAACTTGAAATTAATTCTGGTGGGAACGGACTACTCGTTCGACCGCATGCCTGTACAAATATCCAGAGTCCGAGGCTGTATCCCGAACATTCGGGGGAGCACAAATCATATGGCCCAAATACTCTAAGAAATTGTATGACCCATCCGCAAGCAATTTCCCGAACGCTTTTCCATTTCTTATTTGGGGAAAAGCCAAAGCAAACACCAAGCGGCGGGCAGTGGGAGAGGGAGAGCATGCGATGAGAAGCAGTCCCGTCCCTGTTTACCGTTTTGCATTTTAAGCTTAATCCCAACCAAGGAAAGCATGAATTTATAATTAAAAGTAAATTAAAAGTAAATAAAACCGACGCAACCCAAATGGAAGCCCACCCCAAAAACAGATCCAAAGAAACCTCACACCCTGTTTTCATCGGCATAATGAGGGGACAAGAGGAGAGCAGGACAGCAGGACAGCAGGATATTTAAATAATGTTTGACATGGCGTCAGAGGTGTTGAAAGGGATCAAGGAAATAAAAAGAGTTCGATTGTTGCCTCATTCGTATTTTTAGTGGAATTGTCAACATATAGTACATATGAGATTTATTTATTTCTGGCGCTATTTTGGATAAACCTAAGACGAATTTTCAAAGCTTAAAGAAACAAAAAAACTTGGAAGACTTTTTTATATTTACCGACACGCATAAAATGGCAAGGCTCCCTCCCCTTGGCAGCTTCCAAAGTTAAAGTACATAAAATTTGAAAATCTTGTTTCCTTAAATCGAAATTGGTGTCAACGCATAATCAGATGTTGACCTCCTCGCGCCTTAAGCCCCCCTCCAACCCCTCTGACAAATTTGAATATATAACAAGGATGAGAGTGGAGTGTACGATGAGGAGTAACATTAACAAAAGATGCGGAAGATACATGGAAGAAGACGGAAGGAGCGAAGTAAACTGCGCCGAAAGTAGGTTAATGTGCGTCGATGTCGATAAAATATATGTATGTACGAGTATATTGACAGTGAGAGATGCACACAAACACAGAAACACAAACGCAGACACACAGACACAAACACAAAACACACATTCTCCATTCATGGCTGTATCTGTGGGCTTTCCACAGTAAGCCCCCAATCTGAATGTCCCCCATCATGTGGTGGTAGTCCGTTTGTCGATGTCTAGGCAGGAATGGAATTTAAAATTCTAATTGCTCTCCATCTCCGTCTGTGCGGACGTTAGATGTACGCACGCTCCTCGCTCCTCGCTCTTCGTTTCAGCCAGAATGAATAAAACATTAAATCGGACTAGAGAAATTTTGCATTTTTCAAAAATTAACATGTTTATCCTGGCAAAGAGGCGAGACCCAGAACTAGAACCCAGGCGCAGTCCCAGACCCATAAGCGAGTCCCAATGCGAGTCGAACTACTGCAATACAGTGACTACTAGCAGGGGGCGACCTCGGAATGGGGGGGATTGGTTCAAACCGCACTCAAAGTGCTGGGGTAACTTCTTGGCATCGCTCTCATCGACACATCGACGCATGCAAATTGCGGAGAGCCCAAAATGAAGAAAAGCCAAGGATTTCCATCAATTAAAGTAGGCAACCAGCCACCAAGAGGGCGGAGCCTAATAGGGTTAAGCATTATGTTGAGGTGTGGCCCTTAGGGCGAGAGCAAACCCACTTGCCACTTGCTATTTGCCACTCGGTGGAAAGTGCCCTGAACAGTGCGGCGAGGCGATGCCAGATCGATGAGGATGCAATCAGCGGAGGAAAATTGAGCACCATTTGGGGACATGCTCCCATGCACAGCAATCATCTGTGAATGGACTGTTGAATGAAATTATTTCCAAGCCAAGACATCTGCTCGAGAAGATATCTGCTGGAATATGTGGTGAGGAGCACAAGCAATATTTCGGTGTGTGAATTGCGGGAATATTAGCTCCCTTTTCTGGGCGAAATTAAGGGCGACTAATCCGAAATATATTCTGGTAAGGAATGCTAAATTCCAGTATCTGCTTAGAACTCAAACCAATAACTAGTCATTGGAATAATTGGAAGATTCAATTCTAAACTGAAGACCCAAGTGTTCTGAAATCCGTCTGCAGCTCTCCCCTTCTCTCTGATTTCTGAATCCACTTGATGAAATGTTGCAACGACTGAGTGACTGATTAAATGACAGGCAGCCGTTTGAAGTGCCACAATGAGATTAGGGTCTCAGTTTTTGATACTTGTATGTGCTGCGCTGAGGTTGCGCAGATGAGGAGAAAGGGTTCCGGTTGAAGTTGACCGCCAGCTGGCAATATGATGAGGGTTGCCTGGATCATGGCCCATAATTACGGGGCAGGGAACCACCGAGACCCCTGGCGATAATTACAGGCTACGTCCGATGCATGAACAATCCATCAATGGAGCGCTGGACAATCCACAATCCACAATTCAAAATCCGCTTTTCCGATCGTCATAAGCCTTCGATATTTATGACGTGGCTGCGCGTGGGGCGTTTGTCTGCCATCGACACTCCGTGACACATGACAAACAGCAAACTGCGGCCAACCAGTGGCATAATCAACATCGCCATCGCCAGCGCCATAGCCGTAGCATGAGTGGCATGTGTAATTAGCCTGTCAACGTCTCCTACCTCCCACCCTGCCCCTGTGTCTCACAGTCATGGAACACGGGGCGCATTGTATTGCGTCGGGTTTCGCTTGCATTGACGCCAACTGCAGACGGCGGCAAACATTATTTGATTGCCGAAAATGCAAATTGTCGAAGCGATTAGCAGCAGGGATGGCTGGGCTTTTGCTGCATGCAGCAACCACGATGACTGGGATGATGCTGCAAAACCTACACACTTGTGCATCGAAAGCTCTTGGCCACAAGCCGCGATCCTGTTTGAAATACCGGAGAAAGAAAGGAAGGAAAAGGGAAGCCCTTTGCCACCGTGGCACAGGATTTATAGAACATAATTGAAGGGAGCTCAATGCTATGTTCCATAGAAGTTATGGGGCGAATTTCCGGTGCCATCTACGTATCTTAGAAGCGCGCATCCCATTCCAATTTGTCAAGATCCCTATCGTCTTCAAGGGCAACAGCCGCAGCAGCTTGGGAGTGTCGTTGCCCTGGCACTGGCATCTCCTAATTATGTAAGGACCTGCCGTGTGTGCCAACCATGCATATCAATGGTGATATCAAGATGCGATTTATGCGACTTTTCTTTGAGTGCCGTTTGGCTGGGGGGTGGAGCGCGCGGCGTGCGGCGTGCGGCGTGGCGTGTGTATGAAAAAGTCATTAAAATGTAATAAATTAGGCCACGTAAAGAAGCCACACGTTGGATGAGAGATGGTGAATCAGAGATGAATCAGGGGTTCTGTTCTGTTCTTTTCATTTCCCTTATTTTTCCTTTTGGATTGCCGTGTCGCCGTGTCCCCTCTGCCCTGCCGCCTGCCCCTGCCCCTGGCTAGCGCTGTTAAATTGATTTCACTTGATTTTCCCGCTTGTACTCTACTCGTACTTTATTTATTTTCTTCTAGAAGGAAGCTACGGGTGCCATGGGGGATGGTGAATGTGCTGTGATGGGATGGTGGCTGGTGACTGGTGGCTGGGCTCTCTTTCATTGGTCTCTGTGTATTCAATTCTCATTATTGCAAAATCCACACACATACTTATGGATTTATTGTGGGCGTACATACATATACATATAGATATATATTTTGCGCCGTTGTGGGTAATGAATATCACGCGCTGCTTATTAAACCTTACGCATCGCTTGGAATCTAATAGAAGTGCTGCAAACAAAAAAGAGCCACGATAAAACGTGGAGCAGGATTAGGAGCAGGAGCAACAGAAACAGAACCAGAACGTGCCTGTTGGGTAATTTGAGCACATAAATGAATCCCAGGCCGAAGTGAGAGTAAACAAGAGCCCGAGAGACTGGGCAGAAAATAGAGACTACAGTCGACCCATATTGTATCCCGTACTCAGGGTTAGGGTCTCGTTAAAGGCTAAGGAAATGTGTGAAGCAGAAGCTCTTACGACATGAAAATGCCACGCGATATGACTTTTTCTCGAAGTATTAAAGTTTTTAAAGTTTGTACCAAAAAATCTATTCTCTATTCTATATTCTAGATTAATAGATTCATTCCGTCGCTGTATGCAAATGCCAGGTGTAAAATATGAAAACTTGGGATGGCGGTGGGGGTTGGGGGGGAGACGTCGACTGTGGGGAGATCTGGCGGCCATAACCAAACAAAATGTTTTTCTGTTTTTTCTAGCTCTTTTTCCACAACACGAAATTTTACTTTTTACTTCCTGTGAAATGGTGGAAATCAGAAGGGGCGGAGTTGTGGATGGGCGAGTGGGTGGTTGGGTGGGTGGGTGGTGGGATGTGTGCCATATGAGTGTACATATCCGTTTGTCAGTGGTTCTGTGTGCGTGTGTGAGTTGTTTTGGGGCAAATATTACAAAACACAAACGCCTGTTTCCGTTTTACTAATTCGTATGCTGTTTGCATTTGCATTTTGTAGGCAGCGGAACAGAGAAAGAGAGAGAGAGAGAGAGAGGGGAGAGCGGGAGAGCAGAGCTCTCCCTTAAAACGAATGCCTAGAGGTGTGGGTGTGGGTGGGCAAATGGAGGGGCAGGTGGGGGACGGGAGTGCGTGCGTGCGACATATATGCAAAATATCCTTGAGCCAGAGAGAGAGAGAGAGACACACACACACAGACACACAGAGGCGTAAAAGAAGGCAATGTAAACGAAAAATCGAAATATCGCGAAATTTACGGGGTACAGTGGGGCTGGCACACGATGCGGGATGGGGCCATGGGACGGGGCAGGGGAAGTGGAAGGGGCAGGGGAAATACAGCTCCCTCCCCATGTTGTCGTTCATTTTGCATAGCTCAAAAGCAAAGTGCCAAAATGGTTTTTGGGAGGAAGGAGTCGAGAGATGGAGCTGGAAATGGAGTCGTGGGTAATGGGTAGGGGATAGGGGGTAGGGGGATGTTTTGTACCCAAAAGTGCAAAAGGAAATTCATGCATATGGGAGTGGGAGTGGTGTGGGGGAGCAGGATACCCCCTATGTGTGTTTTCCGCTGCCGGAAAGCGTTGAAATGTGCTACAAATTGAATTTTATTGAAACGTGTTTGAAATTTTTCGGCAGACAGTTTCCCAACCGAAGCCCCATTGCCAGCCCCATGACCAAACGTAGCACCAGCCCCCGCCTCCCGCCTCCCGCACTAGGGATGCGGGGAGGATGACGCAGGAGTACAGGGGAGGCATAGGGGTGGCTTTGGGGTGTGGCAGCAGTCTGCTTGTTTTGGCCATTGTAGAATGCAAACAGGCAATCGCCAAGTGTCGCACACCCATTCCATGGCCATCGCCAATGGCGAACTATTCAAATTTGGGTGGGAAACGCTTATTCAGTGGGTATTTGGGGTGGTAGCGAAAGGAGAGGGAGAGAGGGAGAGTGGGGAATGGAGAGTGTGGCTGTTTGTGGGAGAGTGCTAGTTGGGCTGCCTGACAGTCGAACAAAGGCAGCTGCCAGCCCCAGCCCCAGTCCCACTATTCGCCACAAAGGAGAGGCCGCAAAAGAGAAAACTAATCTAAGGCAGAAGAGCGTTGTCAGAGCTCTGCCGCCACCAGGGCTGTCACCAGCAACGAAAAACCATAGACTTTTCTTCTAGTAGGCGCATCCTACATATAGTAGGCATAGATATAGATATAGTAGGAAGATATTTACAAGCACTGGCCACTGGCCACTAGCAACTCGCATCACTTATCCTAAATGCATAATCTTTTAAGCAGGGGATGAGCTGTAGTTGTCGCAACTCTTAGCCTTCGTCTGCGAATCAGTGCGGGACTCAATTGGCCAGCGGATATCTCCAGCCATTAGTCCTGTCCACTATTAGCCAGAGGACAGCAGATTCCCTCTGCCATGTTAAATCTTAGCTGTTACCTGAGTCACCATTCAGGTGGAGGCTGCTGATTCATTTGACTGCACATTATTCACATTCCACATCCACAAATGCACCACGTTCTGGGTCACCAGAGAGTCAGAGTCAGAGTCAGAGCCTGATTCAGACTCAGAATCAGATTCGGATGTGAGGCTGGTGGGGCAGGTAGCCCTTAATGATTTGTATGGCCCCTGCCCCTACGTTAGCCTCTGATTCAGCGCGTTTCATTAGCCAAAGTGCCGACTGGCGACCTGGCGACCTGACAAATGTCTAAGCGGGAGAGCGACAGTAGCCCCATAGCCCCATAGCCCTATAGCCCTATAGCTCACGTCTGTTCCGAATCCGTCTGCTGTTCAGCTTCTGCTGCTGCTGCTGCTGCTGGTATTTTTCCTACATTTTTCTGTATTTTCATTTGAATATCGGCAGTATCGAAGTTTGAAATTAGTTGATTTGTATTTATGGTAAATCATGGGGCAAGCGCACAGGTAAAAGTAATGGAATCGGGGATTGGGGATCGGGGATGGAATGAGACTCGTTTCGGTTCCAACTCCGATTTTGTGCCTTGTCAATCGGTGACTAATGTTCAGCAATTTGGCTAAGCGACAGAGACACTGGAGACAAGACAACAAACGGCCCAAAAGGAAAGCAACGTGAAGCGAACTGCGTGGAGCGGCAGGTGGGGATGAGAGAAGGAAAGAAGGAAAGATAGAGCCCGAAACGAGAGCCAAAGCGCAAGGACAAAATCGTTAAAATGTTAACAACAAGCCGGGGCTAAAATAAATCAATGCGGCTTTCGTTATTTATTCCCTTTCAAGTTCTCACCAGCGCCTGGGACCACCCTCCTCCCCCTTCTGTTTTGAGGGGAGGAGTTTGCTGGAACTCAGACATTCGATTTGTTTATCAGCAAGAAATTGAGTGAGTGTCAAGTGAATGAATCAAGTGCCGAAGTGCCAGTAGTAATCGGGCTCGGAGGCCACTCCCCACTCCCCAATACCTCAATCCACCAATCCACCAAGTCACCAACCCACCAACCCACCGACCTGTGCTTTGACTCATTCTCATGCCACAGCCTAAAGGCAGGTTGTAGTCTCTCCTCTGATCCTCAATCCTCAAATCTCAATCCTAACAATAGCGATGACAGCACCGATGATTCGATTTTTCAATCTGTAGGAGTATAAAATATCAGAGTGCCCCCCTGGAAAAAAAACAACTCGCACAAAACCATCAGCTCAGCCTTGGAATTTCCAGATTTGAAGGTTGTATTGGGTTCGGGGACATACTCGTAGTTCCTGCCGTAGCACAGTCTCACATTCAATAGAACAGAGCTCGGGATAGGGTTTTGAGAGTGTTTCTTTCCCAAATTTAGTTTTTAGTCAAGTTTATTTTCCATAAATTTTCTGTTTGTTTCTTGGGTAAATTTGAAGAGTGATTTGTTTGTTCGAAAATGCTGTCGTTCAGATCGGTTAAATTGTTGGCGTTGGGCACGGCCGGCGCTGTCTTCATTGGCTACTGCTTCTACTTTGACCGGAAGCGCACTTCGGCGCCGGACTACAAGAAGAAGGTGCACGAGCGTCGCGAGCGGGAGGCAATGGCCACGAAGCTGCGGAAGAGCGAACTGGGGATCGGCAGGGACGGCGCGGGACTGGCAGGAGCAGCGGCTGCCAACGAAGATGACGATCAGCTGGAGATGCAGATGCGCTTCGTGAGCGAGGTGCAGCGGGGCGAGAGCCTCATCAAAGAGGGTCGCGTGGACCAGGGCCTTACTCACATATCCAACGCCATAATGCTGTGCGCCCACCCGGGCTCCCTCCTGGAGATGCTCCAGGCCAGTCTCCCGGAACCGCTCTTCCGTCCGCTGATGATGCGGCTGGCTGAGATGCACCACCGCAGCAGCAGCAGCAGCAGCAGCAGTAGCAGCAGCAGCGAGGCTTCCAGTGAGATGACCAGCGACCAGCTCAGCGACGACTCCACCAGGGCTAGCAGCACCTGTGCCAGCACGACCACCAGTGGCACCGCCACCTCCACCTCGCTCCCCACCTCCCAGCCCGGAGCGCCTGCAGCTTCAGCAGCAGCAGTAGCAGCAGCGGCGGCCCCGTACACAGAGCCCTAGAGCCCCTCTTCAGGAGTAGCCTGCGGAACGTAGCTGGACGGAATCTCAACGAATCTTCACATAGTAATATTAAAAGGATCCATATATAAAATAATAATAATGCCTGCAATGCATTAAACAGATACGTAAATATGCCCAAATGGCTGTGGTTGAGTTTCTGGGATCGGATCATCGGATGGGCTCATACGCGATTTGCTTTGGGATCAAAACTTTTTGGCTAAAACTGAAGGGTAGGAAGCCTTTTTGTGTCTCCAACTGAAATGCTCTTTCATGTGGATGCCAGTCAGTGACCCCACGAATAAGTCACCCATCTGATAACATTCATTAAATGCATTTTCTTATTCATTTTGTCGCCTCCGCCGCCGTTTTCCCTGCCACAACTCCGCTGCTGTTGCTGTTGCTGCTGTGGTTGGCTCTTAATGAAGCAGGTAGCGAACGGAAGGGAGGAAGGCAAGGCTGGGGCAGGAGAAAATTTGTATGCGATAAATCAAAAATGTGTAAGAAAGACGCTTCGGCACAAAACGAACATCCGAACATCCGAGCATCCGAAATATGTCAAATGATTCATATTAAAGTGTGCGGTTATGTTCGCTCCACTCGGTAATAAATCAAACAAAGCTACAGATATATCCACAAATACATATACGCACATACATACATACATGCATATGTATATCCACATGCATGTATTCCGAGGAAGTAGTGCGTAAACGCTGCCCCTGGGCTTGTCATTGTCTCTGGGTCTGGTTCGGGTCTCTCGTTCTCGTTCTCGCTCTCGCTCTTCGAGGAGGATGAAGATGGGGGTTTTCGACTGGAACTGAAACGCGAACTGCTGCTGCGGTTCTCGTGTTGCTGCTTCTGCCGAGTCGCGTGCAACCGCGTTGATATATTGATTTGCTCGAGCTACTTAATCAAAATAACTCCCGGGACTGGGACTGGGAATGCGAATGGGAAGGGGAAGGGGAATGCGAATGGTAATGGGAATACGTTGCGTTGACAATTCTAAGAATTTTGATAGAGTTGCCGCTCGACCACTCAGATTGCGGTGCGCATTTTGCGGGTAATCGAAATCGCTGATGAATGGCTGCGAGTGCCATGACAGCTGCCAAAAATGGGGTAAGCGTATGCACATGTGTGTGTTTGTATGTATATGTACACGTATTATTCAAAACTTAACGCAATGTGAGCCCACAATTGTGCCACACATACAGTTTTCGAACTTTTGTGGCGTTGTCCGTTGTCCGCTCCATTTTGGAGCCGAAGCCACTGGATGCCTAGACCTTCCTGCAGCCTGCCTGCCCCTGCCCCACCGTATGGCTCAAATTGGCCAAAATATTACCAAAAGGGCAACGCCAGAGAGGGAGGGAACACAATTCAAAACTCGAGGAGAAAATACCGGAGTTTGCGGCTACGGAGTTTTCCGGGGCACCACGAAGCGCGTTATGTAAGCGTATTTAACTTTATTATTTATGCCACAAAATGTGCATGTGTATGTGTGTGTGCGTGTGTGTGTGTGTGTTCGCTTATTAATTTATAATACACTGCGGCCCTGCCTCTGCCTCTGCTTTTGCTTCTGACTCTGACTCTGCATCTGCCACAGCGACGGAGCATGTGTGCCTCAAAACTTTCTATGCAATAAAACGCTGTTGTTGTTGTTCCCGACCTGTTTTTCTGTTTGGTTCTTCCTTTCCACCCTTTTCCTGCCAGTGTGGAAAACTTTGCCATTTGCTTAGGCCACCAATATTTTCCAATGTGCAACTCATTTCATATGCGAAAATTTGACTGCGAAAATGGATGACACAGGAGGCACAGGGTCTGTGGCACACATTGAGATAGTTATAACTATGTTTCGTTCGTGAATTTTCGATACTCGATTAGCTCCCTTTCCCCTGTTCTTTTGGTCGAAAATTCGGTCAGACGCAGACTCAGACTCTACAATTCATCGACACCCTACCCTGTGAGGCAGCCGTCCCACAAAGGCAAACACTGTGCACAGACTACACCCAAACATACGTACAGATGTCCCCCAAATGATGGTTGATGATGGCGAGTTGTGGGTGGCTTGTAAGCTGTTGATTGTGGGGGTGTGTGTGGAGCGAATGGAAAGTGCGATGCGACCAGGCCCAGACAATGGGCTCTTGCCAGGAACCGTCTTAAGCGAACAAATGGCCAATGTGTTGCCCAAATGTTGTTCTGGCGGCAGGAGGCGCCCCCAAAGGGTGGGCTGCAACGACGAGGCCGAATCCACTTGGACCAACACGAACATAATGGCATAAAGCGTTGCTAACAAATTTGCGGATTTCAACATGAATGAATTCTCCAGTGGGACACACAGGACACACAGGACACACATACACAAAGTCAGAAAGAAAGGACTGAGAAAAGACATAGACAAAGAGAGGCACAGAGTGCACTCACTGGAGGGGAGGTCCTTATAGTGGTGTGTGACGGCACTGGGCCTCGTTCTTATGGGTAGGTGACATTTTGTTGCCTTAAGTGGCCAAGCGGCAAAATGACAAACATATGGCCCCCCATGCGACGTGACCCTCCCTCCCCGCCCGTGACTCGTACCACCCTCTCTGGCCATGTCTCTGCAGGCAATGTAACGCAGAGTCCGGCTTAGGATACGGATCCATGTCCAGGCTCATGTCCGTGCTTGTGCTTGTGCTTGTGTCTATGTCCGTGTCCGTGTCCGTGTCCCTAGTCCAGTCACGGCCTGCTGCCAGCATGTCAACATTTGGTCCGGCGCCTTGAGACGCCCAGCGTTGGACGCCCGGCCATCAGGGGACATCAGCCTGATTTTCCGACTTGGGCTCTCTGTGATTTTTCGGTCGTGGAGATGAGAGAAATGCTGACACAGCTCTGAAGCAGGGTGGAGCAGGGTGGAGCAGGCAGAAGCGGAAAGTCAGCCTTGAATGATGGAAAGTAGACAAAAGAAATCAGTGAGGACAACAACAGCAGCAACAATACGTGCAGCATGCAGCAGCAGTACAGTATGCTGCCCCCAAGGGTACGGGGCTCTGTCCCCGTCCCCGTCCCAGTCCCTGTCCCGGTCTTCGTCTTCGTCGATGTCCTCGTCCTTGTTGACGTTTCATTTATCGTAATCAAGTGCGCAATCAATGCGGAGAGAATTGAACTTAACGGTTGCTTTTTCTCTCTCTCTCCCTCTCCATCTCTCTGTCGATATCCCTTTCTATCCCTATCCCTATCTCTGTGTTGTGTTTTGTGTCTCAGCTCCTAATTTACTTTGATTCCTTTCGAGGGAGGAACCACAGGCGCAGGAAGAGCCTGCTGGCTACAGGCTGCTGGCTAGAGGCTGACTGCTGAATGAATGACAGACAGAAAGACGGACAGACAGACAGTGACGGGTGGCTTTGATCAATACGTGAACTTTTGACCCTCTGCAATTGGCAGAACGTCACGTGAGTGCTCGTTAGAACTGCTTACATTTTCCGAACGCTCCAAAAGAATAATTCAATAATCGAGTCAATCAAGTTCAAATAACCTAAAAACCACGACGGACAGACGGACATCGCTGATCAAGAATAAATATGCTTTATGGGGTCGGAAACGCTGCCACTTTTACCCCTAAACTATTCGAGTACGGGTAGAAAAAGACGGCAGTCCAACAAATCCAACAGTTCGTAAAATGGAGCTTAACTAATGCCAAAACCAGACTAATGAAAAATGGAATAAAAGAAAATATGCAGGAGGATCCTCGGCAGCAATTGCGCCACCAGAGTTGTCCCCTCAACCGAGGAGGACTGATAATGACAGCGGCAGCAGCAGAGCGCAGTGCAGTGCAGTGGATGGGAGTGTGGCCCCGTACAGTCAGCACATTTTAACGTTGACTGACTGACAAAGCGAGAAAAAAAGCATCAGCGAAAAAAGGCCCGGAAAAAATGGAGGCAGCAGAGTGTTTTTTTTTTTTGTTTGGCTTGCCAAAAATCGTGCCCAAAACTTTGTGGCCGACCGCTCGACTGTTGGAACTTTTTGGGTTTCACAGCCCCACATCAGGCTCTGGCTGGCAATGGCTCTTCAGCTCCGGCTTTGGGCCCAGGCTGGAGCTCGGGTCTGGACACTATCATGACCGGCGAATCCGTTTTAGTTCCCTCTTCTGTCTATCTCTCTGCGAATGTGTGCGAATAGCTGTGAGTGTGGGTGGGTGGGTTCGGTGGTAGCTGCTGCTGCTGATGCTGCTGCTGCTGGTACATATTGTACAATGGCTAAAAGCGACGTCGCGCGATATTGTCAGCAAAAGAAGAGCCAAGAGACATGCGGCAGGCGGCAGGGAAAAATGCAATTTCTGTAGAGCAAACCAAAAATTTCCACGACGACAACGAAAATTGGATGAGCACTCGCCTTCCTTCGCCCCGCCCCGCTCCCTTACCCAGGATTGGGATTGGGAAATGGGGAAGTGGCATTGGGAGTGGGCGGTGGGCGGTGGAAGTATGGGAGGGAGAGGGGTCCAGTCCATGGAAACTGGCAGATCGACGAAGCATACAAAATAACCACAAACCCGTGCTGCATATTATCTATGAATGTGGTTTTCGTTGGTGTCTGGTGGATGGTGTCTGGTGGGTGGTGGGTGGTGAAGCTCCCCGTTTTTCTCAATTCATTCTTTTCCACTATTTTCGTTTTTTTAAGTCCCGAAAAAGCGAGAGAGACACAAGATAAGGCGGAAATTGTAGAAAAAAACTTAAAGCTGAACGAAATTGTTTTTGGCGACGGTTCTTGTGTGTGCCCAGGCAGGGCTGTGTGTTCCACTGTGGCTGGTGTGGGTGGGTGCAGCAGCGCTCGACTCCCTAGGTCATTGGTCCTTCGTCCGAGGCTTGTTAGGCAGCATCGGAGGAAGCAGCATCATCAGCAGCTGCTGCTTGTGCATGTGGAAGTTACAAGCTGCATGTGTGTCCACGCTGTAAGCTCCCCTCCCGCAGAGGCAGCCACCATCTAAGAATCCAGCCATTGAGAAGCAGGTGATGCGCTACACTTGACTGAAGATGGTGTCCGCAGCTCGAAATATATCAGTACGGCATGGCTGGGAACTAAGAGACTTGTAGGGCATTGCCAGGCGATTGAAATGGTGAACGGTTCGGTTCGGTTCAGGCATTGCCAGCTTCCAATGTGATTCATGAATCGCCAGAGTACAAGCCAAACGCAACAAAAGAATCCCTGCAAGAAGACTCTCCTGGTGCCAAGGTCTCTGGCGACATGGTCACACGTTACGGGTATAGGGTGCAGTCAGAAGTTTCCCTGAACGGTTCTCCCATAGGCTGGCACTGGCGCTCCAGTCTACACCCTTTTGCCGTGCAGATGAGTTTGGGGATGAAGATGGGTGCTGGGTTGGACGGGCACCAGCATTGCAGAGATTTGTTGGCTTGGAAATTTCCCAACAAATTTCTGTTGGTGGCCCACAAACAACACGACATACGATGGGGCATCCTGTAGGCGAGCATGAGGCAGGGAAGGGGGCAGGGGGCAGGGGCTGGGTCTGGGGAACGGCGTATCTATGCATATATCTCCAGCCACCAGCTTCTTCTCTGCCAACACCCTGTCCGCGCCACTGCCCTCTGTGCATGTGTGTGGGCCCTGCAGATTACTTACTTTTCGAGCGTTAGTCGTTAGTCGTTAGTGCCGTTATTTCATAGTTGCCGTCACGCCCCAAAACCGCAGTGCCCCTGCACCCTGCATCCTGCACCATGCAGCATGCGGCCCGGCCCGGCCCGGCTCGGCCCGCCAGATGCCCGAAGATACTTAGGCGAGTGCCGTGCCGAGCCGTGCCGCGCCACGCCACGCCACGCCACGCCGCACAAAATCGCAAAGAGCGCAAAAGCCGTTCATTGATAATGTAAACTCAGCACAAAAATATCTCCTAGGTAGAGAATGGTAGGAGGTGGGGAATGGGGTAGAGTATGGACACACACACACACACGCACACAATTATGATGCCTGTGTGGAGGAAACTTTTGCCAGGCACCAGAACCAGAGCATCAACTCATGCCTAAAAAATTATGTGGTTATATTTAAAGTTTGGAGGCCGAGACCCTGGACGGGTCCTGTCCCTGGCTCTAGCCAGAGTTTTGGGCAGTGGACTGCGTAATACTTTTTCAGTTAACTAACGAAAACTTTAGCAACGACCCCGACATCTACGTATCTGTGTGCACTGGTACATACACATGTGCATACATATGCAAATGCGTGTGTGTAGTAGGTATGCATGTATGGCCGGTTTGGTACTTGGCCTGAACTTCAGCTCCGTTTACCAATGACATTGTGAAAGTTCCACTGGGATACATACCTGAAAGAAAAGACAGAGCACAGAAATAGAGATTAATCAAGTGCCAAGGGCTGGTTATAGAAGGCGCTTAAAAATATCAATATCATTCCCCGAAACACGGGAAAGCCAATCCCCGACAAGGGATTACATTGGAAAGCTTAATAAAATCATTGCTTCTCTATACCAGCACTGAGAAGAGCCCATTCACATTGGTCCCATGGACTCGCCCATTGATCATATTTTACCACATTCGGATAAACATCTTAATTTTATTTTTAGGCCGTGCATAGCTAAGAGTAACAGTCAAGACGATTTAAAAAATATATATACATACATAAATGTATGTATGGTGACCGAAATCAGGATATACATAGTCGTGGGGCCAAAGCTAAGCACTACATTTAATAAATTTCCCCGATCGCAATTATTGACGGCATTAAGCATTAAGAGCCCCGCTCAGCCATCACCCGTCACCCGTCGAATACCAAAATTTAGACTGGCGCCCGACTCCGCTGGCGGGGCATTACCCAAGCATTCGACTCATTTAGCACATTGTTCAAATACAGGGAGTGAAATAACCCCAGAAACAGTGGACCAGACCAGCAAGCAGAAGGCTACAAAAGCCCACAGAGCACCACAAAAATACGGGCTGGAAAGGAAGGAAGGAAACATAACAAGGGGAGTTCCTTTTTGCTTCTTTGGAGTTATTTTGCATAAATTAACCATCGACACACAACGGTATTGCTAATTACAGCAATAACGTCTGAGCGGAGGAGGCCCGAAGCTAGGCGATGGGATGTTTTGGAGTGGGATCTTGCAACATTCGGGGGGTACACACACACACACAACACCCAGCTCACAGCAACAACACAGAGAAAAGAGAGAAAACAAATTAGCATAATAACCTCTAATCATACAAACGAAAAAATTAAATAACAACAAGAGCGGCAAGAGCGGATGGTGGCAGGGCAGGGGCAGAAATATGCTAAGTAGGCACACGACCACCACATCAGAGACCGAAATTATTTGTTCGGTTTTTTCGGAAAGCGAAGAACACTGCGAGTACAAGCCATTAACGCACATTAGCAGAACTTATAAATTTATTGCCTGCTGCCACAGCCCACAGCCCACAGTCCCCGTCCACGTCCTCCCGATATAGATGGATGTTGTTGAGGTTTCTCCCCAAAGCACTTCTGCCACTCGTAGGGGTTTTAGGGTGGCTTCTTTGTTGCTGTGAAAGTGAGCGTGAATCGAAGTGGATTAGAGCCACCACAGTGGTTTAAGGGCAATAGATTCATGCATCTCATGCCTACGCCATACTCGTGCCTTGAATGAGAAACCCTAACCCCGAATCAAGACAGGGTTCCGGACAGTCTCCAACATGAAATGCAAATTCTAATTATTATTAATTATTCATTATTATTATCGAACTAAAACTCATTTTAGTTTCGAAAAGCATCCCCATTCAATTAATTTAAGGGAAATTGCCTTTGTCCCACTGTGTCTGACCTTTAAAGATTGTACAGGGGTTTTTTTTTGCTAAGCCTAAAGCTAAAGCCTCCCTTCCGCCGTACAATATGCACAATCGTTCCGCCCTGTCGAACCCTTCCTCCCAACAGCCACCCTCACCCCAGCCCTAACTCTCAGCCTGATTCTAGCCCTCCCAGGCCGCACAAACAAAACAGCTGCATTCAGCACCAGATCCGAAGATAGCCGATGGACGGTGCAGCAAACTTTGGCACACGTGCAAAATCTCTCGAGCTATTACTGCCACACGGGGGAAAATGCAATACAGGATGAATGTTTTAGCAGGCGTGTGAGAGAGGGAGGAGGACGTGTGAAGTCAACGCTTTCCCATTTGAAGAAAACAG
Organism: Drosophila tristis; assembly: GCA_018150885.1. Classification (NCBI taxonomy): domain Eukaryota; kingdom Metazoa; phylum Arthropoda; class Insecta; order Diptera; family Drosophilidae; genus Drosophila; species Drosophila tristis. Next base: position 478,702 of record JAECWT010000125.1, read on the forward strand.
AATTTCCCATCTACTCGTATTCCCCATGAGCCACCACCAGGTGTCTGACTCTGTCCGTCTCTCTTCCATGCCCTTCCTTCCTCCCTTCTGATCACTCTCCTGGGGCAGCCCCATGCCGCATAGCGGTACAAATATTTAGCTCGTGTTTAACCCTCAGCAGCGCTCTTGCAACGCTCTTGCAACACTCGGAAGACAGCAGACGGCAATGTCATCCCTTGGGAGGCAACCAATCCCCTAGCACGAATAATGGTTTTTCGGGGTTCGTTAGGATCGAAGGATGAAGACGATACGGCGCGACGATGACGATGGGCACCTGTTATGACCAGCAGGCGTCCACACAGCAACGGTATAATAAACATCGCTCATCAGTGAGTCACTACAGTAGCTCCCTACAGTATCTATGCACATTATTACAAAGGTGAGGGCTACCCCATGGCTCTATCTTTGACTCGTTCTTTTCCTTCGTATTCCTTATATCGACGACTAAACAATAACAAGATAACAAGATGCTGCGTGAGCGACCGAAAACCGGTTCCATGGACTTTCAATTCTCTTTTCAGCTTTCGTCTCTGACCGCGAGGCCGCTGCCCGACGGCTTCGTCAGTGCATGCATGTGCATGCTTTCGCACAGTGGGGCCATTGCCTATTTTAGCTGGCTAAATTAATAAGCGAGTAAAATTAATTATTCGTTTTATCCAGAGCACTGATAAATTTTTTGACTTGTGCAATCCCTTTTCGGCTGAATCCCCACTGTGCAGCGCCAAAGACTTTAGCATTGACGAAGCCAGTAGCATTTCAGAGCCCAAAAGAGAATCGAAGTAATAGCCCCGCGCGCCCGTACCATGAAGTGTGAAACTAAAACTGCATTTTGGAATTGTATAGTCTCTGCTTATTTTCTCCTATTTCGAGTTCGTCAATCATTGTTTCCATTACTGGGGTCTAAGAACCTTCTTTAAAGATACACTGTCTTCTTCGATATACATATTACCTATTTTTGCCTTATTTTCATTTTGATGGTTTAAGACCTTCGGAAGTCCCCATTTCAAGGCTCCCCCAAACGTAGGAGTATCCTTCCATCATTCTATTCCATTCCCCTTCGCAGTTCTCTTCCCCTACATAGTATCTCGTGCACCAGCCTGTCGCCTTCTGTTCCATTTAGTGTTCCCTGCAATTCCGTTATTTATGCCTCAACTGTTGTTGCCACACATCCCGATATATTCCTTTATATTATTATTACGAGTATTATTCGTTTTCGTATTCGTATGAGGGGTCGCATCCTGTCGTTGCTGCTGCTGCTGCTACTGCCCCATTTGGCCGTTTGTATTCATTTTGAATTTTCATTGCCTTTGTTTTACAAAAATTGCATGCCACATTGCTCCTGGGTCTGCTTTTGTTCCTGCTGTTACTACCGATACTGCTGCTGTTGCTGCTCATTGATACCCTAACGTTTGAAAGGCGCTTGACTATTCATTAGTGATTGGAAACGCATGCATACCATCGTCTAGACTCTATAGGACTGTATCTTTATCTGTGTAGAAGAGATCGTTAATGCCTACATACATATGTATATAGAATCCTACCAAAAGATCTTCAAAACTTAAGGATACTTTCACTGGATAATGAGGACATTTTTGGCTTCTGTCTGGATATCCAAAAATGTGTATGTCAACCTGAAAAACACATGTAGAGCGAATGCTGTCATTCTCTTTGATAGACTACGTTTCTGATAGGGTATACGTTGGCTTTCTTTCTTTCTCTCCTATTGTTTTTTTTTTCTGGCTATTGTGCTTTTGCTAAACTCAGCATTTAAGTTTACATGGCCCAAAGGGTTGAAGACGACAGACAGTCGTCGGTTCTCGCTTTACTTTACTTCAGGATCGAAACACCGCGCCGCACCGCGCCGTGTGTGTTGTGTTGTGTATGTTTTGGGGTAAAACGTTTTGCATTTTATTTTATTTCTCGTTCTCGTTGTTTGCCACAATAAAAAGGGTGAATTTTTATATATTTTGCCATAAGTTTTTATGGCTTCCGTGTGTGTGGCGGCTGTCGGCTGCACGTTAACCCTCTCCCTCCCCCTCTTCGCTCTTTGCGACTGGCCATTTCTGTGTCCCCTCGCTGTGTAGCACTGTTTTTCTCCGACCTTTTGTCAAAAGTTAGTCCAGTCAACCAAGTGCCAAGACACAGCAACAGAAACCAGAAGCCCAGATCGTGCCCTGGTGCTCTGTGGCTCGGCTCTATGGCTCTGTGGCTCTGTGCTTGCAGTGGCTTGCGGTGTGTCCTAACTTGACTCGCATTTAAAGTACATACGTACATATGTACGTCGAAATTTAAACCAAATCTGCCCAGCCGTTGCACTATACATTTTGATCTCTCCACTTTTATTTATATCGATTAATATCTCCCTTTGCATGGAATTGTTGCTGTCCCTTTTTTCAACTTTTAATCCAGTTTATTTTTTCCCAAAATGTGTGGGTGTTTGTGTGTACGTAATCTTCTTCGCCGCTGCAGCTGAAGCAATGTTTGACAGCGCCCCCAAAAGAAACAAAATAATAGTACCATAAAAAGTGTGCTATAAATAATACAGTAACTTTTTTTGTTGTTAATACATATTGGTTAAAATGGTTTTGTGGAGCCTCCCAATTGGATAACATATTCCGAGTGACATTTGATGGAGGAAATTCCCCATCCGAATGGGGAAAAAGCAGCCCAAAGTAAATGTGATTTCAAGTGTGTCTTCCATCGGCTTTCGAATATTTCAATGTATTTAAATGTTAACCGATTAAAGATGTGTAAAAGCTTATAATGGATATTTTCATTCGCATACACATAAGTATGTATGTTTAGTGCTGTTAAGTGCCTGCAAAACACTCACCATTTACGAACAAGTAATTGTAAATGTCTTGGGAACAGTCATAATTGGCTGGCACACCCCCCACACCGTGCACCCTGCACACAGAGAATATTTCGATTTGTATGGCAAATGAACTAATTAGGAATCCACTCATCGACAGTCCCGCTCAGGAACCTAAGAGGGTTACCTCCCTCCCTCCCTCATTTCTCACTCTGCAATAATTACGGGGAATCACTCAGAAAGTTGAGAGCTGCTCCCATTTGATTGCAGCGACTGCCACTGCCCACACACAAAGCGAACACGGTGGATGAGAGAGGATGCATTTGTGGGTGGCGAAGGGAGCACTGCTCCAGAGAGGGGTCTGCAGAATGGGGGCCAAGAAACGTGCCTAGCAAATAAATGGATTGGTCAGTGTTAAATTTCAATGCCAATTGCAGCTTGAACAGAGGCAAAAAAGACAGAGAGAGAGAGGAAGGAGAATCAGAGTGGAGTCGCCAGCATTTTCTTTCTCAATTTTTATGGCTTTTTAAATGCAAAACGCACACACATAGACACCACACCGCACCACACAGATACAGAGGCACGACTGCGGCCCTTTTGTTGCCTGCCTGCCTGCCTGCCAGGCCTCTCGATAGATGCGGGCAGCAGCAGTCGTCTCTCGCCTCGTCTGGCGTCTGTGATTCTTCCACTTGCCAACATTTTACATACATATGTACGTACATGTATGTATGTATGTATTCTGCAAGACCAAGATCTGAGCTGCACTTTGCTCTCTCAAGACCCTCGCCATATATGTAAGTATATTCTGTAACTCCTCCAAAGTAGATCCACAAAAGTAACCCTACATCCTGACACCCATACATACATACATATGTACGTTCTGTTCTTCTTTTTATACTCGTACTATAATAATTTCCTTATTTTTCGTTTCTTCTCTCTGACGTAATTAAGTGAGAAGAGAAGAAGGGCCGAAAGAATTAAATTTTCGCTCAATTAGCAGTGTTGAGGAGCTTTTTCACATCCCTATTAAGAGCTCTCTCCTCCTGCGTCGTGGTCCGTCTCCTTCTTAAGACTCTTTTGTTGGTGGATTTTCCGGGATGGCATATAAATTAATAAAAAGCAGTTCCGTTCCAGCCTCATCTCATGGGGATGCGTGGATGGACGAATGGACAGATTGTTTGATTGGTGCCGTCCTCTCTCCAGAACATAAGTTCTTTGTGCCTCTTCCACTTATCTCCTCGTCATTCACTCTGACTTTCTTTCTGTGGATTGACACCACCCAATGCGTTTTATTGACTTCGGTTTCGACCGTATGTATGTATGTGTCTGCATGAGTATGAGATGATGCAGTGACAGTTGTGTGTGTGTGTGTGTGTGTTGCATGACAAACATGAAACGGCCCGCATCTGACACATTATAACCATAAAACGATTCCTTAATCAAACAAATTTAATACTCTTATGCTCTCCCAACGGAATTTTTCGTTTTGTATGCAGATTAAAATGAGTTTGAATCTTCCCGAAGTTTATGTAAATACATATGTATGCGTGTGCATGTGCATGTTATATTTATACCCGTACTCAAAAAAGAGTTAAGGGGTATATTAGATTTGTGGTAAAAGTGGATGTGTGCAACGCAGAGAAGGAAACGTTTCCGACCCCATAAAGTATATATATTCTTGATCAGCATCAATAGCCGAGTCGATACAGCCATGTCCGTCTGTCCGTCCGTCTGTCCGTCTGTCCGTCCGTCCGTCTTGTTGAGCGCCTAGATCTCAGAGACTATAGGTTAGGGCAACCAAGACTCATGTGATATCACACTGCTACAAGTGTATTTCAAATTTGCCCCGCCCCTTCGCCCCACAAAGGACGAAAATCTGTGGCGGGCACAATTTTAAAGATACGATAAAACTAAAAACGCAGTATCGTAGAGAATGACCATATCTACCAGATTGCTGAATATGAATCAGATCGGATAATAATTATAGCCAGAATGAAGAAATTAATTTTCTGTTGGTTCCCCCGCCTCCTGCAGCCAGAGACACACTACTCTATCTCCTTCTCGCTCGCGCACTCTGCGCGTTCAGTGCGCGAGCAACCCTAGAGGAGGAGATGTAGAAATAATGGTACATCTATAATCTACATGTTAGATGTAAAATATACATTGTAGATGTAGATGTAGATGTAGATAACAGATGTAGCAAAAATGTAAAATGTAAAATTTTTTTTTTTCTAAAATTCTAAAAATTATAAGCTCAAAATGTATATACTGACTGAGTACGGGTATAAGTAAGTCGCGTCCCCAGAAGCGACTCACACGTTCCTTCTCGTTTTGTTTTGTTTCTAGTCATTATAATTTTCATCATAATGATTATAATCATCGATTGCTAGATTTCAAGAGTGTTCAACAGAAGTCCAGACCAAGTTTGAAGGGCAATGCAATGGTGGTTCGCTAATTGCAGATAATTTCAAGGCAGGTACCACCCTTTACCCTTTGACCTGATCTTCCCTGTATGTATCAAATTTCATGTCAATTTAATTGCACTCAACCGATAAATGATATCCAGGAGTCGCGGCCTTTAGCACACAAAATTGTTGCAGGTGACTTAAATGACAATGCCAGAAGGAAGAGGATGGTGCATCACCCCCATCAGACCAGCCAACGAACAGCTTTCAACTAACACTCAGTTCGCTTTTGAAAGGGCGTCCAGATTTCCATCGAGAGAATCTAAAAAGATATGCAATAAAGAGAGCTTTCTAGCCTTGCATTGGGATCTACACCCACGGCGAATTAATTCAATTAAACTCTTTCAATTTCATACACACATACAATGTACACACATATGTATATACTGGTAAACTGATATACTTCGTGCACTGAGCGAATTCCCTATGCGCTGCGAAAGAAACCAAATGTTGATTCGGGAATATTGTAAGGGCCGAAAATAAGAATATTTCTGGATTGTGGTCAGCGCGAATTCGTACCTGACTTTGTCGGGGAAAAAAAGTCCCAGGAATGGAACACCAACAGCTGTTACACACATACATATGTAGTATGTACATATGTGGTTGCTGCCTCTCTTTTTCTTTCAGTGTATCATAGTGCTTGTATTTTTTCCCCCTTCGATGCAGCACCAAAACATTGTTCAACTTCCTTTTGTTCTGTTCTGTTCTGTTCGCTTTCTGCTCTCTTTCTCCCATTTCATGATGCTACACACACGAAAATACAAATACACAGATAGTTCTATGTCCATATGCTATGTGTGTGTGTATGTGCGTGTCTGTGGGCTTCCTCTTCGAACTTCTGTAGCTGGTGCTCCCCTGCTGCTGCTCTCGCCATCGCCCACCCAACGCACAGCAAAGTGCAAAAATACGTTTTTAATTGATTTTTAATTAAATGTTAAATTGTCAGATGCAGACGCCGCGCGTTTGCTCCTACACCATTGAATATAGGGGGTGGTCTTGCATGCTCGAGTGTCCGAACCGAATGTCAAATCAATATTCCCTTAGATGGGGAGTGGTGAGAGACGGACCAATATATTTCCCACAGACGTACAAAATATGTTCAATATGTTCCGCCAGACTGTGCCAAAAGATACAATATCTTGGCTGTGGGCAGAGCGAAGATTAACGAAGCGAAGTGCTAAGGCACATTAGGAATTCTTTCGTACTCGTTATTATTTCAATCTCTAGAATAAAGAATTATAGCTCCGTTGTTGGTTTTCAGTTTCTGGTACACATTCGTAATCCATTTTATCTTCTAAAGAATGAAGCAGAATCTTCTCTTCTCAAGAGCTGGAAAAAGGAACACCTTAAGCTGATGAAAGAGAATCTCCCTGCAGGACAGCCCACCCGGCTCTCTCTCTTTAATCATATTAACTTAAGAGGTCTCAAAACTTTTGCTCCTACTATTCTCCGCCGAAGAAAAAGTTGCCGCACAGGTGGGCTGGGCTCCTCGATTGTTTGTTGAAAGCTGTTGTCGTCGCAAAGTTCCCTCAGCCTTCATTATGGCCATTAACCAGATGATGAGGATGGCCTAATGGTCATGGGACATGCGGCATGATGATGTTGCGTTTTGGTCCTTTGGTCCGCTGCTATGTGAGCCTATCACGTACATTCGCCATCAATAACGCTACGATTTAACTTGTCTCGTTCCTCCGTGGCACGTACTGTGGGGATGCCGAAGCCGATGACGATGCCGATGCCTACCCCATTGTGAGCGGGGTGGCACGTACGCATCCTCTTCCATATACGTGGCTTAGTCTGAAGCGCCGCCCCGAAGCACAAGCACAAGCACAGGTTTGGCCTAATGTTTATTCCTATTTTGTTTATCGGCATAAATATTGACAACTTTTGCCCACATTTTGGCCTGGCACGTAACCCACACCCACACCCCACACAACACGAAAGAGAGGGAGCCCTGTTTCTGGTGCACAAATCCACTTAGTCGCTAATTGGCGGCAAATCAGCTGAAGCTAAAGCTGGACTCGGGACTCGAGGCTCGGGGCTCGAGACTCGGGGCAGGGAGTGGGAATCGCATCACGTGAAACATCATCGGCTTGTTACTCCCAGTCATAGTCGTCGTCTCTGGCCTCTCCCTCAGTGTGAGTCTCCCTCCTGCTCTTGTATCTGCGTTTTGTGTATTTCATTTGGCTTTCTCGTATCTTCCTACCAGTTGGATACAAGCTCCAAAGCAAACGGATGCATTATTTGGCCAAAAAATTCACGTTGGCTGCCATCCCAAAACATATAGCCACTACCCGAACACCGAACACAGACCAGAACAAAAACCAGAGCACAAACCAGAATCGGAATGGATCAGAGAAGGGCGGAGCGGAGCGGAGCGAAGGAGGAGCAGAAGGAGAAGGAAAGCAAGGACGGGACGTGGTCGCGGCTCTTGGGCGCCTGGCTTTGTGGTCATTCCATCTCCCTGTCCATTCTTGTGTCCAAACCAAAGCAGAGATAGTCGTAAAAATACCCAAAAGATGTCCATGTCGAAGGTATGTTGCAAAATTTCAAGCTCAAGTCTGTTTGTTGCATACACACAAACACACCAGACACTCGCACTCGGACTCGGACTCGGACTCGCACTCGGGGGCACACAATCCAAATCCAGCTCCAGCTCCAGCTCCAGCTGAAATAAAAGATACATGCCACGCAAAGGCAGCAGCAACAGCAACAGCAGCAACGGCAAAGGCGGACGCACGTCAGTGGCATAAAGCGTTGCCTGTATGTTGTATGTTTGACTTTCAAATGGTCAAAATGTGGACATTTGCTTAAAAAAAAAAGGGAGATTCCCCAAGCAGAGTCTCTGCCTCTCAGCGAAGACGGGAACGGAACGGGACGCGTCTCGTTTTCGCATTTTTATGTTCGGATGGGTGCGGCATTTAGGGTTTTTGCAATGCTCTACAATCAGTGGGCGGAACATCTTTCCCCTTAAGCTCTCGAGGGAAGCTACAGATCTGAACAATGAGTGGTAACAATTCCAGAGAGAAGTGCATCTCAGGTTGCTCTACGCCGCACGTGGCATGACCTTATTGACCGATATTATACTGTGTATTGTGCACACTGCGCCCGCCCCCTTGCGCCCACACAGAAACAAATAATATATTCCAAAATCTGACTGACTGAGTACCTGATACTCGGGTACCGGGCACCGGGCACTGGGCACCGGGAACCGGGCACCGGGCATGCAGCGCAACTGTAGGGTCGACCTTGTCCATCAACCCAATCCCCCATCTCGAGAAACACTCGGAACGCTGTCTCTCCTCTTGCTCTTCTCTTCTATTTTCTGCCCTATCCCAGTCCCTCAATCCCTCTATCACTTGCACGCACTCACACAGAATTGTTCCTTTTTTTCGTTCTTTCGTTTTTTCGTTCTTTCGTTGGTTTTTTTAATTTTTTTATTTTTTCCTTAAATAAAAGTTTGCGTTTTAGCTTTAGCCAGATTTATGTTTTCCTGCTTGCGTTTGCACAATTTTTGTCGGAAGTTTTTTGTGCAGCATCATGGCACACACACACACACACACACACAGGCATGGTTGTGAGAAGTGAGAAGGAGTGTTAGGGGAAAGTTATTCCTCTAAAAGGAAGAAATAAAACGGGGATATCAAATGGAAGGGGAAAGACAGTAAGGCAGAAGTTCAGTGGCAACTAAAAATTAAACATGGAAGAAGTGGCAAAGGCAAAGTGTGTGTGGAGTGGAGTGTGTGGAGGGCAGGGCGAAGAGTTGGAGCTGAGACTCGGGAATTGGGTCTAGGATTGCGACTGCTACTGCGATCCTGAGGATTTGAGACTTCGGTTAGGTGAGGCGTGGTGACCACAAAATATGCTACTTTTGACTCTCTGCCTCTCTCTGCATCTGCCTCTGCCTCTGACTCGCTGAAACTGTTTTTGGCAGAGAGCTTTTCCTTTTGACTTGTCATTAGTCGCATAAGGAAGAGGGCAAGCAAGGACGAAGATGGAGCTGCAGATGCAGATGCAGATGGCGGTTGGCGGTTGGCGGTTGGGTGCCTGCTTAGCCCAAGTGTGTTATGTCTTCAGTTGCCCTTGCTGTTCCTTCCAGTTCCAGTTCCTCCTTTCGTTCGTTCCTTCCTTCCTTTCATTCGTTTCGTTTTCTTTGTGGCAAGCTCATTTCATTCGATATTCTCTCCCCTCCTCTCACTTTCACTTGTTTTATCGTCCAATTAGCAGTCAAGGAGCAGCGCACTCCTCAAATGTCATGTAGTTGGGCTTGCAAGTAGTTACGTAGCTCATGTCATGTGTGTTTTGGCAGTTTGGCTCCAAGGTAACCCGAATTGAACAAGGAATTGGACATCATTAGCAGGGGATGGCACAAACAGCAGCAGCAGGAGTGGCAGCAGGAGCGGCAGCCATGCCCCAAAGGCAAGTGAAATGACCAAAGGAATCAAATGAGTGCCAGCCAGCTCCTCAAACAAAAGGTGGTTCCATTAAAGTGCTGTAATTGAGATGGGTACGAAAAAGAGAGGGAGAGAGCGGACAGAGTCCTTCTTCAATGTAGTACATGGGCAGGACATCGTAAGAGCCTGGCGGGGAGAACATCTGGGGATGGACTCCTTGTGGAAAACTTTCATTTCGCTTTGAACTTTCTTGTTTAAATTTATTTCGATATGCTCAAGATCCAAGAGACTCATTTCCAATCGAATATGTTCAATATTCTGTTCCCATATTAATACGAGTACGCAGATATATTCTGGACATAACCAAAGTCTTCGCATGTTTGCCTTTACGTCCTTCTGTCCTTGTGTCTTTCTTTCCTTGTTTCAGCATCAATTAAAAGCTGTCTTTCGCCCCCAGACCATATCCAGTGAGAGGTAATTGGAGATGCAAATCTAAGCGCCTTTTGATGACGCAACTTCCGTTGGCGGATAGTCGATACGAGGTTGCTTGGGGTTAGGGGTTATGGGTTGGGTGGAGTTCAGGCTCGGGCTCAGGCTCAGGTTCGGGTGTACGATGGCCAGTAACTTCCTCTGCTAATTAGCTAAGCGCTGGTTAAATCGTTTACCTATTGCACAACACATCACATTGTACATTTCTATGGCATCGCCCAGACCCTCACCCTGAATTCAGAATAGCGGTGTGGTGGGGGAGGGAAGGCCTAGTGGGTTGAAGGAAATGACAGCCAATAAATAAAATGGGAGACATGGCCACAACATACGAAAACAAGAGCGAAGAAGGTCCTCAGAAAGGGGAACGGAACGAACCCTTTTCCTTTTCCGGAGACAATTCCGAGCCATTACCTTGAGAAATGTGACACAATTTGAATTTGAATAACATTTAAAATACAAAATTCAGCATCCACTCGGAGTCTGCTCTCGGGGTTTCTTTCCCTTGCTGTCGGGTGGTTAACCCTTAGCCTTGCCACATGCCCCCCCCACCCGCTGATTGCGATGGATCTGCTTGTCTGGCTCCATTGGGCCCCATCCCCTCATTCCCATCACATTTTCCCCATTCGGTTGTCTCGTGCGTCAGTCTTTGGTTTTCTTCATTATTTTCTTTTTTTGCAAGACTAAATTGCGTAAATTATTGGCATATGTTGTCTTCACAGTCGGAGAGCCGGAAGGTCGGACGTCGGATTCAGAGTCGGAGACGGGAGACACAGAGACGGAGACGGAGACCGAGTCGAGGCAATGAAACATTTTTAACCCTTTCGCTGGAATTGACAGTCGCACATTGTTGGGGCGCGGCATGGTCTGGGAGCAGGCTCTTTGGGGCAGTGGCAGTGGCAGTGGCAGCGGCAGCGGCAGTGGCAAAGGAAGACCGATGTCGATGCCGGGCCGTGGATTGCCGTTCTGTAACCATTCCACACTATCCCATTTCCATCATTTTCCCTCTCGCTATCCAATTCCTTTAACCTTTTTTCTCTTTTCTCTACCATCTTCTGTCACTCTCTCGCTCTTTCTCTGTTTCACTGTCTGCCTTGCGCTACTTGCCACTTGCCACTGCCCTGCTCCCTCCCTCTCCCACACCCTCCCCTGCTCGTTCTTCTGTTTTTTATCATTTATGCCCGTCGTCGGTCTTTGGCTTTTTATGTGCGCTATTTCGCGAAGTAGAACAATAGCCGCCCGGCTCCCACCGCTCACTATCTGAGGATCCGGGACAGCGTCATGAGTCCTGGGCTCTCGGTCCTCAGTGCTCGGTCCTCGGTACTCGGTACTCGGTCCTGTATCCAGGCTCCTACTACCAGCATACTTCATCTTCTTGTGCTTTTGTTAGAGCGCCGCCAGTAGTGGGAGAAAGAAGGGACCAGGGACACTGTCACTATCTCTCTCTCTCCGCACACCCTTCTCAATCCTGAATGCTCCAATCATCCCTCATCCTTCATCCCTTCGGTTCCTTGTGCACCCTCGCGGGCTGAACATTATTGTCTTGCCAAAAGAAATAGACTTTTAATATACTTGGCCATTCACAGCACACAAAACATGAAGGAGGGACAGGGACAGGGACAGGGCCAGAGCCAGAGCCAGGGCCAACCCAGGACCAGTTCCCGAATGGAGGATTTTTCGAGGACCGCAGGAGGACGAAGAATGGAAGGGAGTGTAAAGTGTCTGTGGAGTGTGGAGTGTGGAAATATTAGGCGATTTTGCCAGTTCATTGACTTGCCACAACAATAGTTTGAAGTTTGTCTGCCAAAATATGAGCTAGACCCGGTCGAGGAAGAGAAGCCGGCGGAGCAGGAGGAGCACGAGGAGTGTTGCAGGGAAAGAGCATGAAACCGAACGTCTGAGACTCCGTTTGCGCGAAAAACGAGCACCAAAGTTTTTCACTCTAATAGTTGAACCAATTTGATGCATGCAAAGAGAGAATGGATGGTTAATGGCGCCAAGGGAGGAAGGAGGCGCTCGAACACTGCACTGGGAGAAAAGGGGAGCCATACGCTGCACTGGGAGGAATTAAATATATTACCAAATAATGTAGGGTATATTTTAATTCGTCTGGCCTGCCCTCACACGTGACACTTAAAGTTGGCAGCCCGATTCGGGTATCGATGGATTTCTGTTAAGCATAACAGCAGTACATTTTGCGCTTAACAGCACAGGAGGAAATAAACCACACATTTGCGAATGTGGGAGCGCCTTGAAATGAAAAAAACAAAAGACTTTTGGCTGAAATCGTAAAACGCAAAAGCAAGCGACAGCCGGTGCCCCCCTGATTGTGTCAGCTGCTCAGATATATTCTCAGTCGGCTCACACAACATCTACAGAAAACATACAAATTCCAGTTTCAAAATTTGTTTGTTTCCCTCCCTCCGACAAGGCCCGAAAAGTTCGTAGAGTCCGTGGAGTCCGTGTATGGTCCTTAACGATGTCTGACAAGAGGAAGAAGGGAGACCGATCGAGCCGGAGGCGGGACCATGAGCGGGACCAGGAGCGAAACAACAACGTGTACAACCGACTGTGCCAGACGCTGGCCGCCGAGCACCGGAAACTGAGGGATCTGGAGCTGCATCGGGAGCGACTGATGGAGGAGATGCGCACCGTGCGCGCCCGCTTCTTGCAGGAGAACGCCCTCCTCCGGCGCACCGTCCAGCGGGGTCCGGGCCTGCTGCCTGTGCTATCACACCCGGGCGGAGCATCTGCCTCCGCCGCCGCCGCCGTCACTGGCGCCAGTATGCGATCGGCTCCACGAGCCGCGCTTCCAGGACATGGAGTGACCCGCGGCATCTCGGTTCCCAGCCGCATCCCCGTGCGATCGGTGTCGTTCGCCAACCCGAGCCCCGCCAGCAGCCGCCAGAGACCAACGGTCACCCAGCAGGTGGCTCCGAGGCTGAGTCAGAAGAGGGAGGAGCAGAAGCAGAGGCAGGAGGGTCCCAGCGGCCGCAGGAGCGTGCGATTCCCAAAGAGGGTCCCGGCCCCAAGTTCAGGTCCGAATCCAAATCCGAATTCCCGCAAGCAGCCGCAACGATAGTATTGCCCCACGAGGGGCCAAAGATCCCAAGATCCCGCTCTGCCTGTGCGATGACACCAAGCAGCCGGAGAGTGTCATAGGCGTGCAGCCGCAGCCTAGCCCAGGCCAGAGCCCCAGCCATGACAGCAGCGACAGTCCCAGACGGCCCACAAGAAATAATAATAAATAGGAAACGCCGCCGACTCTGAGGTTCTTTGGCAGCAGTTTTTCGGCCCAAACAAATATACAAATTGGAAACCAAGCTGCAATTTTCTCTAATCACCAACCAGTAGTCACTATCTATCAATAGTATTCCGAGGAATTTCGAAGGCACATCGAAGGCCTAATTGTTGATTCTTTTCCCAATAGAATTCCGTCCACTCAGCCATTTGCATTACACCCTCCGAGTAGCTTTCCTTTCAGTGGATACTCCCGCGCCATCTGGTGACCCCAATGTTCGCATGCCTCTGCTCCCCTTGGCTTACCTGCAGGACCCCGTGCCGGACGTAGGACACTCTCAAGCCTCGACATCCATTTCAAAGCAAATTAGTTGGCAACTGTCCGAAACAAATGCTGCCTAACGAGCACAATCCAGTTGTGTGTCTCGTGTTTGGTATTTTCTGTTTGATATGCGATATGTGATATGTCGTCTTCAACTCGGTATGGAAACCGATACCCACACCCACACCCACACCCATACCCATACCCATCCCCTTGGCCGTATGCTTGTTTGTGCAACAAAAGACGTAACGAAATTTCAATCAAAATGCGAGTCCGGGCTCGGGACAAGGGACAAGGGACTCATCATCATAATATCTACTGTTGCCTTCTGCTGCAGAAAGATACTCCAGAAAGATATTGATACAGATATTGATTGGGGGAGGGCGGTGGGACTCTTCTCTTGTCCGCTCTCCTTCGACTGGGTCAAGAGGTTACCCACACATTTGCTGCGAGTGGAATGCATCTTTCGTTCGGTTCGGGGACGGAATGCACTTGAAGTTCTGTCGAAACCGAAACGGAACGAAATTCAAACCAAAACCAAGCCCCAGTCCCCCCCAAGCCCCAAGCCCCAGGCTCCAGTCCCTAACTGAACAAGTTTTTGAGCAACCCAAACCACCTGACCTACACGTTGGTGGGGGGGGGTTGCATGCAGCACACAAAAATTATTTGTGTGGGAGGCATCCATTTTTTTGTTGTATTTGTTGTTTGTTGCAAGCTTCTCAAGTAGGTCATTAGAGGGGACGTCAGGCCCTGCGCTCGTCGCTCGGCGCCCGGAGCCCAGCGACCTGCAGCCTGAGTGGAGGCTTCTGAAGCTACTTGAATTATTAAATTCACTTCTGCCACTGCCACTGCCACATCCCGCACACAAAGTTTGTGCAGTTGAAAGTTTCGGTCGAGCATTCGGTGACCTCATCAAATATCGGTTGAGCGACGTTGCGCCCCGTGTTAACGTGCCCCTTAGGTACATGCATACGAGTACGAGTACGAGTGGGAGTACGAGTATATGTGGCAGGTACCTCCCTCTCCCTATTTACCACCAACTGCCATCCCAGAAGTTACCGCAGATGTTTCCACAACTTACCGCAGAATGGCAGCGGAAAAGAAGCAAATATTTATTGCAATTTCTGAGCGAATGTTTCATGTACTAAAGATAGTTTTTGAGTGCAGAAATCGGCAGCACAGGCGAGCGAGCATATCGGAGATCATTGCGCGATTGCAGCTATATCCCCAGAAAGGTGCCACAAAGTCCGACTCTGGAGTATTCCCCTAACCAACCATTCAAGCGCAGTGGGTGCGGTGCGCCATAGTTCTTTTCCGTTTTTTCTCCATTTTGCATTTGAGTAAAGTGTTTTGCCTCCCAGTGCCTGTTGTGTCTGTTGTGTGTGTTGTGTCTGTTGTGTGTGCGCTGTACATCCCATAAAAAGTAATTGGAATTTTCATTTAATATAGAAGGAGAACGACACTGGCAGCGGAACACACGAATCTCTAACCCAGTTATCTTTCTGCTCTGCTCTCTCCCCGCGCTCCACAATCGCAGCAGCAACTGAAAACTATGCATATAAACGGGGCCACTGATGCTGCTCCATCTATGTGGTACACTCCTGGCAGTGCTGGCATACAATAGTGGCACGATACGATGATGATGGGGTGGCTGCAAGGATACAATGTATCCAGTGGAGCAGCATCATCATCCACACACCCCCCACGCCACGCCACACCACACCACCCATCCCAGCCATGCCGCACCATATACAGCAGTTCTGGTTCGGCTCGTTGCTCATAAAACTCACTCAAGTAAAAGAAGGAATGGTTTTCGATATGAAATGCATGAAACTGACAGGCGAACATATTGCTGGCGCATTTTCTACCATGCACCCATCCCCTGCAGCCCCGAACCGGCAGAACCGCCAGAACCCCTAGAAGCGCTAAAGCCCAACCTCCAGGCATGGGGATGGGCATGGGGATGGGAATGGGGATCTTGTATCGTATCAGTTGGCTGACTGTTGCTTACCACTTGGCCGTTGTGGTGGCTCACCCCCTCCCTCCATCCCTCTTGAAGCCTCCTTGTGCCTCGTAAGCTCCTCCATCTGTCTGCCTGGCTCTCGCGCGTCTCCCTCTCTTCTCTCCACCACGTGGCCTATGGTGGCATTGCCTTCGGGCGACAGGCGGAGAGTGGCGTGGGGTGCATCCATCTCCCTCCTCCGACTGTAAAAATGCATACTGAAAGCCCGTCCCATCAAACATGGGACATTTCGCTAACACAAAAAATTGTTCTCCTTTTCAAATTAGTTTCTAAAATATATTTCGCAATACACATACGTAGTAATGCTGTTTCATGCAACAAAACAGCACCCCACCGCCTGGATTAGGTGGAAAGTTCTCACATAGTTCTCACTTGGAGGTGGTCAGAGACGGGGGACTGGCGGGGACTTGAGTCTACAGAATGCCACTGCTGCCTGTTCTGTTTCTGGCGTTTTGATTACATTTCACGATAGGAGTACCCGAACAGAACAGAACAGAACAGGATGGGACGGGACAGAACAGGACACTCCGGGACTCCACTTAATTACAATTATTTGCATAGACACGTGGACATGTGACAGGGAATGAATGCTGCAACATTATCCATGGATCCATGGACCCATGGACCCATGAATCCATCCATTGTCCACTCGAATGGATGAATGAATGAATGTATATTTACCTGCTGGAATGGTTCGGTTCATGGGCAAAGGGCTCCGCGTAAATGTTGCGAACGGGTGGCACACGTCGTGGCAGTGGCGGCGGCACCGGATTATAGCCATCCATAATGGTATCACAATCGGAGTACTTCATCGATTTCATAGTCATTTTGGTATCGCGCTGCGCCACGTTGCTCTCGTTCGGTTCTGTTCGGTTCGGGTTCGGTTCTCGGTTCTCGTTTTTTCGGTTCCTTCTGTCACTGTTTTCACTGTATTTCAGGGGATTAAAGTAAATGTTTCGTGGTACGTGGCACGTGTGGCGAGTGTGCACTTCACTGACGATTTATGTTGAATATTTAATTTGTTTCGCTCTCCACGTTAATTATGTTGCAATGTTGCGATGACTATTGCATTTATTATTATTATTATTATTAATTACTATTATTGGCCACGTTGCATTTCATTTGCACTCGCACTCGCATGAATCATGAATCATCCGAAAGGGCCTTCCCTCTCTGCACTCCTTCAATGCCACGCCCTCGTCATCGATGAGGCATGCGGCATGGCCCGTGGGGGCCTTGGTGCCATTGCAGCCTCGTAGCCGCCACCTGGAGCTGAAAGTATCTCCTCTCCGCCTCCTTTGCAGATCCGATCGGTTCCTTCGAATAGCCTTTCGATATCGATATCGATTTCGATCTCGTTATTCGAACTCCTATTTTCGTGTCGTGTGCTGTAGATCTGTTACATAGTTTTCATTTGGGATCTGGATGGAAATGGAGTCAAATAAATACAAGTTTGCAAAAGATTAGCTGGAGGCTTTCACCAAGCGGTCTCAACTCCTTTTGCGACCTTTCGTTACGCCTTACATTGCCGCATTTCACATTTGGATTTCTAATGTTTTTATAGCTTTGTATCCCTAGTCAATATCGAGCTTACTTTTCACTAAACGTTCCACTGGAATGACGCTATAAGTCTGAATCGAACCCTGTTTAAATTTTAATCAATATCGGCTCCACACTTATGATATTATCACGGGCTTTCGCTTACTCCCCTTCCTTCCCTTTGCTTGCATGATTATCGCGGCTACAGTCGCTGTTTTCGGGCATAAGTGCTTGCCCCGTAACATATTTACCCTAATCTCACATCCCCATCCCCATCCCCATTGCGATTGTCCATATGCGGAGGGAAGCAAAAATCATTCTTGGCTTTCGTTCAAGAATTTTCATGTTCAAATATGAAAACTGGTTTCGGCCATCAGTGAAGAAGAGAAGGAGAGGGGAGCAGAGGCAGAGCCAGA
This sequence comes from Drosophila tristis, assembly GCA_018150885.1. Taxonomy (NCBI): domain Eukaryota; kingdom Metazoa; phylum Arthropoda; class Insecta; order Diptera; family Drosophilidae; genus Drosophila; species Drosophila tristis. The sequence goes on from JAECWT010000125.1 coordinate 496,438, forward strand.
GCCAGAGCCAGAATCAGGGCCAAAGCGAGGGCAGAAACGAGAGCGAGAGCGAGAGCTAGAGCCAGGCAACAAAGCCGCATTTGCTGGACAAACAATCAGAATAAGTGTAGATTCCAGTGTAGATTTTGGTACGAGAGTTCTTGTATCTCGCTGCACACCCAACGCACACACACAGACACACACACACACACACACAACATATTTGTTACAACAATCCCTGCCACTGACACCGCCACAGGCACTGCCTCTGCAACAGTCCGGTTGGACGGACGGACTGCCGGCTGGGCTGGCTGCTTGCCTGGCTGGTTGGCTGGCTGGCTGGCTGGCTGGTGTATCGCTCTAATCACAAAATCCCACCCATGATGTGCGCCACGGTGCGGCGAGCGGCAAGCGGCGTGCGGCACGGACCAAATATTCAACGTCATTGTGTAATATTGGAAAGCACTCGATGGGGCGGAGGGGCACGGGCGCCGACTCCAAACAATTTCGAATGTAATCCGTTATTGTTCGGAGAGGGAGGAGAAAGCCAAGCGGAAAAGATCGAAATGTATCTCGTACAATGGAGAGAATGGAGCAGAGCAACCCGTCTTGGGTTAATGTGGCATAGCCACGGGATTTTCATCTCAAATTAAATTTATGATATGGCAAAAAAAACTGAATAAAACACCGCAGAGCAACGAAAACGAAAAAGACACCTCAAGTGAGCCGCAAAAATTTGCCGATGCCTCGAGACGTCCCGAGATGCAGCGATGCACAGTTGCACATGCAGAGAGCGCCGGAAAACGGTAAAATGGACCTTTGGCTAAGAAGAAATGCGGAAGAGAGCTGCGGAGAAATGTATCGGGGTTTCTTCGTCTTCAACTATCAATGGAAACTCTGTCATTAATCAGACAAAATCCAATATACAGGCAGATAAAGTGTGTGCCGTGTCGGCATGTCTCATATTAATTAACACACAGCAGAGTGAACTGGCACATTCCACAGATATACGTATACTAGGTACATACAGATACTTTTGCACCTAAAAAGCACAGCAGCAGGTCGAAGCGCCTTTCGGCTCATAAGCGAACATAATTTCACGTTCATTAAAATCATTAAAAGTACCGCCCCTAAGATATCCAGTTGCATCACCCTCCGAAAGACAGTTCGTTGGGATGAGATGCCCCCCGAAAGATGATCGAACCGTGACATATGCAAAAAACATTCAGATTAGCCACAAAACATGAGGGAGCGAGTATCGCCGCACAGATGGCGGAGTGTCATCACTGGAATTGGAAGAATTCTTGGCATCGAATTGTGTTATGTATTTCTGGGATATTCCGATATAATGGCCATGATGATATGTTCAGTGTTTATCTGCACTCCGTTGAGTGGGATTACTCGTTTTCGTTTTCTTTAGCTTTCGATTCTAAGCAGATTTTATAAAGATACATTTGGCAGATTCATTTCGCACTCACTTAACGAATATATGTATATGTACATATCTGTATCTTTGAGTAAACCAATCCCATGGATACCCTGTATCTTGAGATACGGTCACATAGTTTTCTTGGAAACTTGTTGAACTTTATTTGTTCTTCAATGTCTTTTTCAGTCCCATGAATGATCGCGCACTGATTCTTTGCTTACGCTCTCTGCCTCTCTCTCTCTCTCTCTCCCAAAATGTGTCTCTCAGATGCAAAATCTGCTTATGGGCTGAAGTCCGGACTCCGGAGCCAGTCCAAAAAGCGGCTCAAACAGCTCCAGATTTAGTGGCCAGCGGCACGAACATGGCCTCCCCACTGTTGCCAGCTATTGAAACATCTTCCCTCTTTCGTTTGGCTTCCAGGTTCGCTGCACTCCACTCCATTCCACGGCCTACGCAAAAAATGCAGCGCGAAAATGAGGCAGGAACAGAGAGCCAGTGCCAGTACCCGTACCCTCTCTCTGCAGATCATTAAGGTTTTCCCTTCTGCTCTCTCCCGTTAGAGAAAAAAAAATGTTTTGCTTTGTGTCGCAAATCATGTAGCACGCCCCTCTGCCCCGCTTCAATGCCCACAACTCCTGCTTGCGCTCTTCCCCCTCTCTCCTCTGCCGCACACTTCTCCTTCTGTTCTGGTCGCCTGCTCCCCCACACACCAACCGAACTCCTGCCTGCCCCAAAATGCTACCAAACGAGTTCGCAGCCAGTTGCAACAAGTTTTCAGCATATCGATAGGATGCAACAGACACACAAAAATCAGCAGCAGCTTAAATGGGGAATAGACTGGAGACTGGAGACTGAAGCTGGAGCTGGAGACTGGAGCTGGAGACTGGATACTGGAGACTGAAACTCTAAACGGGAACGAAAACTTAAACTAAAACGAGTCGTAGAGTGACGGGTACGTGGGACAGGTCTGGACCGGACACTGCAATACCCGGACCCGGTGGTACCCAATCACATTTGATACCTATGTACGTATGTGCAATGCACATTGTGCACACATATGTTATCTCTCTCTCTCCCTTTCTGGAGACTGGAACTGCGCTTGACACTTTGACTGAATCTCTGGAATTTAAGTCTCTTCTGGAGACTGGAACTTGGACTGCATTGACTGATATTGAGAATCGAGAGGGAAGAATGGGTGGCAGGGGTATTGGGGCATTGGGCAAAACTGGTTTCCCCCACAGAAGACCGAAACGAGCCGCAGCTCAAACGGGGACTTGGCTGGAGACTGGAATTAAGCCTGACACCGCCGACACTGGCAGGAGGGAGGAGGAAGGAGGAAGGCATGCAGCATGCAGCATGCAGCATGGGGCAGAAACTGGTTTCCCAGCCACTCTCTGATTCGGAAACTCATCCGATATCCCCCTTTAAAATGTCAACGGCTAAATGTAATTAAAATTGATTTTATTTCCTTACGAAAACTCAACATAAAACAATTAAATGGCGTCTAACCCGAATTTAGGGGCACCGCTCTCCTCTTTCCCTCCCTTGCCAACCCGATCCCATCCCTTCCCATCATGCCACTCGCCGCAACAATTTGTGTCAACAATTTTGATTATTTATAAATAGTAGAGGATCCGAGTCCGAGGGCCCAGCGATTGCTGTGTGGGGTGGTGTGTCATTAGCAGGCCGACAGAGTGAGAAAAGTTTTCGGGGCACAACATTTGCCACAAATGTCAGAAATAATCATGATGGCCAACACGGCATTTCATTTAACAACATGAGGAGGGACACCCCCTCCTCCTGCTTCTCCTGCTCCTCCTCTACTCCACTGGGAAGGCGACACGCAGACAGAGAGACAGCCAACAAGCCAAAGGGTTACCCAACAACATTTTTATGTGTCTGCTGAAGGAGTGGAGTGGAGTGGAATGGTGTGGTGTGGTGTGGCGTGGTGTCGTTTCCAAAAAATGTTTTCAGTTTTTACGAGTGGGAAGTGCGTGCCGCATAGTGGAGTGGAGTGGAGAAACTGTGACCGAGATGAGATGATTCCCGAGTTGAGGGACCGAATAATTAAGGCAGCAGATGCGATGGCTGCGATGGCTGCGATGGATGCGGATTGGCCACCAGAAAAGGGGGGACGACTTTGATTTCGGGCCAAAGCTAATTGGCCAAAAGGGGCAACCATTGGGTGGAGAGTGTCACAACTGCGGTGACAAGATCATGATGCCACAAACAGCTGCAGAGAGCGCTCGCTCATCCCAGTTCCACGAAAGATCACTCAAAATAATCATCGTGGGAGTCATGGAATGGAGGCACTGGGGGGACTGCAACGCTCACTCCAAGCCTAAGCCCGCGTCACGATCGTTTTCGTTTTTTTGGGATTGGAAATGGGAACCGAATCTACTTTTGAGGGAAACTTTGGCAGCCACTTGAACACTCAATCGAATTCGATATCGAGCTCGGAAACGATTATTGGATGGAGACCGCTGAGGAAACACCAAAGTTCATTTAATATATCATTTGAAATCAGTGAATATCACTGCTCACATATATATTATGTTTAAGTTTAATCTATGGCTGCAGCTGAACATTTATGGCATATTCCAGCTCGAAAATGAAAAACGATCTGTCGAGCCGATCTGTCGCTAGCTGTGTGGCTCCTGAGGGCGGGATATCTGGCACGCAACGATCCTCACTGGCACTGAGGCACATGATCACACAGAAAGTTGCCTTCGACTCGCCTCGATCTCCCCGTCGCCCAATCTCCTCCTCTCACATAAATTAACGCCCCTGTCATAAGTGCGAGTGCGCTGCTTGGTGTGTGCGCAGTGCGCAGTGCATTTCAAGGTCTGGTTTCCCTTTGGGGCGAACCGAGCCGAACCGAGCACACGCACGCGTTGCCCCACAGGGCCCCCTTTGCCGCTTTTTGTTTAAATATTTTGCGTGCCTCGAGACTTGTGGTGCAATCGCAGCCGAGAGTGGGGAATGCCTCCCCGACTCGGGACGACTGGCATTTATTTGTCTTGAAAGTTTTATTGCATCTAAATTTATGACTTTTGTCGCTTGTTCGTTCCCTGGTTTCCCGCTCCTCGAATGTGCAACTCAATGCTGGTGTCGTGGATCGTGGTTCGGGGTTCGGGTACTGCATCGGAAAAGGAGATCCCACCGTTCACACCTACATAATTACAAGGAAGATACTGCTCTCGGAAAAATGGGAAATCGGGGAGTACATGTGCTATGTACTCCACCCTAGTGTGGTCATTCGGGGATCTATCTATCTAACAATACTTCCCCGCAGTGCACTAGTGGAAGCCACACAGTTGCCAGCAAAGGATTTCCTTTGTGTTTGTCTCGGATGCTGTTTCTGGTTTCGATTATAAACCCCTGTTCAAAAGCGGCTGCCGCCCTGCAACGCCGCTGCTGCTGCTGCTGCTGCTAATTGTGACTGTGATAATGATTACGATGGTGGAAAGTTTCGCACGGGCGGCAGGACAGCAGCACATAATGCGCCTGCCTGCAAATGTGTTTATCGTCAGAGGCAGCAGAATGTGTCAGAACTTTTTGGTCCTGTCACGAGACCGTGTCGAGAGAGAGGGCAGGGGGAGCAGCCTTCCCCCGATAGCTTATCAGGGGACGTGGCACTCACAGGGAACACGTTCCAGCGGCTCTTTCCCTTTCAAAATGAGATTAAAATCTTTCAGGAAATTTTATAAACTTGAAAAATGTGCGTCAAGTCAACCAAACAAAATAAGTTCGCTGTACAAATATCCGATAGGGGACAATACATACATACATACATATGCACATATGTATGTATATAAACTGTTTTCTGTGGATCAAGAATATGTGAATATATTGGGGTATCCAGCACCTGATCAAAGTCCGCAGAAGATGGCAAAGAGAAGCGGGAAAGCTTCGCCAAAAGTGGATGGTAAGGGTGGCAAGGGGGGTGTGGTTCTTCTGTGGGAAATGTTGATATTTATTGAAAGCAGAGAATAGAAACGAAACGAAACACAACAAAGTTTTGAGCCGCCACCGCGTGCCGACTCTTCGCTGCCCTCCCATTCCCACCCATTTCATCTGCCCGTTTCTCCATCCCATTCGCCGCTTTTTATTGTAAGAGGGAGCAGGAATGAGAGAGGGAGAAAGAGAGCGAATAAATAAAGAAAAAAGTAAAGTAACGCAAAGTCAAGTCAAGTAAAGTGCACAACGACGGCTGGGGGGACACGCGACAGACGCGACTGACGACACGACGGGAATGAGATACACATAAGCTTGCATAGACATCATAAAAAAGTTAAGCTCAAGATACGAGAGAAGAAGACACAAAGATACACACACACATACACACATGGACAGGGTACACGGATACACGGATACACGTATGGGTGCTCAACAAAAGAGCAATTTGTTATTTAATGAAACTGAAAATGAAATAAACTCAAAGGCAAAGGCAAAGGCAGACGGCAGAGGCAGCAGAAAAAAAGAAAAAATGTATCTGTAAGATGAAAGCATTAACACAGACAGAATGCTAATATCATATGCACACACACACACACACAGAGAGAGGCGGCAAGGGGCATGGGGCATGTGGCATGGACTTCATGGAAATCCAACAACAGAATCAGAGCCTAAAAAACCGAAACCTAAACCGAATCCGAATCCGAGGCCGAGGCAGAAACTGTCGTGTCTCTTGATTATTATCGGAGCAGCGGCTCTGAGCAGGAGAGCAGGAGAGGAGGAGAGATGGAGAGGGCCTCGACTTGGCCTTAGTCGCAGATACATGCATACACACATATTTGTAGCTGTATCTTTTGCATTAACACAGTGGAAAAGTAGCAAGACCGAGCGAATAAAGTTAAGCTAATAAAGCAGAGCGCCGAGAATTCGGTTGTTGGTGGGGGGAGGGGAAATTAGGAGAAATGGGGAACAATTGGTTTGGGGATAAGTGAAAACTGGTGTAGTGAAATTTCTGTGTTCCAGAGAAACGCGAAGGGAACAGATACAAAGCAGAGGGGGGACAGCCATCTGGCATTTGGTTTACGGTTTATTCCCGCGAGGGGAAATCTAAAATAAGTTAATGCAGGATTCGATTATGGCAGGATAAAAGGAATACACTCGTAGTATCCATTTTGTAACCATCGAAGTACCCGATCAGTGGAAACCTTGGTACTTGGCTGCACCCCTCAGTGCAATGGCATTCAATCTGCAGATTTTAATATTCTTTTTAACAACAGCCGAAAAAAGGCACTTGCAGATATAATATATTATAGAAAGGAAGGGAAATGTACAGGATAGTTTCTCTATTCCCACGACTCGAAACACTCGACAGACATTTTCGAAGATATTCCCACTCGAAGAGCGTATCGATGATTTCGGGCTGGCTTGAACTTCCTCTTGGGGCTGCCCATCAAAATGGGAGACTGAGTGAGTGACAGCTTGTTGGCTTGTTACTCGTAAATGTATCTGCGCATCTACCTACGTCGCCCGCCCAACGGCAGGGCCAAGCCCCAACTTTGATGATCATCGGAAAACCCTTTTCTGCTCGTCTGTTGTTTTCCCTCCCACACGCCACAAATCCCAGTGCAGTGGTAAGAGCGTAGCATTTATTTGTCGCTTCAGCAGACACAGAAATTGGATGAATCCCCGAGACATGGGACCCCAGAAAACGTTCCGCTTCAGTGCATCATTGCTGTGTTGCATTTTAACAAGCCGTTTGCCCCAAGACTCAGAAGTCTTCGGAGGTGAAAATGGAGTCGGGGCGGAGGCAACAGCAGCAACAGCAAGATGATTGCCACACACACACGGATCGTTAACGGGGCTGCCACAAAAGGGCATGGGATCCCAGGGGATTGGGGATTGGGGTTTGGGGTTTGGGGTTTGGGGAAACACAAAGTATATGTATCTTATAAATCTGATCGGCTTATCGCCGTCGATCGTTTTGCATTCGAAATGAGATTCAATCTGGGCCCGAGAGATGAGTGGGCGGGCATGCATCTGCCTCTGCCTCTGCCTCTGCATCTGCATCTGTGTCCGGATCTGTGTCCGCATCTATATTTCCATCTGCGTATCCATCCACAGGCGACCGCCTGCGAAACGTTTTACACTCAATAAAGGCGTCAAGAGCGCCATAAAAATTATCACAGACACAACGCAGCAACATGCCACACAAACAGCACACAAAGCACATTAAATAAGTTGCATGGTAAATAAAACAAAACAGGCACCGAGGAAATTACACAGAAGAGTATATGGGGAGAACCCTTTGGCAGCTGCAGATACTCCAGTTGTTTTCGGATATGAAACAGATACATAAACATATTGAATCTTGTGGGGATCTTGCACGCGTGGGTCCCAGGCATTAGCTCAGCAAACCGAGTACCAGCCGCATTAGAGCACAATTAAACCAAAGAAACATAACGTATAACGTACAAAGTATCTGATATACACACACACATATGCGTGTGTGGGGGCAGGGTGTTGGGAACAGGGGTGTTGATTGGCATGTTCGGGTGTCGGAGTGTCGGAGAGTTCATCGTGGCACTTGCCAGCAGCGCAATTAGGCGGCCATTGCACTGTGCCTCCTGTCTCCTTTTGGGGCACTTTTCCCTCCGGGGTCTGAATCTTTTTTGGGCTGAGAGATGAAATTTGTATCAGAGGCTGATTCCCATTCGCACTTTTGCTATTTTGCTATTTTCAATGAATGGAGCTGCGGCTACGAATGGGAAGGCGAATGCGAGTGCGACGCGACTGCGTGCCTCTTGACAAACGTGCAACAATAATTGGCACAGGGCCAGGGATATTCCAAGTCCATTGATGAAAAGCAGGCAGCGGCAAGCTGCGGCAGCACAAAGATACAGTAAGAGATCCGCCAGATACATAGATACACGCAGATCTGGCAGATACATAGCAGTGCTTAACCCACAGCAGCTCATTCGCTGACGCGTTTTTCCTCGATTTAAATTTAGCCACTTGAATTTCCGCCGCTTACTTTTTTACGATGCATGCCCCTGCCTCCATGCCACCATGCCGCCGTGCCTCCATGCCCCTTCCCCGCTCCCCCTTTCCTGGGGTGAAAATGTTTACAAAATATAAATAAAAGCATAAAATATTTTGTCGACTTCCGCTCGTAATCACCAATTAGTGATGCCAAACTGACAAATAATCTTACACCAGAGACGCAGCAGCTTGTGGCCGCTGGACAGCAGATGCACGAGTGGATCAGTGGCATGTGCCATTGGGCATGGGGCATGGGCATGGGGCATAGGGGAGTTGATATATTTGTAATAAATTGCCAAAGTCAGTTCCCAAAAGTTGGGTCACACTTACATCATTAGTCAACGGGCGGGCGATTCCCACTAAATTCAGATGAAGACACACAGCATCTAGATTCAGATACACACACACAGGCGTAGATACGGTAATAAGATACTGACAAACAGTTCCGAGCAGCGTTGGGGCATTGTCAAATCTACCGAATCGAAGTGTATTCAAGGGAACGCGGCTGGAGGGGTGGGAGGGCCTTCCCGCCCATTGCAAAATAGTTCGTTGCTTCTAGCTTTAATAATAATATGATCCGAGCCAGATTCGGCCATCTGGTACTGCGTGTTCCCTGCCTTTTTCCCTGACGCCGAACGGACGGATTGCTGCCACGCCAAAACGCATTCGAAAACTGCTGAGACTGAAGCAACTTTTGCCATTTGCTTCGTGTTTGCATTTCGCTCCATTTTGCGTCTGCCACTTTCGGGTTTCGCACTTCGATTGCCCCGCCCCCAAGCCACAGACCCACCTCGTCCGCATGCACCTCATTCATGCCACACCTCATCTGCCCCATCGGCCACTATAATACGAGTATATATGTATGTGCACATGTACATATGTATAAAGAGACGCTGACCAATCAATCGATTTGTGTCTCCCTTTCGGGGCTTCTCCTCCCTTGTGGCAGGGCAGGGCTTTCCACGGAAAAAGATCAAAGAAAACCAAAGCGAAAACGCTTGGGAAATGAGCTCAAGTGTTTTGGCTCCTCTTTGGTTTCGTCGCTGCCGCTGCCGTTGCCGTTGCCTTTGCCTTCGCTTTGATTTTTAGAGTGCCCCGCCTATCCCCTATCCCCTATCCTCAATCCGCAACACCCAATCCCCAATCCCCAACCACAGGCCTCAATCCCCCGACCAATCCCAAGGAAAACCCAAAGCACAACCCAAAAACCAAATTGGCTTTCTCTTGACATTTCATTGGATTTTAATTCGCCGCGTGTTCTAGTTTCCATTTTCACTCCTTGCGTCATGGCGCGGTTCGGCGTGGGGCATAGATTAATGAAGATTTTCTCTAGTCAGTTCAGCGCACAAATTCCATTGATTGATGTCTTTACACACTGCTCCTTCGCCTCTGTCACACTTCAGCTAGAAGTTTTCCCCGTGCAAGCTGACGGGGGAAATTCCCTAAGCTGCCCGCAAAAGTCATGTCTGTGGGGCGTTTGTTGTGGGCTGCTGCACCGCCAGATACGAGTGTCTACGAGTACGAGTATGGCCATGAAAATCTTTTAATTATCGTGTTAGAACAACAGTTAATCGAGTGATCGATAACTAGCCAACTAAACTATCAATACATTGCGAATGTTCACGAAGCAATTAAATTACCAATAATTCCCCGAATGCTATTCAACCGAAAATCGAATTATATTTACTATATGTTTCAGATGCTATAGCTACTACAGATATATGTGCGATATGTGCAGCCCACCCACACAATCGATGATGCCGCAAAGGGATGTACGAACAAATTGGCAGGAACCGCAGAAACAGGCAGAAATTCGGTTTTTGGGAAACAAGAAAACACTCGATGGAAATTAAAGCAATTTCCTGTGGCAATTTGAAGATGGTAAATTAAAATACAAACGACAAACGAGTCAAAGATACTCTATCCACAGATACACAGGCACACAGATACACAGATACACAGGCACACAGAGGCAGACGACAGATGACTGCGTCGGATGCTAAGACCGCCATTCATAGATATTTAATTAGCAGAGTGCCAGGCGCTAGAGAGAAAGGGAGACGGAGATTGTAAATTGGCAATAATCTCAAACCGAATCTGTAGCTGTGTAGCTGTGTATCTGTATATGTATCTGTAGCCGCAGCAGTACAGTGTCATCCGCAAAACCGAAAAACGTCAAGAAACAGCAACAGCGACAACAAAGTAAATGAAGATGAGCACTTCCTGCAACAAAAGCGACAACAACAACAAGGAGCTGTGGCACAGCGAGCGCAGAGTGGAGAGAGTGCAGAGAGTGCAGAGAGAGGCAAGGGGCTGCACATGGAGAAGTATCTGTGGCACACACGAAACATTTTTAATCGAGTGCAACGCCATGAATGGAGCAGAGCAGCAGCAGCAGCGGCAGTGGCAGCGGCAGTACATGCTGAAGAGGAGGCCTCTCATTTGTTTGTTTAAACAGAGATTGCAAGTGTATGCGTGTGTGTCCCACAGCTACGGATACATATGCATATGCAGATACATTTACAGATACATTTACAGATACATTTACAGATACATTCGCGGCTCTTGTATCTTTTATACGAATGAGTTAAATGCTATGCTCGAGTTGAGTGAGTGATGCATCCCAGGGCGCATCCGTAAGATAAACAGTCGCAGCACGCAACGTTTAACTTTTCATTTGCCAGCCAGCCATTCAGCATATGTATCTGTGCATTTGTGCATCTGTGCATCTGTTGCGTGGTGCTGCGGGTGGGTGCTGCGGTCTGCTCGCTGCAAAGGTCACGGGCACGCTCCGTTGCATTTCGGCCGCAAAAATATTCTAAAAAATTGAACAAACCATTTAAGACATTTACGAAAGCCAAAAGGGAATCTGTGCCAGCAGATAATTAAAGTTGCATCAGAAAGATGCAACTCTCAAATATTGAACCACTTTTAAAGTATATTTTCTCATAAAGAACTTCCTCAATAATGAATCAAATATTTACACACGAAAAATGAAGCAAAGAAGAAGTTGAATCCAAGACTGGGACTGGGACTGGAGCTGGGACTGAGGCAAAGATGAAACTTTTGTATCTTTTGTTGGGTGCGAGAGTATCTTTTTCTGTGGAAACTTAAATTCGGGGCTAAGCCAATAAGAGGGGAACGTTGGGTTGTTGGCTGAGGGGGGTGATGGGGTTTTCATTTCTGTGTTAAGAGAACCCTCAAATTTCCAAATGATTTAACTTGCCACTTCAATCGTCATCGTCAGTGGAGGGCGCTCGGAGGGAGAGACTAACTCATAAACTGCTGAGAGTGAAGATACTTCAAATGAATGTGCGTGATGGGCCGAGGCGGAGGAGCGGAACCCGAAAAGATCCACAGCGGGGAGAGTGGGGATAATGCGACTTAAGACGAGCAAAAGTCATTGAGAAATTGCGTTGGCAGCAGAGAGGGAGGAAGGGGAAGGGGAAGGAACACATCCACATCACAATGCAAGAGTGTAAGTGGATTGTGGGTTGTGGATTGTGGGGTGTGGGGTGTGGAATGTGGAATGTGGATTGTGGATTGTAGGTGTGTGCAAGTTAGGCCTCCTTTTACCTCTGCCGCTTTGTTTCTGTGAGTCTCTGATTCTCTGATTCGAATAAACGTATAAATTCGGTCAGGCGAAACCTCATACTCAATTGAAGCCAATTGAAGCTAATCATTTGCTATTTAAATACGGGGGGCAACACACTGCGAGGAGACCCCGAGACAGACTCCAGCTGAGATGCGGATACTGCAATAGATACAAAGATACATATGGGAATGGTGATGGCAATGGTAATGGTAATGGTACTGGGAAATGGTCTACCATTTGAGGGGCTTTTGTCCGCAGATCATAGACCCAAAAACTCAAAATTATCATGATATCATGAGGGAAAAGCAGAGCTTATTCGAGTGCCACTCCACTGGGACATGGGACACTCGAGCATAGGGGCTTCGGGGCTGCGGGGCCCTAACCTTCTCGCAACAGAAAACAAAACATTCGAATGTCACGCGGAAGTACTGGAAATGTGATCACCCTCTCTGACTGATGGAGTATCGGAGCAGTGGGAGGGAGGGGTTGCGGGGGGTTGCCTGAAAGGAACTCTACAACAATCCCAAGCAAACTCGTAATGCGGACTTAAAGCTGGAACGAGGCCTGTTAGGTGTTTGTTTGGTGAAGTTCCACTTGCACAGTTCGAATGATTAAAATAAATTTATTGTGGAAATATTGTGATATGCATTATATTCAACATTTTCTTCTGCATTTCGTTCCATCGTTTTCCCTTTCAACATTCTATATCTATCTCTGTATTTCATTTTATTGCTCTACATTCTTCCATCATTTCTCCTTTTGCACTTTCGTCTGCCTCTTCTGGAATCTATGCTGAATCTTTGCAGCTTCTTGTTTGCACACCCTTTAATATCCCAAAACATTCCTGTTCCCGTTAAGCTCCAGTCGGATATGAGCCAGCCTAGCCCGTCGCAAAAATGTATCTCACAGATATATGTATATGCACATATCTGTTGGATACATTTCTGCGAGGGGGAACAGCATTTTCTTGGCTCGTTGCATCGAAACTTTTTCGGGTCTTATGAAATATTGTGATGTGTGAAAGAACGAGAAGAACGAGAGAAGTATTTCTCCTCCCTCTCTCCAGCTACTGTCTCTCTTTCTCTGCCACAGATGGTTGCATGAATGGGGAGACGGCATGAGAGGGTCGTCGTCTCTGCCACAGTATCCAGCTTCGAGTCTGGCGTTTTTGTTGCCTGCCAAATTGAGAATCGCATTGGCACGCGTCCGCAATGCATTTGACCTCGTTTTTGTGCTAAGCCATGTTTCTGCCACATGCCACAACCCCCCTCTCTCTCCTCGTCCCCATCGTCAGCCCCTTGCAGCATTCCCCCTTTCTTCTTGGTGGAAATTCTGGCAAGCAACACACAGCGCAAGAGTCGCAAGGAGGGGCGAAGAGCTGTGCCTGGTGGAAGGTTGAAAGCATTAAATTATTTTTTATGCGCAAATTATTTAAGTTTAAGCACAAGTTTTGCAAAATAGGAACATTAAGCCAGCGCTGATTCATCCACTGAGAGAAACGAACCCGAATCCCCAATAGCGCAAAATTACTCCAAAGTAAAAAGAATGCCTCTCCGAGCACGTTTGCGTCCCTCCTTTGTATGCCCACGCGACATGCAGCAGCGCCCATTGTTCAGTTGGTCCCTGCAAGTGTGCCTCTGACTTCAGTGCTCTAATATCCCCGGAGTTCCCATCTCTTTTTTGAGGCATACTTTCCCTATCTTCGGAAGCATTATTGCATGGACGATTGAATGGGTGGGCAAAAAAGGCATCTTCCATCTGCCGATTCCCCCAGTGTATCCTTTATAGATATGCATCTGCATCTGTATCTGTGTGTGTGTGTGTGTGTGCGGCTCTCTGCTCTGCTCATTATTTGTGTGGAAAAAATGATGGGAGCTTGCATTTTTGGCGCTCGAACGACGGCTGGTTCTTGGCGCTTGGCGCTTGGCGCTTGGCTCTTGGCGCTAGTCGCTAGCCGCTTGGCTGATGGCCATCGCAAACAAAACCATTAACTGGGAGTCGATTGGGAGGTTTCTCCAGAAGAGAGAGGCTAAGGACTCCCATGGATAAATTGACTCTTTAGCTTTTGGTTTCAGCCGTATTGCACCCCCTTCTGGAAAATGCATTGATGCGTTGCATTTGCTATTCCTGTGATTTTCATTATTTTTTTTTGTTTTTTGGTTTCATGCGAAAAGTTTTCAATTGCTCTGGCGTCACTTTTTGATTGCTTTGATGTGTTTTTCTCGCACATTTCCCCAGCCTCAATTCATGACAAAAGTTTTTCGGCGCACAAACACACAGACACAGCTTGGGGTGGGTGGGGGGATGAAAGTTTTCCCGGGAAAAACGGATGAGGAGAAGGTTTTTGCGGACAGACAAAAGCTGAGAACTTTTGCTTTGATTTTCAAACATCTTCCATCCTTCCATGGCAGCAACCGCCCAACGCATCTGCCGATGCATTTTTCTTCCTTCTTTTGGGTTTTTGCATTTGCCCCTCTATCTCTGCATCTGTCTACTCACTCTCTCTCTCTCTCTCTCTCCCTATTTCTCTCTCTTATGTTATCCTTGGGATGACAGAAAAATGAAAGTTTAATGCGTTTGCCAAATACAATTTTCACAATCTTTTTTCCACACAACGAATGTTTTTTCTTAGTTGAATTTTAGTTTTCGGGTAAAATTGAGTTTTACCCAATTCGCGAGTTTCCTTTTGATATCCACATCTCTCTCTTTCTCTCCCTCTCCCTTCTATCTATTTCTTATACACAAATATTTTGTTGGCCGGAAAATGTGTGCGTCTGTGCGGAAATTGCATTTTTTCACCCTTTTTCCCACATTTTGTCCCCCCGTCCCGCCCCCTCCAGCCAACCCTTCCCAACATTCCCTTTTTCTTTTAATCTGTGAGCGCATTAAAGAACAAGAGGGCAAGGGTTAAGGGTCAAGGGGCAGGATAAAGTCTGGCCTAAGTGCAAGTTTTGAATGCTTTAAATCGCCTACACCACGAGCATTAAAAGAGAAAGACCGATGAGCACTTAAGAGCGGAAAATTAATATGCAAACTGCTGTCCATCTTTCTTTCCTTCTCCAGTTTCTTTCCCATATTCTCAAGTTCAGATTTTCCCCAGTGCTATATGTTTCTTTATTGAAAATGTTTGATTGGCGAACGCCAGGTAGAGGCTGACGGAGGGGATGGATGTCCCACCCAAGGCATCCACTGGCCGGGCTCCAGATGGCCCCGAGATTCGCCTCAAGAGGAAAATGTAGGGAGGGAGGCGGGAATTAGCCAACCCGCGTGGCTATTAGCAGAGAGAAACAAACTCAAATGCGAAACGCAAAGCGAAAGAGACAAGGAGAAAGAGAAATAGAAATACACAAAAATAAAATAGGGGAAGGACATTTTAATCTACAAATGGAATTTCCCTACATGGACGAAAAAAACATCACGGGGTAAATTAATTTTAATTGCCGCCCGGGCGGCCTTACGACTTGTTTACATTTGGGGCACCACACAGGATACGCAGGACACCCAGGGCATCGGTCAGGACACCCGAGAGGACAGAATACACGTCATGGAAGGCAATCGGTGAGAAGGGAGAGGAGAGGGGAGATACCCAAGCCCCTGGGCGACGAATTTGTTGCCTGTCAAATAAAACAAGACGCATCAAATTATTTCAAATTTATCGCGCACTGTGCCTCCGCCTATCCGTCTATCCGTCTATCCAGATCCTGCAACGATGATCAGGGGTCCTGCCAGCGGCAGCTGCTGCTCTGCTGCTCGACGGAATCAACCCTCCTCTCCCTCAAATGACACACAGCCCTCTGTGGAGAACGAGCCATTGAAATGTTCGTCCATCCAATGCGGTCTGTATCTACGAGTATGCATGTATCTATGTATCTATGCATCTATGAATCTATGTATCCCAGGTAGAGCAATAGACAGAGGGGAGTGAGGAGAAGGAGAAGGCACATATTAAGCCACAGATTCGTACCGCAAAATGACAGGCCACAACAATTAATGGCCATCCATTCCAGAGGAGTATCTTGGTATCTGTGCTCGTATTCACAGAAATGATATTTTGACACGCAGCTGAGCTAAAACCAGCAATTAAAACACCCAAAAGATACACAATGCCACAGATGAATGTATGTATGTACGTATGTACGTATGTATGTAGCTCCAGTGCGCCAATGCCAATCGTTTCGTTTTTGCAATTGTGGGTTAATGGCACTTTAAACTTCGGCACAGGAAGTGTATCTCATGAATGCCTGTGCGAATGGCAGCAGAAACTATTGGAGTAACTTTGATTCATATTTGGCACGCAACAAACCCATTTGCTGCTCTGCGAGTCTGAGTTGACTCGCAAACAACTCCAATATAAAATATTTCTGATGCTGAAATATCTTTTGAGATTTTCTTGTTTTTTTTTTTGTATTTTTGTTTCTTGTATTTCATTCCTCTGCAGACGGAGGCGGGTTCCCAACTATAAATCATATGGTTTCTGTGCTGCAAAACAGAGCTTAAAATGCAATTTACTTTTCGATGTAATTAACTGGGTGACTCAGAGAAGGCCTGCCTGCTCCCTGCTCCCTGTGCACCTTCCTTTGGTTGTGCGAAGCCCCACAGAGAGAGAGAAAAGATGGGAGCGGAGACTCCTCTCTGAGCGGAAAAAAAAAGACGAAAGAATACAAAAGCGTCGACTGATTTTTATCAACTAACCAAGCGAAACGCAGACAAACACTTCCTAAATCACTTGAATCCCCGTCTCCCCCGGCACTGCCATTCCCACTCCAATTCCCATTCGCATCCCAACGATACACCCCGCCCCCCCGCCGCCACACCAAAGACAAACCACCCAACAGCAATCAAACAGAAGGGAGCGCTTCCTGTGGCACATAAAACCTACATTATTTAATTTGTTCTCTCTTTCTCTCTCTCGCTATCTCTCTCTCATTGTATGGGAGACCCCTGGACGGACGCCCTTATCGGAATCGTCGATGGCGTCCATGGCGTCCATGGCAGCTTAGAATCCCAAAAAATTATGAAACACTTTCGTTGGGTCTTTCTCTCTTTCCCTCTTCCTCTCTTTCTCCTTCTCTCAATCTCTCTCCATCTATTTGTTTGTATTGATTTAATTTCTTTTGCCATTCGGTGTGCCACATCGCGTGCACACGATGGAGCTGGAAATTGGAAACAAAAAATAGATCTCTGGAGATCTGAAATAAGGTTTACAATGATCCCACCGGCGATCCCGCTTGTTACCTCTTACCTGTTAGCTTTCAAGATTCGAGTTTATGGCTGGATTTTTTGCTTGTACCAAAAGCTGGTTGGAAGCATTTACGGGATACTCTGCGATTCAATCAAAATTTCGTGGGGCCCAAACTTATGATATCCAACTTTTGTGTGCATAGCCCCCCTCTGAGAAAAGTTGGGGAAAGGGGGCAACGCGCCGTGCCGCTCCGTGGCACGCCACCCGTATGAAGTCAAACGCTTTTCATCGGAAAAGTGGAAATGAAAATGGCCAAAAACCAGGAGCCAGGAGCCTGGAGCCAGAAGCTAGAAGGAGGGACTTCAAGAAGGTGCGACAGGAATAATAAATATTCAGTTTAAGTAAATGGGCTTTTATCGCGCATCTCTGGGGTGCCATAATTTGCCATTTTTCCGAGGCCTGCCTCTTTCTGCGCTCTTGGCTGTCTACCATCTGCCGGTCGTTCTATTTTTCTCTTTTCTGCGCCTTTCCTTTGGAATTTTGTTTAGGGAACTGCTCTGTTGGCTGTAATTGATTCAACAAAACGGCAGCAAAGACAAAGGTGAAAAAAGAAAGTGTGGGAGAGCGCGGGAAAGCGCCCTCGTCGTCACACAGTGGGGCCTCAGCCGAAAAAAGGTGGCAAAAGTAAAGGAATTTAATGAGCGCTTAGGATTAATAAATATACTCCTATAACTTAAAAAAGAAAAAGGTTTTTCGTGCACGGTGAGGACAGAAAAGTTGACCGAACGATATATTTTTGGAAAGTCAAGTCAAGTTTCAGCCATCAGACATGGGAGAACTCAAAATAAATCATAGAAATGTTAATTCATTAAAATGTTGTCGAAATTACAAAACAAAAATAAACGTTTGTGTTTGTTCAGAAGTTATTAATTTAGCGAACTGAAATTGCCGAAGGCCCCACTGTGCGTCGGCCAAGACAATTATACGCACAAAATATATTCCAGCCATAAATATGCGAATTGCGCGATTGTGTGTGTGTGGTGTGTTCTTGGGCGGGAAATAAAAATAAAAATTATCAAAACCAAAGTCACGCTTCCACCCCATAAAAAATTACCAGAAGAAAAGGAGGAAAATCAGTTCGGGAGCCACATTTAGCTCTCATTTTGTTTCATACATTTTAAGAAACAATAAACCAACGGCCCATAAAACACAAAAGCCACCAAATGAAAATGATTTAAGGTCAGGCCACCCAATGCCAGGCCGACGAGTATTTGCTTTTAGCGCAAAATTTAACAAAAATAATTGCAGCGTTTTGTGTTTTATTTATGGGAGAATCTGAAGCTGGAGCCGGGCCCTTCCTTCTATCGCAAGGCAATCAAAAGTTGAGAGACAGTCCTTCCTAACGAAGAAGAACAGTGCTGTGCAGTTAGTCTGTACAATTGTTGTATTCCAATTCCAAGAGGCTGCATAAGGAACAAATTCCCATTCCAATATGAGATAGAAGCTCTTAAGGTTAAAAATTGTTTCAGTGTGAAACAATTTATTGAGCTCTTATTCGCTAATTAACTTAGCCAGCTGAAATAGGCAAGGGCCCCACTGTGCGAAATGCATGCACATGCATGCCCAGACGAAGCCGTCGGGCAGCGGGCTCGCGGTCAGAGACGAAGCAAAGCCGAAAAGAGAGCCCGCGCGCTCTCTCTGTACAGGGGACGTAGCGATAAGCCCCGGCATAGAACCGGTTTCGGTCGCTCATGCAGCCTCTTCTGGTATTGTATTCTTTGGCATAGCGGAACATTACAGTGCTTCGGAACACTGAGAAGCTTGACAACTTGACAGTATATGGCAGGCTAATAAGGAACTATAATTGCATTAAGCTTAGCTTTCTTTTCCATTCAATTAGCTGTTCAAAATGTAGGAGGAGCAGCAGGAACAGGAACTCAAGCAAAGCTATTGGCTCCTTGCAACTAAGAACTTCCATTAGCGTGAAGTTTGGCAACAAATTTGGCGTCCATCCCCACAGATGGAAAACAAAACAGAATGCAGCACAACGCGCAATGCTATTTAATGAGTTTTCACGCAGAAAAAGCTTTTTCTTGTCTCGCTGGCTTTAAATCCTATGCTCCAGTTTTTTTACCAGTTGTTTCAGCGTGAAAAATTTAATTATGCTACCTGCATTTTTCTGTGCAACGTCCTGGGGCACACACACTTGACTCCTGGAGTGGCACCTCGCACTTGGGGTGCAGTGCCTTCTGCCACCCTGCCGCCCTGCCACTTGAATCTTAAATGCTAAAATGCCTCTGCCCCTTCCTCCGCTCCTGTTCTCGAGTCTCTCCCTTATGGCAAAGCAAATTAGCCCGATGCTCCTTATGCAGCATCCATCCATTCCTTCTTCCATTTCCCTGCAAGACCACATCTTTCAAGTATTATTTTTCCACCTCTCCTAAGCTATCTTCAACAGGTCTCTCGTGCAACAGAATTATAAAAATTTAATTTTCAATTTGAATTTTGGTTTGGATTTCCTCTCAAGTGTTTTCTATCGCTTACGAGTAATGGCAAATGAGGAAAACTCTTTATGTTTCTGTCTTTTGATTCAAGATTTACGACCCATCCCCCCATCGATTGTCGCCACGCTCCAATTCATTTGAAAACGATTTGTGGCGATTTATTGTTTCTGGAAACTGGAAAACTTTTCAAAGCCTCGAAATAAATCTTGAATAATTATTGAAAATATAAATTTCGTTTCGTAGGCGATTCGTTCTTGTTTCTTTCCTCTGATGCAAAATCAGTCAAGTGTTTTCCTTAGATAGAAACACACACGGGAAAAACACAGCATCAGCATCAGCATCAACAGCAGCAGCAGCAGCAGTTGTGCTTATTCACACACAGGGTCCATGAGTCCACGAGTCTATGGGTCCATCGTCCAGGGCTTAGGCCACAGGTAACGTGAAGATGGCAGTTGGCAAGCGGCAGAGGGTAAGGGTAAGGTAGGTGTGAAAAATGAAGTAGGTAGAATCGGTAGGAAGGGAATCAACGTTCATCGTCCAAGTGCTTGGAAAATAAACGATGTTGTCTATGACAAGGCATGACGGTAATGACCAACGCCATTCTGCCTGCCGACGGACTCCTTGTTCCCGCCATACACTATGGTTTTTCACTACTGGGTATCCCTCCGTTGTGGAATGGCATTTTGGTACCACCATTGACTACGCAGTTCGATCTAGTGAAACTCTACGACTGGGTGTAACTAAAATTCTTGATTTTTTTTATGTGCAACTTGAAAGGCGTGAAAAACAATTGGAAAACATGTTGTTGTTTTGGGGATTTATAGATGCACGCAGGCGTAAACCAACAATTATTAGGATCGGGCTAAATTATTAACTGCAGTCTGAGATATTTCCCATTCACTTGCGCATTTTTTTCTTATATTTTTTGTCGTATTTTCTTCTCATTTCCTTCCAATCTCATTTAAGGAATTGGAACATTCCTGAATACCCATGAATACGTCTGAATCTGAGGGTTTATTTTGTCCCGTAGACCCGTCGTGAACTTCTTTTCGACTGCTGTGTCATTGTTGCTACAGCCACAGCAGCAGCATCTCCTTCATCTCCTTCACCTCCACATCCTCCTTCAGCACCTTCCAGCTCCATTTTTAGCTTCATCCCATCTCCCATCTACCCACTTCTGCTCCCTCTCACCACTCTATCTTCGTCTCCGTATCTGTTTTTGTTTTACCCACAGATGCAGACACAGAAACAGACACATGCATACACATACCTGCACACATAAATGCTACTCCCCCCTTTATACATACAGATATTTTTGCAGGCATATTTTGGTTTTTTTGAATTTTTCAATTCAAGGTTTTGCTGCCGCTGTATGGTGCTGGTGCTGGTGCTGATGCTGATGCTTCACACCTTTTGCAGTCAGCAGCAAAAACCTCTTATACGTCCGTCCCTCCCGAATCTTTCCCTACGTCTGCTGATCCGTCCGTTTACCCCGCATTTTCTGCAGCATCATCATCCACGGAGGATGGTCCCATGCTCGGTCCGTCGTTGATATCAATGGCAAAACCTTTTGTAGATTGTTATTTTTGCTGTCTGCACTTGTGCCTGAACCCAAAGACGAGGCCCAGAGCCAGAGCCAGGGCAGAGCAAGAGCTAGAGCCCAAGACGAGCCCCGAGTTAAGGCCGGCCAGAGATGGCAGCGACTGGCATCATAAATCATCTCAAGTGGCGGCTTGGCTGGCCTCTCCGCTCTCCGCTCTCACTGCCACTGCTTTCTTGTAGCTAAAATCCTGCTATTTTGGGTTTTTTGTATCTACAACTATAACAATTTGCAAGAGTATCTCGCAGATACACACACTCATCTGCCCATCTCGCGGCCGCCTGTCATCCAAAGCGTCGACGCCGTCGCTGCCTGCCAACACCATCTCGAGTACCATTTTCCATTTGCAGTTTTCCCAGTTTCCCATTTCCTTGTACAAATTTTGACATTTTTGTTGGACTAATTTGTTGCCACACAAATAACGTGCGTGAACAGATGTGCGGATGGTTTTTGGGCCAATTTTTGGTCATCATTTCATTTGTGAACCGATTACAGGTACCTGCTGGCGTTGCACGAGATACAGATACATTTTGTATCTTTTTCTCTGCATGTGCCCCTGTTTCGTCGTTTTGCAACAGCTGTGCTGCACAGAGAACCGGCAACAGGGCCCAGTCGAATGATGGAAGAGCAGAAATACATGGGAAAAAATATGAGGATTTAATCAACGTTGCGTTGTGTTGCGTTGGCTTTGATTTCTGCACATTTCTGAGAGGCAGGTTATGGCCTGTATCTGGATCTTTGACGCAAGCGAACCCCTGTGAAAAGCGGCAACAACGCGAAACAGCTGCGGAGCAAACAAAAAGTGGAGTGAGACCCAACGGGGGGATTGTACTTGAGAGTTAGCTCAAATGATCCATGGAATATTTATCTCATAACCAATGAAACATTGAACAAATCTAACACAACTAACTAACAATTCAAAATGTTTTGAATCATTGAACATTTGTAGGTACCGAAGTCACAGAAGAAATTACCAAAAAGTCAACAACATTGGAAGAGAAATTAACAGTGCGTTTCATACAATAAATATAAGGCATCTCTAGAGGTTAATTTTCAATAACTAAATTTGAAACAAAAACAAAGCAAGATACAGAAAAATGTTTGTAACAGAAGAAAGAACAACTATTTGCCTAATTGCGACACGAAGGGGCCTTGATTTATGGCTTAAAGAAGAGAAGATCGCGGATGTGGACAACATGTGCCAGTGCCAGTGGCAGAGGCTTATGACCCCGGGGGCAGAGGAACACACAGAGCAATAGCCATTTTGATTTTTGTTCATTAAACAAATGGGCAGAAAAAAAAACAACAAAACTGGAGATTCGCCAATGGATTTTGATAATCCCGACGGGGTGCGGTCCACAAACAAAACAAATGAAAATAAATTATTGACTATTTTGGCACTTTATCTAATGTTCTGATTTACTGTGGAATATACTCGTGGAATTTTGTGTCTGCAGCAGTAAAATTCTAAATCTGGTCACTGGTGTAATATGCATATATAAGATGGGGTTTCCACCTGGCTTCATCCTACTTTCCTCTTCTATACTTTTCGTTTGGTTTATGTTTATGTTGATGAGACTTCTACAGTGTTTTCTTTACTCAAATTTCATTCCATCCGTATTATTTTTTCTAATGCATGTTTCAATATTGGGTTTTTCATTCTCTTCGTTTTTCGCGCCGTTCCGTTTCTGTGGATGCAATTTATTTGCACAACAATTTGAACGCAACTAATAGAAACAGCCGCGAGAAGGTCAAAGTCTATGCTGGGGATACAAATAAAACCCACTTTGTGGGTCACAGGCAATGTAAGGCGTAACGAGGAGCAAAAGAGATTGTGTATAAAAGTATCTAGAAATCTGGTTTCACAACAAACCAAAAGGAAATGTTAACGTATCGCTGTATTTTTCATCCTTAAAACTCCAAAAGAAAAGGTTTTCTTTTTCCTTCAACATTTAACTAATGAAATGTATGCGAATGGTTACGGTTTTAGTATTTTTAGTTTAGACATACAATTTTTGCCAAACTTTGCCCATGTGGCTGCAATATGCAAATGAAAATTGATGGAAAGATTCGTTCCCGAAAAAATTATAAATCGCATTAAATTTACTAAGAGAATTTCTTCATTTTTATCGATGTTTATATATGCATTTTCCAAATACTTTATTTGAAGAGAATTGCCTTTGTTTTTCGGATTTTTTATTCTTATGAGGATTGATTGACATATATACCAGCGATATTTTCCTTTTGGTTTGTTCCTGTTTTCCATTTACGCTGCGCTTTTCTTTTCACATATTTTTTGCAGCGGAAAAGGTCTAGGAAAGTGGAAAATCTTTAAGGAATGACCTACATTTTTTTTGGCTGCGCTTTCGTGGATGTCCAGACGGTGGTTGAGACGCTGTTTGCTGCTTTGTTCCGTTAGTTTTTCTATCCAAAAATGTGTTGTAATCCGTTAATTGATGCAATTCTGCCGCGGCTTCTCCTCTGCCTCTGTCGCTTTTTTGTCATTGGAAGGAATCTTTATTTTATTTTATCTTCTCTCTTCTTCGTATCTCTATTTATCTTTCATTTCGGTTTTTCTTTTCGTGGTTTTTTCCTTCTTTGTTTTGAGCACTTTCCATCACTTAAAAAAATTGGTCACAATAAAAACAAATGAGTAAAAAATTAAAAAGTTCCTTCTTTGCGCAAATCAAGAAAACAGGAAATGCATGGACTGGCGTGAAGGGAAGGGAGGTGGATTTCGGGTTTTAGGGAAACAAAACACAAAAACGCTAAAAAATACGCGAGAACACACAAAAACACACACAGATATGTAGGCACTCACGTACACGCGGAGGTTGCTGCGGCTGGATGCGGATGTATTCGGAGGATTTGTTATTCGCGCCGAGTTTCGAATGTTGAATACATCTTGATATATCGAATATTGATATATGTATTTTCTTGATAATTTATTTGTGGGTGATATTCTTTTAGCAAATACATCAATACGCATATTTTCGTGGGATATATCAACGGACTTTTCCGAACTCGACACTATTATCTATTTTTCTGTTGTTTTCTTGGTTCCTTGTCGCTTGTCATCCGCGGCACGTTCATTCATGTTCACACATTTTAGGGCGTTTGGGACGCAAGGCCGTTCGTTTCAAGTCCGGCAGCGTTCAAATGTTGCTGACAACAGACGCGTGTTGCTGCGACAAATCGGGGTATGGTCTACGGGCCAAACGCCCAGGAAAACACAGGGCACGCAAGCTAAAATCCACCCCAACTCTTGACATGCTGTGAATGGCATATTGGAGTCCAAGGTGAGGTGGCATGAGCAAACAACAACAGAAACCTGTGGCGGCGGCTAACAGGAGCGAGTCGCCGAGTTACCAGTGAAAGAGCAGAGTTTACAGCGAAAGAGCGTAGCTAACAGCGAGAGAGAGAGAGTCGGTAATTCGCTCTCAACTCTCTTTAAAACTCTTGGCAACATAAGATTTCCTGCAGCATGTGGCCGAGCAACATTTTTAGGTCCCCAGCAACAGTTTTAGGTCCCAAGAAACATTTCAAAGTGCCAAACAATGCACAGCTGTTGCGTATGACAGTTTGCAGTTAACATGGTATACCCAGGATGAACCGAGTATTACAGCTGTATTTCCATTTATATAAATAAATCTTTGCAAGCGATTCCGTCGCTTTAAAATCTATCGCATATCATATTAGAATCCCTATCGGATAGTTTTATCAAATAGCTGGCTTTAGAACGCAGTCGAAGGGAAAGTCTTTTGAATTTTCTGTTTTCAATGCTATTATCCGTATGACAGTCTTTTGTTTGCAACTTGTTTATGTAACCATTTACATTGCCCCCTTTCACACCATTTCGCACCCTTCGCACGAAAATTATTCTCTTTGCAAAGAGAGTCTGTGGAAGATGTGTGTACATCAGAAATCTGGTATAATAGTTATGGTATTTATGGCCATTTATGGCGCCAACTCTTATACAATTTTATGGACGGGTTGCAAAATCATCTAAAGTTTGTTCTTTCGGAAACAATTTTGATGAGAGACTGGAAATCTTTCAAAGGTAAGCTCGAACGTAAGAAAATTAGCATCTGGGATTGTTGGATGTTACGAAAATACGAAAATTACGAAAATAAGCCCTGTGGGAGAGGATGAAGGCACAGCGGGTGGCAGGGGGATCACGGAAGCGTGGCAGCCCACAAATAATAAGGTTATCAACGTGACAGCGGGTGGCGGCTGTGCTGGCGCTGGCACTGGCGTTGTCGCCGGACATTTATCAACGGCTGCACAGGCGCAAAGACAGCCGCAGAGTGGGAGGAAGAAACAACAAGAGAATCATATGGTACGGATGGCATGGATGGGAAAGAGGGCTATGAGAAGGTGTCAGACAGAGAGCGGTAGACGGGCAGGGGGAATTAATGAATTTGCATATGACTGATGGCAGGGCACCACCCACTCAATCTCTACTCTCTGCCTTCGTTCCGTCTCATTCATGCACTCCCCCTCTTTTTCCCCAATATATGACATTATTTCAGGTGCGAAATTAGCTTACAAGCCACGGACATACCTACACATGTACATATGTATGTATGTATATGTAGATACTTATCTCTGTCTGAACTTGCATCTTGGCATCTTTGCATCTTTGAGTTGAAGTAAATGCAATCAAGACAAATCAACTGGCAATTAAACAATTGAATATAATTAGGCGAAATGATGAGCCCGGAAACTGCGGTGATGCCAGAGAAGGGCACAATCCCCGAGAACCAACACACAAATCAGCATTTCCAAAGCGAATGTTTCACATACGCGTACCTGGGCGAGAGGCCACAAGACCATAATGAATAAAGAAATAAACAGCACGCTGATGAAGGTCTCGGAACGTCTCGACTTAC
The DNA here is from genome assembly GCA_018150885.1 of Drosophila tristis. NCBI lineage: Eukaryota > Metazoa > Arthropoda > Insecta > Diptera > Drosophilidae > Drosophila > Drosophila tristis. The sequence continues at coordinate 522,615 of JAECWT010000125.1, forward strand.
AGGTCTCTCGAGTGGCCCCACTCAGTTGGGTGTCTCTCTGCAGTCTGGGTCTGGGTCTGGGTCTGGTCTGGGTCTGTATGTGAGCTGTGGGTCAACTCCGAGCGACGCGTCTGTCGGATCGTCCGTTCCGTTCCGTTCCGATCTGAGCCATTTGTTTTGCTGTTTGCTGTTTGCTGTGTGTTCGATTGCAGTGCGACTGGCTCCTTTAATGGAGTGCCTGTCCCAGGGAGTCGACGGGTACAAGCATTCACAAGTATGTATCTCTATATCTCTATAGAGAGCGGCGTGACGTGTGTGTACAGTTATAATTAAGTGATACACATAAACGTTCGCCCGTCGTCTCCCCGGGTCGCATGTATCTGTGGCGCTGTTTAATGATTGTTTTCAATTAGTTTTGTTTCCCTGTGTTTTATGTTTCCTCACAAACAAACGAAGGAGCGCAGCAACGGAGCCACTCACTCACTCAATCCATTGTAGAGCCATCGAGCGTGCCTGGTGTGCGAGTGCGAGTGCGAGGGCGTTGGACAGGGTTGTGGTAGGGTAGCGGAGGGGATGGAGGGCATCGATTGAGTCAGTACCGAACTCGGATCGGAGCGCCTTTTAAGTGTTTACGCTTGTTTTATTAATTTCCATCATACATCTTGGACTGTCAGCGATCATCATGATCACCGTGTTCTTCTGCCTCTCGTTCGCAGTTCACAGTTCACAGTTCGCAGTTCACCTTCGACTTCCACTTAGTTTACAATACAATCCCTTGGCTAACGAGCCGCCAACGCAAATCGAAACCATAACAAAAAGACACGCAAACATTCAAGTGGGAGAAAGTGAAACTAACACATGACAAACAATAGAAACGAAAAGAGTTTTCATGTAATCAAAATCGAACTCAAACTAAAACCCAATGAAACTCAATTAAAGGGTAAATCAAAAGGGTTATTTGGCAATTGAATAAATGTGGGACACTGGGACTGGACGGAATCCAAGTTGTTTAATTAATATCAGAAATAATAAACGTGAAAGGGAAATTATGCAGAGAGTGAACAACATGTACGTGGCACATGAAGCATGCCACAGTTTAATTGCCTCGTTCGATTGTTTCTGCGACTGCTATACGATGTATACGCTTTTGCGTTTAATGAGACGATCCTTAAGCACTTTGGCAGCCCCACAGACTTCTCGATTTACGTCTGACAAAGCGAACAGATGGAAGTTCGTTCATATACGTATTTCGTATGGTTGAAATGACGTGCCGCTGCCACTGGCGAGGGATGGGAGACGTGGCATATTCTATTAATGTCGGGATCATGAAAGTTTTTACAACTAAAACCGGATTGGAATTGGCAATTTCATGCTTCGAATACAGTGCTAGGATGCGGTTTTTATGGCACATTCGTGAGCTTATTGTAATGAATTGCCCCCGGATTCCTTCTAGGGACAAAGAGCGCCCACCCTGGAGTGTGTGTCCGGTGTCCGGTGCTCGGTGTCTGTGTGCGGAGTGTGAAACATGTGGTATTTGCTGTAATCATAATTTTATGTCCATCTAAGTAGCTGCGCATGACGACTGTCAACGACATATTGTTTCCCTGCTCTGCTCTGCTTCATATAATGGTCCTTACTCATCCTTTGCGATGGATAGATTGGGGGGATGGATGCCTGGCTGCCTGGCTGCCAGACACCTTAGACTGTCCTGTCTCCCGCACTCTCATCTACATGCCTGTGTCCAGCCACTCTCCATGGCTTACATTTTCTGAGATTATAGCCTCAAATAAGTAATTTAAGGATGCATTCATGGAGTGCTTAATCATCCGTACGGTATATGTAGGTACGTATATAAAACAATATGAAATATCAACATGAATGTAAACAAACTGAATGAGGCATTTACTTTCGTTTTTCATGAGTTTGAGGCACTTGATATAAAAAGATGAACCCCTCAGCATACTACTGTACAGATCTTACTCCATCCCAAAGGATATCATTGAGGGTATCCTCAAAATACTGCTTCGACACTGAAGTTCTTAGGCTTTTTACGGTAGGTCAAAATTGCAACCAAACACATTGGTTTTGGCTGATCAACCAAATAGCATAACACCCTTGAGTTTTCCCCGATGACTGTGTCCCGATTCAGGGAATGTTTCGAGATGATGTTCATGATTTTTGCATCATTATGTGTCCGCTGCTTATGTGAGTGCGCCACGGCAATCATTAGTTGAAACATTAGCGTCTGTGTTGCGGCTACACCCAGAGACCCAGGCCGCCCCCAGTGTGCTGCATCCTGCGCACATCCGGCTGAGCGGAGAGCCCCCACGGACCGCCTACCGAAGGAGGGGAAGAAGTCACAGCACCTGTCCGGAGAGGGAGAGACAATCCAATGGTAACGGTTAAACCTATAAAACCACGTAATCTCCAAGTGAGTTCTTTAATTATGCTGCAAGAGGCACAGCCAGCAGAAGAGCATCAGGTGGCAGGTGGCAGGCAGCAGGCAGCCGGCAGCCGGCAGCAGGATCCGTCTGCCTGGCTAGTAATTGGCGAAGAGAGGGCGGTCCTAGCCCCAAAGGACAGCACCATTGCAGGCGTAGATGTCGTGACCAGGACGCACAAACAGAACGAGCAGCCGAACCAGTGTCTGGGTGTGGGCCCTTGCCCTGGGTAGAGGAGCAAACAAAATACGAAGCAAAAGCCGCTTATACAACCGCAAAATGCTACGGAAATCTTTGGCCAGCAACATAAGAGGCGCCCCATGTAGGAGGGGGGGTGGAGGTGGAGGACACAAAAAAGAACGACTCCAATGGCAGCCATTTTAAAGTTTGGGACTGTGGCTTTCCACCTCCTTGTGCTCCGCTCGCTGCTGCTCCGCCTGGCAAGGATTACAATGCTGATGCACTCGCACATGAGATACGAGAAGCAAACAGACTCCTGCCAGAGACAAACAAACAAACAAACAGCAGTCCAGACAACGACGGACGATGTGAAACCATTTTGCGGATTTAATTGCCGCTAACATGGGACTCTCCCTACTCCTCCACCACCACCTCCAGCTTCCAGATCCAGGCTGTCGCTGATGTAACGGGAGGCTCAAACGATGCAAGCCCAGAGACCGCACGCAGATTAGAGGACAAGCTTTGACATAGTGGGGGCTCCGGCTGCTCCTGGATTTGTCTCCAACTCCCAATTCCGATGAACTGTCTCCAGTTGCAGGAGGACTGCAGCGGCAGCCGACTGCAATCCAACATCCAACGCAAGGCCAGAGTTGGAGGATTATCAGTTTAGGTGTGTGGGCGAGACATGTGAGCCATGCACAATGTACACACATATGTGTGCATGTGTATGTATATGTACAGTTAGAGGTCTATGGCTATGTATGTATCACTTACCCCTGCGTGTCGACCGGCGACTGAGGTTTCAGCTGCTGATCCGTTGAGCGTAAGTTATCGCTGATGATATAATCTGCAAGCAACAAAAGAAGTTGGACATCATTTATGAGGCACAGCCGCAACGATTTTCCGCAAAGCTTTCGAACACATTTCCATGCTTAACAGCCAGTTTTGGCCCAACAGATGTCTGCTAAGACTTTTTCGAGCCAACGCAAAGCTTTCGACAAAGGCCGACAAAAGCAGGGAAGTTCTCGAAAAAAGCTTGGCACAAAAAGCTTCGTGCGTGAGGGAGTGTGCAATTTCCCCTATTGCTGGTGGCACGGTACTTACCCTTCTGCAGCATGCTGGTTGGGATAAATTCCTCGTGTTTTTGGTCCCCTTTTTCCTCGTATTTGAGCTTGTAGTCCGAGTGTTTGCGCAAGGACATCAGCAGCGATTGCGTGCGCGGTGGTATCTCTGGCGGCGCCGGCTCCGGCGGCGGTTCTGACTCGCCGCTGCTACCGGCAAAATCTTCAAAGTCTCCCTCGCCATTTTCGTCGCCGTCACCACTGGCACCGCTCGTGCTCCGCACCTCCGGCTGCATTAGAGAGTGCTGCCTGGCCCCCTGCTGGCTCGGATGCAGATGCTGCGCCTGGCTATGGCTGTGGCTGGGATGCCGCTGTCGCAGTGAATCGCTGCGATTGACGGACAGGGCCGAGGTGCCGCTGCTGGAGCTGGTCATGCCACTCAGGCGGTTCAGGGTGCTGCGTGCCGCTCCGCTGCTCCGGTGGCTCCGACTGTGGCTTGAGGCAGCCGTCGAAGAAGAGGCCGAGGCGGGCAACAAGAACGTGCCCGTGGCCTCCTCGTCTGCCGTGAATTTGGCGCTCAGGAAGGGATTTGTACTGCGCGGTGTGGCAACGGCTGTGCCTGCGGCTGCAGCTGCAGCTTCAGCTGTGTCTGTGGCAGTGGCGCTGCTGCTGGGAAAGAGGCCCAGATTGGCATTGGATTGATATTTGCTGGTTGCCACGGTGGCCACGCTGCCCGCCGTGCGCTGGTGCGGTTGCGCGTAGTTCACTTCCTGACCTGAGGCTGCTGCCCCGGGGCCGCCCTGGCCCAATCGACGGTCACGCTGCCGCAGATACTCCGGCTCGCAGTCCGAATTGTAATGTTCCATGCCTGCAACAATAAGAGGAACACCAAATTGTACTTCTGCTACGAAAATGCAATATGTACATATGTTTACAATTATGTATGCATATGGGCAGTTCCTATCTGGCGATACGTTACATTCGTACGAAAAAATGTTGGAAAAAATAGTCAAAAAGCTGAAATTTGGAAAAAATATTATCTTCGTTGAATATAATTTGGTTAGACCTATATTCACCAAAAAAAATGGAAATAATCGAGCGTACGGTTTTAAAGATATAAGCCAAAGTATTACCTTTCGAGGTTGGGGTACAAAATCGCAAAACTCTGCGAATTGGATGGGGCTATCTGTATAACATTTTTTGTGCTAATAAATGAAGTATTGAGATGTAATTTTCAAACATTATTAAATGTAAAAACTTGTCCTCTTTTTTGGTTAAAAATCCGCGGAGGCATCTGGCGAACGTTACTGGCGTAACGTTACCAAATTCCGCGATTAAAAAAGCATAAAAATATACTATTAGCCGAGGTTGGACAAACGTTTTGATAATGGGTTTAGGTAGTTTAATATGTTAGGAAGACTTTAAGGAGAAACTTTTGTCAAGAATCACATATTTATTGGGAGATAATAGTAAAAGAAAACATGTCTATAAAAATACCAGAAAATACCAAAAACGGGAACTTTTGCTTATTTGAATAGGTTTTTGCATGAAAGTTAATGAAATTATATGTCAATAAAGTAAATTAGTTACCTTTCAATAAATTTAGAAAAAAATATCCGGAAAAAATTTTATGGAAATCGGTTTTTATTGACTTTTTATGATTTTTCGCCTGGTGGACCTTTTGGCGGAACTGCCCATATGTACATATGTACATATAAGCATTTCTATATAGCCCAAATCAAAGACAACACAACAATAAGGTGCGTAACGCTCGCACATCATAATTGCCAAATGCAGGCAATTTTTCAGCAAGCGCGAAATTCGCGCCCTCTCGCTCGCACAAATTCGAGAGCGCACACATCTAAAAATAAAATGCGCTTGCATGTGTGAGTGCATACATACATACATATGTGTGCGTACTGTGCTCAGCAAACTGTTTTCGCGACGAAACTTCTCTTCTTCTTCGTCGAAAATCTTTTTTTTATGGACTGATTGGAAAGTAAAATTATTTTATTCTCTGTGTTCATTTGTAATTTTTAAATAATATGTATCTATTTAAATGTTAAATAACTGTAACGGTAAATAAATTTCAGGCAGATCAGAAGCAGTTTGCTGCGCACACGTACATACTAACATACACTAACACATGCACGCATTCGGGCTTCACGAACATATTGTTTTGGCACGACGCACGCTGAATACCCTAATGACAATTACTGGTATGTGAAGTCATGTTGGAAATAGTTTATGTATGTATTTTACATATGTACTAACATATGTCCGCTCATTATATTCATACACTCTATATTTTAAAGACAAAATACCCATAAAGTATATACAAACACCATACTGGTGTACATTGGATGGCAAGCGTCTAGGAAGAGTGTCATATGTCAATACAAACTTTTAAGGTATAGGGTATATTTCGACTGCGTGTGCATGCATGCCTTGAGAGTGATCTGGAACAGTGCACTATGGGGAAAATTCCAATTTTTCGGGTATTAATTAATAACTTTAAAACTAAGCAAGATTTTTCGATGCGGTTTTTTGATTAATGTTATGTACACCCCAAGAAAACATTTTTGGAAAAGTAGGCGTGTTACCGCCCACAAATTTGAAAAAAAAAATTATTTTTTAATAATATTAAAAATTGGAATATCTTTATTAATATTTATTGACTATAATACTCCTTAATACATAAAAATAAAGTTTTACTTTTGGAAACACTTCATTTTGATGAAATTCAGGAGCTAAAGGAGCAATAGTTAATATTAATGTTAATTTTCTTAATTTTTTCTTAATCCATCTTCGAAATCCTCAAAAATTTTATATGTGCCTTCAATTTCACATAATAAGAGGATTTAAAAATCGATGGGAAGGGCAATGATCTTAGGCTTGCTGTTTGAATCAACAAAGAGACATTGCTCTTGAGTTTTTGATAGAGCTTCTGCTTGTCATTTTAGCTCCTACTCCTTTAAACAAGTAAGCTTACTTTAGATGACTAATTTTTCGATTATTGTTCATATTTGAGTCGCTTTTGTATAATTTAGCTGTGCTCATTAACCAATTTTAATGGTTCCGCATGCATTTATTCCATTTTGCATACAAATTTAGCCAACAAATTTGAGTTTTGCTCTTTAAATATAACACATGTTTTAAAACATGAATGTTTTTATTTAATCTCCTCTTAAAAATTCAAGAATTGCATTTTCTTGGTTGAATTCCGCCTTTTCCTTGCGCCATACATCAAACAGCTGCGTGTTTGAAAACTCGAAGTTCCTTGCAAAAACTAATTTGCGCAGTTAGTGCGGAAAAGTGACATTAAGACAAACTGTTTTTAAATCAAAATTAATGGCTCTACGACATACAATTGGACGTACACTTATCAGCTCTTCTCGATTTTTTCTATGTATGTCTCCACAAACTTGAAAAATATTTCCAAGAAATGTGCTTTGGGAACGTTTCCTACTTTTACAAAATATTAATAGAACACGCACAACTATAAAGAATTAGTACAACCATTACATAGTTAAAGCGCATTGATTGCTATCCTTTTTGAATTTCACAAAAGAATGTTTCGCGTTTGAATAGTGGCATTTTGAAAATAGGTTGCAAAAATATTGCAATCTTCAAGCAATTGTTTTTTTACAGAAACAGTTGACTTTAACAGCTGTTAGACTTAACAGTGCTATGTTATATACAATTTTTGGTATTGGACTTTACAGTTTGAAGTTTTCTTAATATGTTACCAAAAAAAAACGAGAAGGAACGTGTGAGTCGCTTCTGGGGACGCGACTCTACTTATACCCGTACTCAGTCAGTATATACATTTTTGAGCATAATTTTTAGGAATTTTAGAATTAAAAAAAAAATTTTACATTTTACATTTTTTTGCTACATCTGTTATCTACATCTACATCTACCATGTATATTCTACATCTAACATGTAGATTATAGATGTACCATTTATATTCTGCATCTCCTCCGCTAGGGGTTGCTCGCGCACTGAACGCGGCAGAGTGTGCGAGCGAGAAAGAGATATAGTAGCGTGTCTCTGGCTGAAAGAGGCGGGGGAACCAACAGAAAATTAACTCTCATTCTGGCTATAATTATGATCCGATCTGATTCATATTCGGCAATCTGGTAGATATGGGCATTCTCTACGATACTGCGTTTTTAGTTTTATCGTATCTTTAAAATTGTGCCTGCCACAGATTTTCGTCCTTTGTGGGGGCGGAAGGGGGCGGGGCGAAATTTTGAAATACACTTGTAGCAGTGTGATATCACATGAGTCTTGAAACCAAATTTGGTTGCCCTAACTCTTATAGTCTCTGAGATCCAGGCGCTCAACAAGACGGACGGACGGACAGACGGACAGTCGGACAGACGGACAGACGGACGGACAGACGGACATGGCTATATCGACTCGGCTATTGATGCTGATCAAGAATATATATACTTTATGGGGTCGGAAACGTTTCCTTCTCTGCGTTGCACACATCCACTTTTACCACAAATCTAATATACCCCTTAACTCTTTTTTGAGTACGGGTATAACAACCAATTTTAATACTTTGAGAAAATGACTAAATACCCGAAAAATGGGAATTCTCCCCATAGTGCAGTGGTGGGCAGGAGAAATAACGGGAAGAGCCACTGCGCAAAAAAAAAGTCAACCACCGCCGCCGCTTGTTGATGCTTTGATTTTCATGTGCGTAGCCCACGACACATGATGTGTTGTTGCAATCTCGAGATCGCGGCTTGCTTGGCCTGAGGCTGTCCGGCGAAGAGGCAGGAGGTGCACCCCGACTCAGATCCATAATATTTCCAAATACGATTTTTATTCACAAATAACCACTCAAGCTACTGGTGAGTGAAAATATTAACAAAATATTGTTGTGCATGGGCGCTTGAGTGTGTACTTTATTTTCAGAATTTCAGCATACCTACATGCCGTTATGTACACACTCGTACGTACTGGAAGCAAATGGACAGGGTAAAATCAGTTGCAAATTGTTGCAGCCAAGAGGCTGCTGATTGTCTAGAAAATTCAAGATATGTTTTAAATTGTTGGACTTCAAGAGGAGAACGAGGAGAAGCTGTGCGCCATAGGAATTTGCAACGAATTGCAAGCGGACCCTGAGACCTTATTGAATTCCTACATACGAGTATGGAGTGGAATGAAAATTCTTAGTTATAGTACAAACATATAAAATAAGTGAGAGTAAATGGAATGAAAATTCTTAGTTATAGTACAAACATATAAAATAAGTGAGAGTAAATGGTGTGGACGGATTGGATGCTGGGGGGTACTTACTTGCCAACTGCTGGCTTTGGAGGAGCAACTGGGCCAGCAGCTGTGTGTCGAACGAAGTGGGCTGGGCCGTGTTCTGGTACTCGTCCTCACTGCTGCTGCCGTAGCCGTGGCGATGGCTGTGCCACTCCGCCGATCGTTGGCGCCGCATCTGGTCGCCGCTGCCGTATAAATATTCGCTGCTGGCGGCACTGGCACTGGCGCCGCCGCTGCCAGCGCGTTTACGGCCAATTGTGCCGGAATGACTGCTGGACATGGTGGACAGAGCCCTGCCTGGGGCTCTGGATCCTCTCCGATTCACCTTCAATTGAAACTCTGAACGTAACCTTTGCCAAGCAATTTATCCCCGTTGTTTTCCTCGCAGCAACTAAAGCAGCTTCTGTTCCAGTGCTCCTGCCCCTGCTCCTGCTCCAGTGACTGTGGTCCGCCGTTAACGCATTGCTCCAGCGTCCAGCTGGACGGCTCCCCACCAGTCCATGTGTTCCTCCGGACGGGATGGGACGGGACGGGACGGTACTGACAGGACCTCGCCTTAAGTGCTTAACCGAATTAACGCTGCAACGATAAAAACGACAAAGTGTCAGAGAGCATGAGTCAGTCGAGTGCTGGGCGTCTATAAATGGATGGGGAGGCTACTACTACGGAAGAGGATACAACAGACGTAGTGCACAGCCAACAGCCCACGGCCCACAGATGAAGCCATAAATGCACGAAAATGAAAATAAATAGCAGCCGGCTCCAATCCAATCGCCCCCCGGTACTTTCCCGTTGACTCCTGGACTCCGGGGCGTAAAGTGAGCTTAATGGCTATTCCAGGCCCAACACCCCCAACACCCCAACCCTGAACGCACTGCCGCGTTGATCCGTCCGGATTCTGTTGCCTGTTGTGCTGGGCCTCGTTTACTGGCTCCGGAGTCCGGACAGACACTCTGGCTTTTGATTTGGATGAGCGAGCATTTAAATGCAGTAAAGTAGGGCCAGGGCCAGGGCCATGGACAGGGCCAGAGACAGGGACAGAGACAGGGCCAGGGCCAGGGCCAGGACAAGTGGGTCATCACTGCCAAAATCTGCACCGCTGCGCCTACGGGGAGTTCAGGGACCACCATCCACATTTGTCTATTGCAGCGAAGTCGGCAGGTGCCACGAATGTCGATGATGTTCAAAGGCCTGTACATATGTATGTACATATGTACTTACCTATGTGTATACATTGGAAATGTGATTCCTACGGCACAGAAGCAGATTGATGTGATGTGATTCCTGTTCGTATTTATTGTAAGAGCTACATTGTAAATTTCCAAAATGTAAATTCAGAGATCGTCACCGTAGCGAGCGGCGCTGCTGGTGGCAAGGGGCATCCCAGCGGCTTTCGGGACTGGGGCAACGGGGCTCGCGGAAGGCAAGGAATGTGGGCAGCGGCGTGTCCTCCGGCAGCGTATCGCGTATGAGGCGAGCGCTCAGGAGCTCGTCCATGGCCTTCTGCTCACAATCGCTTTGTGGTTGTGGGGCCAGAACGGCCTGGAAGCTGACGGTCGACTCCTCGCCACGGAGGTGCCACGGAGTGTCGGTCTCTCGGTCCCATTGCAATTCCCCCCAATCGCTGGCGTTCGGGGAGGAGGACTCGTCGCCCAAGCCAGATGCCACCAAGCCGTCCAGTGCATCGAGCAGGGTCCCTGGTTCCATTCTCTCCATTGATTCAATTGCCTCCAGCTGACCCCCGAAAGCAAGTTCCTCCTCCGAACCCCCATCCATGTTGCTCCAAGGAAGGCCGCCGAATGCAAGGAAGAAAAGGGGCTGACTGCTCTGCTCTCGGGTCTGGAATGCTTGCCAGCCAAAACCCCAAATTACTTTTGTTTAATTACTTTTGACTTACAAATCTGTGCAACTATCTGCCACCTATCTGTGCTCAATACACGCATGCCGCTGCTGGCTGTGCCGGAGAGCCCTGCGATGCCTGCCAATCAACATTCGATGGGGCATAGTTGCAGCGCTATGGAAGATTCGAGGCTGATGTTTGCAAGTGTGCACTAGTCTCGCCATATGCCCGCCATACGCATATAGCGGCACTTCTCAGGCCCGGCTCTGAACTACTTTTGCTGCTGCAGTAAACTAAGCAGAGCCTAATCGAATGGAACTGCAGTTTGGGGTTCAAGTGAAGTCAGACTTGGGTGGGGAGGGGTGGGGCGGCGAGGGGAGGGGAGGGTGTCCTTGGACAGCACATTTCTCTTGGGTTTTTCCCTGTGGGAAACGAACATTTTGCAGTCTGCAAAATGCAAAATGCATATTTGTGGCATCCATTTGTATGGCTTTGTTGGCCCAAAGCCCGACCCGAAAGATAATCAAATAGGCATTTCTCTTTTGCTGTTGCTGTGGCTGCCACCCTCCCCCCCCACTTTCTGTAGCACTTGAATAAGGATTCCAGCCGCACCCGTGTGGCCAGGCCCAAATGCAATGCACAAATTTGTCCGCATCAACTGCAGTTTTAAAGTGCCCGCACATCGCCTGTGAGGAAACTTTGCTTACGAATTAAGAGCAAAATATTATATGCCTGGCAAAATGTTGCATAAAGTGTGGGACAACGGGACTGCTGCTGGTTGCTGGTTGCTGGGGTGGTGCTGGGGTGCTGCTGGGGTGCTGCTGGGGGTTGTACGCAATTATTTTGCATGCTCCATTTTAATAATTCGGATGAGGAGAGAGAAAAGTGAGCGGGTGAAATATGGAAATGGGGAAATGGCAAAATGAATGAATGGGCACCCACCAGGCCGGCTGCAGGGGCCTGCAAAGTGGGGCATTAAAGCCTAGCTGGGAGGCGAGGCGAGACGGCAGGCGAGGCGGCAGGCGAGGCGGCAGGCGGTAGCATTTTCATATGCATGCTCAAGTGCAAGTACGAAATGCCACAAGCAGCCAAAAAAATATTGAGTTAACTCGAGCTGCTCTGCCCTAGAAGTACGCAATGAAATGTTATTTTCCTCATTTCCCCCAAAACTTTGCACGAGCACGACCACAGCCTCGCCTCGTCCGCTCTTTGCCGCAAAAACTTTGCCCCCTGCCGCAGCTGTTCCATCAGACGACGCCTTCAATTAATTGCCGTTTAACAATTTCACTTCAGAAATGACCCCAAAGAGATAATAATACGTCCCGTCCCGTCCACTAGCGTAGAGCCGTTCCTTCAAATGATGTGGATCGGAGCCATCGGCTATGTACATATGTACATCCATATATACATACATACATATATGTATGCTCTATGGCTAGGGGTTCAAACTTATTGCACTTTCGAACAGAATGAACAGAATAGAATTTGATTTGATTTCAAATCGAAATTAGTCGTTTTGTCGGTTTCCAAATCGGCATTTCCTTCGTCATAAATCGCTTTATTGTTCTGGCCACAACAGGCATGGGCCAGGAGAGACACCGAGTACATGTTTGATGTTTGATTATGTATCGACTGTGGAGTAGGGGGTGGCGGAGGCTATGGAGCCAGAGCCCGATCGTATGGCAGCCATATCCAATGACATATCCATATCCAGAGTCGACCACAAGCTCTCTTCGCCGTGCACGTTGTCAACCGCAAAACGCTTAATTACATGTCAAAATGCGAGATGCACTGAGAAGCACAGGAATCATAGCGCACCCCACCATCAACCCATCAGCCCATCAGCCCATTTACACATTGCACGCCTCCCGTCGTTGTTTTCCATGGAACCACATAAAGCGCGCAACGTTACAGCTCAGAATTTTGTGTTATGACTAAACATGCAAAAAAAACCCCATTACTAGCACTGAACATGGCCCAGAACACAGATACACACACACTTTTGCACCCGCGGCCTCATCACCAGGCGCCGCACAGGCAGTGTAAACAGCACACAGATACTCGCACTCATACTGGTACTGGTACTGCTTACTCCTGCCTGTGGGTCGAGCAGAAAGTCTGTGCAGAGGCGCCACCTCGTCAAAAGGGGGGCATGCTCCGCGCCAAGACAAACTCAGGAGTCTGCTCTGCCAATTACAGTGCGTCCATCCGGTGCACATTATAGGCAGGTGTGTCCATGGTAAACATTCACTCTTCAACCGCCATCAGCGACATCAGCGTCTCTTCGGGCACAGAATCGATCTACCAAAGTGTGCCTGGCTCATCTTTTGGAGTGCATGGAACGTTATTTTGATAGGAAAACGATCTGTAGCTCCCCTTGGCAGATCGTGGAAGGCTCGTTGCACCTTGCAGTGTCCCTCTGGCCCTCCTTCTTTCTCTTGGACAAACTCTGACCATGCCGTCTGCCATTTCACTCCGATGAATGTACAAATGGAATACTTTAGAGCCTTTAATGGTCAGAGCCCCCCCTTTGGTCCACACCACTGTGGTGCTGCGTGCTCCATAATTGCTTCCTGCACAGCAGACATTTATTTTTTTTGGGTTGCCAACACATTTATTGACTGAGTAGCGCCCACCGACCCCTGAGAGGCCTAACTCCAACGCTGGCTGAAAGGAACCGCCCACGGCTCGTCTATCGATGGTATCCAGGACCCAGGTACTTGTTCATCCCTCCAGATTATGCTAAAAGTATCTAAAGCCAGTTAATGAACTTCCAGCCCCATTAACTGCATGGCTTTGGCTTTGTCTCTGGCAATGGCAAACCTTTGGAACCTTCAGAACCTTTAGAAGCTGTGCTTCCAAAGCTTTTGAGTCTTGAGCTCCATCTGTATCTTGCTCTTACATCGTGATGCCACCTGTCCAGCTGGCCATTGGCCAGGCCTGAGCTCAGGTCCAGGTGCTGCTCTGGATTTGTTGTTGCCAAAGGCTGTGGCATGTGTTTGAGGTTGTGTTTGGGCAGGAGCTACATGTGCGGTGATGGGAATGGCCAGTCAGTGGCAGGATACGGATGCCGCAACCGCGTTGCCCCTGCAAGTGACACTCGCCCACGACGGTGGCGCCACGTTGGAGCCAGAATCTGAATTCAGCGTGTCATTGATATGAGTTTCGCCAGCAGATATGTCTCCAGTGTGGCCGCACCTTTGTTGTAGTAAAACCAGCAGCAACTCGCTCAATCCCCGAAGAGGAATGGCTGAACAGAGAGTGCAGCTGAGTGAGGGGAGCTGGTGTACGAAACCCATGGCAAGTGGCACGTCTCTGGCTGCCTTTACGTCCTCTAGCCTCAAGAACTTCCCTTTTCTCCGTTTCGCCGAAAGTACGGGAAACGAACGAGCGAGAAGTGGCAAGTGCCTGCACAAAAATGCATAACGGCGTCAGAAGTCAAAGAGCAAAACTTATTTTATACAAATTTTTAATTTTTAGCTCCTCGGCAAGGACCCGGACCCGGACCGGACACACATGAACCCCGACTTGTGCATCTGGATCCAGAATGGTGTCAGCAGTGGCTGCCAATGAAAGGGAAAGGCAGAGGCAGAGGCTGGAGCTGGAGGAGCTGCAAAGGAAAACTATTAAAAGGTGTTGGCTGGCAACATTTTGCAGACTTGACTTTGCCCATACACACAGGCGGAGCAGAGGGCCTGCCTGGCTGCCACTTGGCTGCGAACTAAATTGCAGACACTATATATTTATATATACACATATACATATATATATGGAAGGATATTGCCTTTGATCCTGTACTTTTTTTATCTCGTTTAGCAAAGGCCAAAGGAAAATCCTGCCAGCGCCAGAATAAGCCAGATGTACGATGGAGAGGAACCATTGCGACTAAGCAGGTGCCACCGCCCACCCCACTCCACTCCACTCCATCCGTTTCCACTGCACCCTGCACAGCTAAAAACAAACAGCCTAATTGAGAAAGAAACTGAAGCCAGAGAGAATTGAGAATGGAATCAACCAGAGCAAAGTCTGAAAATGAAAAAAGAGATAAAAGAGCAGGAAACAAAAAAAGAAAGCCGTGCTTGCGGCGACTCACTGAATCGGTGGTGCATTCTTAAGCCACAGAATCGTTCAGGAAATCTTACCGGAAAGAGGATATAAATGAATTTCGATGACTGCATGGTAGTCCCAATGACTGAATGGTAATGCAAATCTCTGTGCATGGCTCGATCACCCAGCCACAGGGAGGGTGGATCGCTGGACGTGCACTTTGCGCCCAGCAGCGAACTCCGATTTGATGGCTGCTGTGCGACGGGTACGTCCTCGCATGGAGCAGGCAAAGAGAATGAGATTTATGGCTGGCCGTTATCCCAGGGCGTTGTGGACTGTCTTTCATCTGGCTGCTGGCTGCTTGACTGCTTGACTGCTTGACTTGGAGCAGAACACGACCACACGTCGGACAGTAGGCGATGTGCACTGGTCGCTCGAAGATGATTACCTAAAGCAAACACAGACAGGGCAGCAAACAGCGCCGTCCCCACCTCTCACCTGGCAAACCCACTCGCCTGCGGTGCAGGGGATGGCGGCTGCTCCTGATGACTGGCCCATTGTTGCAGAATGTTGTTCACGTCTCAGCGACGGCAACGGAGCGACTGAAAGACGTGTGGGAGGGAGGACGTGCAGGACGATGGCTTCAAGGATTACCAACAAAAGGATGGATAGATGTGGATGGATGGCTGGCGTGCCCTTTCCTGGGTCATCGGCACGGCACGGCACGGCACGGCCATGCGAGCACACTAGTGTACATGCATGTGTCAAAAGAAGTGTGCTGTGCGGGGGGCGGGGGTGCAGGTGGCGTATACGTAATGCATTCAGGTGGAATGCATATGTGTGCACTCAGAGTGCCACACAGATACGGCCACGCACGCACACCCACACAGGGAGGCAGAGACAGAGAGACAGACAGGGAACGTGTGTGAACAGGCACTTGATTGTGTTATTATTATTGTTTCAAGTGTTGCTTTCTCTTCGCTCTTGTTTATCCGCATCCATTGTATCTGTAACTGTAGCTGTAGCTGTGCTCTGCTGTGCCAAAGGGGCATCTGGCATATGGCAGGGGCCACGTGACGGGGGGCTGGTTTCACGGGGCGTCCACAGTGGTCACAATGGTGAAACTCACTGTGCGTCCGCCGGCAACTCCACTCGAGTGGAAGTGATTTTCCCCAAACTGAGAAAACTGCCATCTCAATTATTTTACAACAATTTTGTTGGCTTCATATCAAACTGAATTTTGCCTGAATTCCCACAACTGATCCTGGATCCTGCAGATGCATTGTCCTGCCACAGCCACTGTGCCATTCTGACTCCCTGCTCCACTTGTGGGTCACGTGCCCTGCCGCCTGCCTCCAAGTCCCCGTCCCCGGCCCCGTCCCCGTTCCCGTACCCGACTTGCACTTCGGTAGCACAGTGTTGCATTGTTGCAAGCACACTTGAATGCACTTGAATGTGCAGCGAACCGGACACGGGCCTGTCCCATGACCCGTCCTCATCCTTCGGGCCATGGAACCTCCGCCACTCCCTGCCCTTCGCACACCGCAAGCAGAACGGAATGCGTTTTTTTTCTACATTTTTGGATGTTTGTTTTAATAATGTTTTCATTATCTCTCAATTTACGATTGGAGGAGAGACTGGTGAACTAGCCAGCCATAAAAAAAATAAATAAATATATCGGATATATCCCATCCCATAAAATGTCTGCCCTGCAATAGCTCTTTTATCTATGCACTCCTCCCCACCACCAATTTTCTTTGATTCCCTCAGTCTGTTTCGTTTTGGGACTTCAGACCTGTCGCTTCTACAGATATCCGTATCTATCAGCCGGGCTGAGCTGAACACTCCCGCATTTCCGATTTCCGATTTCCGACTTCACTTTCCACTGGACCAAAATATCCGTAATATTCCCTTTTATTTGCACAAAAGAAATCTCCGCTTTTATTGGATCATTTAAAATACATCGCTTTCGGGGAGGAAGCACGGACTCGGAGCTCGTGGCAGCAGGCGGGGCCGGTCAGATTCTTCACACACTCTCGCACTTTCTCTTTCGCTCTTAAGGGGTAATTTATGAAAATTACTAAACGAATGCGTGCAAATTATGCCTTTTTCTGGCAGTGCTAGCAACCGGAGCGGCAAAGAGCAGCTCGGCCTGGAATATGGGTTAAGTGCAGCAGGATGCTGGTGTCGCAGGATGCAGGATGCAGGATTCAGCCCCGCCCCACCACGCCGGCGGTCGTAAACAAAAAGGTAGCTGGCCCACTTCCCCACTTCCCCACTCTTCCCCACGCATCTCATTTTATTCACGATTCCCACTGGGAGGGTATAATGGTTTTCAGCAGCTGTTTGCACGGCTGCAAAGAGAGTTGTCCCGCCCTCAGAGCATTTCGTATGCAGATCCGTACATGGATAACATCTGATAAAAGTAAACCCAAGTATGATCAGTAAGATCGAAAGGCGAGGCTCTGGAAAGCGAAAAAATCGAATGGCGCCTAGCCATAAAAATATGAATTCGGTGAGGGTAAAAAGCTAATATTTAGTTTTTGATTTTGTTTGTTTTTTACGTTATCTTGTTTTATTCGCTGGCTGCTGTGGAGAATGCAGCTGGACTGAAACGGAAGTCCTGAGATGATGATAAAGCGGCAGGATGACTCCTTGCCGCTGCCAGCTACAGCTACAGATACAGCTCCAAGACCGTGTTCTCTGCTCCACTTCCTGGTGGCTGCTGCTCCTTGTTTTCTGCTCATTAAAAATTACCCTTCGTATGGCAAAGTTGAATTAAAAGCGTGGCAGTTGGCAGTTGGCAGTGGCGTGTGGCGCGTAAAGTTATTTTAACTGCAACGTTGCAAGAATACACACACACAGCTAGACAGAGAGCCAGAGCGTAAGCGAGAGAGAGAGAGAGAGAGAGAGAAACAAAAAGAACTGGAGAAAGATAGACAAAAACAAAGAAAAAGAGAAAAGATATGCTGAGAGGAACAGGAAACAATGCAACGTGAACAATGAATTAAAAAACACAAAGAAACTTTCTTTTGCCACATTTACTTCTCTGCCTGCTGCCTCCTGCCTGCTGCCTCCTGCACCACTCTCCCCGCGGGTTCCTGTGATCTTCCGTTTCGGTAGAGGCAGGCAAGAAAGCCCCTGATACATTGACGCTCCATATCTGCAGATATTCGCATGCCTATGCCATAATTCAGGCAAACTATGCTCGTGTTTTTGATGATGTGATATTACGATAAAAAGCGCAGTACGAGAGTTGAAATAAGAACAATAATATTTGGAGTATGCTCGTATATGCATATATGTAAGAAAAGTATTTAGAAAAGATTTCCAACTTTCCAAGCACTTTTTTTGTCCCTTCTGGGTTGTGCACCATTCAGATTTGGTTGTACACAGCATTCCAACGTTGCAGATGAGAGACATAAAAGGCAACTCCTATAACTGTAGGTTATGGAGGACCGAGAGAGACACGAAGCGGCCGTAGTTTCGTCGCGTCGTCTGTATAGGCAGCCTTCGGCTCTGAGAGAGCCGCGAGCAAAGAAAGAGATCAGTCGAAGTCGAGAGTCAGAGACAGTCAGTCGTAATTCACCCAGCCACGAGTAAATAATTCACATAAGTTAAGAACATAACTGTACCACAAATTGTACTTGGACCTAAGAAATAAATATAATAAGTTTACATCCATACTTATAAATAAATTGCCATTAAGCAAACAAACTATCTACAAATTGGGGGCTCGTCCGAGAAATAAGCCCAAGACTACATCTAAATCTGTGGTTTGTGTGTGTTTTTGGAGCAATTTGTCGAACACGAGACTGCGTGCACGGAAATCGGTGGCTGTGCGAAATTGAAGCGGAGTCTGGCGTACAAGTGCGAGAGAGACAACACCACAGTTGTCGAAGAGAAAACGCAAGAGTGTCTGCAGACGTTCAAGGGCACGAGAAGCGACAAAACGAAGACAGCAGAGGACGCTAGAGCTACAGGGAGACAAGCGGCACGGCGACATCGCCTTTGTTCCAGCGCGACGCACGAACGCAGCACGCTGGCTACGGGGACAAGCGGCACAGGACGACAATTACGTTGTTCCAACGAGCAGAAGCGACAAGGCGACGAGAAACAGCAGAGGACGCTAAAGCTACAGGGAGACAAGCGGCTCAGAGACGACAATCTGAGCGCGTTCGTTCCAACGAGAGCAGAAGCGACAAAGCGACGAGAGACGGCAGAGGACACAGCAAAAATCAAAGAACATTGGTTGTTGTTGTGCATTGCGTCTAGGAGAGGCGTGAGCTACGAAAGGCAAGCGGCAAAGAGACGACCATCCGAGCGCGCTTGTATTCGTGAGCATAAGCAACGACGAACAACGAACAGCGAAGCAAGGCAAGCGGCAAAGAGACGACCATCCGAGCGCGCTTGTATTCGTGAGCAGAAGCAAGGCAACAAAGAGAGGACGACCAAAGCAACATCGACAGTCAAGCGAGATCTGGATGTGGCAGTGTGTGTGCGTCGTATTTGGAGTCTGGAAAGTTCTACGAGCGAAACAAGGGTAAAGCCCTAGTAAGGGGAGGTGAGTGTTAACAGAGAAGCGATCGTTAACAGAGGCTGTAAAGGCGAAATCAGAAGCTGTGTTTACATAGAAGATTGTTAACAGGACAACGTTAAGACCTTAATTATTTGATTTATATATTATATTCTTTGATTTATATCGTTTGATTTATATTGTTTGATTTAACTAAATTTCTTAGATATAAGCTAATATTAAACAAATTGTATTTGAATCGTCACGATGCAAGTTGAAGAGATTATGACACTGAGAGTCGCAGATTTGCGAGTTAAGTTGAGAGAGCTTGCGTTACAGACGACGGGTCGGAAACGCGATTTGCAAGATAGACTGTTAGTTCATTTCGGTTACCAAGTTGAGAAAGATGAAAATGAAGGTTCAGATGATGAGTCTGTAGTTACATCAATCGACGATACCGTGGCAGTCCAACGAGGTGCACGACAGTTAGAGAATAGATCATGGTTTACCCTGAAAGACGTGGAAGGTAGCGTGTCACAATTTTCTGGTTCTAATAACCCCGACATTTATCAATGGATAGAGGAATTGGAGGAATGCGCATCTACTGTTCAGTGGAGTCAATTACAAATATTCATATATGCCAAGCAGTTGTTGGCTGGTGCCGCATATTCGTGATTGGAGTTCGTTGAAGGCAGCTCTGTTGGAAGAGTTTAGTGTAAAACTATCGTCAGTGGAAGTACATAGGATGTTGCAGAAGCATCAGCAGAAAAAGGGAGAGTCGTTGCATGAGTTTTTGTACGCGTTCATGGAGATAGCCAAGCCAATTAAACTAGATGATTCTAGCTTGATCGAATATTTTGTGGATGGTATCCCAGACGCAAGGACAAATAAGGCAATGCTGTACCAAGCTAGAAACATAAAGGAGCTTAAATTTCAGATTGACGTATACCAGAAATCAAGAGGCGGATCCAAGCCAGTAAGCAAGAATTGGTTGCAGTGTATCAAAATTGAGAGTTCGGCGAAAGATTCGATAGCAGAGAATTTCAAGAAATGCTTTAAGTGTGGGGATAAATCTCATTTAAGGAAAGATTGTCCCAAAAATGATTTTTGTTGTTTTAAGTGTGGTAAGCCAGGGCACCGTGCTGCTAATTGTGAAGTTAAGGTCGAAACCGGACAAGAGAGGAGGATGAATACGAACATTATTCGAGATAAGGAAGTCGTTGCTAAGCCGACAGGTATTTTCACTCCATCGGGTTTGGAATTAAAGAATGTAAAGTATGCTACATTTGTATTCCAAGGTTTAATTGACACGGGAGCAGATTTGTGTTTAATTCGTAGAGGTGTATTCTTGAAATTCGGAAATGTTAAACTGATGGGTCGCGAGAAATGTTTAACAGGTATTGGAGATAGTCAAGTTTTAACTTTCGGTAGCTTTTCGATACCAGTGAAAGTGGATGAGATTGAAATGGAGGTAGAATTTCATGTCATACCTGACGAGTATATTGGTTTTGAAGCCATTTTAGGAAGGACTCGTCAATGTGAGGAATTGTTTGAGGAGTTTGGAGGTATTTGCATGTCAAGTATTGATGAAGTTGAGAAGGAGTTCTCAGTGGACGTTTCGAATCTCAGTGAGGCAGATGCCAGATCAGTTATGAGTATGGTCAAAGAGTACCAGCCTCAAAGGAATGTTGATGCACCTGTCAAAATGAAAATCATATTTTCGGATGAGATTCCAGTTTATCAGCATCCAAGACGCTTAGCGATGTGTGAGCAAGAATTGGTAGATAGGCAAGTGGAAGAATGGTTGGCTCAGAAGATTATAAAGCCAAGTACATCGGAGTACGCATCACCAGTAGTGTTCGTAGGGAAAAAGAATGGTAGCAAAAGGTTATGCTGTGACTACAGAAAGCTTAACGAGAAAATAATTCGCGATAACTTTCCAATGTCACATATGGATACAGTGTTAGAGAAACTGCAGGGTGCAAAGTATTTCACCACATTGGATTTAACGAATGGTTTTTTCCATGTACCAGTAGAAGTGGATTCTCAAAAATATACGTCTTTTGTGACTCAAAAGGGCCAGTTCGAATTTTTATATGTACCATTTGGAATTTCGAACTCCCCAGCGGTATTTACCAGATTTATAATGGCAGTTTTGAGAGATTTGGTGAAGAATAACGAAGCAGCAGTCTATATGGATGACGTAATTATTTCGAGTCAAGACATAGAAGAGGGTTTTTTAAAGCTGAGAAAAGTTTTAAAGGTAGCAGAATTGAATGGACTGCGTATAAATTGGAGCAAGTGTCAGCTGTTACAACAAAAGGTTAATTTTCTAGGGTATATAGTAGAAAATAATACGATAAGACATGGGCTGTCGAAAAGTTCCCAGTGCCAGGTGATAAGAAGGCAGTACAGCGTTTCATAGGATTGACTTCTTATTTCCGAAAGTTTATTGAGAGTTATGCTGCTATTGCAAAGACGTTGACTGATCTGTTGAGGAAGGATGTTAAATTTGAGTTTAAGGAGATCCATCAAGTTGCGTTTGAACAACTAAAGGTAACATTGACAAGTAGGCCTGTTTTAGAAATGTACAACCCGAAATTGGAGACAGAAATCCACACTGATGCTTCAAAATGGGTATACGGAGCAGTGTTATTGCAAAAGAGTTTGGAAGACGGCCAATTCCATCCTGTTCAGTATATGAGTCGTAGGACTAATCCGTGTGAAGAAAAATATCCTTCGTATGATCTCGAGGTTCTTGCAATTATCGAAGCGTTAGTAAAATGGCGTGTATATGTTTTGGGTATACAGTTCAAAATCGTCACAGACTGTAATGCGTTTACAATGACGATAAAAAAGAAAGATGTTCCTTTGAGAGTAGCACGTTGGGCCATGTACCTCCAAGATTTCAATTATGTTATTGAACATCGCTCAGGCACGAAGATGAGGCACGTTGACGCGTTAAGTCGTGTAGCTTGTTTTATGTTGGAAGAAAGCATTAGTCATCGTCTCAAAGAAGCTCAGCTAACCGATGATTGGGTGAAGGCTGTTAAAGGTATTGTTGAGGACAAAGAATATGAGGATTATTATATTCAAAATCAGATTTTGTTTAAGGATCCAGACAGGGAGCTTATTGTAGTGCCAGCTCTAATGGAAAAAGAGATTATATCGATAGCTCATAACCAAGGGCATTTTTCAGCCAAAAAGACACAGGATATAATCGAAAAGTCGTATTATATTCCAAAATTGAAGGATAAAATATCGCAGGTAGTAAATAATTGTGTTCAATGTATCATCGTTAATGAAAAGTCAGGGAAACGTGAAGGTTATTTGCAACCGATAGACAAGGGCGACATGCCACTATTAACTTATCACGTTGATCACGTTGGACCGATGGAAATGACCAAAAAGCAGTATAATTATATACTGGTAGTCGTTGATGGTTTTTCCAAGTTTGTTTGGTTGTATGGTACTCGTAGTACAGGCGTTGAAGAGGTCGTGAAGTGTTTAGAAGTTCAGGCAACTAACTTTGGTAATCAGAACAGAATAGTGACGGATAGAGGGTCAGCATTTACTTCCAATTTGTTCCGTGAGTACTGTGAGGGGCAGAAAATTCAGCATTTAATGATCGCCACAGGAGTTCCAAGAGGAAATGGCCAAGTTGAAAGGGTGCACAAGATAGTGATTCCTATGTTGTCGAAATTGTGTCAGGGTAGTTCTGGGAGTTGGTACAAACACTTAGGAAAGGTACAGCAGATGATCAACAGTGTTGAGCCACGAAGTACCAAGGCAACGCCGTTTAAGATACTAACTGGATTAGACATGCGCATACCTATTGATCCGAACATAAAAGAAATACTAGAACAATCGCTAATAGAAGAGTTTGATAAAGAGCGTGAAAAGATTAGAGAGGAAGTATTAGAGAACATAGCACGGATACAGCAGGAGAATAAGAAGAATTTTGACTCAAACAGGAAGATAGATAGACAGTATAAGGAGAATGACTTGGTAGCTATAAAGCGTACTCAGTATGGTACTGGGCTAAAACTAAAAGGAAAGTACCTAGGGCCGTATAAAGTTACCAAGGTAAAGAATCATGGAAGGTACGAAGTCGAGAAGATTGGAGATACTGAGGGACCCTATAAGACTTCTACAGTTTCAGAGTATATGAAGTCTTGGCTAGACCCATCCGAGGCGAATGGTCCGTCAGGACAGCCGATTGTAGGTTATGGAGGACCGAGAGAGACACGAAGCGGCCGTAGTTTCGTCGCGTCGTCTGTATAGGCAGCCTTCGGCTCTGAGAGAGCCGAGAGCAAAGAAGGAGATCAGTCGAAGTCGAGAGTCAGAGACAGTCAGTCGTAATTCAGCCAAGCATCGTACGAAAATCACACACATAAGTTAAGAACATAACTGTACCACAAATTGTACTTGGACCTAAGAAATAAATATAATAAGTTTAACATCCATACTTATAAATAAATTGCCATTAAGCAAACAAACTATCTACATAACTATGCCATGTTTCCGGTGCACCGCGGTGTCTGGCGGCATAAACTTCTTTAACCATATTCAACAGATCGTAAGGAGCTTTACTTGAACGGTATAAGACGTACTTGTGACGGGAGTGGTGGGTATTAAGCCCCAGCTGCATCTTAAGCAGCTTTCACTGTACTCACCGTCGTTGTACTTGGACAGCCCGCGCAGTCCCCGCAGTCCCCGCGATAGAGTGCAGTCGGCTGGCTCCCAAGTCATTAAGACTAATGGCCACCTAGGCAGTGGGGGCCAGAGCCCGCAAGGGGGCGACTCAAACGGGAATCCTGGCTAGCAATGGATGGGTGACGTGACGCCTGTTGTTTCGTGGCGTGCTGCTGCTGGAGGGTCTCCCATCCATGTTCCGTGTCCGTGTCCGTATCTGTTTCTGTTTAGGTTCCCATGTCTGTGGTTGCGGCCTGCACAAATAACCAAGCAGTTGTTCAGTGGTTTTGATTTTGTAGCTGCTGCAGCTGCATTAGCAGGGAGTGTTTGGGCACTCCGCTTGCCGGGGCCATTGTTTGGGGCTTGGCTTTGTTTCAGCCTTCTGCAACTGTTGTCTGTCTCTGGCTCTGTCTTTGTCTCTCTGGCCGATATCTAGCTGCTTCTTTTTGTTTAATTCAGCACTTCAGCTGAATTGTAAAATACTTTCGACGCTTTCGCTCGGGCGCTGAATTTGGATGGAAAAGAATTTAAGCCAACCATGCGGTTGCCTATGTTCGCCTGCGTCTCCATTTCGCTTTCTTTCGTGCTTTCCGCTTATCTTTCTCTTCGTCCAGCACATCCTTGGCTCGTTTCTGACTTTTTGTGTGAACTCCATTGGCTGCCTTTGAATTTTTTGTTTTTTTTCTGAACTCTCCCAGCTTGGTTTTCTCGTTTATCTTCTTGCTTATTGAGATTTCGCAAACTGAGTCCCGCAGCTCTGGCTGGCAGGATTCTTTGACAAGGCCATGTCCATCATAACTTTGGCCATAAGGGACTCCAAATATCTCCGTCAGTCACGCTTCGAGGGAGCTATATACATACATACATACATATGAACGTTTTTTCAAGAGACTGACTGACTGACTGTCTTGGCTTTCCAGACAGATTATTGGTAATGGGAAAACTTCAAATGGAATGATCTAAGCTCAGATTCTGCCGCCTTTAATTGTCCCATATTCCATCATTCCATCTGTTAAGTTTTAGTGTTTCCTTAACTCATAAATTGTCGAATTTTCTATATATATCAAAGAGGAGGTCGGTCTGGTACTTATATTTTCACATTCCGATTGCATATTCCTCAGTTCGTCGACAAAGTTATTCGCGTCTCTGGGTAAGTGCTTTCGGCTCGAGTGATTGTTTGGCAAATTATAGTTCAGAGACAGAGACAGAGATCTCTGGTGGCAGCAGGCTGCTCAGGGACATGAGTGGATGGTGTCATCCCACCCCACCCTTTGGCCCTTGTCGCTCGCTGCCTTCCTTCGTGGCTCCTCTAGGCCGCACTTGTAACACTTTTCATCTTCATTCTTCATTTTAATGAAATTATTTCCGTATAATTTATTTGCATTACGAGAGAAATGATATAAGTGCGTGGGTGCCTTGGGTTTTCGGTGACTCCAAGGAGGCGGCGGCACAGAAGGACTCGGCTGCATTCATTAAGTGCATCATCTTTCATTTCCCTAGGCGTTGTCAACAAACTCTCTCTCTATCTCTCTCTTGCTCTTGCTCCTAGTCTGAATCTGAATCTGCTTGTGCCCCATAATCGTCTGCCTTCATCATTTTGCAACACGGCAAAAGGGGTTGCAGCATGGGCAGGGGCAGGAGCAGGAGCAGGAGCAGGGGCAGAAATAGCGACAGCGGCAGAAACAGAAACAGTGACAGAAGAGGGTACAAATTTATGCTTGACATAGAAACACGATTTTTCGCTGACTGACGGCCATTTTATTCTTATTCCCTTCCGTGCCGCTATTTAGCCCCCCTGTCGCGTCGGGGGTATTGTACTTTTGCACCAGGTGCTTGCACCACATACAGTCTTGACCTGCATCATCAGTCGAGTGTCCGTCAGTTTACATGCCGCCAACTGTCCCTTCAGCATTCAACATTCAGCATCTGCTTGGGTTTTGGCACAGACTCAACTTGTGCAGGGGCCTGCATCAATAATCGGGGCTATTCTTCTAGTCAGCCAAGAAATATCGATCCTGGATCTGTATAACTTTTAGCCACATGTTTGGGTCCTTAAATTTCTGAAAAGTAGGGCTCAGAATCCATACTACAAAATCATTACCTTACCATCGGAATGGTAAATCCTGCACTCTGTTATTTTCCCAACTATCTGAGCCATCTTTTTTCTTTCCTCGATTATTTAAAAGGCATACTTTTGGGGAGCCTGCAACAATGGCACTAAATGTTGCTGCCAACCCTCGTGTCAGAAAGTATGAGTATAACCAAGACACAGAGATGCAAAAAGAATTTGACGAGTGCTGGTGCTCGGCTCGGCTCAGGTGAGTGCTTACACTGCGTTGCAACAAGAGAAGCCTGGGGGCTAGCTGCAGGGGCACTGGAGCCTTCTCTTGCTAAGGTGAGGTGTGGTGTGGCGTGGTGTGGTGTGGTAGGGGCAGATAGCGCTGGGTGCCATGCATCATGATGACGACACTGTTGACACTTCATAAATACATGAGTTTCAGGCGGAGAGCCTCCTCAAATACACACAGATACACGAGCTTAGATACAGGTGAGTGCCGATCTCTTTGAGTGTGCTAGTACATACATATGTATATATTTATATGTGTGAGTGTGTGTGCGTGCGAGAGTGTGAAAGTGGATCTGAATGCAATTGTTATTCTTCAGTTGCTTACCCTTTAATCCCAGCAAAGGAAAATTGGGGCAGTCACGTTCTTATTCTCTGGCAAAATGTGTTCGCTGAGTAAAGAATATCGCCAAGGATCTCCTTTTTACAACATATTTACATAAGTATGTATGTATGTTCCTATCTGGCGTTACGTTACATGTTGAAAAAAATAGTCAAAGAGCCGAAATTGAATATAAATTGGTTAGCCCTATACTCACCAACAAAAAATGGCAATAATCGAGCGTACGGCCATAAAGCTATAAGCCAAAATAAGACCTAAACTTACGTTGCACAAAACAGAAGTGGTTTTCGAGGTTGGGGTACCAAATGGAAAAAACTCTGCGAATTGGGTAGGTCTCTCTGTTTGTGAATTTTTTGTGCATGTTTATGAAATATGTATGTAGGGTTCACTTTCAAAGTTATTTAATGTAAAAACATTCCCTGTTTTTTTGTTTTGCTACAAGTCGGTGGAGGCATCTGACATAGGTACCTTTCAATATATTTAGAAAAAAATAATATCGCGACAAAAGTATATGGACTTTTCATGATTTGTGGCCTGGTGGAACTTTTGGGCAGATCTGCCCATACATAAGTACAGATGTACAATGTAACTGTTTAGGGAAGATATTAATATGAAAGCTGGAAGCGAAGAAGATACAATAACAAGATAACAAGAGGCTGCACGAGCGACCGAAAACCGGTTCCATGGCTGGGCTTATCGCTAAGTCCAATGTACAGAGAGAGCGCACGGGCTTTCAACTCTCTTTTCGGCTTTGCTCTCTGACGGCGAGGCCGCTGCCCAATGGCTTCGTTTGTGCATGCATGTGCATGCATTTCGCACAGTGGGGCCTTTGCCTCGATCAGCTGGCTAAATTCTATATATATATACTAACACACTCAAAGAGACCTGCACTCATTTACAATACATACATACATATGTATGTTTGCATGTAACTAGACCTCATCGTCAGTTATTCAGCTTCGGTGTTTGACTTATTTTGATCAAATCATTTCTGATCCTTAAACCCTTTGTTTGATTTGTTCTTATCCCTTTGATTACTGCCTTAAATCTGCCCCAAGGGTAGCAATAAGGTCGAGATCTATTGAAAGTTCTTTTGTGGTGCGATTTCGATGATGGACTGAGAATTCCTATTTCCCCTGGTTGTTTTGCCAGCTTTTTCCGGCTTTGTCGTTTTGTCGAAGTACTTCAACAAATTTACACGTGTATCACTCACATGCACCGTTGGCATGCCATTTGCTAAGCCCCCTCCCTGCCCGCCATCCGCCATACCTTTGTGGGCAATGCCATACGCTATATGTATATACCCCTTTAATTATTGCTGCCGGATGCGGGTTAGAGCGGCAGCAACACCAGCAAGCGCAAAGCTACGTATCAGCCTAAAAGTGGTGGCAGAAGTCGAAGAATTTTATGAGCGCTTTGGATAAAAGGAATATACGCATAAAATAGGGAGTATTCCAGAGCTTTCAAATATTAGGTCCATGCTTATACTCTCTGAATCCATATACATTTAATCTATTAGACATTTGAGAGCCGAAAATAAATCAACGAATTGCTTGGAAAGTTTAATTTTTTTAGTTTAAGGAGACTAAAAATTCAACTGAAAATTATTATACATACATATGTAGCATGAGCATTAAACGTTCTTTATCGATCCAAAAAAATAAAAATTTTACCTAGGCAATAAGGTACAAGGAATCAAAGAAAATCTTTTAAATTCAAAATTTCAGATTCAAAATCTTAACAAAAATGTTGTAGGTGTTATAGCTTGTCATTTTCTTAAAGAACTATAATTAATTTGAGTTAAAACCATGTGATTGATGCCCCAGCCCTCCGTTCTGGGTTTTGGATTGGGAGTTGGGAACTCGACAGGGTGGGAAAGGGTTGACGGAGCAAATAAGTAGTGCCACGAAGATTTAAAAAAAAGAGCAAGAAAAAGTAAAAGAAGGCACAGCCTTTGGCAAACTTCAGTCGATGGTTGGTTGTACAAGGAATGGCAAACGGAAGAGGGGTTAAAAAGGGGGGGGAGAATACGTTAGGTAAGAAAGGAGAAGGTAATGGCGGAAGCAACATTCCGTTATGGCTCCTTCCGCCCGACTTCAATCTTTTATTGTTCTCAACACACCCCCACACCCCCACACTCGCCCGTACAATCCCATTCCGTTCGGCAGCGCCGAAATTGTAAAAATTTCACAATAACTTCCAGCCAAAGAGAACAGAATGAGAAAAGGTCTTATGAAATATGCATATGATCATTTTGGCCCCGAGTCCAATCCAAAGCAGTGGGACAGCCAGGGCATGGCGGGCGGGGCGGCGCGGAGAAAAATTTCATTAAAGTTCAAGTGAAAATTCAATGCAGCCCCTAACTTTAAGATGGTCGGACGGGGAGTGCCAAAATAACCAAGGGGAATACCAGTAGATGAAACACACACAAAAACATCCGCAATGTGGGGAAAAAGTTGCCGGCAGAGAAATTACCTGCAAGAAAGACAAACAAATGCAGAAAAGAGAGAGAAAGGGAGAGAGCCAAAGTTCAGGTCGAACAAAAGTGCCGGCTTTACCATGGAATATATCACGGAGAAGTCTTCAGTGAAGTCTATCCCCAAGTCGCCTGTACGGATTCAATGAAATCGCCTGAAAATATGAACTAAAATTTATTGATACGCCTCGTGTGGAAATCTGTAGAGCCAGGTGGAGCCAGATCAGGTGGGGGGGCTCCTAAACCACTGGAAGTGGTGCTGGAAGGTGACTGGCTGGGCACTTTGCAATGTTCAAGTCCTCGTGGATGGTCCACTCATAATCGTCTCCGTTAGCATCCTTGGCCTGAGCACCGCTGGCTTGATCGTCTTCGGACTCGCTCAAGGACTCCAGGCTGGTCTGCTTCTGCAGCTCCGCCACCCGCATCAGAAGCGGATGAATCAGCTGCTCCGGCAGACTTTTCTGGATGCTCAGTAGAAGACTGCCCGGCTTGGAGCACAGCAGGATGGCGTTGGACAAGTGGGTCAGGCCGTCGTCCACGCGACCATTTATCAGCAGATACTCCCCCAGCCTGAACTCCGACTCAAAGTGCAGCTGCACGGTCGTCTTCCGTCCCACGCTGGCGGCAGCCAGCAACGGCATCACGCCGCCCCCAAGCAAGCCCATCCCCATCTGGCTGCGATCCGCCTCGAGGGAAGTCTGGGCCTTCGCTTTGTGTTGACGACGGGCATGGACCTTGCGCTTGTAGTCCGGGTCTGCCAGGCGCTTCCGGTCAAAGTATATGCAGTATCCCAAGAAGCTCACACCGGCTGTGGCGAGTATTATTAGCTTGGCCGACAACATCTTCACGAGTATGTAATTTGGAAGTTGAAAATGGAGTTACAAACTATTTTCCAAAAATACAACAAATCACGAAAACTAACAAATTTACAATGCTAGCTCCGAACGAACTGCTCTGTGTAGGGTTCAATAAAAAACTGACTTAGAAACGAAAACCCAAAACAAACTTCAAAGGGTTTTCCAAACTCGACACCATATTCCCTGGCCTAAAAGCTAAGGCTACGTCGATGGCAGGTTACGAGGCATTCCGCTCTAACATTTCTGAGGGCTACAAGCTGCGATCTTCCACATAGGATCGTTCCCTGTTTTACCAACGAAAGACCGGTCTGCGAAAATCGGGGAAATGCAAACATTTGGACGGTCGATTTGCGTGTCATCGGGCCATGATTGGGGCATTACAGCCGCACATTCCGCCAACAAAATTCCCCAAGGTGTTCCCAATGTGTGTCGTGGTGTGGTGTCCATGTCCGTATTTATCTTTCGGTTTGGGTTCTGTCCTGTCATATTCAGCGACTGGACCAAATCCTCGTTCTCTGCTCCATAAACTGTTAGCAAGCATGTGTGCGGTGGTTGGGTGGTGATAGAAGGGGGAAATGTGGATGGTGGGGGTGAAATGTCTGCTGTAACGCTGCCGTCAAAGTATTTATCACAATGACAAAATCACTGGAGCCTGGAGCCAGGAGCCGAATGCCTAGAGCAAGGACTGGATCCATGGGGGGGTGTTGCGCAGACATTACTTTACGGTTTAAGTGTAACACATTTACAAATTGTTAACAAACAAGCACAAACACAAACAAACAAACAAACAAAGCAGAGAGACAGATGGACAAAGGCAAGTGTAGCAGCCCACGCACACCACGCACACCACGTGCTCAGCGTTGTGATAAATGATAACAAATTAGCGGTTTGTCTTTTAAACGAAAAAAAGGCCACGCATAAGGGAGAGCAGAGGCGATACCAAAGTTACCTCAATGCAATAAATCACCCCACCTGAGCAGGCCACCGCAACACACCGCACACACCGCGCACACACAGTCAAACACACGAACAGCCCCAAAATAACCGAGCATATAATTCCCGCCCACAGCACTCATTCGCTATGAATGCACTCCCAAAGATTGATCTATGGAGAGACTAGAGGGTGTACTCGCGTACCTTTATAAAGCGGGATCGTAAATGGGGTACGGCTAGAAACTGCTACAGCAGAATCACTTAATCTGTTGGATCTAAAAAGGTGCGACAAAAGGTGCTCTCTCTCCATTATTATTTATAAACAGAGATAATTCCTTCTCGATGATTTTGTATACGATGTTTCGTGTTTCGCTGGCTTTGAACACTGCATAGCTCACTGAAAGCCAGAGCCGGGCCGTATCTTTCAGTCGATTTTCACTGTATTAAGCATACGCATACGTGTGCCAGCCAAAGCAGCCACCTCCAGGGGAGATTGGAGCCAGGTAACGAGAGCGTGGCACAACATTTATGACTTGCACTGAAGGAGTTACATTACCCTTCGGCCCATGCCACTGTTCGCACTACCCCACTACCCCACACCCCCACCCCGCCCACTTTGCCCCGAAGCACGTCCGTCCCACTCTTTCTATCGCTCTCTATCTCTCGCTCTCGGTGCAGGGTGTTAAGTGCCGGCAGGGAATAATTAATGATGCGGGCAGGAGATTCAGGTTCTGCTGTAGAAGTAGAGGTTCCTGGGGTTTCGGAGAAGCCCGCACCAGGCTGAGCGGGGAAAATTTTAATTATCATTTTGTGGATTCAGACGCGTTCTGAAAACTACGCAAAATTTAATGAGCGACCGCTTGCCTGGCTGCGAAATTAGAGTCAAACCGTGCTTCGTCTCTCCTTCCGGACGACACCCCGCCAAACATGGAACCTGCACCCACTACACCCTCTGCCTCCCTGCCAACAAGGATTCAGTTTGGTGTTCCATGTTTTGGGCCCGACTTTGCTCAACTTATTTCATTACATTTGAACTAGCCGCCTGATATTTGCTTTACAGTCATGCGCTCTCTAATGAACAAACTTTGTGGACTTCATGTGGGCAAACGTGAACCATCATGTCCCTTGGTCGGCTGCCGTGAGGGGGTCACCAATTGATGCCAGTGTGCTTGCAGATTGCTCTGCTCCCGATTTATTGAGCGATTCTTTTAGGTAATCGTGCAGTGCTGTAAGCGTAATAATTGGGATTCCCTTCTCGTATAATTACAAGTAGTCAACTGCTGCCAGACCAGGTTGGCAAGAAGATTGCCATGTGGTACTTAATTCGGTACTGTAGATCGCTTTTACTATCACATTCAAAATCCAAGTCCAAAAAGGGATTGGTATCCCACTGGTATTGGTAGACTAGAGGTGCTACGATTAAGCAGCTCTGGGTGTGTACTCGTGCATGTGGCACCAGCTGCACCTGTTAATCCACATAATAATTTTGGAATATCGTGCTATAACTTAACAAGAGAGACATAACCAATTTTGTGCGAGGGGTTAGCATGGATGTTGTTCGGATTGATAGAGCATTACAGCGCAGATAGGGAGAGGATGTTTGCCTGTTTTTAACGGGATTTTTTAAGTGGCCGTAACACAGCAGACAACGGCCATAAAAACCCCGACAATGTGGGCGATTTACAGCAGCAGAGTGTATGCACACTCGCTCCCACTATACCCTATGTATGTATGTTGAGAAATTAAATTGCAGTTGCTTCGCCCACCTCCTTCAGCACGAGACCATGCTACGCATTCTCTTTCTCGCTCGCACACACTCTGCTGCGCTGTGCAAGGCGCGACCTTTGCGGGGAATATGTATAATCTACATTGCGTATGGACATTGTTGATGTTGATGTAGATCACATATGTAGCAAACCAAATGTAAAATGTAAAATGTTTTGAAATTCTACATAAATCATAAGCTACTGACTGCGTAGAGTCGCGTCCACAGAAGCGACTCACACGTTCCTCCTCGTTTTAATTTCCTGTGCCAGCAGGTCGACTGCTTAATCAAATTTATGATGAAACCGTGTGCCTGGCTAGCTCTCTGTCTCTCACACACCTGAAAACACACAGAACTCCTGACCGCTCCGCCCCCGCCCGTTCATTGCTCACTCGGGCGACGCACAAAGGCGCGCTTCACTTATTTCAGTCAAATTACGGCCAATGAATATTGAAAAATCGCCCTACATACGCATACATACGCATACGTGCATATGTATACCCCGGTATACGGGTGCGAGAGTAGTGCCGTAGCCCAAGCATGTATCGGTCGCGAAAATAGTTTTTCGGTGATTCGTTTCAGTCAGCGAATCCTCCGCTGGGAGGCACACCATCAATGGGGTGCGGCTCGGTTCGGTGCGGCGCGGCGCGGTGCGGTGCGGTGCACTGGGTATGCACTATGCGGCAAATTCCATTGCGTTTGCAGGTGGAGGTGTCTGCTCAATTATCGAACAAAACGTATTTCCAAGTCGAGATTCGATTAAAACATATTTACGCTCATTGAGTTCTATTTGCCTCTCAGTGCATATACATTCTGTACCCATAATGCATCATCGCTGCAGGTAGCCTCCTCCAAACCTCCTTATTCGCCTTGGTAAAGTGTTCTCGATATTTATTTTCTAGAAATTATAAATTTTATTTGCATTTAATTTGTATGTAAATCCCCAACGGAACTGCACTAATAGCCTATTTACACTGACACGAGTTACCTATCGACCTATCAATTCGGAAATCGAGCAAACTGATACTGCAACTGCAATTATCGGTCATACTGTTTTTTTAATCGGCAGCACATTTAAATCTAATTTCATTGTTCTAGCTGCGTTTGCACTGGCTTTGTGTATTTTTGTGTGTGCTTCCTTTGGGATTTCCACTACGGAATTCCGCTCGTTAGGGCAATTTTAAATATGTTAAATAAAAAAATAGGAGAATTGCAATTGACTTTCCAAGCATTTTCCCCCAACGTGCGTGGGACGGCTTTTTTCCGTTCGCTTAGCCACTTTTTTTTGGCATGTCGCCGTCGCTTGGCTTTGCCGTTTGACCGGGTGCATAATAAAAATTGTCCCATATTTTTTTGTCTCTATGCGGTTGGCGTTCATATTTCTGCTGTAACTGTGGCAATCGCTGGGCGTTTTCCCTTTTCACACAGACACACGGACACTGCTGCGCCGGAAAATGGTGGCAGCAATTTCTGCAATTTTTGTGTGTAGCCTGTGCTGGCATTTTATTGAATGCTATCAAACGCACACACACGAGGAGCGTGTTTTCCTCGATATTTATGCATAAATTATGGGAATCGCAATGCGTTGGCCGTCAGATGGCCAGCGAGCGCGAAAAGTGCACGAATAATTTCAACAACCACATCGATCCATGGGCAGAGACAGGAGACAGGAGACAGAAGAGGACAGGCAAGGCAGGACAGGTCCAGTGGCAATATCTAGTGGGCGAGATAATGAAAGTTAAACAAATAATCGAAAGGGAAGGGAAGGGAATGGCGCAAGGCTGACAAACAACGGACCCCAATAAGTGGACAGTGGGCAAAATCTTCTTCTTAGGGGCAGAAAAAGGAGTCCTTGTCGCTTTACGTAATTAAAAGATATCCAGCATATACTCGGCTAAATAAAGACAGTACAAACCATTGAGTGCTATATTATTCAAGCTATCCTGCTTAAACTTTAAAGGACTATTTTCGCCCAGAGCTTCTTGGCATTTGAATGGATAGATACTAAAGCTGGAGGAACCATGGTATCCCCTGACCCAGATACCCGGATGTGCACAATAAGAAACACAAAAAGCAAGAGCCAAATGGCAAGAGGCAAGAGGCGAAGTGGCGAGTGGCGAAACCATATCCGTATTTAATGTCGGTTTAATGGCGTTGACGCAATTAAATGGCACACACGCCAACGCACCAACGCATCTACATCCTGGTGTAAAACTCGTATATTCCGTAAGTGAACGATCTACATATACATAGATACACTTTTCCGTGCAGTGGTTTTCTTTATCGAAAAAGTCTTCTATTCCAGCAGATCATATAATTTGATACACATAAACTGAACTACGATAATACATAGTTTGGACCGAGGTGCAGAACTCCTAGCACCGCATCCGATAGTTGAGTGAACCAGCTCCAGGTGGGGAATGACAACTGATGCGACTGGTACTGGGCTCAGCCTGACGGGTTTCCGTGACCAGAGCCGTCTGGATTCGGTTGACGGCTGCTACATCTATTTGGTAGCTTGTGGAGTCGGTTGTCGGTTGTTCGTGGGCTGACTGACGGCTGGGCTGTTATGTGTCCCGTCTCTTCTGCCTGTCCGCTCTGTTCTGTTTGCCTACCGGACGAGTCAAGGCAATAGGCGTGGCAAGGGAAGCATCGACCCAGCATCCTGACAACCCGTCGACCCAGTGACGTTGCCTTTGGCTGGATTCCACATGCATTAAAAGCTTCCTGCCCTGTCATTGTGGCACGGGGAATGGACATTGGTGCGGAGCTGTGTTCTGGGAAACGGATCCATTTCTTGCCCTACGGAGCGGCGTCCGGTCTCGGGCCTGGCAACCGGCAACCGGCAAACCACTCTTTGTGGTTTCATCACCTTTGTGTCATTTAAATTTAAGGAATAATATTGATAGTCTTGTCTAAAATATCGTGCTCTTCCAAATAAATATTGATCAGTTATACACAGGTAAATACACAAACGATTTGTGGTGATGTGCGAATTTTTATGTGGCGTTTCGGTAATATAGATTGAAAGTGGATCCAAAATTGACCATTGAAATCCGATGGAAGGGGAAGTGAGGAGCACCTAAAATGCACGCCAACCGTACATCAGATCAGCAGATAACCGCGAACAGAGAAGCGCAGAGAGACGCAGATTCAGTTACAGTTACAGTTACAGTAACAGATAACGGCCAAGTAGCCATCCATTGAGAAGAACCAACTTTATTAATTTTAATCAACTTTCCCGAAAAGCGAAACCAAGCGGAAAAATAAAGGGATAAAGGTGGAGAAGAGTAAGCTGTAAATATGGCCAAAAGCCGCAAAACTATGGGTAAAGCCGATATCTGTCTGGCAGGGGAAGGGGAGGCGGCATATCATGATAATTTACTGAAGCCGAAAGCCGAAACCATTTTGCACACTGGGAAGCGCACTGGGAAAGAGCCTGACACACACGCACAAACACACACACACACACACAATCAATATTAAATTTCCACAAGCCACATCTGTGTTTGCTTTTTGTTCCCCAAACACAGCCGGCCCTCCCACCCCCCCACGGCCGTCCACGAAGTGAAACGTGAGCAAAGTGCAACTAATTTCCAAAAGGCAAATTTTATTACATTTTTAGCCGACACACAGAGAGAGGTCTATGGAGCTAACTCGAACTGGTACTCGCACTGTATTCCCAAATGCAAATCTAACTGCCTTTAGCCCCCTGCAGAAAAACATAGCCACACAAACACACACACAAGCGCGGCCCCCCAAGTACAGCAGTGGAACAAATAATAGCAATGCCAAGAGTATTCCAAGGGATTTCGAATTCAGCAGTCAACGGAAAAAAGCACGCATGGGCTGCGGAATTTAATGTTTCCAAATCGAAGCTGATGGTATGATCGAGTATACCATTTTTGCGAGGGAGAATTCCGAAAAAAGACGATTCTTATACTATCTAAAATACTATCCTGATCATGCGGTATAGCCTTGCCTGTAGTAGATCTTTGTGAAACTTCTCCCTTGATGTGCCAATTACATAAACGTGTTTATAGTTCACTGAAAATAATTGCAAGGGATTCGAATGAGTGTTGTTAAATTGTGATATTACTCTTGATCTTTATGTTTCCCAACTACACGCATACAGATGTGGGATAGAGCAATGCCTCATTTTTGTGTGTGTTTCTGTATTCTTTTGTGTGCAGCTGTAGGTTGACGGTGGATTTGGAAGAGTTGCACGAACGGCCGCCCGCCCATACAGCGACAGGGAGGGAGAGAAAGTTTTACCATTTCGAGTTGGAGCCGATGATGAAGAGTTCAACGTGAAACTTTCGTTTTATTTGCCATGAGTTGGCAGGAAAATTTCTGCCAAACTGGAGCCCGAATGATTAATAAACAACAAGCAAGCAGAGCAACAGGGAGTCGTTTGAGGAGGGTGATTACTGCCACTAGGAGCCACAAATTCCAACTTTTGATGAATGGTACCGTCAGCCGTCAACCGAACGACTGCCGATGGCTGGAAGAGTGAAAGTCGATAAGAAAAAGGTAAATTTAAAGGAAATTTTTAGAAGGATAATTCATTAATGGCAGGCTGGCTTCTCGGTGCAAGAGCTAAGCGAAATCTATAAGAATCATTTCCATGTTAAAGCGAACCCCATTAATGACGATAAGTTATTGGTAATCTAAGAATTATTGTTAAATTTTACAGGAAGAAGACCTTTGAAGGCTGTTTGAGGCTTTTGTCGAGTATCCATTCTTGTTATCCAGACAAAATATCGACCCACCGACGTGCATCAACCAGAAAGTATTTTGGGAAAGGAAAGCAGACCATCCAGGCCTTTGACCCAGTTGATATATTTGCTTTGTAGCAAAAATATTAACTTAAGCGATTTAATCCTTGGACATGGGAGCATCTCCTTCCATTCGGTGAGTTCTGCTGTGCTCTGGTGTGGCCTGGTGTTCTCTGGTGTGTCCTCTGTATGTGTTCCGCTTGCCCTTTCAGTCTCTCTGTCAGGCTTAAACTGCAGTCATAACAATAAATTTAATTTGCACGTTCCGACATTACTTGGCTCTTGACTCCTTGACTCCTTTACTTGCACTTCGTCTGGCTGTGGCTCTGGCTCCGGCTCCGGCTCCGTCTGTGGCTCTTAGTATGGTTCTGGATCTCGTTCTGGCCATGGCTTTGGCTCTGGCTCTGTCTCCGTCTCTGTCTCTCTGGCTCTCTACTTCTACTTGAGCTTCTCCTTCTACTGAGTCTAGCGTGGGTCCTTGTTGTTGGCTGTTTCGCTTGGCTGAGCTTGAATTTGACATCATTTCCCATGGCCAAGTGTCGTAAAGCTTTCACAGCAACAGCCTATTTTTTGTTGCTGTTCAGAATTACTCTATGATGTATACATTTTATGATACTGATACCCTGCTGCACCCCCACCATTATATTTTTCGTTTCGAATGCATACAGATACTCGCTCCTTTGAGTGATACACACCATCCACCATCCACCACTCGGTGCCAGGGAAAATTGCATTTTTGACACTTGACAGCGGCAATTTTACTGGCAGAATTTTCAATTAGAACCATGCCATCGTTAGCGAGACGCGTGCTCCCTTTTCCATCGTCTGCAAATGAAGTTATCTGTTTTTGATTTTGATTCGGATCGTAGCGCGCTGCAGCCTCGCATTTGGGTCACACACAACTGCTCCTCACAGTCTGACATCGGGGGCTGGTGCACTCAACCGAGCCGTACTGTCTGGCCCAGTCCCTGGCACCGGGCAGGGGTATACGGGGAATATGTACAGAAATACTCGTACGGTACGGGCATGTGGAGTGCGTGGTCTGAATAGATTTTATTGAATATTTTCGGCAGGTATCAAATGTTCGAGGATGGATTCAATCAAAGACTAATACACAATTTGTATAGTCTTTGATTGAGTGCAATGCATTGTCGGTAACAGAAATTAAGCGATGTTTCTCGCCGTAGATGGATTGATCGATTTTTAAATTAAATTATTTAATTCCTTTAATTTTTAGCCAATTCTGACCAGCCAGGGTTGCAACTTAGCAAGGTTTCACCTGCATAATATATAATATATACATATTAAGTTCATATACACTTATTTTGTATATCCAACAAGTACTTGGAGTAAGCACAATAAATACAATTATAAAAAAAGTGAATCACTTTGATCGCATTACTCCGGATAATACATATTAAATAATGCCACAATAATTTACACTCACCAATGGGCTAAAAAAGTTATTCCCTTGCGAAGATATTTCGGTAGAATGCTGCAACGTATAAAGAAAATATTTAGATTATTATATAGAATATTTACATGTTATTATAAATATATATAATATATCATCGCAAAAGTTGGCGAAACTTCCACACAATTCAACGATAAATTCAAACTAT
This sequence comes from Drosophila tristis, assembly GCA_018150885.1. Lineage (NCBI taxonomy): Eukaryota > Metazoa > Arthropoda > Insecta > Diptera > Drosophilidae > Drosophila > Drosophila tristis. The sequence continues at coordinate 561,782 of JAECWT010000125.1, forward strand.
CCTGTGCAGATAAACGCCATTCCGACTCTCCAACTAATCAATTCAAAACGTAATATTCCAATAGGGAAAGGAAGAGTTGGAACCATCAAACAGTATCGAAAGCAGTGGGTTTTGCATATAACTCTTTTCTTATTCACTTTGTACACTCAACTCAAAGTTGGCCATCTTCTTTCCGTCCAGGAATAAGGAATATGTCAAGCGATATGTACGAAAATATACTCGAAAATGTTTGTGTTCCTTTTAAGCATTCGGAAGCATTTCTATTTTATTCGCATCTGCCTCTGCTTCTGTCATTGCTTTGCGCTTCTATTCTGCCATTTGGATTTTCTCTTCTCGTTTTTTCATTCCTTTTGCATAGTTCAAGGCATGTGCCCCAAAATGTGGAGTAGGAGACGCTGGAGAAGCTGGATGAGCGGCAAGGGGATACGTCATACAAGTACTATATATAGGATGTAGGATGAGTTGTTTGCCAACTATTTTGTAGGTTATTAGGGCGTAACGCGTTCGCTCATTCATATAGACAGGCGTCACGCCTCCACACACAAACACACATACCAAAATGCGGGGCATGGCATTGGGAGTGGCAGTGGTGGTATGCGGGGGTGGAAATTTCGCTAAAAGGCTGGGAAGAAGCGACATAAACACGGATTTAAGGTGGAAACAATTCGGATTTGTTTGACTCGTAGTTACACAAGCATTGTATCCCGCAGTGGCAGCTTAATTTCCATTTGGATTTCCAACACACACTGGTATTTTATTTTCAAAATCCGCCTCGGGACATATGTATGCAAGAATGATGACAAGTAAAATCATTAATCATTGCCACTCTGCTATATTTGCTGAACATCCAGAGCTTTTGGTCTGTGTAGTCTAAAAAGTATATATTAAAAGTATGCTGCAAATTAGCGAATGGCACACTCCTCCAGCCCCATCCACGACCGATGCAACCAGGGAACTACCCATATCTCCCATATCTATCCATCTATGCTTATCGAGTGGAATGGCGAGGGGCCGAGCCCCGTGGTCAGCAGGGCCCTTTGGCTGGAGAAGGAACGAAGCGGCTTCATCGTTTAAAGCGGATTTGATGCTGAATATTATTTATGGGATGCCTTTATTTTCAGACCCGGACCCGTACCCGTACCCGCACCCGCACCCGGATCCTTAAGAGCCATTGGCCAGCCGGAATGTATGTATGTAACTTGCTGTCCGTTGTTTGTTGTCTGTTGTCCGTTGTCCGTAGTCCGTAGTCCGTCGCTGTGTCCGTTGTACGTGTGGTTTTTGAAAATATTTTCCAACATTCTTCGGGTATTTAAACAAAGATTTATTTTATATTTATATCTTGTGTGGCTGTCGATTTCCCAGTCTCCACTTTTGCTCGTTTGTGTGCGTGTATTTTATATAGGATCCCAGCAAAGCAAACGGACAGCAGCGAACGTACAAACGAGCTCAGGCAAACGGAAATTGCAAGTAGAGCGTTGAATCCTTTCTGCTTCAACACGTCCCGCACGGTCCGGTCCGGTCCGGTCCGGTCCACTCTATGTCCATCTGGCCGCAAGTCCACACTGGCGGTGCTCGTGCTCCCCTTGTATGTGGTATGTGTCTATCTGTTGGCCATTGTTCGAGGATTTGTTTGGGGACTTGTTTCATATTTTACGATAACTCCATTTATGGCTGCTTGTCCTCTGCCTATTCCTTCCACCTTCCACCTTCCACCGGACATTCCGTTGAGTGCTTGCCGTTTGGGTTTTACGTCTTTAACCATGAAATGCGGCCCTCAGCTATTGGAGGTTGTCTCTGGCCTGTCTTTAAGCCGGCGCGCCTAAAAAGATGGAGCAATCCCTTGAGAGATAGAGAGAGAGATAGAAGAAGAAGGGGCTATACATATGAAAGGAGAGACAGAGTGAGATGACATGAAATAGAGAGGAATAATTGATCCGACAGCTGCAATATGCATATTTTGTCTATTAATTTGTGTGTTTATGCATAATTAGGATTAATTATGCATAATCGTGATTAACAGTCAACATGCAAATGGCCTGTCATAATTAGCCTTCCACGCTCCATCCCCCCATTCACCCCATCAACCATTCTGCAGCCATTGTTCAGGGATTTTGCCTTCTTTCAATGTGTCTGAGCTTTTGGATATTTACGACCTTTACACGTGACCCCGATGCTAACAGTTATCTCTACACACACACACTCACACTCAGTGGGTACTGAAACACCTCACTTGGAAAGAGAGAGAGAGATATGGAATGGTGTGGAACCCTGAAATTTTTGATATTTTGTCCAGCTGCCTGTCATTTCGCATTTTCGCTGATTACATTTGGGACCTCGCCTCGTTTTTAGCCTGTTCAATGCATTCAATTCGACTGTTTGTTCGCCTCGCCCTTTTGTAAACATTTCCCTGTGGCCAGTTGAGCTCTTTAAGGTTTTTCGTGGTTCTCCCTTATAAATTTGAATTTACATGTCGATACCGTACAACACCAATACCAATACCTGTCTATACCCTGAAGCTCCAAATACAGATATTGGGCCAATGAGGCCATATGGATTTTATTTTAACCTTATTTTAAAATAAGGGTACTTCAGGATTCTCCTTTTCTTCCTCGCCATTATTCGTAGGTTGATTTGTATATATTTAACTTTTTAAAGCTTCTCAAGAACTAAATATTAAGTAAGCTGTCTTAGATATGCCCTAAAAATTATTTGAGCTTTGCTTTTCTTATGATTCCTTAACAGTCCTGAACAGCAGCCAAGTGTTTGCCCTACGAACCTTTCTTTTAAATATTGTATAGGATTGCCAACTGCCCAAAAGTTCACTTAAAGCTGGGAGATACGGGGGCTCTGTGTAACAGACTACCCACCAAACTGATACGGAAGCTAACAGAGATGCAAAAGAACATGCACGGAGTAGAGGGAACTACCAATGCGCGAACACAACTTTTTAGACCAACCAGACCTGGCTTGGCTTGGGCCGGCGAGAAGGCGAAAAATTAGCGACCCTTTTTAGCCGTTTATTACGCTTTTTATTTGGCCAAGCGCTTTGGACGAGACGGGAAGCGTGCTCGAATTTTTTTCGTAATTTTGTTTATTAAAAGTTGGGCGAAACCGCGACCCTAGCCCATCTTTTAGAGAGGGTCAGAACCAGGACACGACCGGCAATCCCTGGCTGCTTTCAGAATTAATTTGTCTTGAGCTTCGTACAATTTTCTGGGTTTTAGCGAGTGTCATTAGTTTGCTGTTCGGCAGCCAGCTTGGAGACATAGTTAAATTAGCTAAACATTGTGGTGGGTCGATGGTGCAGGGTGGTGCTACACTGGGGTGCCCGACTGGCGGTGGAGGGCACAGTGGGAGTTCAGAGTGCTGTTGGGATAGATGGTGGGGAGTTTCCCTTTCACACTTCACTACACTCAAAGAGAAGGAAAATAGGAGGAACAAACTTTTCGCATAAAAATCTAGAAAATGTTAGGAGGAGTAGCAGAAGCAGCGAGAAGCGGGGACTGCGAATTTGAAATGCACTTAATGGCCAAGTGGGCGTGGCGGAAGTTCTAGCCGCCCCTCAATATTGTACGCAGCCACAAAAGTTGATTTGGTTACAAGACATTTTCAGGACCCGAAAGGGTTGAATCGCAGAGCTCGAAAGATGTGGATGATGCTCTATCGTTTTAGCCGAGAAATAAAATCAAATCAGTGTCGGAGTATGGGATTATATACATACATATGTATGCATATACTATGAGTTGATACATTCCAAGATATTGCAAGAGCCACAAAAGAAGGATAAGACTCTCCGTAAGCTGAACAAACTAATAACTATTGAGACTAACTCGTGAAACAAGGAAAAAGTCTCAGAATGCCAAGAAATCAAAACAATTGAGACTTAACCAACACTGCAAGAGAGGAACCACTTGCACGGACTTAGGCGGCACTCTCCGCAAAAGCAAAATCAAAATCAAAATCGAACCAGAATGGCACTCAAAAAGCAGAAGGAGTACTAGGAAGGTTATTGGCTGTGGCACGAGTAAGTATGTATATTAGAGTGGGGCGTCACTTATCAACAATTTATAAACAATAAGCGAATATAAAGAAACTTTGGAGCTTTCTAACGTAAAAATGCGTTACGTTACAACAAAGGCACACCGAGAAAAACACACCCAAGGAATCAGATAGGGCAGCGCTGGGAAGGAGGGGAGCGCAGATACTCGTAAATGGCTGAAAAATGCCAAACAAAATTGTTGAAGGGGGAGTCCGGGTGCAGGTCCGGGTGCGGGTCCGGGTCGGGTTTGGGGATGGGGATGGGTTTTGGATGCTAGCTCCAAACATGTCAATGTGAAAAGTTATTTTCCTTTTTTCACTTTTTTCCTTCTGGGCTCTTTTCTTTATTCTGTGATTTCTTCCAAACTTTTCTCCCTCATTGGAACTCATGGCTAAATGGACTTGAATGGGGAGGATGTGGAGAAGGTGGGACGCGGGTTAGGGGTCTGCAAGGGGTAAAAGCATAAGGAAAACAACAATTTCGAGAGGAAAGGAAAGAATAAATTGTGGATAGAGAGTGGGTGGGTGATGGGGTGGGAAGCAGGCGAGTCAAGAAGTTCAAATTAGCAGTGAAATCCGATTGCTTAAATACACTTTTAGCTATTTCTATCTATGTGCCTACAGCTGATTGGATTATGGATTATCTTTCGAAGCGAGAAATTCTACATCGATTGCGATTATACAGCTTTCATTAGCCTGTGACTGTGATTGAAAAGCAGACATTGGGAATCTGTTAATTGGTAACTGGTAATTCTTTTCTTGTTGGCTCATTTTCATCGAGCTTGAATATATTTTGGGCATGGTTGTGTTCCACGTGACTCGAGTGTAACCTTTAAGATAAAAAAGTCTACATGCAGAACTTATGGCAAAAAAAGGCAGTATGAGTGGGACAAATATGAGAATATATGAACCATGAATTACAATAAAAATAATCTTGCCGAGTCTTTTATTACGTTTTGGCGAATTCTGATTGCTGCATATGGCAACCGTGGCTATGAGACCCTTCAGAAGAGTATGCAAACTTTTCACGTTGATGTTTTGTTTACGAAGTATGTAAGGGAAACACATTTCGCCTCATAAAGTGGCAGGAAGAGGGTCTCAGGGAGGTATTTGCGTGGGGCTGTCAGGTGTGCTGGGATGCGGTTGGAAGGTGCTGCTGCTTCGAGGGCGATGTTGCAGGTTGGCGATGTTTCCGTTGCCCCCCACCAAAAAGTACGAGTATCTCTTCGCCTGCATATTAGTTTCGCTGTTATGAACTTGAAGTTGTCACTGCCCGACGCGACTCCCAACATAACTTGGTACAATTCCATCGCCTCTGCTCATCTGGTCCCATTTCTTCCCATCCCATCCACACCCATTCTCATCGCTCCATAGAGTGGGGCATTCTCTTGATCCTTTTTGATATGCTCTCGCTGTCGCCTTGTCGTCCTCTCCCAGCAGCTGCACATGACAAGAATTTGTTGCTACTCTGCTTCTGGCAGGGCACAGGGTATGTGAGTGGGGTGTGAAGGTCGGCGGTGTGGCATGTAAATATTAACTTTAAACAAAATGGGAAAAGCCACGCCGCTACGCTCGCTCTCGATGACTGGATAAAAAGTTTCGCATACCCTTGTGTAGTATAAATCATAAAAGGATAAGATAGTTTACAAGAATACATGAAAAAATTACATTTGACGCGCGTTGTCATCTCCCACGCCATCGAATAGAAAAGACACATGGCGGAATAAAGTTATTAGTAATAATTATTTATTATTTACTTTTCCTTCTTCTCTCTCTTCACCACTGCACCACCACCCATTGTTTTTATTTATTTCTCGCTTGATCCGAAAATTTCTTGAAGAATTTGGCAGGGGAAATTGAAAGTGTTGCAATTGTTGGCGATTGCAGTCACAGCCGGCAGCCTTTGTACAAGGGACAACCGAGACGCTTCATTAGAGCTCCGTTATGACACTTTGCCTTGTCAGGACAATACGACCGTCTCCTTCCCTGGGCCACAGGCCCGCGACTGCCTTCCGCTCTGTTGCTGCGTTTACGCTCTGTTGCACGTGCCAACGTTGCGTATGATTGATGAACTAAGGATGAGGAAGAAGAACGCAGACGAAGCACGCGGACGAGACACGGATTGAGGCACGAAGTTATGAAACGAGGACCGGAATGAGGCAAGGTGGTTATGGCTGTGGCAGCAGCAGCAGCAGCGACAGTGGCACTGGGCAGGCAGCCATAACAATAACTGGCAAGGACACACCTCTTTCCCAAATCCCGTTCACCGTTTTCAGTGCTGGAGCTGTATGCCAACAGCAAGGCGAGGGCAAACGGAACATGCAAAAACATGGCACCAGAACACCCTGGAAGTGCTATCGAAATCGGTGGAGAGATATGTACATATATGTATGTATAATATTGTTCCCCGATCAACTGAAAAACCTTTAAGGAACATTCTATTCTGTGAGAAACTGTACAAAATTCATACGTCCATATAATACATAAATGCATCAAGTGAAAACGGAAAATTAGTCTTCTGAATAGAGAACTCAATTCGACTCTTCATAATTGAATATATATATCAATAATAATAACAATTAAAAGAGAACATTTTAAAGTTTTTGTTTTTCATTTTAGGTACCTAAAAGTATATGCTGTCGAGGAAACCGACCTTGGGGCACACAACATTTTCTTTACTTATCCAATATTGTTGCAATTCATTTGTGAATTTGAGCCTCTTGAAGTCGATTCCCTCCGAGGGTCGCCAACGAGTCTCTGCCATAAACTGAGAAACTGAATGGGAATAAGAAAATTTTATTGCCTGCACTTTGATTGCGAAGAGAGAAGAGAACAAGAAGAGAGGAAGAAAGAGTTTGGGGAAATTCGAGGGAGGAAGACACAGTTTCATTTGCCAAAGTTGCATTTTATATGGGATTGAATTTTTTGTTGTATCCGTCAATGGAAGCAGCACACAGGAGAAGGCTGCAGAAGAGCCAGAAGAACTCAGACCAACGCAAAAGGGATAGAGCGACACTCGCATCGTATGCGCAATTTTCGTTTAATGCATAACAATGACAATTTGACAATCGGGAATTGTCCCGAAAGGAAGTGAGTGGGGAAGTGGTGTGGCAATGGGGAATGAGACGGGCAAGAGGAGTAGCAGAATAACGCAGGCCGCACAGGGTCTGAGAGTGGGTGTGTGTGGCAAGTTCTCGTATCCCTCCCTCCCTCTCTCTTTTTATGCTCTCTACTGTATTTATTTGGATTTTGATTGAATAAGTGCTAAGGCAAACCCCCGAAGCCCACTTTGCTCTACATAGGCCCCCACTATCCCATTCCTGCCAGCCCGCCCGTCAATGTCCTTCTATTTATACTCTCCCGATCCCCACTCTTCAAACTGTTCTCTCTGACAGTTTTACGCGTGTTTTCAGCCGAAAAGGCAAACAAGAAACAAAAAATCGAATTCATTTTGGCGAATGTGTTTAGTGCAGCATTTTTCGGTGGCTTTTCGTTTTTCTTTCGATAACCATTCAATGTTAGGCCTTATTAAATATTTAAATGCCAGTCGCTTTTGTTTTCCCATGTTTCCCATTGTTGTCAAGACGCGGAAAAAAAGCAAATAAATAAGCAAAAAATCGGCAGGGACAACGACAAAAGCCATCGGACGTCACATACCAGACACAAGACAAGAGAAGAGACAGGACCTGATTGAAACCTGTAAAGGACATATACGGTACCTGCATGGGTGCTGGACAGGACTCAAGTCTATCAATCACACAGCTTCGATGTCTGGAAGACGATCGAAAATCTCAAGTTTAATTTTCCTTTCACTGGCATACCGAACACAAGGGGATTGGGAGAAATGGGTGCGACTTTCTACGGCTGAATGGAATTAAAAACAAGCCTTGGTACACTGAGTTTTGCGGCTGTGCACAGTTATGAAGTACAACTTTAGTCCATCGAATATAATGAGTTACTACATTGTATAATATAGACATTCAGCAAGCGGTGCGCGGTACCTTAAAATCTACTCATATACGGATGTACCAGTGTTGAATTTTCGTTGCTTTGCCAAAAATGTTTACCAAAAGTACATTACGCTGTAGGCGGGCAGAAATCAGAGAATGTGTTCGAATCGTCCTGGTTACAAGTCATCTATAATATTTCATTTTTCATAATTGGAGATATTGTTGCCTCCTTCGTCAGGGAACAGGAGTGGCTGTTCCCAGGAATTTAAAGATAATTACAAGTCGGGCTCTGGCTCGGCCCCTGGCTCTCCTTATGTTTTCCTGCTCTGTTGGTTTCTTATTATGCATTTTCCTCGCTATACCACATAATACTCGAGCAAACACACTCGTGCCCATACACAGATACTCGTACAGCTGCTGTTCCGTTGACCAGGTCATGGCTCTCCTTGGCTGTTCTTTGCCTTTTCCCGCCCATTGACGGGAAACACACTCCACCATTTGGGGCCCACTTCCTTCCGCCGCTGGGAATACCAGAAAAAGGTGGCAGATCCGACGGATGTTAAAACGAATGGTCAACGATTTTCATAAGGGGGGTGTCGGTGGACGGGAAACTGAAGATGGAGAAACATCGACGTCACAATCGACGCATCAATGTTTTTTAAATCTGTATAAACATCGATTTTTCGTGGCGAGCAACTATCTATGCATAATTTTTATTTCAAAATACTTTTAAATACTTCAGAAACCGAACTTTCGAAAAAATCCCACCTTTTCCATTCTGCAAACTAAATTAATGTAAAATTTAAATCTTCTGGATTTTTGAGACAACAGCAAGGCTGGATAAATTATTTCAGATCGCTTATCTGCATCATGCCGAAAGTTGTGTACCAGAAGATACTATACATTTCCAAGATGCTGCCAACAATAGCGCGCGGGGCTATTTCTTCAATTCTCTTTTAGGCCTTGAAATGCAACTGGCTTCGTCAATGCCGAAAAGGGGTTGCACAGGTCAAAAAATTGTATGTGCGCTTTGGATAATATAAAAATACACATTTAAATGAGTATTTTCCAGAGATTCTGTGATATTAGCATTCAAAGTTGGAAATTGCTTCAGTGCGAAAAAGTGTATTGAGCTCTTATTCGCTCATTAATTTAGCAAGCTGAAATAGGCAAAGGCCCCACTGTGCGAAATGCATGCACATGCATGCACGACGAAGCCGTTGAGCAGCGGGCTTTCGGTCAGAGACGAAGCAAACCCGAAAAGAGAGCCCGCGCGCTCTGTCTGTACAGGGGACGTAGCGATAAGCCCAGCCATGGAACCGGTTTTCGGCCGCTCATGCAGCCTCTTGTTATCTTGTTATTGCATAGTCTTTGGCACATGTAAATGTTTACAAACAGAACTTGGACTTTGCTTCGCTTTTTCTATGAATGACGCAGAATTGGTGCGTCATGAGAATAGATAATTAATGTGTTTTATGACAAGAGAAGCAACCTAATTTTTGAAGTAGACAGAGTTATAGAAGACGACAGGCAAATGGACGAAAATAGAATGTCCAACCTTTTATTTAGAGGTTGTAGAAGTTCTTTCTCACAGCATGAAAACCACAGATTTTCTCCTCCCATATACAAAGGTATGTATGTACATAAGTACATACATCAGTAAGTGGCCTTTATGGCCTCAGGGACTAAAGTTATGTACATATATAATGCTTCATCGATGTTTTGTCTTTAATGTTTTCAAACATCGATGTGTCTCCAGCTTTATAGGGAAAGGTGTTTCGCCGGTGATGCTGCCTCACAAGAGACAGCTTGTCAAAGGGAAATGCTCCAAAAAAGGGTACACAAAAACACACAGCTCCACAAAGTAATTATATAATCAGGTGTCTATGACAGGCTTCATACAATATCTCCATCCCACCCCACCACCCCCGTTGAGCCCTGTGATAGGTAGACAAAGAGAGGCAAAAAGCCTGGCACAATTTGTAAGCTTTGATGAACGTTTTTTTGGCGCCAAAACTTTTGCACCACGACAACGAACTCTGTTTTCAATTTCGGGCAAAGTTGGTCGCATTCGTAGAGTTTTGTTGCCAGTGCCGCATTTTGTGCTAATTAACAGGCCTACCAGCTATACCACTATAATCCTGCCACACCTTCCCCATCTCTGTGCCGCCTTGTATTTAAGATGGGTAGGATGGTAACGCTGACTGGGACGGGGACTGGGAGGCGGCGGTGGAGGTGGTGTCGGTGTCGGTGGCAGTGGCAGTGGCAAAAACACACAACTTTGACGCTTTTGGGCTAATACGTATGCATACATAATTGAGGGGCGGCCAACGCACACAGCAACACTGGGCCTGTCAGCGTAGAACAATTTCTATATGCATATCAATACAAACACGCCAATGCACGCACACCCTGGCACAACACAAATTCGTGTATGTTGTACATACATATGTACATCCAGAGATACGGGCATGGACACAAACATAGATACGGACGGAGGACACAGATACGAAGACGGACGCACATTAATGTGGCAAGCCTGAAAATCATTGAACCAAACCAAGAAGAAAATCCCGAAATGGCAGCAGTGGGAAGACTGATGGACGCGGCTGATACGCCTTGCTTGGGCTTGCTGACTTAGTTATCTGAAATAGTAAAGTATCAAAACTATCATTGCATAATAATTCTCTATCATCAGTCATGTCTCCTGGAGCTCCCCATGTGCGAGGTAACAAAAGGCACTTTACTCGGGCCAGCTGCCACAAACCTTTGCCACTGTGCGTGTGTATGTATTGCGTATTTGGATGGGCAGTTTGTATGTATGTGTTGTGTATCCTTTGGCTGCGAAATTGCATTTCATGAATGGTAATGTGCTATGATGCGAGCCCCTCACCATCGCAGAGCCCGTCCTGACCACGACCTTGCACTGTGCTGGCAGCATATTTGCGGTTGTGGCTGTGGGACGAAGCCAGGCCTGGGCAGGCCACCCGGAACTGGACGGAAGTCAAAAAAGGTTCTCACCCAAAAATAATGCAAATTAAAGCTAATAGTCAGCGAGGGGAGAACTAAGAACTCGACTGAGATCATGATGGAGTGCCGAAGAAAAGATCTCTGATGGATCTAGCGAAAATGGGATATAAATGTTGGCCAAATCAGGACTGTCGGTCGGGCTGTTGTTCCAAATTAGGAGTACAGCAGATGGGGCTCCATTTCATCGGCATCTCAATAGCAGCCCATTGCTACATTCCCTAACCGCACCCTAACCTAATCGCTAACGCACTCGACTAATCTATTCATAAATTAATTCACAACTTTAGAAACCCATCGATCTTCTTTATTTATCTATGTATTCGCCTGTATATGCACAAAGGCTAATCTATATATACATATATTCAAATCAGCATTTATTAACAAAAATTTTCGTGCAGCTGCATCCAAGACCTCGGCCAACGAATATTGCACATTCTCTCGCCTGTTCTAGATTTGTGCGGCCGTCCGTGGAGGGCAATGGCACACTTTTAGCAGGAAATGACCGAAAATTGAATGCAAATTCATAATATGCATGACAGCAAGAGCTCCAGATACAAATGGATGGACAATTTGCTCATTGTTTCGCATTGTTTAGCATTAGCACAACAACAAAACAGCACAAAGACATATAAGCCAAAAGCAACAAAAATGTAGTCGCATAAAAAGAGGATAGAAAACATTTTAATAAATAATTTCGCATGATTTTCGGCTAGTGTATTATTTATTTTGCGATATTTTTGCATCTCGCAAAGTAATCTATCGGAATCATGAATAAATTGGAATGTCGCAATGGATATTCTGGCCCAACTCTGGACACTGACGTCCGATGTCACACCAGCCGACAAAACTACGAAAAACAAACACTGAAACATCTGCTCCGGCTTATTGACTAAAGTGCCACATAAAACACTATTGACCCCGTTTGGACGACATTTGTCATAGCTTGAAGAGTGCGACGGCCGTCGGACCTGCCTCCTCATTACGTTTGTCGCAAGAAATTTGCCAAAGATGCAGAGGAACAGAAACAGAAACAGGAGAAACTGTCACTTATTTCCAAAGCTTACTTCAAAAGGAACACTCAGTATTCCTCCTGTGATTTTCAGGCATTTATTAGTAATTTTACTCTATTGCCTGCAGCTGGATCTGCGTTCTGCATTCTCTCCCTCCCACTGTCATTTGGTATCGCTGATCTAAAAGGGATAATTGATCTTTTGTTAATGTGAGGCGGGAGGTCGCTCGCACGTGTGATGAAAGATGGGAAAAACATAAACCCTACAATGCTGCCCCTTTTGCTATATTTTGGTGCCGCCGCTCCTGCTAGTCTTCCAATACAGAAGATTCAACGGAACTGACATCGGATGGCCTACAAACCTCATTCTGGGATGCGTGAAACGGTTCAGCCTGGCTGGGATTCGGGGACGGACTCGAGAAGGCTCATGTCTGGAACTATGAGTGGGCCAATAAGCCTTCGACTGAGGCTCAAGCACTAAGCACATTTTCAGAAATAGCATGCATATTTTCTCCCACACACTCATGCCCCTCCCTCACCACTCTTTTGGTCTTGTAAAACATAGCAATTGGTATTTGATTGCGAGGAGGAAAAGGGTGGATTACAAATGTGTTGCATACGTTCATGCATATTTGTTGATTGCCATAATTAAGCCGTAAATGAGGAGCACAATTTGGGAAGAGCATGAACTGATTTTCATGGGCGGTGGAAGGGTGATGGGTGTTTGCCAGTTGGGTTGAGGGTCTGCTAGTGGCATTGGCTTGCCACATCATTTAATGCTGATTAAAACAACAGCGACGCGTATACTTCCGCTCTGTCTGTCCCACTGTCGTGCCGCCTCCGCCTCCTCCTCCCAACCTCACGCTCACTTTGTCTGTTTCGCCGTCTCTCTCGCTCTCTATTCCATCCCCCTTTCACTCTTTCACTCTTTCGCTCATTCTGTGTGGCACTTGACATTTTGCGGTGTTTTAATTTGGCGCACGCTCAAGTTCTCTTCGCATTGCCGACAGCGACGCCAACCGCACCATCAGCAGGAGCAGCGCCCGTAGAGACAGTGGCAACATCAGCAGCAGCAGCAGCAGCAGCAGCAGCAGCGGTGGCAGCCACATCGGTAGCGGCCTGCAGGGGGGCCGCCACGTTCCAATTCCCATTGCTTCCCTGGAGTCTGCGGGACTAAGCTACAAAATGAATTGCAATAATGGTTATGGCATTCCCCAAAGGTTGGTGAGCTTTGATTGCCAGTTGAAGTGCTTATGGTACCGCATGCTTTTACCCCTCATCACCTCATCACAATTATCTTCATCAGCATCCAATCCATCGAATGCATTCATTTCAGTTAAGTTCGTCTCTAACCAGGTGTCGTGGGAGGAGATTGATAGTTTGTTTTAGAGTTGATTGAAGGAACGTGAGTGATGTGCAAACAATCGCAATAAGTACTGTAGAATTAAGATAACTCGTACTTGAAATGCGAACAACCCTGCAATCTAAACATGAGTGTCCTTCTTTTGACTATGCCCTGTTTTTTGTCAGTGTAGATTATTAATATTACTGCTTCGATCGATGCAGGTATGTTCCCCCGTCTGCGCGAGCTTAGCGTTTACCAGCGACTTCATCTGTCGTCCCGTTCCAGTCCCAAAAAAGTGCTTTCCCCGTACGCTCCTTCTCCGTATCCTGCTTTTTACTCTCCCCCCTCCAACTTGATGTCTTTAGGCGCATTCTGCATTCAGCTTCGCGACTGTCATTCATAATTTGGCCAAGGATACATTAGCGTGATGATGAAAGCACGAGATGTGGACGGATGGCGGCAAGCGCAGATGCGGCGGCGGAGACGGAGACAGGGTCACAAGCATTTACTTTATACATTTTGAATACCATCGACATTATGGCCTGAGCCTGAGCCAGAGCCAGAGACGGACCCAAAGTGGGAGCGGAGTGTAAGAGGCTTTGGCGTCTTTTATCGCCTTTTCATCGAAGTTATCATGCATATTGCATGAGTCGCTCGCCATATCGAAATGTACTATATGTGTGGCACGAATACGAACATGCACCCACCAAATCGTTTAAATTTAAACGTGTGCCTGTGTGTAGCTGTGTGAGGCGGTTCGCCAGAGCCACAAACATGTCCTTCGACATCCTCATCGATATTTTGCTGCCACCACAAAATGTTTTGACATGTGTCTGTGTGTGTGTGCGCGCGCTCTGATGCGGCTTACTCCGTTATAGATTTCTTGGGGGACCCTGTTTATTATCCTTTCATATACTTGCTGCCTTGCCATATTTCTTTATTTATTGATGTTGTACATTTGAGTTAAGGGCCAACAGCATCGTAGCATTCGTTATCCATAACTGAAGCCGTTTTGCCCACACACGCCCACACACACACCCACACACATTCATACACACGAGTCCTGGAGGAGCTGATTGCAATATGAAACTGTAATATAAATATTGCGCATACGCCAAGTTCGCCCAGCGGCAAGCGAGAGAGAGAGGGAGAAAAGCTTCAGACATATTGTTGCACCTCCAACCCCGTTCTTAAGTAACTGCTGGGGTAAAATGCGATCAAAAGTCAACGTCAGAAGCACATACTCGTACACGCAGAGGTATGAATACATTGAACTGGGCTCCACCGCAGCAGCGACAGGAACATAACCACACAGCGTCACGGCAAGCTCTATTGTTTGAAGTCTGTCGTTCCAGCTCTGTCGTTGGCCCAGAGAAATGAACAGGCGACACCGAACTGAACGCGAGCTTCAAAAATAACCTTCACCACCCATGGGAAGCGGGATAGATGCTCGGATTACCTAATCATTCTACCGCTTGTCAGCTGAAATAATCGGATCACAGCGTCCAGAAAAGTAATTAAACCGTAACTATGCGCACAGCTGCAAAGCCAGCTGTCCTCGCACATATTAATAAGTATTTAATATGTAAATGTGTTGGAGCTTTTGGGGCGGACGTGAAACTCACAAAAACGATATTGCCAACTTCCGGACAGATCCTCAAAGTAAATCCATAGTACGTAGTTGCCCAATCAGATCAGCAAGACATGGGAAGGTCTGAGCTCCGATGCCAGACGATAGCTATGGGACTCAAAGCGTTTGGGCTGAAACTCAACCCAGATTCCTGTCCTCAGCTCTCACTCTACTGCTTTGACAATCTCTGGCTTTAGATCCACGCCCATTGCACCACACCCATCCACCAATCAACTCATCCCTCACAACAACAACAGAATCGACCCAGCTAGTGCATGGTCATGGCCCACATAGGGACGACGATGACATTGCTATTCGCGACTTTTGGGCACTTAAGTGGAGCCTGCGCCAGCACCTTGACTGTAAAGGGGCATGACCAGGGGGGAGCGCAACGCACAAAGATCTATAAAGGAGGCCTTTAGATGGAGAGCTGCGGCTGACTGCGAGGGCAATAAATTCAAAGCATTTGTTTGCCGTCACAGGCAGGAGAGGCTGTGAAGATTCACGCCCCATTCGGGCCCATTCGAGCCCAAGGCCATGCCCAGCAGACACAAGCAGGGCAGTAGAGGAAGGACGGCTGTCAGTAGCAGCTTAAGTCACCGTCCGTCCAAGTAGCATCCGAGTAGCAGTCCCAGTCACAGTCACGTGCAGCATAATTTGCGCATTTAACATTTAAAAGCATTCCATGGAACACGGAGGCGTATACGCAATACATTTTACGACCCTGCCATTAGATACATTGCTCGACAGCACTCGGATGTACGGGTACTGGTGGGGTGGTGGTTGGTGTGGCATGGCAGTGGGAATTGCCACAGAGTGCGCCAGGTCCCCCAGGTGAATGATTAATTGACTTAATTACAGCTAAACACATGATTTGCATGTGTTGCATTGCCCTTTGGATTCATTCCCTACATACACAGCGATGGGCTGAAAACATTAATGGCACAAAGGGTATGGGTAAAAACTTCACAGAATAGAATATCTTATGGCACAGATCACAGATCGAAGCAGTAATAATTTGTTTGAATAATTATTATTATTATTGTGACATTTTACATTTCACACAGTTTTATATTTGACTTGAACGAGTTAGAGATGCCCGAAAAGACACTGCGGTGTAGTCATATTTGTGACACCACAGTGGACTATATCTGAATGGTTGAAATTTATCAGGCTCCGGGCTCTTTTCTGAGGCGAAGCTTATTTGTTTTCCCATGAATGAGAGCCAAACACCAGCGGAGGTTCTTGCGACATGTAATTGAATACATATTCGTAATGAGTGCACGCCCGAGGAGTCTTCAAATAGCTGCCCTGCCACACCACCATTGCCACTCCATCCTTTAAAACCTGCTTGCCACTCGGGGGTTCCTGTAAAAGGCAGCCTAGATGGCAGCTAACACGTGCCAAAATAGAAATCAACTTTGCAAAGTTACGTTTTCCATTTCGTATGCAACATGCGATTTTGGCAGCAACAAAAACATCGTAACAACCTGCAACATTTTTGAACAATTTAATTTATTTATTTTGGCACTTTTTTGTTGTCGCTGCCGAAGTCAGCTGGCATGACATGGGTCCTTGCCCAGCTCCAGCTCTCGTTCTCGCCGTGGTCCTCCTCGTGGTCCTGTGGCTCGTCGACGACCTGATCGAAACGCACTGATAGCCTCTGTCTGTCAGGATTGGATTTGGCAACCGGCTGCCTGGTCGATATCGCTGGCTAAACTGGTAGACCCCTCCCCCCAATCCACACGCAAACATCCCAGCGCCCACCCACACTGCCTTGGCTACCACTTTGGCGGATGTGTGGGCATAGGACGAGGAGAGCCAAACAGGATTTAATCAAGTTTACGAATCTTGAGCAATTACTGTTGGAGACTCGGTGGTTCGGTGCTGTTCGATTTGGACTCAAAAGCAAAACAAACAAAATTTGAGTCCATCAAATTAAAGCAGATATGGATAGGATATAGTTGCTATAGCTATAAGAATTATTTGAATGGAGTTCTGCACACATTTTTTGCATTGTACATATAGTATGGATGTATGTACGTGCATGTATATGTGAACAGGTGACCAAAAGTAATGAGGTAATGAAAAAGTATTGAGTAATAAAGGCTTAATAAATAAACTCAAAATACGAACAATTATAAATTACAAGTGGAATTCACTTTTTAACGAAATTTAAACTTTCTAAACTTTTTGTCACCTTCAGATTTCGCACGAGACGGCTTGGCCTTTTTCTACATTTCGCTTTGGTATGCCGCTGCTTAATTATGGTGAAAATATTCCACTAATTAGATCGTTTACAATTTTCTATGCATTTTAATAAGCATTTCAGGCCCGGAATGACGCTCTCCTTTCATCGGACCCTTTAACCCTTATCATATAAATCGCTGGAGCATTCTCGCACTTCCCCACGCCCGAGCAGACATCGTCCCACCAGTCCGCCCCTTGGCAGACATTTTTGGTCGTCATCTCAATGTGTGCAAGTGTTGGTGTTTTAATTTATTTATGGCCACATAATAAATCTGTGCATAAGACATTCCCTGACCAGCGGTCAAGCAGAGAGAGCTGTAGAGAACTGGCTATGGAGATGGGGAGAACGGGCGGCCCATATCCCATATCCTTTAGACCATATCCCCATCCCCATGTGGTGACCGTTGCCCCATCGTATCTTGTTGTTGCGTCTGCCTGCCTAATGTTTTTCCTTCTTCAGCGCTATACTTTATTGCAGTGTCATTTGCGCAAACTGTTGTTAATAGCCTTGTGGTGACACTGGACCCAGCTTTGTCCACCGAGCATTCTTATACATTCCATGCTATCAACATTGTTGGCTTTAGCCTGCCGGCTTTAGCCTGCCATTTTTCGACCATGCATTCTACCACGTACTCTACTTGACTAAGTTCATAAAGTCTCTAGCTTTTGGCTAATGCTAATTATATTGAAATCGAAGGCATGCTCTGCCCCATCAGCATAATCATCAAAATCCGGGTTAACACAAGCTTCGATGGAAGTCCCTGATGAATTTCTAGGTAATTTCGCTTGTGCGGGAGGTGGGAATTTGGTCAAATATTCTTACGACGCACAGTGGGGCCTTCGAGCATTTCAATTTGCTTAATTAATAACTTCTGAACGAATCTTCACGTAACAAACTGCATTTGGCTATAAACTTTACACTATATTGTCGAAGCAGAATTTTGATTCTGGTGCATATTTGCCTACGCGCATTCAAATTTTTTCATGTATCGATAAAGAACGTTTAATGGTATTTTTGTTGTACTAAAACGTGTACTTGAAAGATGCACTACGTTAATAAAAGTGGAATGCATATTTCCACACTGAAACCATTTTCCGTGAGTGCTCACATCCATTTTCTTGAAAATTGAATTTTGAAAATGTTCATAAAATTCTTTGCCTTTCTCCGGCTCCTTTTAGCTGGGGCTCCACTGTGCGACGTTCTGTACATGTGTGTGTGCGTCAGCATTTATTTTCGTATGTGTGTGTGTGTGTTTGGGGGGGTCAACGGGTCAAGCATTCTCGCAGCGCACACATATTTTGTGGCTAAGCTGACTTACAAAGGCCTAAGCAGACTTGATAGCTGCTCAGCAGCGTTGCCTTCGGCATTGCTTTGGCAGGGGTTTAAGGCAGGCGCTTTAAAGGCTCACCACTTTCATTCAGCCGCTGGCCTCATTGATTTACCGAATCAACTCAAAATAATCTTTCGCAATGCGTGGGCATCAATATTTTCACTGCAGCCCATCGTCTCTTTTTAATTAATCCCCTAATATATTTATCCGAAGAGTAGACTGTGGCTTTTCGGTGCTGGGATTGGTGTCCTGCCCGTGTTGCTGTATAGGGGAGTGTTGGTGAATTAGCTCATGACTCAGCACGATCCAACGAAACTCAACAACACGATTTGGCACGACCTATGCAATAGTACCGACTTTTTTGGTTGTTGGTGGATTAATGGAGTTTCCGAATGGTTGCTGAAGAGTTAATGGTCAGTTGTTGGGTGGGTTATTGGGTTGATTTGGGGGTATTTGGTAGCGGTGGATTTTCTGGGTATTTGTATCGACTGGGGGGGCTATTGAATTTGAGATTGGGGACTCTTTGGTACTGCAACCAGAGGCTAATCACATCGTGGCCCTATAATTTATATGATTGTTTAATTAATTTCCACGTCATGAAAAGCCGGAAAAGTTTTCCCTTGCTCGACTGCTATTTTACTCTTGGCTTTCTCTTCCTTTCCTTTCCTTCCCTTTCTTTTGGTTTTTCCCCGATTACCATTCCTACATTTGTTCTCGAACTTTCCCTGCTTTTTTTCCTTTCCGCGTTGGGTTTTCTAGTTTTTATTTTGCGGCTGTTTGATTTATGCATCGACGCTTAATGAGAAACCACTTGGCTTAAGTCACGCCCTGACCCATCGCACAGCCTTACTGGTCTGCCTACCGCTTATACCCTGCATACATACAGTGGCGGACAGTGAAATATGGACAAACAAAACAAATGACTTGCCAAAATCAAATCGAAGGACTGCGATTAAAAAATAGAAACTAAAATGTTGATCATAGTCGGCCCCGATACAAGCATTTCTCCCTTGCTTCGACTTGTCCGGTCTTCTGGTTATTATAATTAAACTTTAATTGATTTCCACTATTCCACAACACGCCATTGCTAGTGTCTGGCTCCACAAAATCAAATCTATTGCACACATTTCGATGCTGGGGACTAAAGCGGATTAAACGGTGTTAAGCTCACGGATAGAAGCTTTTCCTGGAGAGATCAGTGGTGGGTGAGGGCGAGGATGAGAGGGTGAGAGGGTGAGGCAATGTTTTACGACTTTACTTGTTTTGCTACGCGATAGTGCAAATACAAAAATAATCAACAGCAAAGAGTGGAAGGAAAAAGCAAAGTAAAATTAGGAAAACAGAAACAGAAACAGAAATAATAAGAGCAACAGCGTACACTTTCCCAATGCGTAAATGTTGTCACGAACGGAGTGGGATTCATTCAGGGTAATAGGTTACGGGTATGGGGGAAAATTATGGGGTGGGGGGCCACGCTGTGGCCAGAGGCCCAGAAAGGTCCGGTCGAATGTTGAGGCCGGTTAAGGGGAATTTAAGTAAAACATAAACGCAAACGGAAATAGCAAACAAAAACAGCACAGCTGCAGCTTTTAGCGATTTCTGTCACGCGATTTTTCTGCAGTGACAAAAAACCAGCAGGAGCGTTGTGAGTAGCAGCAAGGCCCGCAGTTCTACTTGTACACCCGGTACCCACCCACCCGCGGAAAGAAAGAGAGGAACTACGACCGATAGCTATGCTCCAATGTTAATTTTTGCACTTCGCTTATCCCCACTACACCTAATAAACTATTGTGTTAGTTTTGAAATATTTGTATTCCTGATTCAGTGTGATATTACAAGAGTTAGAAGGTATGTAAATGCCTCACATACATATCTGAATGTATCAATCTTCTCTTCAGTGGACACCTGTTCATGGGTCTACAACAGATTTGATGTACAATTTGGAGAAAAACCAATTACTGGGTTTTTGGTTGAATTAGTTGGAAATGTAGAAACAGCATCGTATCCAAATGTGATGTTAATTTATGGGTCCATGCATGCATATGTATGTATGTGTATGTAGATCTTCAGATCCAAATTTAGGGAATTATTGTATGAAATATACAAGTCTTAGGAATAATTCGAATAACGATATTTTCAGGTGTTTCTGTGGGATAACCTGTTAAATATCAACATTTTTTTTTTTTTTTCGTTTTCTGGGTATCGCATCGCACCCCATCGAATATCAGGAATTTAAAACAGAAACGGAAAAAATAACGAACGCCTGCCACCAATGTCAATACATCTGTGTCTAGTGTGTGTGTGTGTGTGCGACTGTCTAGCACACTGACACACTGGGAGGACAGTCGACAGCAGCGGGAAACAGAAAACAAACAACAATTTCTGCACAAAGCGCAAGCGAAACAAAATAAGCGAAGAATCGAAGAAGCGAAAGCAAGCACACACGAAGAGACAAAGAACGAGATACAGAAAGAGAGGGGGAGAAGCTAAAACAAAAGCAGCAAAGGCAGACCAAAAGGCATCGACACAGAAGAGCCAAAGACAATATAATTGTATTGTCTGTGGATGAGCCCATGCCCATGGAGATGAAGCTGAAGCAGAAGCAGAAGTTGTGCAAACAGAGAAAAGAAATGAGGAGAGGTGAACAAAATGTGTGTAACGCGAGACGCAGATAAACAACCGAGGTACAGCGATAGCTCAAAAAATACCAGCAACAAAAGTCATATGTACACAAGCACACAGATGTAACGAATGTTAATGCATATGTACATATTTATTTATATTTAAGGATTTTTATGCAAAAGTGGTAATTACCAAAGAAAAAACACACTTATTAATTTGTATACGCTGTGTACCCAGTCACATACTGTTCTCGCACAGGAATGCATAGGGGAATACGACTAGAGATCAGACATTCTCTCTGCAGGTTCGATAATGTCGGTACGGTACAATTGGGCTTGACTTTTGGCCAGTAAGTCAGTCGGTCATCGGGGATGGTTGGGGAAATCTCTTTGAGAGCCAGGGCTGCCGTTTGGTGAGTCTTCATTTTAGTGGTCGCCCACCTCGTAACCTGCCGCACCGGTTCGTCCGCACACCGCCCACGCCAGCACATGACAAAGAAAATGTTTGGAAATTCGTTCCCTATTTTTTGCTTTTGTCCAAATTTCAGCGGAGTATCTCGGCCCTTCCAACTGCTTCTTGTTACTCTGGCAACGTCTGTATGTGCCCGTCACGAACGGAACGTAAAGCGGCGCGTGCTCAGCTGCAACACTCACAGATAGTCATTCAGCCACACATGCACACACACAGACGATAGGTTGGAGGATGTGGAGCCGTGAGGTTGGTCGCTCCTTCCCAAAAATTGTTCCTGCATATGGACGGGCTGGTACATCGTACCGTTACCTATATTTCCATTCGCTTTCAGTTCAGAAAGGCATTAAGCCGGAAAAACACGTTGCATATGGATGTACATACATACATATGTATGTACATACGTATTTGCGAGTGTTTCTCCATGTTTCCTTACGTGTGTGAGTGTGGAGATATTACGAGTATTCCTTAGTGGCCAGCGAGGCGATGGCACGTGTATTTACGTGAAGTCAACGTAGCGGACGCAGCGAAGACACCTGAGGGTCGCTAGCAGCAGCTCTAGCTGGCGGACACAACTCCCAGACTGACGGAAGGGACGGCGGAAGGCGGGGGAGGAGAATCCTCAAATGTTATCCAGAATCAAATGAAATTAGCGTCGCAATTGCCACAAGATGGAAGATGGGCAGCGATGGATATACATAGATACATAGATACACAGAGACACCTGGGAATGGAGAGTGGGGCAGCACTGGGACCCCAACTAATTAAAAGTGAAGTCAGTGCTGAAATTAGTTAATTAATATCACATTCAATTAGAGGCGTCGGGCCTGTGCAATTGAGTTATCAAACGAGCGCCTCGAGTCCGCCGCTCCGCACGGAACGTGACACAGTTAACACGAGAAGAGGTCGGGAAAGTCCGGCTACGCACCCACTTCTAGCTCAAAGGATATTTCTAACGACTGTGATTTCAAGATAACACAATCTGAAATATTCTTTCATGACTGTTTTCCAATATGCTGTGGTGCTCATGACTTTGGAAACATGTACTTAGGCAGATACAATAGATACAGTCCTAAAAGTAAAATATTAAAAATACTCACCAAACTGCAGTAGCATTCCTGCAGTAGCTTTAGGAACCTTCTAGTACCCAGCCAGTGCCCTCCTCTATGCTGCGGAATCCTTCAGCACATTGATATGAACCAAGAACCAATACAATAATTGCCGACAACTGAATTAATTAAATGCGACTGAATAGAATTTGGGCGACCAGTGGACTCGTCAGTTTTCAATGTAACGGAATGGATCGAACACCAAATGAGAGAGCTGCGACAAGCAGAAAGCCACTCGGAAAATTCATCGGAAATTAATCCAGGAATAGAGTCAATAACTATAACTTGGCCCGGAACAGACGCCAGACCAGCAACACACGAACCATCAATTAGGACATTCTCCCTTGTCAGGAGTATCCCGTTTCCATCTGACCAAGCAACGTCTACGTCTGCAAGGGCATACGGCCGTGCCTAATTTTATTTTCCATCCATGCTTGAATGTTAATTTTGCAATTTGAGTACCATAACAAGGTTAATTGTGGCCGAAGGCTGAGTTTCAATTACGCCGCTCCGTCCAGGTCCATCAGGAAGCCCTGGAGTTAAGGAAATAAGAAAAGTATCTATACATTGAGCATGTATCATCTTCATGAAGACCCCACCGATGGGCGCACAAAGGCAAGAGAAAAGTTTGCTGGAATTTCCAGCATGCAAACAGCTTACAAATGCATGACAAAATAATCCGGAAACGGGGAATGTGTCGTTGTACCCTAGCACCTGAGAAATCCAAGATGGCTTACAACAATGTACAGTGTTTCATTCGAGTGGAAAGAATTTCAAGCATTCCGTTGTAACTCTTGTTGCGGCGCCTTGCCCTCCTGCGAAGCCTTTGCATCGGTTTCTGTTTGATCATAAGCGAGGCAACAGCCTGCAGAAAGAATAGTTCCTGCAACGGCCCCGGAGCAACATCACCAGTTGAGGTCTCAGCTTTGGCATAAGAAGAACTGGATGCAACACCATATGCAGACAAAAGGCATCCATTAACCACGAATACAGAAATCAAAAAGAATACAAGCCAAATAATAACTGGGGCCACCCATCATGAGCGGATATTATTGGATTCGATTTTGCCCAGCCCCGGATCCAATTTTCATTATGCAGATAGTCCACAGGAGATGGCGCCCAGCTCCTTGAAGTTTCTCCAACTAATTGGCATATTAGAAAGAAGACAGGAGAGAGATGTATTTTGAAGTGGAAACATTTGCATTCTGTACTCGTAGCAGCTGCCACAGGATCAGCATCAATTCAATTTCAGATTGGAAACCAATCAGAAGGCACGGCGAAATGCCTTGTCCTTGTCCGCCTGCTCTCCATAATCACAATATTGATTCGAATAAGGACTTACACTGTAAATGCAAGTGTACATTTCTGTTTTGTTTTGTTTTAATTAATACACGTTGCCGAAGCTGCCTTTGCACGGGTCGAATGGTTGGCAGTTGTTTGCTTTAATTATAAATATTATTTAATATAGAAAATTCATTCGAATGACCGACCTGGATGAATGCAAGTATTACAATCATTATTGTTTCTGTTTATTACGATTATTATTTTTGTGCGGCTTACGTGCATAAATAAACAGATTTTAATTTAATTATTATGGAAGTGTTTTTCTTTGGCCCAGCCATTGGTTCAGGCCCATTATCATCGACATGCGACAACCGTCGATGATGAAGCGCCCAGCAGGCAGTGGCCGACTGGAGTGCAGGTGGCGCTCAATAATTTGCATGTCATGTAAAATGCAAATTATTTTAGCCCCCACAAAAACACACGGGCATCTCGCATTCCGACCTTATTAGCTGCAGCTGACCAAATCGAATTAGACCCCTGGGTGACAGCGTTTCGCAAACAAATTTTCGATTCGATTAAGCTGCCAGAGCCAAAACGTCTAGTTGATCCCGACTAATGCCACCCCGGGGAAAGCGTGTACAGTGTACACGGTTAAAAACTATAAATCAGAAGGGACTGTTGGCAGGTTCCACTACCACACAAACCATAGCATTGGGATGTCCTGGGGCCTAGATGGTCATGCTCTGTCGATTCGACTCATGATCACATATCTTCAACCATTTCCGTTCCGTTATTCGTTGATAGAGCAATAGCTGAACTGATGCAGGGTGCCAACAATTACCAGAAGATCAGTGAATCAAGTTGCACCACTAAATATAATATTTTACTCGTATTCAAGGCATGCCCATCTAGGGTTAACAGGAAACTGAAACTGAAACAGGAAACACTAAGAGAATTTTGACAAATGGATTATGAAATGGTTTCTTAACATCAAGCCACGTGGCGGACTCCTCTACTCACCTGAAATCGAAGATATTTATATCACGAACGAACATACACACACCTCTGCTGTCGGGAACGGCTTGGTCGGCTTTCGCAATGGGTTTGGGTTTGGGTTTGGGTTTTGGTGTTCTGTTTCTGTTTGCTAGCAGAACTTTTTCGGGGGCTTTCAAAGCGTATTATTATTATTTACCGGTCAGTGTCAATTAATTTGTTTGGCATTCAGCAATGATGACCCCAACCGACATACACACACTTAAACACTCGTACACACACATGGAGCGACGCAGCACAGGGCCAAGCGTTGATTTGCTGCATACTCGTATTAGCTGATTTTATTTAAGAACAGGAAACAAAACAACAACAACAAAAATAAAATAAAATGCAGTAAGACGCGCCAAGAAATATTCAAGTGGCAGAATCTGCACTCCCCACGCGAATCGCCACGAACCGTATCGTACTTTATTGGCGAAATCACACGACGCGGCTCTTCATTGGGTCAACTAGAGGAGGAGATGAGCACTGCTCGATTATTGCGTGGCAACTGGCGCCCGTGAACGTTGCGAGTCGCTGCAGAGACCGACACGGACTGCATTCGCTGATGTTTGGCTTGGCAAATTCAAGACGCACACACTCTCGCTCTCACACACATGAACACACACGAACCGCAAACAGACGCAGTCCCGACACACTAGAACGCACGAAGTTCGGTTCGGCTGTGGCTCGGGCTCGTCTGC
Source organism: Drosophila tristis (assembly GCA_018150885.1). NCBI lineage: Eukaryota > Metazoa > Arthropoda > Insecta > Diptera > Drosophilidae > Drosophila > Drosophila tristis. The sequence goes on from JAECWT010000125.1 coordinate 587,584, forward strand.
GTGCTCGGTTTACCCGCTTCGGCTCTTGAGTAGGACCCCTGCGCATGTCCTCATGGGAGGGCGGCAATGAGGTAGGGATGCTGGGTTAGAGGGGGGAGGCGGCTTCAGCCACAAAATTGGCGCGCAATATCAATTAGTTGACGTCCCCTCAGTCTCAGTCTCATATTCTTAGCCGGCTTTTTGTTGACTAGGAGGCAGGGAGCCCCTGCCAGACGCTGTTGCTCCACGAAAGTCACAGTTCTCTGTCTCTCTCTGTGCCCAAAACCAATCTCTTTCTTGCTTTGTGTAGTTCTTGGCCTGTTTATTCTGTTTAATTTGGCGTTTAATTTAAAGTGGACACGTAGCCACTCAATGATGAAATCAGATCACAAGTGGCTGACATTCATTTGCTGCATATGGGAGGGGCATCGCAAGATTGTCCGATACTTACTTCCAGTCCAAAAAAACCTTTGATTAGCAACAGTCTCTGGGGCTATCGTATCCTCATTTCAGGCCAATTCCTGCCAACTCTTTTGTGGTTAATGAAAATTTGCCACAGAAATTGTAATGGGATAACAATAGGGCGTATGGGGACCGACAGGATGGCACTGCATTAACGAAGGGAATGATCGGAGGCGATGGAGAACTCCGTTGAAGGAGCTGAAGGAGGAGGCGTAATCCCTGACAAAGCCTTTGTTAAAACAAAGAACCCCACAATGGCTGACAATAGGGGCTTGGAGCTCGGTGAACTAGCAGAAAAAAGACCAACTTTTACAATAGAAATACCAGCACCCTGCAAGCTTGCAACCCCTGCCAACCCCACCATAGCGCACATGGCGTGAAATGTGGCATTCAAATAAAGGAACACTCTAATAAGGCATCCTTTTGTTATTGATAAAAAAAGAAAGAAACAAGCAGCAAGCCTGCTCAACAGAAGGTGGTGCAGAGTGCATTGATAGAGAACAGAGAAGAGAGATATTCTATGGAGTATATGCTGGTGGAGAGGATGTTTCTGAAGAAGTCGCATCTGCCAAGTGTGAACTACTACAAAAAAATAGAAACCAAAAAAAACAAAAAGTAATATCCGGTTGCGCGTGACGAAATCAGTGGATGGGAAGGAGCAGTAGTAGAGAGCCAGAAGAAAACCAGTAACGCGGGGAGAAGGTGAAGATGGCCACTAAACGGTAGTGGGTTGGAAGAATGGCCAATATCTGGCAGCTTTTCAGCTCTGAAGCCGAGCCAAAAAAGGACCAGCCACATCATAAACTATAAGTTGAAGCAAAATACAGTCGCATCAAAGAATGGATCTCAATTTAGAGATGCATTCAGCATTTAAATTAAAGCCAACCTGGGAGCAGCGCTAAACGAGGTGACTGCAGCAGGTGGGTGGGTGGGTGGATGGATGGATGGATGGATGGATGGATGGATGAGTGCGTGTTCTTAAAGTGGCCATAATTCGCTTCCAATGGGTAATCAATTATGTGTGTCTGTGCCACGAGTAAAATTCGACATATACAGCACATACATATGTACGTCCTTCGGACCCGGTTGTCTCCATTCAGCACTTTTCTGGCGATTCCAGCAAACGATTTCCCCTGCATTTCATCAAAGTAAATCAACAAGAAGTTATATATAATTACATATAGCCGGTTGATACGTTGAGTTATATATCCCATTTGGGGAACAATTCTGGCTAACAATTCTGTTAGTCGAGACTCCGCCACCACTTGCTTACTTACTACTTGGTGAAACATTAAAATCAAAGCATTTTATGGCATATATCAGACAGACCATGTCGGGTTCCCCAGTAGAATCTTTCGATAATAGTGAGTGGAGCAGCCTAACGTAAATCATCTTCATTGTTTATTTTTAGCACTGCCCACTGTAAATTCCCATTGTCTCCTCTCCGCATATGCTTACGCACGGCAGCGGCCCGTGCGTCTTCTTCGTTCCTGCACATTTATCGCGCTCCAGCCAACGTTCGTTCTCAGCTTAGCAGCGGCGCAGCCCCAAGCTGTTCTTTCTCTCTCATTCTTTCTCTCGCTCTCGTCGGGCCTGGTAGATGAAAACAATACAATGTTTCGTTTTGCCTGCTGTCTACGCACATAAACACTCAAACCATGTGAGGGAGTACACTGTACATTATTCCCACCTCTAATGCAGTACCCTAAGTCTCTAGCTTCTATAGGCTATCTGCCCCAAGATTTCTCTCCTTCTGATTCAGAGATCAGCTTTTTCCCGACTCTTTATTGCGATTTAAATTCTCATTATCTACCGAAGGGGAAATAACTAAGAGACTAACTGCTTGAGCGAGCAACCACCGAACGGCAGGAAGATGGCGAGAGTATGTTAATGATAATTTATCTGGGACATACCATGTTCGTGCTTCTATGTGTTTTTGTTCGGTACAGTTGTGTGAGTGTATGGAGAGACCTCGACTGTGCGAAAATTTGCGAAAAATAATTTAATTATAAGGGCATCAAAAATAGCAACGAATGGCATTATATATGGAGGAGTATATAAGTAAGTGGCAACGAAAGAAATACAAAAATAGCGTGAAGGAAGGACGAGGAAAGAGATAGACTGTGTGAGAGAAAGATAAAGACAAAGAAAGAGCGAGAGTGTAGAGGGTAGAGGGTAGAGCAATGCAAATGCCTAGAAGAGCGCGTTCATCTTGTTTCATCCCGGCATCCTTTTGTTGCGCCACAAACCCCTAAAACAATAACCTCCTTCTATCACACCCTTCTATCGTTCAACGTCCTTATGAATTTTTGCACATAATACTCGTAGTGCTGCTGCTGGCATTATTGCATTATGTAGCAGGTTCAAGCGCTTTGCCAGGGCGCTAATTACCGACGTAAAATATTTGCCCATCATTATCAAGATCATCATCATCATCATTACACCACCCACTGCAAGTGTGGGTTCTCCTGTCCGTTGCTAGTGTCACATGAACACCTGTGAGGGGGAGTCACAGGTGTTTAAATATTGATACCGTATAATTCAGCCATTAATAAGGGCTACTTAGTTCTACAGCTATATTCTCCCTTCGCCTTTCTTTTATTTGGGGAATTCTGTGAAACTGTTTCTCCTCCTTGCGGTGGTTCTGGTCGACAACATGCCGACTGCCTCAGCTCCCAGAGCTGAAGGGACCTGAAACAGAAAATTCAGTTGCGACACATTCGTTGTATGAACGGCACATCTATATACTGTATGGTTAGTGCCTTGACGGTATGTTCGATTGTTTGCCTATGTAGCCATTTCATTTAGAATTAAGGCATTTGCGGAGAGTGTTCACTGTGTTTGTTCACAAATAAATGGTTTGGTTTGGTTTGGTTTTGTTTTGTTAAATTAAATTGCCTTCAGCTTTGTTTGTCCCACTTACATAAAATATGGAATTGATGGATGTACTAGTAATCACACATAATTGAAAGCAATAATTTGTATGCATGGATTGGTATGTGCAGCACACGCTCATACACACACAAATGCCAAACTCGCAAGTGACGCAATGGAGCGTGCAATTCCCAACGCCAAATCATCATCAGATGAAATCATTTTACACTTTTTCGGTTTACTTGAGCGTAAATCAACTTTATGAATGTTTCAAGAGTGCACAAAGACAAACACACACGGGGAAAGCTCCCGTGGAAAAGTCATAGAATTGCATGCATAGTTTTCTCTGCTTCTCTCCTGGTTTTTTTTTTTTGGTACGTGGGGAGGCTTTCGGAGAAGAGGGTTCATTCGACCCTTAGAGAACCGCAATGTTTGGAGCGAGAATGAAAAGGAATTAGAGCAAAAAGCATGCAGCAAGTATCAGTATCCTCCCGAATTTTTCTACCTTGTATCTTTCGGAGAATTCAGCAAATCAGTGCCGGAATGTTAAATGCAATATTCACACGCTCATATTGAAATTTGCAATCGCAAAGTTACATCTTCCACTCGTTGCCATTCTGCACACGAATACGTATGTGTATGTACATACATATATGTACATATGTATATTTTTTATTTTTCTCCTTCATATGCGGGAAAGAAGTTATTACTTACATCAAAGATTTGCATACATCGTCTGAGGGGCTCCCTGCGGAAGGGTACATGCCGGGCTCTTGCCGGGGGACTTGAGGCCAAGGCAATGTCGAATTTGTCCCTTTCAGACTGCTTTAGAGGTGAGCGGCCGGGCGAGGGATATCGTATGAGTAGAATCGTACGCACCGAGAACACTGGGCCAAGTGAAGGAAGAAGTTAAGTAAAAGAATTTGCTGGGGAAACTTTGGCTTCAATGAAATGAAATAAAATTGCATTATAACGGCACGGTCGGGGGCCGGGGCACAGGGTCCTGGCTCAAAGGGTCTAGGCCGGGTGTGGGTGCTTTCGGACGGCAGGGATGGGGCGAGGGTTACGACGTGTGCGAAAAACTTTCGCCTTGCTTCTATTTTTACGAGAATTCTTTGCACTATGGTCCAAAATTCAATTTCAAATGGAAAAAAATTCAAATTAATCAGGCCGGCTCCGGCTCCCACATACTTTTGCGTTTTACGATTTCAGCCAAAAGAGATACTTTTCATTTCAAGGCGCTCTGACATTCGCAAATGTGTGGTATATATCCTCCTGTACTGTTAAGCGCAAAATGTACTGCTGTCATGTTCAACAGAGATCGAAAACCGGAGCCTGCCTGTACAATGTGTTTCATATGCCATAACGCAATTAAATCTGTAACATTTTATGCTCATGTAAATCGCATTTTCAGGCCATAGTTCAATGGGCACAGAAAAGTCAAGTCAATGAACGGCAGAGCCCTCACACTCGCTCTTGGTCGCACATCAATTTGTTTAACCCGCACATCTGTCAAAGTTTGTCCCCCCTCTTTATTTAACCCGATTTCCGCAATTAAGTTTATATCATTCACCTGCGCCGACTAAATCCGGACCAAAGCAAAGCAAAGCAAAGCGAGGCGAGGCGAGGCGATAGCACTAGCAGAATGGCTCCTGCTGTCCTGGCCAAGGACGACCACAATGACGGTGGCGACGATGGGTATGTGACTGGGTGGGGCTGGTGAGTGACAAGTGAACTTTAAGCGGGCCTGGATGCGGTGCCGAAGGACGACGATGATGATAGAGGTGGCGATGTGCTATGCCACAGCCGCGACAGAGCCACGACTCTTTGACAGAGCGAGAACTTTTATTTAAGCCTGAGTTTGACTTTTCCTCCATTACCTCATATATAGTGGACGGACTTGGGTGACGTAAATAACGATTTGGGGTCGTTGCACCAGCAACAGAGACTGATCAAGGATACGGCAGTCAAAAATGAGAGTTCATGCGATAGCGAAACACACTAAGCATCTGGATGCGTAGAGGGCGAAGATCAGCTAAAGATGGTGGCAATTCGGCCCAACACAATCAATGCAAAATTAAACGTCCAAAGACATAGTATTTATACCAATTGCATTGAAATTTTTCAGATTGGAAAATCATTAAAATTGAATCCGAAATATATGGAAAAATAGTGGTGAATCCTCTGATGGCTTTGTGTGGCTTTATTTTGTATGAGATATGGATTGATAGCACACATTTAGAAATATCTTGGGGTAAGGCATGGGAATTTTCCAAGTTAAAGAATCATCCTGGACCTGGACGCACATAGAGACTCTCATGCAGTGACAGAGAGACAATGATACGACTTGAGACAAGACTGCCTCATACTCCTTCTAAAACCAAAACTTTTCCGACTGGCAGAGAAGAGAGCACAAGAGCTGCATTAAATCTATGCTTGTTTGTTTGCCTTTCAAATGTATTCGCAAAGAAGGTCTTGGCAGGACGAGTGCCGTATATCCACCTATCTTCACGTCGCTCTGTATGTGTGTGTGCGGCGCGGCTTTGCGTTAGTTGAAAAAATAATTCTAACAGCAACTCAAACAGACAAACAAAATGGCAGGCGGACAAACAAACCAACAGAAAACATGAAAGCGGCGCAAGTAAAGCAACAGCAAATATAACAAAACAAAAAAAAATGAGAAAACAAAATCCAGCTTCGGGATCCGAAGCGTCTCACACCCTTGCAAAGCCCATGGTAGCTCTATGTTTATATAGCTCTCTGTAGCAACCCATAGATATAGAGCTCGGAATTTCCTTGCAGATCCTAGTGCAGCAATCTTTGGGTAGCTTTATATTCATAAAGCCATAGTCGTTACTGTCATTTGTATGAAAAACTAGATTGGTAAGTGCTGATTGTCACATGTGCATGACGAACTTATTGATTTGTATTTTATTATGCAGTGCATATGTATGTACATACATATGTCTCCGAAATCTGCAACAGATGATTCTCCTAAGAAAGCTTCATGAACGTTCTGCAATGCAATATACCCTTGCTCTGCGCTAGTACCGCAGTACAGCGTATAAAGCGAATGGAAAAAAATGCACAGAAACAGCCAGAGAGATTGGGCGAGAGAATGGACTTAAGGAAACAGTGGGTATACGCAAAGAGAGCAGAGTGTGGCTGAGCCAGGCAGACGGAAGGAGAGAAGGAGAGCGCAACATTTTATGTTTGTGCTGGGCAAACTTTGTCACGAAACTTTGCTCCAAACGGTACCTGAGCAGGCGACTCCTGGGCCCATTGCAAGCCCCGAGCCTCCTTAAAGATCGATCACGTGTTTGAACAGCGCTGCCAGACGAAGGGACAGACGTTTGGTGGCTGGCATACATATGTACTATATGTTAGGAGTGGGTGGCGTGGGTGGCTCCATGTGTTTGCACTCAGTTCATTCAAATATATTTTCAGCAATCTTTTCTTGTCATTTCAAATGCGATGATGTTTAGATGTCGCTCTCCCATCCTGCACTCCCACTTCCACTCACATTTTCACATCGTCTAACTGGATTTCTATACAAATATATATATTTTACCCAATCAACCATTTCATGGACAACATGTAGCCTAGACAACGACTCTAGTCCCTCTGTGTTGGTGCGTGTCTTGCGACTGGCCCACAAAGATACATATGTGAAAGGTCCAAAGATTCTGCTTCGCGATTTGATTAGCAAAATAAGCTAGATTGTAGACTAGACTGTAGCTGAAGAGTGGCGTGTACCACACGATAGATAAGAGCACAAACTTGGGACATATTAAATTAAGTTTGGGCCTACATTTTGAGTTTAGAAATATTGAATTATTTTTCAGACGTGCTCCGACAGTAGACTTTATTTTTTTTTGTTCTTGTTCTTCTGTTCGCCGATTTTGTTGCACTCCTCACTCCATGTTACATATCCGCATTTGGAATTAACATTTTCAAAATTCTCGTAATCTTGCATGTGGAGCCTGCGGCAGCTATTTGACACTGTATGAGTGCCAGAGGTGGCAATCTGCTTTCAATTTACGCCAGTTGGCTGTGATAATATCCGCTGGGGACTGCCGCCCTTGAAGCCGGGACTTGAAGCCATGTCGAGTGGATTTAAAATGCAATTTTGGAAAAGGCCGGGCGCCACCCGAATGCGGGTCCGGGCTGGGCTCGATCGCCCCAACGCCCTCCGGCCACCCACTCACATAACTTTGACAGCATTTTTGCAGAATTACAATTAACTGCCTAGATCCGGCCGCGGCCGATGCTGTTCTCCAGGCCTGGGGCCTCTGTCTTGTCGGGACCACTGCCACTACCACTGCCACTGCCAGTAGAACCCTGGAATACGACCAGGCGCAGCGGATGCCGCGCAATTTCAGCCTAACAGTATGCAACCACACTTGCAGGAACTACTACTACTCCCTCCATGAGGCGTATGGTGGGCGTGGGTGACCACGAGTGTGTGTGTGCGGGCGGTGGGGCTGGGATTCGTGCTGGGAAATTTGTTCCATTTTACGCTTTCTACACAAAAGCAATAAATCGCTCACAGCATCAACCCAGCGTCAACTTTCCTAATGCAGCGACCTGCTGCCATGACGGACCCGCTGCCCATGTTGGATGCAGAATGCAGGATGCTGGATGAAGCCACCAGGATGCCAGCAATTGAGGCTGAAGCCATTTTAACTGCCACTTGAATGGCAAAAACTTTAAATAAACAGGAAAGAATGCCAATGTCACGTGTTGCAACTATGGGATACCCGACTGAGCACTAACATAATTTATGCAAACGAACTGATTATCTATTTGTACATTCCAGGCGTGCTTCAGAGCAATTGAGCATAGATTACAATAGGAGAGATCTATGTCCTATACATAAATACACGGAGTCGCATGTTTTGACTGCCTGTGGCACGAACGCAGCATATCCTTGGATTCTTTGAGTACAGGGTACAAAAAAAACTATTCATGTATGTATGTACTTTATGTAGATATTATAGGAGTGTATTCCACTCGGTGTGTGTTGGTAAACGAGTCTAGGGGGTCTAAAATTGTAATTTGTAATTTTCAACTTTTAAGTGGCTGCCACGTGTGAGGCTCCATCCCCCCTGCACCTTCTCTGGACTCTCTTCGGGCTATAGAAAATATAAATTAAAATCAACATGAACACAGTCCTGTTTTTCCGTCTAGTCTACACCGCCCCGTCCCGGTGTTTGACAACTTTACAAAAAACGGTGCAATAAAAATGGAGAGTATTTTTTTTTTCTATAGCTATGCAGAGTTTTACTATAGTCATGGTGCAAAACAGAAGGTAAAACAGCTAACATTCACCAAGTGCTTAATTATGGCATAGTATTTCCATTCCAGAAGATCTGGGTGAGGAGCAACTGGTTGCAGAGAAACAAGATTAAAAGATTAAAAGTTGCATGGGCAAAAATATTCCCCAAAAGGAGCACGAAGTTGTCAATGTGAAGTCAAGACCATCCTCGTTAAGCAGACCGATGCATAGGTCATACCGCCGCGATGTTAGTCTGCAATTATTTTTTTTAATTTTATTTTTTCTCCCATTTTTTTGGTTACTTCTCAAATTTGGTAAAATGTTGTGCCTAAATGTTGTGCCTAAATGTTGTGCCTAAATGATTGTGCCCAAAATTTTGTCTTACATTTGTTGTCTAAAATGTAATGTTTCAAAGGTGTTATTTAAAGTGATTCCCCAAGTCGAACCAATCCATCAAAGAGCACCCGAATTGGTGAGGGATATACCCAGCAGGGAGGCCGATTTGTGCAAGGAGCTTGAACATTGGGACTGGACGATCTGGATAATTTGGACGATTCGGACGATCTGGCTAAGCGGTAGTCATTATTGCGCTCCGACTGGAGGGAAAAACCGTAGGTATTGGCATCATTGTTATGAGTCTGCTGAAAGGCGATTATATCAGGTTCCTGCACTGCGTTGTGGTAGCCTTCAGGCCTTCCTCCAAGGGAAAGTGACAATCTGGCGATCTCTGGTTCTGGCGGAAAAGCACAGGTGTTCCAAACATGTTTTTGAGCTTGCTGCCATCCGATCAGATCGTGCAGTCTTATATCCTGCATGGCGTTGTAGTAGGGTCCGGGCGCTCCTCCGTGGGGACGTGACGATCTGGCGCTGAAGTCATCCTCTGACTCCGATGAACAACCGCAGATGTGGACACGAGAACGAGCTTTTCTTTTATCCAAACTAGATGATTTGGCGGCGCAATCGTTATTGTATTTCGTCTCTGACTCGAGCTCCGAATCAAAGTGCGTCTTAGTCTCCGGCGAACAAGTGCAGACGGTTTCGGCAGACACGTCCGAACCTTCGCTATGGGGCTGCTTCCAGACGACCTGATTCTGATTCGACATTCTATTGTCCTGCACGGTGGTATAGCTGTTTTGGTTGGCACCAGGCGGCAAGCAACAGCCAGGTCTTGACGGGCTGAAGTCTCTCGGTTCCATGGAACAGCTGTTTTGCGTTGTTGTTCCAGTGCTGTGGTAACCGCGTGGTTGAAGAAGGTTGGTGGGTGAAGAAGCGTTTTGTGGTGCGGCAAAACTGTTTCCAGGACGCATAATCTGGTCCTGGCATAATCGCGGTACCGATGTTATAGACTTCGATGTCGTTTGTCCCAATTGACCGACGTCCATCGACTGGAAGTGGCGGTCTAAGGACGCTCTATCGCATATGCCACAGTGCTCGCCTATCTCCTCCTGTCCTAATTCCTTAGAGTTGTTGCATGTGAAGAAGTCTGAGTCGCTGTCATTGTCCAACAGCGAGTACTCCAGCGACTGACATCTCCGCTGGAGAGGCGTCTCGGTGGCTATATCCAAACACGTCTTGGGCATTTGCAACTGGTGGTGCGGCGTTAGCGAAAGGTTGTTAAAGGTTGACATGCTGACCTCTTCCAATTGATCGTCTGTCGACCGCTCTCCATCATTATCAGTGGCAGGAACTGGCTCGGTTACATTGCCATACATTCCAGCCGGATAAGAGATATCTGCCTGTGGCATCTCACGCTGTGAAACCGCTCTGCCGAGCTGCTCGGTATGTCCGTATGCGGTAACCTGACGCTGGTGCGACACACATAGCATAGACGGTATCTTCTCCTTATCCAGACCCTCATTGGTCATCTGAATTTCGCGGTGTTCACGTGCCTGGCAGACGTTATTGCAATCGCTTATGCTGGATGGGCCCGTCTGGCTGCGCAAGTTTTCCATGCACTCTCTTATCAAGGCCGTACATTCTGATATTGGCGCGGCTGCACGGACTTCCTGTATGCTCATCTCCTGTGTGACTCTGTGCGCTCCTCTCTCATTGTTGAAATTTTCCCCGAACGAAGGCATGGTCTCATCCTCGATGCGCTCATTTCTTTCAAGCCCACGATGTCCAGTAGGGTATGCGTCCATCACAGTGTTGCTTGCTCCCTGCGAGGGCTGCCGTGTTTGCCTCTGACTTTCATTTACAGGAAAGCTTGGCGTATAGAACCCGTCCCTTAATCCGCTCAAGAGAGTCTCTCTTGGCATAGTAGTCAGCCTCCTGACTCCTTCCCTCATTACGGAAGGTTTGGATTCATCGCTAATATTACGCGATGGCAGGTGATTTCCTCTCATAATGCTATTGGCTCCTGCGTCGTTCAAAAGAGTCCCTCTCGACAAAGTAGTCGGCCTCCTGGAAGAACTCGAGACTTCACCAAATGATGGCACAGTCTCATTCTTAAAGGATGATTCTCTCAGTATGGAAGGTTCGGATTCGTTGCAAATGTTTTGTGATGGCATGGTATCGTCCGTCTTCGCTGTGCTTCTGGCTCCTTCAGCTCCAGAAACTTCAGCACACCATGGCATGGTCTCGTCGGCAAGGCATTCTTTACTTGTATACCGTCGAGTCGGGATATTATTCGTCGGCATCGCCACCTGTTGGCCTCTGGAGGTCCTTCTTCTTATGACGCCTCCCACTTCATCATATTCTGGCATCCACTCGTCTTCTATTTGCTCATTCGCTTTGAGTATTCCGTTTTGAAAGGTTATTCTAGACTCCACGAACTCTTCTGTGCTTGTGCCGCTTGTTATGGTGGCAATCGGCAGTGCAATTTGATCACTGATATTCTGACGGGCCATAATGTCTTCAGGTTCGGTCGTTGTAGTTTGGCGTCTTTCTGATAATTTAGAGTCACATGTAGAAGCAATAGTCGTCTCTCGACAGGTTGATGAGCAGACGTTGAACTCTGAAACATATCCGTCCTGTCTCGTGGAATTCGCTTGCGGATATTTAGCTGTTTGTTCGAATGAAGGCATGGTTTCATCATCCAGGAATTTAGTGGTTTCATGCCTTTGACTACATGCACCTAAGAATGGCACTGAATTATCACCAATATTTTGAGAAGGCCTCTGACTGTATGCAGCTTCAGAGACAGTAGCATCAAAAGTGGGCGCCGACACATCGTTAATGTTCTGAGAAGGAATAGATTGCCTTTGAAAACTTATAGGCATGGCTTGCCTCTGAGAATTTGCAACCATGGATTGTCTCTGACTGTATCTAGTTGCAGCAACGGTGCTCGCCAGTGCTGGAACTGATCCTTTCCAAATTATTTCAGAGGGCATATACTCCCTCTGAAAACGTGCAGGCAATGACTCCCTCTGACTAGAGCAAAGCCCACCGGAACTCGCAACTGTAGAACACGATTCATCGCATCTGCTCTCTGTAGGCATAAATTTAATCTGAAAACTTTCAGCCATTGATTGTTTTTGAGTAGTTTTAGGTACAGATTGCCTCTGATTGTATTCACTTCCGGGATCAGTTCTTTTAAAAGTGTTTTCCGATTCATCATATAAGCTTGCTGTAGTCATGGTTTGCTTCATATTGGTAGCAGGCACTGCTTGAATCTGACTGTGTTTTGTTTCACGACGTGTATTTTCAAATGACGGTGCCGATTCATCGTTTATGTTTTGAGAGGGCATGGATTGCCGTTGATTGTATGCAGTTCCACGACCAGTACTTTCGAACGTGGGTTGCGATTCATCGTTTATGTTTTTGTAAGGCATGGATTGCCCGTAAGTTGTGCCACAACCTCTACCGGTACTCGCGAATGTAGGACACGATTCATCGTTTATGTGTTGGGAAGGCATCGATTGACTTTGATTGTATGCAGTTCCACGACGAGTACTTTCGAATGTGGGTGCCGATTCATCGTTTATGTTTTGGGAAGGCATGGATTGCCTTTGATCGTATGCAGTTCCCCGACCAGTACTTTCGAATGTGATTGCCGATTCATCGTTTATGTTTTGGGAAGGCATGGATTGCCCGTAAGTTGTGCCACAACCTCTACCGGAACTCGCGAATGTAGGACACGACTCATCGTTTATGTCTTGGGAAGGCATCGATTGACTTTGATTGTATGCAGTTCCACGACGAGTACTTTCGAATGTGGGTGCCGATTCATCGTTAATATTTTGGGAAGGCATGGATTGCCCGTAAGTTGTGCCACAACCTCTACCGGAACTCGCGAATGTAGGACACGATTCATCGTTTATGTCTTGGGAAGGCATCGATTGACTTTGATTGTATGCAGTTCCACGACGAGTACTTTCGAATGTGGGTGCCGATTCATCGTTTATATTTTGGGAAGGCATGGATTGCCCGTAAGTTGTGCCACAACCTCTACCGGAACTCGCGAATGTAGGACACGACTCATCGTTTATGTTTTGAGAAGGCATGGATTGCCTTTGATTGTATGCAGTTCCACGACGAGTACTTTCGAATGTGGGTGCCGATTCATCGTTTATGTTTTGGGAAGGCATGGATTGCCTTTGATTGTATGCAGTTCCCCGACCAGTACTTACGAATGTGGGTGCCGATTCATCGTTTATGTTTTGGGAAGGCATGGATTGCCCGTAAGTTGTGCCACAACCTCTACCGGAACTTGCGAATGTAGGATGCGATTCATCGTTTATGTCATGGGAAGGCATGGATTGCCTTTGATTGTATGCAGTTCCCCGACCAGTACTTACGAATGTGGGTGCCGATTCATCGTTAATGTTTTGGGAAGGCATGGATTGCCCGTAAGTTGTGCCACAACCTCTACCGGAACTTGCGAATGTAGGACGCGATTCATCGTTTATGTCTTGGGAAGGCATGGATTGCCTTTGATTGTATGCAGTTCCACGACGAGTACTTTCGAATGTGGGTGCCGATTCATCGTTTATGTTTTGGGAAGGCATGGATTGCCTTTGATTGTATGCAGTTCCACGACGAGTACTTTCGAATGTGGGTGCTGATTCATCGTTTATGTTTTGGGAAGGCATGGATTGCCTGTAAGTTTTGCCATATCCTCTACCGGTACTCGCGAATGTAGGACACGATTCATCGTTTATGTTTTGGGAAGGCATGGATTGCCTTTGATTGTATGCAGTTCCACGACGAGTACTTTCGAATGTGGGTGCCGATTCATCGTTTATGTTTTGGGAAGGCATGGATTGCCTGTAAGTTGTGCCACAACCTCTACCGGAACTCGCGAATGTAGGACACGATTCATCGTTTATGTTTTCAGTAGGCATGGATTGCCTTTGATTGTAGGCAGCTGCCCGACCAGTACTTTCGAATGTGGGTGCTGATTCATCGTTTATGTTTTGGGAAAGCATGGATTGCATCTGCCTGTTTGCATTTCCATGATCAGTACTTTCGAATGTGGGTGCCGATTCATCGATTATATTTTGTGAAGGCATGGATTGCCTGTAAGTTGTGCCACAACCTCTACCGGAACTCGCGAATGTAGGACACGATTCATCGTTTATGTTTTCAGTAGGCATGGATTGCCTTTGATTGTAGGCAGCTGCCCGACCAGTACTTTCGAATGTGGGTGCTGATTCATCGTTTATGTTTTGGGAAGGCATGGATTGCATCTGCCTGTTTGCATTTCCATGATCAGTGCTTTCGAATGTGGGTGCCGATTCATCGTTTATGTTTTGGGAAGGCATGGATTGCCTTTGATTGTATGCAGTTCCACGACCAGTACTTTCGAATGTCGGTTCCGATTCATCGTTTATGTTTTGGGAAGGCATGGATTGCCTTTTGATTGTATGCAGTTCCACGACCAGTACTTTCGAATGTCGGTTCCGATTCATCGTTTATGTTTTGGGAAGGCATGGATTGCCTTTGATTGTATGCAGTTCCACGACCAGTACTTTCAAATGACGGTTCCGATTCATCGTTTATGTTTTGGGAAGGCATGGATTGCCTTTGATTGTATGCAGTTCCACGACCAGTACTTTCGAATGTGGGTGCTGATTCATCGTTTATGTTTTGGGAAGGCATGGATTGCATCTGCCTGTTTGCATTTCCATGATCAGTACTTTCGAATGTCGGTTCAGATTCATCGTTTATGTTTTGGGAAGGCATGGATTGCCTTTGATTGTATGCAGTTCCACGACCAGTACTTTCAAATGACGGTTGCGATTTATCGTTTATGTTTTGGGAAGGCATGGATTGCATCTGATTGTTTGCATTTCCATGATCAGTGCTTTCGAATGTGGGTGCCGATTCATCGATTATATTTTGTGAAGGCATGGATTGCCTGTAAGTTGTGCCACAACCTCTACCGGAACTCGCGAATGTAGGACAAGATTCATCGCATCTGTTCTCTGAAGGCATACATTTCCTCTGAGTTCGTTCAGCCATTGATTGCCTTTGAGTAGTTGCGGGCAAAAATTGCTTCTGATTGTTAACAGATCCAAGACCGGTACTTTCAAAAGCGGGTTCCGATTCATCCCATAAGCTTGCTGACGGCATTGACTGCTTCTTATTGGTGGCAGGCTGTGCTTGAAGCTGACTCTGATTTGTTTCATCACCTGTATTTTCAAATGACGGTTCCGATTCATCGTTTATGTTTTGGGAAGGCATGGATTGCCTTTGATTGTATGCAGTTCCACGACCAGTACTTTCGAATGTGGGTGCCGATTCATCGTTTATGTTTTGGGAAGGCATGGTTTGCCTTTGACTGTATGCAGTTCCACGACCAGTACTTTCAAATGACGGTTCCGATTCATCGTTTATGTTTTGGGAAGGCATGGATTGCCTTTGACTGTATGCAGTTCCACGACCAGTACTTTCAAATGACGGTTCCGATTCATCGTTTATGTTTTGGGAAGGCATGGATTGCCTTTGATTGTATGCAGTTCCACGACCAGTACTTTCAAATGTAGGTTCCGATTCATCGTTTATGTTTTGGGAAGGCATGGATTGCATCTGCCTGTTTGCAGTTCCACGACCAGTACTTTCAAATGTCGGTTCCGATTCATCGTTTATGTTTTGGGAAGGCATGGATTGCCTTTGATTGTATGCAGTTCCACGACCAGTACTTTCAAATGACGGTTGCGATTTATCGTTTATGTTTTGGGAAGGCATGGATTGCCTTTGATTGTATGCCATGATCCAGTGTTTCGAATGTTGGGTGCCGATTCATCGATTATATTTTGTGAAGGCATGGATTGCCTGTAAGTTGTGCCAAAACCTCTACCGGAACTCGCAAATGTAGGACAAGATTCATCGCATCTGTTCTCTGAAGGCATACATTTCCTCTGAGTTCGTTCAGCCATTGATTGCCTTTGAGTAGTTGCGGGCAAAACTTGATTCGTTGTTAACAGATCCAAGACCGGTACTTTCAAAAGCGGGTTCCGATTCATCCTATAAGCTTGCTTGACGGCATTGACTGCTTCTTGTTGGTGGAAGTTTGAAGCTGACTCTGATTTGTTTCATCACCTGTATTTTCAAATGACGGTTCCGATTCATCGTTTATGTTTTGGGAAGGCATGGACTGCCTTTGATTGTATGCAGTTCCACGACCAGTACTTTCGAATGTGGGTGCCGATTCATCGTTTATGTTTTGGGAAGGCATGGTTTGCCTTTGACTGTATGCAGTTCCACGACCAGTACTTTCAAATGACGGTTCCGATTCATCGTTTATGTTTTGGGAAGGCATGGTTTGCCTTTGACTGTATGCAGTTCCACGACCAGTACTTTCAAATGACGGTTCCGATTCATCGTTTATGTTTTGGGAAGGCATGGATTGCATCTGCCTGTTTGCAGTTCCACGACCAGTACTTTCAAATGTCGGTTCCGATTCATCGTTTATGTTTTGGGAAGGCATGGATTGCCTTTGATTGTATGCAGTTCCACGACCAGTACTTTCGAATGTGGGTGCTGATTCATCGTTTATGTTTTGGGAAGGCATGGATTGCATCTGCCTGTTTGCATTTCCATGATCAGTACTTTCGAATGTCGGTTCAGATTCATCGTTTATGTTTTGGGAAGGCATGGATTGCCTTTGATTGTATGCAGTTCCACGACCAGTACTTTCAAATGACGGTTCCGATTCATCGTTTATGTTTTGGGGAAGGCATGGATTGCCTTTGCTTGTATGCATTTCCATGATCAGTGCTTTCGAATGTGGGTGCCGATTCATCGATTATATTTTGTGAAGGCATGGATTGCCTGTAAGTTGTGCCACAACCTCTACCGGAACTCGCGAATGTAGGACAAGATTCATCGCATCTGTTCTCTGAAGGCATACATTTCCTCTGAGTTCGTTCAGCCATTGATTGCCTTTGAGTGGTTGCGGGCAAAATTTGCTTCTGATTGTTAACAGATCCGAGACCGGTTTCCAAGAGCCGATTCATCCCATAGCTTGCAAAGCGGTATTGACTGCTTCTTATTGGTGGCAGGCTGTGCTGACGGCTGATTGATTGCTTCCCTTATTTTCATGACGGTATCAGTTTGTGCTTTGGGAAGGCAATTGACTTTGATTTGTTTCATCACCTGTATTTTCAAATGACGGTTCCGATTCATCGTTTATGTTTTGGGAAGGCATGGATTGCCTTTGACTGTATGCAGTTCCACGACCAGTACTTTCGAATGTCGGTTCCGATTCATCGTTTATGTTTTGGGAAGGCATGGATTGCCTTTGATTGTATGCAGTTCCACGACCAGTACTTTCAAATGTCGGTTCCGATTCATCGTTTATATTTTGGGAAGGCATGGATTGCCTTTGATTGTATGCAGTTCCACGACCAGTACTTTCGAATGTGGGTGCCGATTCATCGTTTATGTTTTGGGAAGGCATGGATTGCCTTTGACTGTATGCAGTTCCACGACCAGTACTTTCGAATGTCGGTTTCGATTCATCGTTTATGTTTTGGGAAGGCATGGATTGCCTTTGATTGTATGCAGTTCCACGACCAGTACTTTCGAATGTGGGTGCCGATTCATCGTTTATGTTTTGGGAAGGCATGGATTGCCTTTGACTGTATGCAGTTCCACGACCAGTACTTTCGAATGTGGGTGCCGATTCATCGTTTATGTTTTGGGAAGGCATGGATTGCATCTGCCTGTTCGCCTTTCCATGATCAGTACTTTCGAATGTGGGCGCCGATTCATCGATTATATTTTGTGAAGGCATGGATTGCATCTGCCTGTTTGCATTTCCATAATCAGTGCTTTGAAATGTGGGTGCCGATTCATCCATTATATTTTGTGAAGGCATGGATTGCCTGTAAGTTGTGCCACAACCTCTACCGGAACTCGCGAATGTAGGACACGATTCATCGCATCTGTTCTCTGAAGGCATACATTTCCTCTGAGTTCGTTCAGCCATTGATTGCCTTTGAGTAGTTGCGGGCAAAATTTGCTTCTGATTGTTAACAGATCCGAGACCGGTACTTTCAAAAGCGGGTTCCGATTCATCCCATAAGCTTGCTGACGGCATTGACTGCTTCTTATTGGTGGCAGGCTGTGCTTGAAGCTGACTCTGATTTGTTTCATCACCTGTATTTTCAAATGACGGTTCCGATTCATCGTTTATGTTTTGGGAAGGCATGGATTGCCTTTGATTGTATGCAGTTCCACGACCAGTACTTTCAAATGTCGGTTCCGATTCATCGTTTATATTTTGGGAAGGCATGGATTGCCTTTGATTGTATGCAGTTCCACGACCAGTACTTTCAAATGACGGTTCCGATTCATCGTTTATGTTTTGGGAAGGCATGGTTTGCCTTTGATTGTATGCAGTTCCACGACCAGTACTTTCAAATGTCGGTTCCGATTCATCGTTTATATTTTGGAGGATGGTCCTTTTTGTATTTCAATTTCCAATTTTTGGTGTTTTGAGAAGGCATGGATTGCCTTTGATTGTATGCAGTTCCACGACCAGTACTTTCGAACGTGGGTTGCGATTCATCGTTTATGTTTTGGGAAGGCATGGATTGCCGTTGATGGTATGCAGTTCCACGACCAGTACTTTCGAACGTGGGTGCCGATTCATCGTTTATGTTTTGGGAAGGCATGGATTGCATCTGCCTGTTTGCATTTCCAGGATTCAGTCACTTATCGTTTATGTTTTAGGCTGTGTGTTGGTTCACGACCAGACTTCATCGTTTTATTTATTTTTGGGAAGGCATGGATTGCATCTGCCTGTTTGCATTTCCAGGATCAGTGCTTTGAAATGTGGGTGCCGATTCATCGATTATATTTTTTGAAGGCATGGATTGCCTGTAAGTTGTGCCACAACCTCTACCGGAACTCGCGAATGTAGGACACGATTCATCGCATCTGTTCTCTGAAGGCATACATTTCCTCTGAGTTCGTTCAGCCATTGATTGCCTTTGAGTCATTGCGTCTGGACCATCATCCACAGTGTCTCGCGTCAAAGAGGTTATTCCAGGAGATAATGTATTTTCCTCAAGTTTTTCGACACGTTCCCGCTGCTGTGAATCGCTCCGTCTCGTCGACCCGGCTTCACCGCGAAACGGTGCGAATTCAATTACTAGGTGTCGGGACAGTGAGTGTCTTCTGGGACTCGAACCTTGGGACAAGCTACGTTGGTTTGTCGGGGAACTGACGCTTTCAAATTTTGAGCTCGGCCTAGTCTGTTGCGAACTGCCCGAGATACAAGTCGTGTTAGCAAACGATAGCATTGCACCTTCGTCGAGAAACACATTGCTTCTGGGAGCTTGTTCTTGGGATCTGCCTTTTAGCATATGGTCTGCAAAGTATGCCCTGGGCCACGTTTGTTGTGTGCTCCTGTCCAAGAAGCCGGATGTGTTGGCATACGCGGGCATTGTCTGATCTTCCAGAGTGGCACCCGAGACTCTATTGAAAGAAGACGCCTTTTTGTCTTGACAAGATCCTTGCCCATCCAGATACTCGCTGGACATGTACTGCTCACCCATACGAGTGCTCATTGCCGGCATAGATTCATCGTGGAGTGTGGCCATCATTTCGTCCGCCAGGTTTTTGGACCGATCGTGTATGGAGAAGTTAAAGCGCCGTGCGATGGCCGGTGGCCCATCGTGCGGCGCAATGCAGACTGTTGTCGTCTCTTCAATCCGGCTAGTCATGTTGCCGTAGGAGTCACCACGGGTAATGACCTTGCGGAACATAGTCTCCAGGACGCAAGAGACAGCAGCATTAGAGCAAAAACAAAATACATTCTTAGGTGATTGGTAGTTACCTGCTGGCTGAGGGATCGGTCTCTAAACTGCATGGACGTGGGAGGTGTTATAATATCCCTGGGGCCCGCGAAGCTATCGAAACTTTCCGTATACACCGTCTCGACATATTCCTCTTCCGTGCAGCAGCGGGCCACCGGCGCCTCCGCCATAAAGGGACGCTGAGGGGACATACTGATCTCATATCCTTGGTCTCTCCCTTGTCCGCGGGACTGGCGGCGCGGTTGGCCCTGGCGGAAGGTTTTCATCTCCGCTGGGTCGGTTTCGTCTGCAAGTGAGTGAGGATGAGTTGGACATGCAGGTCATGCAACTGCACCTCCGGCGAAGGACTTACGTGTCAGTTGGCGGTACTGGCGCACGGGCAATTCCGGACGCAAGTGCACCGCTGTATTTACGCGATAGCTTCGCGTTCCCTCGCTGCAGCGGACATTGGTCCTGTTGCACATGGGGTAACGTTAGCACCAACTTTGACTGCATTGTCACTTCACAAGTCACTCACCTGTTCTCACGATCCAGCACAAGTTTCTTGCTCGGACTATTTTTTGTGGGGCTAATAGAAAACAATGTACAATTTAATTAGTTAATTGATCGGTGTTAGTTATAATAAAATGTTGATGTCGTTCAGAACATATTAAAGCTTAAAGCTTACCTCATATTGGAGACTTGGAGCAAAACTGGGAGACAAAAATTTTGATGTGAGAGGCTCGAGAGTTGTCAGAACTATGTGTAAAAAGATAAATATCTGGAGACCTACAAAGCCTGTGGGGTCAAAAGGCTGCTGCGATTCGGACAAAATTCTTTGCCACTCCCAGCAATCAGTGTACACTTTACAAAATGTGTCAACATCCGTGACACTATTTTGTATCCAATTAAACAATTATGCGGAGCTCATTAAAGCGGGTTGTTCGAGGAGCCCCGGGAGCGTCTGCCACACGACAACCATTTCCGCTCGGAAGCTCCTGCCTTCGCTGCGGCAGAAAGCTGTATATGCAATTAGCGGGCCCACAGTTTCCCCTGCATTCAGTTTGCTTCACTTCATTGGTTTTTGATGAAAGGCCATGACTAACACTGAAACTGCAGAGTCAACTCTCCTGGAAACTAAGTGCGAGTGTATGGGAGATAAGTGGCGTGATTGTGTATTGAAGAAAGGGAATACGTTCTGTGTGTGGGTGGATTTTTAAGGTGTACGATTGCTTTGGGCCGGACTGAGAAGTCTTCACACAAAACCGCTTTCATTTCCGCCAAACACAATTGCATCATTAGCGATGCAATCTCCGTTACTTAACGCAGCCGCAACATGCCGGAAATGAAATCCTGGGCAAGCTGGCGTGCCCGGCGCTAAGCCCGCTGAACTTTGCACGGTGAACGACTTGAAGAAGTAGAAGGAAATATGACGTCGCCATGTGGCATGCTCGTAGTCGTAGTCAAAGACCATATTTAGTGAAGACGGTGACAGTAGCGGTGACGGCGACGGTGGCCGTGGCGGATACAGAGGTGGGCACAGAGGATAAAGGAAAACAACCGGAAAGCAAACGAAATGATGCTGCTGCGCACAAATAATCGAATAAAGCCAACGCAGGGGCCAGAACCTCAGCCAGAGCTGACTCCAAAGCTGACGCGGTAGCCGTAGCCGTAGCCATTCCCATCGCTGGCCACTTAGTGGAGCGAAGCTGCTCGTAGGATAAGAAGACAAACGATTACGGCGTGTCGCTTCATTTACCTGGGAATGTGCATAGGTGATGGGAGAGGGTGGGCCTGGAATTGGTGTGCTGCCGTTTGGCGGTGGAAATAGAATGTGGGTCTGTAGAGGTGGCCGCTGCCACCTTAATTTATTTGACTTGTTCTTTAGAGAACACAGACTGCAAGCGAATCCACGCGTTTCAATCAGAACTTTTAGTTCTAAAATCTTTTGGGATATATATGTATATGTGTGTACATAGCTATGTATCCTTGCAATGGTGACTCATATCAAATGATTAAAAATATATTCCTTTGGAACCCTATCTTATGTGCATGGGAAAGTTTTTATGTGGTGGCCATGCGAGGGTCGATACAGGAGACATTACCAGAAGCTTACCAGAAGCGTCTTTTGGAAATAGTTTTCTAGAAACATTTTGCTTAAAGACGATTACACCTGTGCTCTTTATCAACATATTCCGCCATGCATAGGCGAACGACAGAATTATGAACATAAAAATAGGTGCGGAAGCGTTGGATTACAATGATGGGCAAATGAATAGGGAAAGTAATGCAAAGCGATACAAAAGTAAATTAGACAACTCGTTTCTCAGCACTAGCAATAACGATAATTATATGCATATATATTTGAATGTATATATGTACAACTTTGGTGGATAATTCCGGCCTGGCTTATAAACATTGCTGCAAGTTTTTTAAGAGATATTATGTTCGGAGCTTTCTTCTCTTGTATTTTATTTAATTATTTATTATTTAATTTATTTTTTTAATATTTTAGAAGTGCCATAAATGATCATCTGTGAGGCGTTAGTACAGTCACTGGAATTAAATTAGATCCGATGATTGGTGGCTTGCAGTATCCCCCAAGCAGTAAGAAATCTCTTGCTAGCCAATAAACTTGTGGCTCCTCTCGTGGTTGCCGCTTCAAATGGAATTTTTAAGGCATGTGCATGCAATGAAATGCCGCTCAAGCAGCTCCACTCACATATGTTACTGCTCCTTCTTACATATGTACCTTGGCTTACTCCTGACCCAGTTGAACTCCAGCGCAGTGCCCTGCCCCAAGTCCGTGCTGTCATTTTTCGCACCGCTTTGTTCCGCATTAATGCGTATACAAAAATGGATGACGACGAAGGCATGCTAAAGTAATACTCAGATAGGTATGATACAAATGCGAATGAGGCGCTGAAGCAGCAGACACAGCAGCAGCAGTAGCAGCAGCAAAAAAAGATTGCCGGCGACTGCCTCTAGGCTAGGTACAAGCTTGGGCCTGTTTCTCTCACCCCTTTACACTCTCCACTCGAACCGAAAGTTCGGCGAACGTTTAACCTGCTTACCTTTCAATTTGCTGGCGGCAGCGCGAAGCGGCAGCAAGGGGAAAAGGGCCAAATGTACGTGTACGTGTACTTACCCGTTACGGTTACGGGCACATCATAATGCAATGGAATAATACACAAAGGGGCTTCCATCCAGGGCTTAGGCCTGGGCCAATACGGCCTCACACGGCCAGAGAGCGATTAGCGCAAATGTATCAAGAGCTTTGGCTCTGCTCCCCAGTCAAACGGAGACGCCACAACGACCACTGAAGCGGCTTCTATGGTACTACTGCCAGTGCCTCATCAAATATGCATTATGTGTGTGCACGGTAGCTGGAAACGACAGGATGTGTCCTGGCATTCGGGATGCAGGGGCCATCTGGAAATTAAGCCGAATCAATAATTGCAAGGCTGGCTGAAAGTCTACAAGGCATTAGTGAGCCCCAGTTGAAATGTACCCGAACAAATTTGATATGGGGAACACCATGGAGCATTGAAGTGGGATATATTCACTAAATTCCCAACTGCATCGGAATAACATAGAAACTACTTCGGGTTTGGGACAGGACATGATACGCATAACGAGCGCCATCTGGCGTCTATCACTCGATGGCGATATCGATTCCGAAAGCTCCGCTTTCGAGCTGTTAGCCACCTAACAGAGGTATTCTCGAAATGCTTTAACATGGCAAGTGCCAAGCAGGACAACAGAGGTTCCAATTAACAGCGAAACACCACCACTAGAACATAGCAATCGCTTGCCTGGGAGTCGCATACGTTTCCATTCCATCCCTCGTCGATGGCGTCTCCATGGCAAAGAGCAGTAGAGCGGTGACCAAAACACTGCGTTTGCCTACGTTGCCCATGGCGACAGTGGCACAATGTGGCACAATCAGCTGGCCGCCGCCTGTGGCATGTAAATAAACAGAAGTCCGCATTTATCAAAAGAATATCGGAGCCAGAGTTTATCTGAAACAGTAGAAATAGACCCACAAATCAGAGCTGCAGGCCGACATGGCCATATCCTAGATGGGTGTGCTGTGTGCCAAGCTGCGCCGCTACTCCTACTCCTTCTGCTGCTGTGTTAGGGGCTTGCCGATACCTGAAGAGTTCCAAGTGCTGCTTCTGGGACCCGCGGGCAGCGGCAAGACGGAGCTGGGCCACCGGCTGAGCGGACGAGAGCGCGACTGCGATGATCTGGATCCCACCAACGGAGTACGATGCTACCGCGTGGATCCGGCGGCTGTGCAGCGCGAGGAGTTCGCTGTGAGGCTGCAGCTGACGGAGGTCGGTGGCAATGCAGAAATGCAGCGCCTGTGGAAGCACTACTACGCGTCCAGTCATGCACTGATCTACTGTTTCGATCTCGGTTCGGGCATGGAGGAACTGGAGGACACGTTTGCGCTGCTGCGCATGTGTCTCCAGGGCACGGCTCTGGACGGAAAGCCTGTGCTGCTGGTGGCCAAGCGACACCGCGATGGAGTGCAGCTGTACGACGTGGAGCACACCTTTGGGCTGGACCAGCTGGCACGCTCCTGCGGCTGCCCCCTGCACATCTGCCACATGGACGACGCCAGCAATCTGGAGCACGGCATTGTTTGGCTGTGCCGCCAGCTAGTGGCACGGCGTCCCATGCTCGAGAAGCGCATCCGCTACGACGTTAACATGCAGGTATATTCGACTCCAAACGTACGCACTTCACCTTCCTCACCTGAGCTTGGTTTTACCTCCGCAGGTCTGGCACCGACGCAAGCAGTCACTCCTCTCCAGCAGCAAGCTGGCCCAAGTGCATCGCGGCCGCTTCCGTCGCCCTCACAGAAAGGTAGCCCATCCTTAGAAGGGATTTTTCATGCTAATCGATGCCTGTTAATATTTATGTGTAACTTTGAACTCCACAGCTCTGGCCCGCAGTCGATGGGGCTAATCAGGCGACGGCGCGCCCCAGTACGGCTCCGCCGACCATTTTCTTGGTTCGCTTGCGACAAGAGGCAGCTCCAAACACAGAGCAATCGGCGTCTTAGGTTTCTGCCACGTGTCCGTATCCCTCGTGCCAAAAGTGCCATGTATAGGTCTTAAGCAGCATTTTACGGTTAAGATTTAAGTGAAAATGTAATGCAGATAATTGCGCGCCTTTTCAAGTTTAACAGACATGCTACGGCTATCGCAAAAAGTGGCGAATGGACTCTGTCTAATCGGAAAATAGCGTGCTCCGGTTCTCGCAAATCGCAAAATTCTTACTATCTAAAAACAGTTGCTAAAGAGCTTGTGAAATTCTGAAATGAATTGCACTGTGCATTAAAAAGTTGAAGACGAGGAAAGGCATTTGCTGATGTTATTAGTTTCTGTACGTACGATATCGATTATATCGGAAGATTATTTTCGTACGACTTTATACATGTACATATTTGATAGATCTATTTACAATCACAACTCAAATTTTACTGCAAATAATACCCAAATAAACCAGAAGAACACAAAATTTCGAATTCCCGACTACGCGCCAAAAGCTTGGAATACGGTCACACTGCAAAAGGGCGTTTATCGATACTCGACTATTGATATCGCGTGATCAGCTGAAAATACAACAATATAAAGTGTAATAATTAGGAATTATTGGAAGCATTGAGACCGAGACTGAGCTGCAACGAAAATGCTGGAGAAGTGGACGTGAGTGTGTCGACATCCATTGAACGAAAATGAGGCAAACGATTCGGTTAAGTATTTCACAGAATTCTACCCAATCCTTACCTCACTGATGGCTTCAATTAACAATCTTAGCTAAAAGTAGTCGCCTAATTGTGTTGAAATAACTTGGAATCACATTTTTTAAAGCACCATCCGCCGCATCGATACGACCAGCCAGCAGATGAGTCTGCTATGCAAAGCCTGTGCCAGTCATCCGTTTTGTCCAGATCTAGTCTGGTCATGGTCTGGCCCCGTCACCAGGGCGATGATGTATTGCCGAAAGAATTACACACACACGTGGGCAGAAGTGGGCAGAATCAAACAATTACTACCACACCCACGGAGATTTCAGCCACCCCCGCTGATGGGTGACATTGATTGCGGCTCGTCCTTGTCGAAGTCGCGACGCCGTTGTCTGGAGACGCTCGAACGTGTGCTCATAATAATCCCTCGATATATAACCCACCGGCGCACTGCTCCCGACTCCCAGGAAAACATCTGTCGCCGTGTGTTGTAGCGAAAAGTGTAAAAGAAGCATCAATCATCGCTTATTCGCGTTGTCATCAATCACACACAAACACGGGTGGCGGAGGAATAGGAGGGGATATGCTGCGATGAAAAGAGGAACAACAGGAACACCAGGAACAGCAGGAACACCAGGGACAGGCAACAGGAACAACAACAAAAAAACCGTCAACGTCCCACCGGCAGCACCGTGGGGTGGTGGTTAGTTTTTGTGAACGCAGAAGCGGCATATTTACAAAAGCGCCACCGCCAATGACAATCCCTCTGGCGCGGTCACTCCTTCTGCAGCATTCCTAATCAGTGCTAAGGGGAGAGTTATTAAATCATGAGGTTGTACGATCCGGCCCAGGCGTCATCCGCTGCCATCAGCCGCTGTCACATGTCTGTCAACAGTCAAGGGCTTAGAAGTGTGTAACCAAATACGAGTATGTGTGCCGCCGGGTCAGCAGCGGCTCATCCATATCGACAACCCGTTCTACAACCCTCATCGTTCGCCGTGGCAATGGTAATGGTGATGGTGCGGCAGTGCGCTAAGGCGGAAAACAAGATTTAATCGGCATTTTTTGACATTTTTCAGACATTGTTACGATTGCGAGAACGGGGAGGAAGATTTGAAGGATCGGAGAGAAAAGACCAGAGGGAACTGCGCATGGTGTAAACTAAATTTCGAAAATGCATTGCAACTAGTTTGCATCCGCAGCTGCCCAGTAAGGATTGCCGCCTCCGAAAACATAATCAAATAAAGGCACGCCGCCGCTTTAATACTTTCAGTCCACACGGGAGTGCGAAAACGGGCGATTCGGTCAAGTGGTGGACCGGTAAGTGGGTAACCCGATACGCTCATTGTATGCATGGGTGTGCCAGGGCGGCCAGGGCCAGGGCGTTGCTTGCCAAACAAACTTGCTGAAAAAAGGCTGCAGGACATGTGCACCACGAAATTAGTTTTCAGGATGAAGGACGAAGGACGGAGGATAGCAGCAGAAGTCGCAGTAGAGATAACGACGACGCTGTCGCTCTTTTTAATCGAACATGATATCCACAAAGTCCGCAAAATGCAAAGCTGCCGCTGCCGCTGCTGCAGCCTGTAACTATCCATGGCTCCTTTCGGAGCTCAGGCACACAAAATATAGACGGAGACGCAAGTGGACCCAGGCACATTTCTGCCACAGAGACAGAGAAAACTGAAAAAATCCGAAAGCGGATTAAAAGTATTCGTGAGAATTCTTCAACGATTCCACACCTGTTCAGCAGCTAGCCATGGACAGACCTGGACATGGACCTCAATCACATAAACCTCGCGTCACATCCCCTACCAATCCCGCTCCCATGCCACATCCCACAACAATGCGTCTGGCCGTCCGGCATAAAATGCCAATTAGAATTTCAAGTTCGCAGTCCGTTGTTCCGTGCCCAGTGCCCCGTGCCCCGTGCCCCGATGACGCCTTAAGCGCCCTCTGTCACCCATCCTCCCCGGTCGACTTTTCGCAACGCAAATTGTTTATCACCCCCAGGGCTCTTTATTAACTTTACGGCCGGTGGGGCCTGTGAGAACTGACCTCTGCCACTCCTCGGTCTCCGCTTCCTCCTCTGCCTCTACCTCCGCCTGCGGCTCAGTCTCCTTTCCAGATCGATTTTTGCTTAACTTTCAATTTCCATGCGCTTCGATTTGGTTTGGTCCTCAGCTCCGCCTACTGCTCCTGCCACAGCTCCCACTCCAGCTTATGCAGCTCCTCCTCCTGCTGCTCTCCTTCGCTTCTGTTCATCCATTTTCGGTTTTTTTTGTTTGGTCAACGCGTAACGCGAAAATGCACTCAAAATATTAAATGCTTCAGTAGATTGCAATTATTGCGAGACGAGTTGCCTTGTGCTTAATTCATAATACGAACCGAGCCCAAAGAGGATGATTTTGGCTTGGGCTTCCGGCCTGCCCGCACAGTCCTCCTGGTTCACAGGCAGTGTGGGTGACATCGAGCTCATGTTGATGTGGATGATGGGGAAGAGGCGGCGGCGCTGACTTCTCACCTGAGCAGATTAGCAGGGCCAAGCTCAGATTGTTTCATTCGGAATAGTGGCTCAAAGTTGATTGATTTCGTTATTTTATTCTGCGAGAAAAGATTATGGGAAAGAGAAAAAATTCCCAGCAGAGAAGCAGCCCACAATTTCTAATCCTGCTGATACACATGTGTAGGGAAGTTTTATTTCTGTAGGGAAGTGAGGAACTGCAGATACAGCCACTAAACATCTGATCAATCAAGTCCAATAGTCATTTTCCAGTGGGAAAGAGTAAATGGATTGCAAAGCTTTAGATGAGCAGAAGCAGTGAGAGAAGTAAACATATCTCATAATACAGTATATACTCGTACCTTTTGGCTGCCACAAACTTGTGCTGAATCATATATAATCATGGGAATGGTACCCAAACATGGATATTTTTTGAGCCATATGCCAAAACTGAACGTCTACACAAAATTAACGCATTAAATTGGCCCCATGGAATGGGGATGGGGATGTCGTCGAAACGGAGAAGTGAAGGAGGAGGTAGGCGTTTTTCGTGTGTGTGTGTGTGGCAAAATATAAATATAAATTCTCAGGCGCTTTACGAGTTACGAGCCTGCAGCCGAAATAAGGAGAAAAGGATTACATGCCACAATGAGCAGCAGAGGAGCAGCAGAAGCAACAACACCCACAACAAAAGTCTTCGATAAAGCAAAGTCTATGAGATTTACGAGCAGATTTCAGGAGTTACAAATACATACATGAATTTGGCCCAGGCAAAGAAGGAGGAGAGGATGGAGGATGGAGACGGAGATAAAAGGATAGGCACGCATAGCCGCAGGACACGGCTTTTATGTTGTGGACGACGGCGTCAAGTTGCCAAGAGCAAAACTTTCAATTGCATTTTGGCCAAGTATCTTTTGGCTTATCTTTATTATCGCTGCTGTTATTATCCTGGTGCTGGTGCTGGTGCTGGTGCTGGTACTGGCCCTGGTCCTGCCACAGGCAGACCCACAATCCTGGCTCTCTGTCAGGCTCATAAAGTATGTTATGTGTCATAAATGACAGATTCTTAGGCATACTTCATTGATCCCTTTGGCCGCCCTGTTTGTACGATGTTGCTCCGCCAGTTATTCCCTGGTAAATTGTTGCAGTATCTACGGCGTGCACACACATACGCGCAGATACGAGTATGCCTTCACGGAGAGACGGATGGAATACTCTCACACACTGCCACGGCACGGAGATGTGCGTGTTTGAAGTTTGCTTTTGATAAATGAATGGATTTTCAAAGGCGACGTTAATGAAATACGCATACAGGCACAATCCCGAGCAGAGGCACGGTACGGCATGGCACGGCACGGCACGGCAAGGCAAGGCAAGGCAAGGATGCTAGACGCTGAGAATGCCACACCATATCCATCGCCTGCCCAGCATGATGTGCGTATCGTATGCCGGAGTTAGTATGTGCGAGTATGCCTCAATATGTATCCCTCAATCTATCAAACTCTCGTGTCCGTCGTGTCTCAATTTACTTTCTTATGTAGTAGATGCTGAGCTTGCGGCGCAGGAGGCAGGAGGCTGGAGGCTGCAGGCTGGAGGCGTCACCATTGCCGGCCTGGCATTTTGATAAAGTCCGCCTTGGTAGATTTATGAAGTCCCAAGGCATTGGAAGCAGACGGCCACGAGCACACGGACCATCCATTCATATGGCCTGGCGTAGACCCTTGATAGGCAAATCTGTTTAATGAGGATGGGAGTTCCCCCATGAAAGAGTGGAGATGGTTCCCCTATGATCTATATCATATCAACAGAAAGCTCTCTGAGTAGTGGGAGAGACTGCGTGACAATGCCCTGGCAATTGCACAGCTAACTGTACGCGTGCTCTTCCCCAGGTGGCTCTGGGAAAAGTGTGCCAATAAGAAGGGAAACGGAAAGCGCTGTCACGGCTAAAGCCAAAACAAACGCATTAAAAGCAACTTAATAATTCAGATCAAAATCACCAACCTGCGCTGGTGACATGTTGACAAACGATGCCGCCGACACCAGCATCCCAGCGTCCCAGCGTCGCAGCCAACCCAAACCAATGCCCAATAGCATCGACAACGAGGACGACGACAAGAGATTTACATTTTCAAAATCGAATGGCGGAATAAGCCTGCGCTAAGCAAAAGACAAGCAGCAACACAGCCAAAATGAAATCCGCAATAAATGAGATGAAGAAACACAGAAAGGCCCTGCCCTAACCATATGTGAAAAATCAAATGCCCTACAAGACAATCACCAGAAAGCAGATGGAAGGTGGAAGGGATCTCTCTGCCCAAGATGACTTGATGTAAGAGCTAATGTACCCATCCCGTTGTTAGTGCAACAGAGCTACAGTCTCGTATTGCTTCAGTGCACTAGCAATGCCCTGTGACGATGTGACGATAATGTTTCAGCGTGGTCACTTTACAGAATTTCTTTTCTGCCCCACGACACGGAGCCACCCTATCCACCTACCACCCTACCACATAACCACCAAAATCCACCCTAGACTCGACTATGCCATCACGCCGCCTACTCGCAGCATTGACGTTGTGTCGATGTCTTCGTTTGCAATCAAGGAAAGATTTATGACAATACATACTCATAGATAGGGAAAAGGACAACAACGAGCAACGGCAACGGGAACAACAACAGCAGTAACGGTGGAGAAGCGTATTTCTGAGAAATTTGTTCTTTATGATGTATCATTATTTTTATTATGTCACCGACACTGTTCCGATATTCGATTCGTGAGTGATTAGTGTCTGAAAACGACTACAGTGGCAACATACGATGCAATCATGAGGACAATCGATAAGAAAAACAACAGGAACAACAGGTTACAATTTCCTCGAAGGGAATGCCACGAATACTTTGATGTTGGTGATCTATTAAAACTGTGCTCGTTGGTCGAAATGGAGAGCTTCATATCTCTCACGCATAGACCTTACGGCCACTGGCATTAGACAAGAGATAACTCAATTTTTAAGAGCGTTTTCCTTCGACCCAAGAGCGGAAGCTGTTGCCGATGTAAGTGTCATCTTTCAGTGCGTTTAAAATGCCGACACTTGGGTCTTTTTGTGCCGGCACGCCCACACACTTGCCATTCAGCAGCAGCAGCAGCAGCAACAGCAGCAGCAACAGCAAGAGCGGCAGCAGCACGAAAAAAGAGTTGTTGGCCAACAATGAAATGCTTTTAGTCTGTGAAACAGCCAAGCGAACAGCGCCAAACGAAATTAAGTTATCAACAAAGTGAGAAGGCAGCGAGGGTAAAGTTTTGTGTACTGTTTTTATTGAAAATCGAGTTACAAAACTGAAAGTGTCGACACTGATGTCTACATCAGTGTATGAAGTCTGTGCATGGTGTTCCTCTTCTGCCCAGACTGTCTTCATGTGCCATATAAATAGCTATATGTATGCATGTAGTATGTACAGTACATGTAAATACACATACATAGTAAATCATTTGTTGTGTTCTTTTTTGGGATGATGATCTCAAAAGATTCGAAGCAAAATTCGGAGTCTTTAAATACATTAAATATACATTAAATTGCCGCCAGTTCTCACATCCCAGGGTTGCCATAGATTAGTTGACTTTGTGACGCCGCCAAAAGTGCAGAGTTGAAACAAGACCGAACAAAAAATGTTTGCCGAATATCTCGTTATTTTTCCAAATCATTTCATACATTTTTGGACTTTATGCCAACAAAATAGAATTGGGACCATTGTGCACTGTAAAGATCTATTAAATCGCTCCTTTCCTCATTAGCCGACGTAGGCCGGTACATGTTTGTGTGTGTGTGTCCGCCATATGTACATACAAATAAATTATTGAATTTATGAGAATATGAACATCACGTACACGCGCTCGTGCTGCCCCCTAAGAACTATCTCAGCCAGACGCAAGAACAATCGCACAGACGAACCTAAGGTTATGTACAAAAACCGAGCCTGCAGCCGGCATGGGCATGGGCACGGGAACGGGAACGGGCACGGACGGGGGCGCGGGTGTGCGTGCGTTTCTCGGAATATGCACAGAATTTCATTAAGCTCGGTTCGGTCGTCGTTTTTTTTATAAATAAGTTTGCGCTTCGATTCTGCTTGTTGTTTGCGAAAGTTTGTTCATCTCTTGCGTTGAGTTCCACGTGTTTGTCGATGGCCTAGAACAGGACCAAGAAGTGTGGACCTCCCTCCATAGTTGGGACATTGCCTCTTCGGCTGCCACTGCACAGTCGGATCGAAAACTTTTCTAATAATTACTTTCTGATGAATTCCATTCCAACGCTCCGCCCCACCCAAACAGCTGACAAATAATGCTCAATCAACGCACTAAGTCATATGCGGAGCATCCATAAAGATATACAGCTTCTGAATACTAATACTTGTGGACAACCAGTCCCACATCCCAGTGATCTGGACCCGAAAGAGAATGCGGAATGCTGCAGTCACATGTTTGCTACTATTCTTGGACGCGTGTGTCGCACGATCCTGCACTCCGCTCGCAATGTTCCGTTCCCGTTTCTGTGGCTATCCTTCACGGGAGTATCAGCTTATGCCAACAAACAGATATCCGTGAATTATGCACATTTGCTAGCTGGAATGTAGTGTATAGTGTATGGGAGTGCCCGGATAGCCACTTAGCCGGCATGCCGCACCCAGTGGTGCCCCACTGGGTTTGCATTTTGTGTGGCGCCGCGCACCGAGTTGTTCCTTTGCGTCGTGACCGTATCCGCTATCCATTTAATTCAACCAAGCGACCATGTCAGCTGTATGTGCGTATGTGTACGCGTGCCTTTGGTATTATCAACTCATAAATATTTATTGAATTTTAAGAAATTTTCAAAAATGGCTACAGCAGTAGCCGTGGACGTTGCCACCGCCATGAGGCCAACGTGGGGGATGGAGGGCAATCTATGAGCGACATCTGAACGTGGCCAGAGGACACGGCGCCCGATGACTTGTTGTCCTGCCAGCGCATCCGTCATCGATTTCGATTCGCCATCATTCGCTCCTGAGGTCTCCCACAGCAGCCTCGGAGCTCCAGGCTCGAAGCTCGCACTCTCCGTCTCCGTCTCCCTCGCCCTCTCCGCTTACATTCTCTTATTTGGATTATAATTTTTTCCCATTTCACATATGAATGCACTCCTTCTTGGCAGTCGGTCGGTCAGGGTTCGCAGCAGTGATGCCGCTTCCGTTGGCCAGTTCGCCAGTTGGCCAGTTGTCAATGTCCATTTTCATTTCGAGGCGACTTGACGGCAAAAAGAGAAAGAGGCGCAAATCCTGTAATCTCTGCTGAGATAGAGACCGAGCGAGAGCGAAAACGAGAACGTGAAGGAGTAGAACAAAGGTACAGTCCGGCAAGATTATCTATGGAACGCTTTCATCCAATCTTCGGTATGTGTAATATATATTCAAATAATATATTTAATAATAAAATTTTTAGTACGAAAACCAAAACTTTGAGGAACTGTCCATCCACGCCCCCGAGGATAGCTAAGAACTAATCGGAAATTATTGCCAGATGACCTAGTCCCACATACTGCTCAAACGTGGTAACTATTGTGGGTACATATGCAGCTACATGCTGGTGGAGGCCCTCCAGTGCGTCGGCGGCTATCCTGCTCTATCTGAAGCCATCGACCAAAGCTTTTGCAATTTTAATCGCATTAAACAGTCACTCGAGCGCTCCACAACTCCGCTCCACATTTCTTGCCACGACTTTTCTCTCTTAATACCCATGCCAAGCAGCGATGCCGCAGCGCCAGCACAGATGCCAATGCCTCCACCACTACCAGCAATGACCTATCACCCTTCGCAAATGCAAAATTAACTTGTTGATGTGGCAGCGGCGACGAGACCCAGACGCGTCACACAGCGGGGTTTTGCGCCGGGTGGGGGAGAGGACGCTGTATAAGTCTGCTGCGCTGGAAATCGTTTCGTGTTCGAATCTTATTAGTGGTCTATAATTACAATTGTATGCAGAGCAATTACGTATACGTTACGAGACACATACCGAACCTACCCACACACAAACACAAGAACTGTGCGGCCTGGCCCAGGTGTGCGTGTGTGTGTGATGCTAATTAACATTAGGACTGGCCGTTAAGTGCTTGTTCATTTCGTAGGCAAATGTCATAACACACACACACGCACACATACCATATGTAACTGTAAGTGAAAACTGAAATTTATGCATATGGATGTGTATGTGTGCGGCTCAAGGCTCATACCCAAACCCGTTGCAACTCACTCCACAGCCACAGTCCAGTCCAGTCCAGTCCAGTCCAAGTGTGTTTTGTAATTGAATCCACGTCTGAAATCTGTCTGTGGTCGATAATTTCATTTCGGGCTCCATTTTGAATACAAATTTCTACTCGAACGCACTGTGCGCCCCTGTGTGGCCCCCTCCGCGGTCTCCGGGGTCCAGGGTCTGGGGGGCAGTGTCATGCTATATGTCCCTGGCAACCGCAGCACGATTTTCTGGGGCAGCTCTAACAGCAGCCATGGAGACTCAAATATTTCCAGTATCCCAGCTCAAGAAGCGCCGGCATCAGGTGGTGCTTCGTGTTTGTAATTACACCGGTCCAGGAACCATCTTTAATTTGAGGATCTACTCGTAGTAGGTAGGTTTTAGCGTTGTCTCTAAAGAGAACGTACACAATCGGACGGCGTCTGGCTTTGGTATCCACAATTATCACTACATGTGTGTAAACACGTGCGAAATCATTAATTATATAATTATACTTACGCCAATTTTCCACAACATGTCTTGCGTATCAGGATTCCTCCGATCTGGTCCGATCTACACACATCCATGTACGAATGAACATTCCCCCACATCCGAAATTGGGCGTACTCATTTGCAAAAGGTTAAAATTCTGAAAATTTTAGGATTGGAATTAATAAATATTTACTGAAACTGAATATTTTTCACTTTCACACCAACAAGACAGCGGCAATGGCGGGAACGAGAGACGATCAATTGCAAATTGTGGCAGTTCGTCAACTGCGGAAATGGATGTACCAAAAGTTGTGAAAATTCGACAACAGCGGGAACGCGAGACGATCAACTGGAGGTGATGCCACGGAACACGCTTTGTGTTCAAGTGTCGCCCAAACTAAAAATATGTTATACCCACAAGTATAGGCATATGTTCCTCATGGTTTATCCATATAACCACAATGTGATACTGCAAAACGATGACTGGGTCCGAAAAATCGCATGCGCAAACTCGAAAATGGAGCTATGACAAGGAGGGTGATGGCATACAGGGGGAATCCAGAGACTGAGAGAGAAGGAGCGGATGTGAAGGGGAATGGATTTTCATGAGTTATGGCGTTCAACTCTTATACGTGCCGCGGTTTAGGTCTCGGCTGTAAGGATAACGAAGTACAGTTAGCACAAATTTATGGAAAAAGTGTTGAGCCAACTGTTATATGCTGGCTAAGAGCAGAAGGATTTTTCTCTTCGTGGTTGCTGAGTTTTTAACAGCAGCCTCTCTTCTCCGCTCTCTTTCTGTCCTTCCTACACAGTTCTGTTACGGATTACATAAGTGTTATACATCCTAGTGGCGTGCAGGTGGCCACCAGACAATCGAATCATCCCGAATAAGCCATTTTAATGGAGTCATGGTCCCCAGACCGAAAGCGGTCCACATTGATCATAAATCGAGTTACTCGACACACACACACACACCCCCATCAATTAACTGCAGAGGAGGTGGCAGTGCCACTGGCAAAATAGCGGTAAAGATAGGGTGGGCTTACAAATTATATTCACCTAAGACTTGTTGAATACACTCATGTCCCAGGAGCTGCTCGAGTCCTTGTCGCCGTCCGCAAGCAAATTTCACTTCGAAATTCAATATCTTTCCCCGAGTGTCCGTATCTTACGCCGTATGATTCTCCGTGTGTGTATGTCAGCCGCTTCGCCTGCATGAGCGCCTAAAAAGCAGACATAATTAGTTTGCGCCCAGATTTTTGCGTCTCTTATGGTACGACACTTGGCAACGCCTTCCTGCAAACAGGAGGAGTAGCCCGCCCCAGAGCATCGCCCATAAATCCAGACTCTCTTTAAACACGGCCTGTCTCTAGTTCAACTTACATGTCTTAAACTCCGTCCAGAGAATGCACCAACGACAGGCTGTGCCGCAGGAATGTCAGACCACCTACATACATATGTATATTAGCATTATATTGGAAAATAGTTTTGGGCATGTATTGAACTCTTATTCGCTTATTAATTTAGCATGCTGAAATGGCCGAAGGCCCCACTGTGCTCTCGCTGACGAACAGACGAAGCCGTCGGGCAGCGGACTCGCAGTCAGAGACAAAGCACATCCGAGAACGAGAATCGAGAATCGAAAGCCAGCGCGCTCTCTCTGTCCATGGGACGTAGCGATAAGCCCCGCCATAGAGCATCAGCATCTTGTTGTTCTATTGTCTTTGCTAGTACTCAGTTCCAAACAGAATCAGGGCTGATATTCGTATGAAACCATTAAGAAATTTGTTCGGGCACAAACTGTTCGCTATGATCTGTATGGCGAGCAGTACTCATGACTCGGCGGCGGTTTCACGGGAGTCGTCGCCAGCTGCTGGTGCTGATAGCCAGACACATTCCTTTGCCAATAAAATATTGTGGAGCCCAGGATACATCTGGAGAAGAGCGACCGCAGCCGAATAAGTGCATTTCATTTACTTTGTTTACTTTAAAGAAAACCCAACAGATGTCTGAGCAGTGTGACCGTACAGAATGCAGGTCACACCTCTGACCGCGAGGAAAATACATGGCATGACACTTTTTGCTAGAAAATATTTGTTGGAACTGAGTACTAGGGTTAATGGGAGGAAGTTATATGAAGTTTGAGAGGAATTTTTCGATTCCGCGGTTCTGGATACGGATACTATACTAAATTTATTGAGTTAAGTCAACTATCGATAGGTAACTCTTGTAGGTGTTAAAGGGCGAAGAAAAATAAGTAAACAAAGCTGATTAAATATCACGAAATTAGCACAATACTTTTACGAAGAAATTTTCATGTTCTATGTGCTTGTTTTTTTGTTGCGAGTCAAGATCTGTCGATACGATTTTGCGATATTTTAAGAAAATATCGAATCCCTGTAACAGCATCGTTGCGTGCCTGAGTATCTGGATCAAAGCTTACCAAAAAATATTGTGGAATATGGCCGAAAAGTGTGATTTATTTGCCAAATACAAAGACGAAGAGTCTGGAAAGGTTGTGCTTGGGTCCAAGTACATCCTGGGCGAGAGAGTCGGTAAGTAAGAACCATCACTCTTTCGCCACCTTGCTGATTGATTGTCCGTAGGCAGAGGTGGATTTGGGTCGGTGTGGTACGCCACGCGCTTGGACAATAAGTACGAACTCATTGCAATAAAGGTGGAGACCAAGTCGGAAGGCAAAATGGAGTTCCTGCCACATGAACAAAAGGTGTACAAGTTGTTGGGCGACAAAGTAGGATTCCCCACGTGCCACGAAATGCAAAAAGAGGCCAAGTTCAACTGGATGGCCATCGATATGGTGGGGCCGTCGCTGGATTTACTGCAGCGGACATTTAACACATTTGAAATCAAAGCTGTACTAATGATTGCCATCCAGGGAATCGAGCGACTGAAGAATCTCCACAACCTCGGGCTCCTGCACCGCGACATAAAGCCGGCGAACATGTTGATTGGGTGGAACAGGAAGCTCATCCCCGAGTTACATCTAATAGACTTTGGCTTGGCTACGCGCTTCATGTTGCCAAACAGCGGAACGCACTATCCTCTTAAGCTTAATGCAACGAAAGCAGGCACAGCTCGATATTCCTCAATCAATGCAATGCGTGGGAGGACGCAGTCGCGCCGCGATGACATGGTGTCATTTGGGTATACTATTATTCACTTTGCCCAAGAGAAAAAGAACTGGATGAACGACTACGGCGTTACGTTGGAGAATGTGCTGCAGATGAAGGAGAAAACAACCCTGGAGCAATTGACAGAGGGCCTACCCGATGCGTTTTTATCGTATCTGCAACATGTCACCAATTTGGATTTTGAGGAGAAGCCCAAGTACGACCTCATGATCAACATGTTCCGGTAAGTCCCTCGTCGCTCTGACCTTAGCCTAAGCCATGCGCACTCTGAGAACCGAAATCCTTCTCTGCCCACAGCAAAGCCATGGACAAATACTCCATGAAATATGACTATAAATATTTTTGGGATTTCCTCAAAGAAAAACGGGAAAGCCCCAATAAAGAGACGGCAAATGAGAAAGAAAATAAAATGATAATCGGGAGCGAGCAGAACAGTGCTCTGTCGAAGATGGCCGATTATTTCCATACCATTTCCATACCTCCAAAACAGAATAGAGTGAATACAGAGGCACCGAAGAATGCTAAAAAGCCCAGGCTCGAGGAGCCTAAACTGCCCAACTGACACTCACTCACTCACAAGTAGCTCGATGAGACTTTTGTTGTTTAATAATACTATATATACTATACATACTTTAGACATGCCCTTTTGCATTGAGAGCGTGATATTTAAAGTACAATTTTCGAATGTCAGTTTATCAGAAGGATAGAAATATACAAAAGCTGTAGTTGGTTTATTGTTCCTCTTATGTTTCATGGCACCTCTATGGATGTGAGATCACTTGCATCTCGTTGCTCTAAGGATGTTCAACAGTTGGAATTGGGGAACTCTGATATTGACGGAAGAATTCTTTATCGATTGACCCTTGTGGATGTGCCCCGGAATATGGGGAGCTGCATGCATACCCACCCACTGTTTGTGGAGAGAAATCAAAATTTTATACTTGGCTACACATTTCCAAAAGGGCCCCCAAAAAGTTACGGCCAATGTGTGGGAGTGGGGGTTCGGGGACTACTTAGGCTGTGTCTGTGTATGGATGAACATACATGTGGCTGTGTGTGGCTTCGTGGGTATGTCTGTGTGCTTAAGTGCGTGTTTATGGCGCAATAAAACAGACCCTAACCAGGCTCGCACACAAAGCAAGGCAAAGCAGGGGTTTGATGCTGTGGGGAGCAGGCACAAGGGTGGTGTGGCACAGACATAAAGCAATCGCGTTGACTACTACTGATGCTGCTGCTGTTGCATGCTGCCAGAGCCAAATGAAGCAGCCAAACGAGACTGGAAAAACCAAACTCAGCATCAGGACGAGGACGAGGACGAGCCCAAGGAGGAGGCCAGACCACAGCAGCCAGACGGAATCGCTGGCCAAAAAGACCAGCCAACAGAAGCCAGTCGGACGGAGCTACAGCCAGGCGGAAAGAGACAGTCAGCCAGCATCTTTTCGCTTGTCTGCTGCGCATTTATGACTTTCCCAGGGAGAGCTACGCCACGGAGTCTTGGGCATCCCATAGCCTGCATGTAGGCGCAGTCCCGGGAACAGCCACAGACATATGTCTTATCACAGACACACACACATACACATGACTGGCTGCTGTCAAATGCCATACTAAACCGATAATCCAATCATAAGTTATAGTCAAATGAGTTTGCTCTTCAATAAATTTTCGCCTTTCGTTCTCCTCTCCTCACCACTCCATCACTGCATAGTAATGTCTTCCTCGGCCGCTGCTCCACTGGGAGGAATAACTTTACCAAATCAATTTTATGAATGAAGCTCATGATCTCAAAGGATGGATCTCGAGGTATAATTGAAATCGCAAAGGGAAATACGAGTACTAGTGCTCGTACCAATACTAGAAAAAATCTCTATATTCGTGTGGGTACCTTTAGTCATAAATCCCACTTCCAGAAATGCCTTCTGAAGAAAGCAGAAATATGCTTGACTCTCTAATGTTTTCCTGTAGTGTACATAGATAAGTGAGGCTGCGGATGCGTCTGAGCGTGAGTGGGAGACTAACTGATGTTGCCAAAATACTTTGGCAAGAGCATCATCACACTAGCGCAAAACCAATTAGAGACTTCGTTCCCGATGCCGGGTGAAACCAGTCGTCGGTCCGTTAGTTAACTTATGATCATTGCCACCGGGGTGCAGAAGGAACCCGGCTCCCCTATATATGTACGCCTCTGCTCAGGGTCTTATTAGGTATACAACAATCTTTTGCTGGAAGCGTATCGTTCTTCAATGGGTCATCGGACCCATAGACAGGGCCCGCGGGCACGCATAGGCCACCGCGAATTCTTCCCTTTTGTCAAGGCCTGATGCAATGCAATGATGCCCTTGCTGTTACGTCCTTACTGGTCGCTGTTCCCTTTGCACGTCGTTGCCTTTAATGCGTATGTGTAACAACTATTAGAAAAGAGTGGCCGGAGCGGAACCGAAAGCAACAGGAGGCACATACCTCCCATCCAACCGTTTGCTCGTTTGTTTGGGTGGGTACTGGTACAACCCTTTCTGCCATACTTTTTTTCTGCTACCAGCCGCTCCACTGCTCTGCTGGCGAACGTTTATGATGTCCTCCAATTGTCCCCTTAACGGAATACGAGTGTGTGTGCGTGCATGTCCCCTGTTCTTTTGTTACAACGATTTTTGCGCAATTTCTTTTGTGCTGTGTGGAACTGCAGCAGGGGCAACAGCGGCAACAGCGCCAACAGAGGCAGTAGAGGCAGCATCGCTGCCTGTCATAACTGTCGCTCCTCCAAACGAGACTCATACTGTAGCAAAAGCTCTGCCGTTGCCGTTGCCGCTGCTGCCGAGCACATGCAATTAGTGCCAAATGTTTCCATATTTTTGCCCAGGAGTGTGGAGTGTGCGGGTGAGGATGTGGCAACAGCAGGTGGGGCAGCAATGCTGACCACAGCATTCAGTAGCAGCAGCAGCAGCAATGGCGGTGCCAGCCAAAGGAGCAGCCATTGGGCCAAACATCAGCCAGGAGGCGGTGGCGGAGGAGAGGCGAAGAAGAGGCCATGGGAACAGCCGGCAAAAAATGAGCAACATTTTCCTCGTTTCATTGTTACCACATATACAGAGAAGAGCAGTGGGTGGAAGTGGCGGAGAGAGGAAAAAAAACGATGCTCCAACGAATCTCAGATACTCCTCATTTGGACAAGCACGCCTCCTTAAGTACGAACTGATCAGAAGCGCAAGGAAGGACAGTGCGGGTGGTGCAGTAACGGGCCATGAATACTATATACACATATGTACGTATACTTAATGTTTCCTTCCGTATTTTACATACATTTTAGTCCCGGGAATTATAATTAAAACCATTACTATTGGTGTCCCAATAAGATTTAAATATATATCGCCTGATATATATCTATATCTAATATAAATCCTCGTGTAAGCGGCTATCTCCGCAACGCGTGCACCAATTGCATGCAGTGTTTAAATGATAGCCAGAGTATGTGGCATTTCCCCGAAACTTTAAAATTAACCAAACAAAAATCACAAATTTGGTGTCTAGAATAGAACACTTTATGATAGATTTTGTATTTATACTTTTTGTATGAAAAATTGTTTTCTGTAAAAATTGCAATTTCCGCAAGTAAATTTCTTGCTTTTGATTAGCATTGTTTAATTTCGATGAGCCTAAACATAAAATGCATTTAGTAAGCAGCGAAGCGCGCGGGTCTGCTAGTAATTAAATATAAATGCTCAGTCGGGGAAAAGAGTATCGAGTCAAAATACGAGCATGCAATGCCTTGCCGGCCGTGTCCGGATCGGAGTGGAGCGGTGTGGAGTGGAGTGGCCAGGAGGAGGGTCCAATGGCCCGACTGCCTGTGTAAATGGCCGTAACATTTTCCACACATCCCCTCATTGTTCCTCTTCTCGTACTTCTTTTGTTGCTGCCACTCGACATGACCCACGATCACCGACCCCAACCTCCCCTTGCGTCAGAGTGTGTGTCTGTGTGTGTGTGTACGGTTAATTATACATTTTACATATGGATGGGGCCCTGGGAGTGGAATTTGTCACATGTCCATGTGAGTGTTGGCACTGGTGTGGACATATCCGATTTCCTCCCTGCCTACCCCTTGCCCCATGGCCCCATG
Source organism: Drosophila tristis (assembly GCA_018150885.1). Lineage (NCBI taxonomy): Eukaryota > Metazoa > Arthropoda > Insecta > Diptera > Drosophilidae > Drosophila > Drosophila tristis. Next base: position 629,635 of record JAECWT010000125.1, read on the forward strand.
GCCGCACAACCTTCTTCCGACCCCTGACCTTTGTTAACAATATGCGTTCGAACATTGTCCGGCCTCCTCATTCGCGCGACCATTGTCCTGGCTATAAGGCAGCCCGTTCATACTTATGTACATGTGTCAAGAGGGTCCTGGGTACTGGGTCCTGGCTCTGGTCCTGGCGCTCTTTATAAATTTTCAGCTATTTTTAGGCTGCAGGAAGTACGGAAGAAGTACTTCCGTCCCATAAATGGGGCTTGCGAATGAAGCAGAGATAACCAAAAGGTGAAAAAACGTGTGACGAATTTTCAAGGGATTTCTTTCACCCTTGCAAGGGCTACTCCCTTGGCAGACAATCAGCAGCGGGAGAGAAGCATTTGTTTATCATCTGGGGATCGATGGCAATGGATTTTCGGTGATAGTTCAATACTGTTCATCCAGTTTTCGTAACTATCTCGTTTGATTTAGAAACAGAACAGACCCTTCTGTTCACGCTCTGTTCTATATGCCGAGCCAGGACGGCAGAATGAGCTGCAGCAGCAAGAGCCACCACCAGATTCCATCTTTGGAGCTGTCCAATCAGGCAACAACACTCTCCATGTCCACTCCCGCTCGCAATTTTTCTGCAGCAGAGCTCCGGATGGCGCCAACTGCACTTGCATAGCATTGTCCGCTGTCTGTCGGCCATGACCATGAGCATCCTGAGGCAATGCCATAAAAACAAGTGCAAATGCAATTTGAAGCCAATCAAAAATTTACCTTCGATAGCCGAAGCTGCAGATGCACTCTGTCATGTATTTGTCCTACAAGGTCATGGAAGTAGCTTTATTTTCAGAGTATCAGCTCAAAGCTCGGCTCAAAGCGAATGTTCCCCATTGGAGCGTAATGCAGACATTGTGTATTGTGGCTGGCAGGTAACAGAGGTAAGGCTGGTGTGGACGATCGAAGGTCAGGATTGAGCAACGCTATTTGATGCGAGAGTTTGCAGTGCGTGTAATTAATAGGCCATTTAGTGACAAACGATATGAGTGTGCACCTAACTGGCCCTCTGGCCTCTTCTTTCTATTGTGATTTAAATAAAGTGCATGAAATGCAATAAGCCAATAAATTGGGAGGGAAGCCAAGAGAGATGGTCGGATGCTCTAATCGGAATAGAAATGAAGCATTCGTAGTGGCCGCCCGCATTCGTGGGTCGACAAATTTAATTGAACACGACTGAGGGGTGGGCGGCCATTTCACATCTCCCCATTACGGATGGTGTGTGTGGCTTCAAGTGCATGCATTTGAGTGGCATTGTAGGGTGGCCGGAAGTGGAGAGGAGCCGCTTTCTGCGGCACAAATGTGAACATATATTCTCAGCTGCAGCTGTTGCAAAAATATTTATTTGTATTTCGATGCATGTTGCACGGTACGTGCCATGTGTGAAAGTCAAATCTAGATACACATGCACACAGGTACAGATGCACAGACAGACAGATACAGCATGCATGTATCCATGCGGGAGAGACATAGAGCTAAAGACAGGGAGAAAGAGCCAGATAGATAAATCACTAGAAGATTAAATATACTAGACAAATATAATGAAAGCTCTGCAATGTGGACCCTGTCGATTGCAAGTCGTCTCGGCTATGTACATAAATATGTAGATGCATACACATGTGTGTGCATCCATTTCATCGAAAAGTGCAGATAATGTCAGCAAAGGATATGTATTCAAGTTTTGCATTTGCCATTGCCTCAAACACTTTGACTGCTTTTGTGAGATAAAATCATGCAAAGTTAAAAATTGTTTCAGTGCGAAACAATCTATTGAACTCTTATTCGTTTGTTAATTTAGCAAGTTGAAATGGCCGAAGGCCCCACTGTGCGCCGCTGACGAACAGACGAAACCGTTGGGCAGCGGGCTCGCCAGTCAGAGACGAAGCACATCCGAAAAGAGAATTGAAAGCCCGCGCGCTCTCTCTGTCTATGGGACGTAGCGATAAGACTCGCCATAGAACCGGTTTTTTGGTCGCCCACGCAGCATATTTTTGTCTTGTTATCTTGGTATTGTATGGTCTTTGCTGCTACATTTGCATGTACATATCTACGCATACGTATGTATGCGCGCACCTACATTGTTCATACACACACCAGCAAGTGCTTTAAAGCTTAAACCCTATTGCAAAAGCTAATGAGTGCTTTGTTTTTATCTCAGGAACTACGAACAATATGAATACAATATGAATTTCTTGCACGAGCCCAAAATCCATCCATCCATCCAATATAGAAAAAATCAATTTTGGCTCGATATACGTATGTATCTTCAGGTCAGCTGACAGCCGAAGGCCACTGTGTGGATACGAATAAATCCCCTTTGAAAGATCATATATGTATGTAGTTGTCGTTTCAACGCATTTTTTTTTGGATTTCAGCTCTATTGCGAGTGGATTAATATATGTATGTATATTTACCAAGTGAACACAAGGTCACAAACATTTTCGGGTATGCATATGTATGTATGTATGTACGAGCCGTATACGTAATGAATATTTTATGTACGAGGATATGAGGATATAAAACCTTCGTACTAAGTACAAAATCATCAGCTCTTAAGTATATTTGATCTGTAATTATTCGCTGTTCCATTTATGACATTTTTGGGCATATCCTTAGCCTCTGATTAACACCCCACACAGCTGCATGCAACGACCCCTTCGTGCCTCTATTCCGTACACACATGATTTTACGCTCAATCCCTGCCATCATCATTTGCGGAGAGTTCCTTAAGGGAAATTTTAATGGGAATTATGATTAAATATAAGCGCAGAATAATGTCAACTTTTCAAATAACTTAATAGTTTGCCACAGACGCACACTCAAGCCGACTAAGCCCATTTTTATGGTGCCAAAACCAAAACCAAAACCAATATGGATCTTAAAACAGGTCAACATAGCGAGTCAATGTGTGCGCCAAATGTTGCTGAAGTCTACAAATCTAGAAGGGAGTGTGCGGGGCATGGCCAGGCCATATACACATCCGTACACATACGGGTTTTATGGGGCTTATGCTGTGGCCGCACATAAAGGCCCTTTCCATGTGTGCAGGAGTGCTTGGCACTAACGATGCTTTTAATTAATAAGTGTGCGTCTGTTTATTGTTGCATGCCTCCACCCGCACACCACAACTTCACAGCTGCACAGCACCGCACTTTGCACCCCCGCCGGAATCAGCTTCGAGCCAGCCAACATCTCCGGCCATAAATGCCGAATGCCCGCCGTCTGTCGATAAGCCCATCAAGCGCTTTCTGTTAACTAATTTCATGCTCATCACTGCTGTCGTTATTGGGTCTTAACGGATCCTGGGGTGCTCGCTTTTTGGCTCTTTTCGCGCCTTATGCGTGCCCGTAATTACGTCATCGAATCCTTGTTGGAGGTTGGATATTGTAGATTGACAACCCAGCCGAACGATGGGTACAGTAAACGCGTCACTGATGGACAACCTCCGAGATACGAGTACATGCATTTACATGTGTATATCCATATTTTTGGGTTTTACTTTGTGCTTTTGTGGCTCTTTGTACTTGTGTATGTGGTTTCAGTCCTTTCATGATGTGGGGATTGAAGCTACTAAGCCAGTCAGCCAGTCTACAGCATCTTCTTCTGAAGTTGGATACTCTTTTGCCTTCCCTTTTATCTGCCTCTGCCCAGCATCCTGATCAGGTACTTTCCCGAATGGGGTATTCCCTGGAATGGGACTTGCTGCCGCTGCGTCTGATAATGGTGATGATGCATCATTAGGTTGACTAATTTTAATTACGCCGCCGCCCGAATTACAGCTATATTTTATAGTAATATGTATTGCATGTCTGTGTGGCGCTTTCTCTCCTGCACTTTTTCTCTACCTTTTCCTCGCATTCGCTCTCTGTCGCTCAATTTCTCTCATTCTCCTTGGCACGATGTGCATGTCCCTCTCCGTCTGGCTGTCCGTCCTTGGTTGGTGGTAACCGTTCGCAACCTGCTGCAATCCGATGCTGTTGGTCCTGGCCTACGTCCTGGCGGTACGACTTTTGGCCTGTCTTGATGCCTGCACTGCTTCGTCTGGCCCCTGTCTGTGGGTGGGGGTGGGTGTGGGCGCGGTGGTGCTGAGGGCCAAAGCCAGCAAATTATGCACTTACACACACACACACACACACTGCCGTGGGACAGTGGGACAGACAACTGCGTCGCTATTTGAGTTATGTGCAAAGGAGCAAGGACATGCCACTCCGGCCGGCCGGCCCACCCACCCACTCGTACTTCCGCCACCGCAGCACTTGAGCTCTCCCTTTTTTCTTCCTTTGAGGACCGTCAGTCCTTGTCTGGTCCTGAGTCTGGCCTCGGTCTGACATATTCCTTCTCCATTTGGGCGCGCTGTCGTGTTAATTTAGCGCGAAATATTTGACAAGATGACGCGCTGCCTCTGCAACGCCCTGCTCCTGGAGCAGGATGGTCCTCCCCGGCACCATCCTCCCTGCCGCGACGTTGCCGGGACATGCAACGTTGTCTGCGTGTGGAATGATCGAAGCCCGGCCTCCGTGCGGCTCAGAATCTGTCTGTCGCACCGCTGCGCAGCCCCTTCGCCGCCTGTCTGTAGTCTGTATGAGTGCAACAGACACTCATATCGATTTATAAGATGCCACACACTCCTGATGACATTCAAGGGTTGCTTCGCTGTCGTGTCGCGACTTCCATCCGGGACGGGACAGTGATTGAGCTTGGCTCAATGGGGCTTTAAGTGATTCTGCTCTCCAGCTAATTCACAAACAATCAAACCCAAAAGCCGCAAGCGACAGCTTAATTGGGGCTTCCAAAAGCCGCAAGCGACAGCTTAATTGGGGCTTCTATCTGCAAATCCATTTGGCATCACTCCAGGGATTCCCTGAACGCCCCGAATGATCACCTCGATAAAAGGTACACACGATCGCTAAGAAGAGGGATGCCAATTTAATTGTTTTCCGCTTTCGGAGCGAGTATTCCCTGGTCGCAATGTTTCCGAAGTGCGGCCCTATCCCACTGATTCAATTAAAGTCCCCCCAACAGACAGAGTCATTTATAAAATTTCCACCAGAACGTGTTAAATGGCGTCAATATTAAAAGTTCAAATATGACGCTGACGATGACTGAACTGAGGATGGTGCACGGACAGAGACAGAGACAGAGAGAGGGACAGGGACGGGGACAGAGACTCAGGCAAGGACGAGGTGGCAGACATAGAGGGAAGGCGAATCAACAAACGTTGGAGCTATTATCGTTGTCGCAACATCGCACACACACACACACACAGATGCAGATGCAGACACACAGCCACACACATGCCCCGACGCATATGGTCCTTGTTGCTGGGATGCTCCTTCTCCTGCTGCTCATCATCATCTGTCGACGTTAGCAAGTGCTTGGCGCCAACTTCTAATGGCGGCATTATGCGTCCCGCTCCTCATTCGCTCCTCTTACACGGCACCCCTCCTCGTGGCGCAAGATGAAAATGAAACTGTTGCAAAATCCCATAAAACGGCAAAAAAAGCTTTTGTAAATGACGCCAACAGCTGTCAATGGCTAAGCACAGACAACGTAGCCTCCGCCATCGCCGTCCGCCCAATTTGCCAAGCACCCCACCCACAACAACAGCAACAACCACACCCACACCCACACCCGCACCCACCCCTAACATGCCACCCCGTCTAGGTGTGTGTATCCAGTGGGGTGGAGAGAGATGGTTAGGGCTGGGCTGTGGGTAAGCTTGGCGAGCTACATATATAGGTTTTGGCTTCTTTTAATAAAGCGACAATGACATTTTATGAATTTTCCACTTTATTCTGGGCCCACGCCCACAATCGCCGCGTCTCCCCTCCCTCCCAGCCCCCTTATTCTGCACCCACCCTACGCCCCATAGCCCTGGCTGTTTTCATTATTTGTTTGTTTGCCCTGAACCACAGCCCACAGTCGACGCTGGCGGCAACTTCAAGCCCAACAACCAGGGATCATGGGACCCAGGAACCCAGGAACCCAGCGACCCAGCGAACCCACGGACCAAAGCTATCAAAAATCCAAATGAATTGACATTCTCCAAATGCGCATGTGTATTGGTGGTGTTTTTGTGTGTGGCATCTGTGGCTGTGTGTGCGGTGCACAAAGGCGTTGCTCCGTTTGCCTCTTGATATCGAATTTCATTTATAATTAGCAAAGTTAACGGTCGCCTCTCCCTGCTCTCCCCGCTCTCCCTGTACCCTGTGTGGCACGGTCAAGACCCAGGGCGACTGCCACTGGCATTCAATCGTGATTGGCGGGTGCTCTCAGCTCTCAGCCCTTATCCTTTGATCCACGGAGTAAACTCTTTGAAGATTCGACTTGTCTGGGCACTGATCTGATCTGCTCCTGAGCATTTCAGTAACTGAAATGGTGGTGGTGGTGGCCGCAGGCAAAGTGTAGATGACGCAACAGTTTACAATCCAAAAGACCTTCACACCAAATCGCCTCTCGCGAAGAGAACGGCAGTTCTTGAGGAGAATATGAAGATGAACATTCGCGCATGGGGATGCCACAATATGTACATTGGGCGACTCGTACGATGTGCATATTTTTGACCCAGATAAACAGCCTCGTAGTGCTAGCGCGTGCAGAGCAGACCGCACGCAAATATGTATCCTCCGAATGAATGGAGCCCTAATGAGCCGCAATCTATCAACTTCGACGCTGTGTGGCACACCCGACCATAATATGCTACTGCATGTGTCGGCGACTGTGTGGCGTTGCCCGGGGATTAACTGGCAGTGGCTGCCTCAGAGATAATAAGTGCATTGGATCATCAAATCAATAAAACGCGCACATTGCCCGCGGCTGCCGTTCGAAAACATTGTTAATTTATGCAAATTTAGCCAACGCCGCTCACTTTGTGCAACGCCAATGAGGCACGAGAGCCGCGACTCACTGGAAGCCATCGTCACTGCAGCAGTCACAGCCATACTCATTGCAAGTGCCAGCGCCATCGCCATCGCCATCACCATCACCATCACCATCGCCATCGCCGTGACCATGACCAAAGCCGCGACCGCAGCGCAAACAACATTAACGGAGGTGCAAGTTCCAAGCAGTAAGCTGCATAGGATTCCACTGCGGCAGGGCCAGAGAGGCTGGCAAGAGGATTGGGCTGGGTTGGGGTGGGTGGGCGTGGGCGTGGGGTGTTGTGGAGAGCACACCGTGAGCTCTTGCATAATTTGACTCGTCTTACTTCATTTGCATGCCAAGGGGCTTCGGGGCGATGTCCCCCAAAAGCCTATTGGGGTCCTGTATTGCTTGCCAGCCACTGGGTGCCGTGCAAATTAGCACGTGGATTGCCCAGTACCCAGTACCCAGCCATCGGGGCCACTCATTCATGGACAGTCGAGCCCAGCGGTCCAACAGTCCAGCAGTCGTAATACACATAATATCAAACGAGTTTTTACCCGCTCATTGTGGGCACCCACTCTTCTTCGCCGTTCATAGTACAAATATATGGCTAACTGTATTTATTGTATTGTCTAGACACATGAAACCGCAATGTGACTGCGCCTGTATTGCATTTTTCATTTTCCATTTTTCATTTTCCGCTTTTCATTTTGCGCTTTTCATTTTGCGCTTTTCATTTTTTGTTGTACGGCTTAACCGCATTAACAGCGAAAACAGTAAAGCAAATTCCACTTAATTGTTCAATATTCATGGAATTTGCGGGACAAGTTCAAAGGGCATATCCAATGGGCAATGGGCAATGGGCACTTTGGTGTCAAAGGGATGAAAGGAACCCTCCATGGGATCTTTAACAGCTGCCAATGGAAGTTTTGGCCTACAGGAAAGTGGAATCTTGGATGCAGCATTGACTATTTTGGCATCGGGGGAACGGGAACGTACGTAACTATAACTAAAACACTCTGCTGCAATCCACTGGAATAGTGCGGACAAAAGTGCAAGGAACCTCTCAGTAATTCTGTAAAATGGAGTCCATGTGCAAGCATTAATAATACAATTATAAACCAGTTCGGACTAAATCGTGTGCTCTGGTGTCTTATCAAAATACTCGCAAAAAGGGGGGCCAGAGACTTGTTGCGTCATGGAGCGGGGTCTGACGATGGAACTGCATTCAGATATGACCCCACCCCATCATGGATAACCATATCCCCAGAAGAACGGAACGGGATGGGATGTGATGGGATGTGATGGAGTCAAATCAAATCCAGACAAGCGAATATGTTCAGTACTCTGTGTTTTTGTGTGTTTACTCGTATCTTCGGTTTGAGGCAAATAAAGCAAAGACGCTAGTCAACGGAAATGCGCAGCCCGTTTTATCAACATTTACCTTGACGTTAGCTGGCCGAGATTAAGCTTAAGATTAAATTACGTATTTGGCAGTCAAAACAGATGCCCGAGAACTATCGTTCAACTCTTCTGAACTGATAAGGCGAGTGATTCATGTACCCAGCCGGAAAGTGCGTGATCACAAGAGCCAATCAAGACGGGGGGTCACATCACCTTCGCCATTGATAATATGAACCCTGCCACTTCACTTGAGCAGCTCGAATTGCCATCGCTAGAACGCAGGTACATAATACCCGTTGCGGAGTAAAAAGCACAAACGGAAATATGGAAAAATGGCAACAGATACAGATACGGACGTGGAAACTACCGGTCGTGGCTCCTCTCGTGGCTCTCTTCCCGTTTTCATGACAAGTGCGGCTAGTCGGAATGAATATCTTACTCCGCAATATCGTAAATTGGTTTAGCCACGCTTATCAGGGGCAAACAAGCGATTATCGTGTATTTGGCTAGCGTCACAAAAGATTTCGCGGAACGGAACGAAGATACGCCGGAGATTTTGCATAAAAGCGGGACAGATAGGCGTGCAGAGGATAGTAACGATCTTTCATTCGAACCCAACGCATGACAACGACGACGATGACAACGAACCGATCGACCAAACTTCTGGTCTTGCTTATGGTAATTGCATAATCCCAAAGTCGCGACCGGCAATACATCATATCCGCAGAATCCGCAGAATCTGCAGAGTCCGCAGAATCCGCATCGTGTCCAAGTGCCAAGATGGATTTATTGTATTATTTGATATTTTTTTTTTGTTGCTTGCTGTTTACTGTCTTCACTGACGAGTTGTTCAAATTTCTATTGGAACTTCGGTGTGGCACTTGGATATGCCTCGATACACGCCACGAAAAACCCAAACACCAAACACCAAACTCCAAACTACAAACTCCAACCCCGCTAAATCGAATCGAACCCCAAACGAACCCGAACTAACCTTAGCTCCCGGGATTCTTGATACTTTGGATAACATTCAAATCAATCGGCGACAACTCAAAAGTATCCTATGCAAGTGAAACAAACCCAATGTGTAATTGTTGCGCTCCCGAGCCTCCGCCATGACTTGCGACGAACAGTGCACCGCCTTCCGCAGAGATCGCAGCCCGCCTAACCTCCCGCCTTTCTTCTGCATCTCTCTTCCAGCTCACGGCCCTAGTGGCCAACCACCAGGCAAGAGCAGCCGCCGCCGTCCTCAAGTGCGGCGGTAAGTCAGCCGTCTGCGTGGGACCTCTCACCTACCAGATCTGCGTGGACGATCTGACGACGGGCGCCGTGATTCCCTGCCAGAGGAGCACCCGTTGCGTCACCGATGGCATCGAGATCTGCGAGCCCATCAAATTAGACGCGGAGGCGCCCACGGCGGCTGTGGCCAAGATGGTGACAATTACGGACAGTCCAGCTGCCGTCAGCCAATCTGCCCCACTTGTCGATGGCACCGCCACCTCCAACGCCAACATTGAAGCGATCTCCACTGAGGGTCTAGGATCATCAGCGCCCGCTGAGACGACCACAGCTCCCGCTGAGACAACCACAGCTCCCGCTGAGACAACCACAGTTCCCGCTGAGACGTCCACAGCTCCCGCTGAGACAAGCACAGTTCCCGCTGAGACTACCACAGCTCCCGTTGAGACGACCACAGCCATTAGCGAGGACACAACCACAGATTCTTCCTGGGATCCCAACGCGCCCGGGGAGACAACTTTGTCGCCAGGCTCTGATGGAAGCAACCCAACAATTCCCACTGACGCCCCAGCGGACCCCAATGCGCCCGAAGGATCTACGGTTAGCCCTGGAGAAGTCACGACCAATGCACCTGGACAAAGCGACCCCAACGCACCCATCAATCCCACTGATCCTCAGGACCCCAACGCACCAGAAGGATCAACCGCTGCTCCTGGTGAAGTAAACCCCAACGCACCAGAAGGTTCCACAGCCGCTCCTGCCGATCCTAACGCTCCCACGGACGCTCCTGGTGCCCCTGCCGATCCTAACGCACCTGCTGGCTCAACAGCCGCTCCTGGTTCCACGGACGCTCCTGGTGCCCCTGCCGACCCCAACGCACCTGCTGGCTCAACCGCCGCTCCTGGTTCCACGGACGCTCCTGGTGCCCCTGCCGATCCCAACGCACCTGCTGGCTCAACATCCGCTCCTGGTTCCACGGACGCTCCCGGTGCCCCTGCCGATCCCAACGCTCCACTGACGCTCTGCCACCCCAACGCACCTCTGGCTCAACAGCCGCTCCTGGTTCCACGGACGCTCCTGGTGCCCCTGCCGATCCCAACGCACCTGCTGGCTCAACATCCGCTCCTGGTTCCACGGACGCTCCCGGTGCCCCTGCCGATCCCAACGCTCCCACTGACGCTCCTGGTGCCCCTGCCGACCCCAACGCACCTGCTGGCTCAACAGCCGCTCCTGGTTCCACGGACGCTCCTGGTGCCCCTGCCGATCCCAACGCACCTGCTGGCTCAACAGCGTCCAGACATCCGGCCCCTGCCGTTCCACTGACGCTCCTGGTGCCCCTGCCGATCCCAACGCACCTGCTGGCTCAACAGCCGCTCCTGGTTCCACGGACGCTCCCGGTGCCCCTGCCGATCCCAACGCTCCCACGGACGCTCCTGGTGCCCCTGCCGACCCCAACGCACCTGCTGGCTCAACAGCCGCTCCTGGTTCCACGGACGCTCCCGGTGCCCCTGCCGATCCCAACGCTCCCACTGACGCTCCTGGTGCCCCTGCCGATCCAAACACCCCAGCTGGCTCAACAGCCGCTCCTGGTGCTCCTGGTTCCTCGGCCGCTCCTGGCTCTCCTGCTGATCCGAACGCACCAGCTGGCTCAACAGCCGCTCCTGGCTCTCCTGCTGATCCGAACGCACCAGCTGGCTCAACATCCGCTCCTGGCGCTCCTGGTTCCTCGGCCGCTCCTGGCTCTCCTGCTGATCCGAACGCACCAGCTGGCTCAACAGCCGCTCCTGGTTCTCCTGCTGATCCTAATGCCCCAGCTGGCTCAACAGCCGCTCCTGGTTCTCCTGCTGATCCTAATGCCCCAGCTGGCTCAACAGCCGCTCCTGGCGCTCCTGGTTCCTCGGCCGCTCCTGGCTCTCCTGCTGATCCGAACGCACCAGCTGGCTCAACAGCCGCTCCTGGCTCTCCTGCTGATCCCAACGCACCAGCTGGCTCAACATCCGCTCCTGGCGCTCCTGGTTCCTCGGCCGCTCCTGGCTCTCCTGCCGATCCGAACGCACCAGCTGGCTCAACAGCCGCTCCTGGTTCTCCTGCTGATCCTAATGCCCCAGCTGGCTCAACAGCCGCTCCTGGCGCTCCTGGTTCCTCGGCCGCTCCTGGTTCTCCCGCCGATCCGAACGCACCAGCTGGCTCAACAGCCGCTCCTGGTTCTCCTGCTGATCCTAACGCACCAGCTGGCTCAACAGCCGCTCCTGGCGCTCCTGGTTCCTCGGCCGCTCCTGGTTCTCCCGCCGATCCGAACGCACCAGCTGGTTCAACATCCGCTCCTGGTTCTCCTGCTGATCCGAACGCACCAGCTGGCTCAACAGCCGCTCCTGGCGCTCCTGGCTCAACAGCCGCTCCTGGCGCTCCTGGTTCCTCGGCCGCTCCTGGTTCTCCCGCCGATCCGAACGCACCAGCTGGCTCAACAGCCGCTCCTGGCTCTCCTGCTGATCCTAACGCACCAGCTGGCTCAACAGCCGCTCCTGGTGCTCCTGGTTCCTCGGCCGCTCCTGGTACTCCCGCCGATCCGAACGCACCAGCTGGCTCAACAGCCGCTCCTGGTTCTCCTGCTGATCCTAACGCACCAGCTGGCTCAACAGCCGCTCCTGGCGCTCCTGGCGCTCCTGGTTCCTCGGCCGCTCCTGGTTCTCCCGCCGATCCGAACGCACCAGCTGGCTCAACAGCCGCTCCTGGCTCTCCTGCCGATCCTAACGCACCAGCTGGCTCAACAGCCGCTCCTGGTTCTCCTGCTGATCCTAATGCACCAGCTGGCTCAACAGCCGCTCCTGGCGCTCCTGGTTCCTCGGCCGCTCCTGGTACTCCCGCCGATCCGAACGCACCAGCTGGCTCAACAGCCGCTCCTGGCTCTCCTGCTGATCCGAACGCACCAGCTGGCTCACAGTCCAGGGCCTGGCTCCTCGGCCGCTCCTGGTACTCCCGATCCGAGCCGCTGGCTCACAGCCGTCCTGGCTCCCTGCCGATCCGAACGCACCAGCTGGCTCAACAGCCGCTCCTGGTTCTCCTGCTGATCCTAATGCCCCAGCTGGCTCAACAGCCGCTCCTGGTGCTCCTGGTTCCTCGGCCGCTCCTGGTACTCCCGCCGATCCTAACGCACCAGCTGGCTCATGGCGTCCGCACCCACATTGGCCATGGCGGCCAGTTCGACCCCAGCGGCCGATTTCAGGCTGGCCAAACTGGCAAGATTGGGTGAGCGGCTGGCGCACATCTCGGAAGCCCGTCCCCAGTACCAAGGCCCCCGCTTCCGGTCAGGATCCAGAGAATTCCCAGCCAGAGAAGCCCAGCAACAATGGCTCCGAAGCTGCCGAAAGTGCAGAGCAGCCTGCTCCTGCACCCCCATCAGGTGGAGCTTTATCCAGCGAGAACGCCTCTGTCGAACAGAGTGCCAAGGGATCTGGCGAGAAGCAAAAGGACAAGCCTAAGTCCGTCGAAGACCAGTCCAAGGAGCAGGAACAGAAGAAGGCCAGCTCCACTGAGAAGGACAGCTCCCGCGAGGAGAAGAAGGAAGAGGAGAAGGAGAAGTCGAAAGGTTCCAAAGAGGAAAAAGAGGAAAAGGAGGAAAAGGACAGCGAGTCGAAGAAGTCCAACGATGACGAGAAGAATGACGAGGACAAGCTGAGCTCAAAGGAAAAGAAGAAGTACGTGAAGAAAATCATCAAGAAACTGAAGAACGAGGAAGACTGCGACGAGGATGACGTCTTCCCTGATGTTCGTGACTGCAAGAAGTACTTCCGCTGTGAGGTGAAAGGGTCGGGCAAGCACAAGTTCGTGCATCTGCGCTGCGACAAAAAGGAGCGATTCGACTGGCTAGCCCAGAGCTGCGTGTCCAAGGACGAAGCTCGTTGCCTGGAGAAGTAAGGGGATGTGATCTGCATCTGCCTCGACGGGGAATCAAAACTGTATTATCCACATAATAATCTCAGCATCAATTGTATTGGCAATGATATTTTACCTATAACTTGTCTTCTTTTCTAATTTATTTTACTATCTAAAAAATAAATTTTCTTTCTATCAATAAATCTGGAAATCTATGCAAATATTTATTGTACGCTTATCCCTAATTTTAGAGATCGAATTCTTTGTTTTTTGTGAATTTTAGGTGGAAGTATTTAGGCCCCAACTTCTCGGTCGTCACTGGGAATAACCTTGCAAACGGAACGGTCTGCCCTTTTTGGATTTTCAACTATTTTTATACCCGGTACCCGAAGAGTTTGGGAATGCAAGTATTAGTTTTGTGATGTGTATAACTTCGAGAATTCTTGATCAACATCAAAAGCCGAGTCTATTTAGCCATGTCTGTCTGTCCGTCTTGATGAGACGAGCCTTTCATACAACAAATTCAATATAATAGTAGATGCCTATCGCCCATCCATTTTTGCAAGCAATTTTTCTGCAAGCGACGATATTCGCACCATCTCGCGCGCACAAATTCGAGAGCGTACAAGTCTAAAAATAAAACGCGCTTGCGTGTGTGAGTACAAACAGAACCTTTAAGTGCATATGTGTGCGAACTTGTGCAAAGCAAACAATTTTCGAAACGAAAAGATTTTTTTGAAACTGTATATGCACGCATTCGGGCTTCACGACCCGACGCCAGCTGAATACCCTAATGACAATTGTAAACCGTAACTGTAAAAACCGTATGCATGCCAGGCAGATCTAGAATTCTTGAGAATGTGCACACATACAGTCGTCGGCTGCCGCTGCATGCATTCAAGAGAGCGTCTAGCTCTAGATCGCTCTCTCGCTCGCTCTCTCGGTATTTTCACCAAAGTTTCAAGAGAGCCAGCTCTATAGCTCTATTGTCCGTTACACAACATTGGGCGTATGAGTCATCCTCCTCTAATCCACAAAATGGTATTAAGCACCGAGTGTCGGACCAGTAGCTTGGCAGTAGCTACTTTTTTGCTGATGTGCTCCTTGAATGCGGGATTGAGAAGTTCCGTCAAATTTACTGAATATTTCTGTTTTTTATCCACCTTAATCCTGCCCCTCATGCCGAGTGTTGGAACGCTCTCAAGTTATCCGCCCAGTGCTCTTTAAAACATCTCACTTACACTTGCCAAGTTTTTTCCTAGGTAAATATTTAGTGTACCCCGGAATTTTCAAGTAAAGTGCAAACACGGAAAAAAGCGCCGAGGGGAAAGTGCATTGGCTGGTATGCTGGGAGGATGAGAAGATGGGGACAGCTCTACCGAGCAGAAGGACAGTTAGGTAGAAGGCTCTGTGAACAGTCTCTGGACGGGGCACTCCGAGTGGGTGGATGGGGCGATGGGGGGATGGGAGAGTGAAGCAGAGCAATACACTTAAGTTGATTCGCTGTCATCCATTGCAGCTCATTTATCATTAGACCAAGTCACACATACACACAGGACAGGCACCAGCCAACGGGACCGAGACGCAGACAAGGAGCAGAACTGGAAGGAGGACTAGGACTAGGACCAGGCCTGGCGACAGTTTCAGTATCTTCTAAGTAGTCGGCGGAGCAAAGGCCATGGTCGCGTTAAGAGTAAGCATAACACTTTGCACTGACAATGCCCCTTCTTGCCAGGGAACAGGAACAGGAATACGAAAGCGACGACGACGACGACGACGACGACGATGAAGTAATTCAATTTTTATCGTGGGTAATTTTGTAACGACAAACGAAGAAAGCGACTGCGGTAAATAGAGTGGGCTACAGAGGTCACAGAGGGAGATGCACACTCGCCCTCGCTGACCGCGCAGACAAAAAAGAGATGCAAGATGGAAATGTGATGCTGCCACTGACACGGACCCAAAGCCTTAAAGCTGGATCACTGCTGGACGGACCGAAACGAAACGAAACGCAGATCCAGAGATGGCTAGGGAAAATGAGAGAGGAGAGAGAGGAGAGCGGAGAGCGGAGAGAGAAGTCCAGGCGAGTGGTGTCGTGGTGGCACGGAGTGGTGCAACGCAATGTGCGACCATACGTTGAAAATTCAATTTGCCTGATGACTTGCTGTGGTTTAAATACGGCCAAAAAGCGACAGCGCGCATTAAACTCATTGCCGCCGTTGTGGCCAAATGGATAAAAGGCGAAACAAGCGGGTGCTGGGGTGCTCGGGTGCCATGGCTACCATGGACGCGGCTCCAGGTCCACACCCAACCCAACCATGGATAAGGTCCGCACCATCCATGTCCAGCCAGCTGCACATTATATACTTATGCATACGACGCAGCAGCATCCGCACCGAGGGAAAAAGCAACAACTACTCGCACCAACAAAAAATAGCAGGACGGCAGAGTGGGACACAAGCGGAAAAAGCGTACACTTTGTTAACTACATTTGACAGGGTGCGGGGACGGGGGATGGTAGATGGGGGACGGGAACAGAGAGTAGCGAGTAGAGGGTAGAGGGGCAGGATCCAGGCCACATGCTCTCGGTATAGTTCTCCATCCCATCGCGACGGAGATGGCCCCACTTGAAGCCTGGTCGTTGATTGCATTTCATGCGCTTGGAAAATCAATTTTTATTTAATTAATGTGCCTCGCTGCTTGCATTACCTATAATCTGGAGTTTGAGCTATATGGGACTCCTCTTATCAGAAGATGGGGGTAGATATGTGGTAACTGTGTGCCTCGAGTCAAGAAATGAACCCATCGAATGGCCCGTGTTCTTCAGTTTGTCCAGCTATTGCAGAGAATCAATTAATTATTACCTTGTTCCAATAAAAGCGTTTCCTGAGAGTATCAGAGATTAGCTTAGACATTGCCATCATTCCGTATACTCCGCAACTTAATGGAACGAGTACCTACGATGTCTGCATCTGGAAATGGCCAAGAACTATCCTGAAAATAATGGAAATCCTTACTCCATGCATATATCCGACTAATTGGATCCTATCCCGCTTTATCTCAAGCTGACTCCAGTTGATCCCCTTGGACCTTCGAAAGCTATAGTTGGAACCATCCTACGGTCTGGCGGATTTGCCACATTATGCCTTTCAGATCTCTGCTGGGGTTCCGTTTATATTAAGCCAAGTTTAGTCTTCCTCCTTCTCTGCTAAGAACTCACCTGATATTTACGAATTTACGACTCGACGAATCGAATCGACCGAAAAATGTCTGCCTGGAATGGGGGATGGGAGGGAGTGGAATTCAAAGCCGGTAACATCAATCAGTGATCCCATCTAAATGCCGTCAAATGGCATTTCCCGTTGCCTCCCACAAGCGTATACAATGACGCCGCGGGGAGTTGACGCCAACCGATGGTTGGTCCGATGCTTGGTGTGTTCCACTGCCGTATGCAAGGTGCTGCAGCAGAAATACGGGGATACGGGGAAGGTGGAGGTGGAGGTGGAGGGCATCTGGTGCTCGTACTGGTACAAGTATATTTAATATTCACATTTCAATTGTTTTTCATTGTTGTTTCCTTTTCTGTGTGTGATTCCTCCTGCTCCTGCTTCGCTCGGGCCACCGTTCTGCTGGGTTCATTGCTCAATTTCACCCTCGGCTCACCCGGTTCGGCTACAACGCTCCCACTGAGTCCACTCTGCCCCTCTCCATAAGACGCCCTTCAGCTGGAGTCGAGCTGGAGTTGGAGTTGGAGTTCGAGTCCGGGAATCCCACAGTTCTCGCTCGCCCCAGTGACTTTTCCTTGTATTTGCTTTGACTTTTGAGCTTTCTTTTTCTGACGCCAGCGTTGGACCCAGCTACGGCTTCTGCTGCTCCTGCTGCTGCTTCCTTTTCTTCTGCTGTAGCTCGTGCCTTTTATTTATAAAATTTTCATAAAGTTTCGTGTTATTAAAAATGGAATATATTCTCGCGCGAATACGCAATGGAATATTAATAACATGAAAGAGCTTGAATTTTAATACAAATCTACGGTGCCTTGTACGGAAGTGTACCATCATCACCACCACCAGGGCGATGGGGCTCAGCCACGGCCTCATCTTCATCCTGCCCACAGACCCAATCGCAGCCGGAAAGAGCGAAAGTCCCTCTGCGAGTGGAGGGAAATCTGTGCATATCTGTGGGTCAGTACATTCGTAACATTAACAGCCACAGACCAAGCACACACACCACACGAGCTCTCGATGGGTGTTTGCTCGATGCGCACGTGCCAGAATGTTGGCCGTGCTAAAGAAAATATCCCAGACGATGCGATGCGATGCGTGCAGGCACCGTAATATATGACTTGGACACGGGAGCGGTTTGGTTGGGGGGAGCTGGCCTAGTATGCGGACGGACTCCTGCTCAGCGGATGGAATGCAAGTCAACCCGAAAAGGTGCGAGGGAGCTGTCAGAAGCCCCCGCCCTAGCCACGGCACAGCTCTGGGTAATTGCCTTGAAAGGCCTCTGAAAGCCCTCAAACAAATTATAAATTGCCACCGACGAGGCCCGGCTCAAAGGGCCTTATAACATTTGATGGCGTAGCGGAACTCACTTGGGCTCACTCATTACCCCAACTGTTGCTGCCGCTCTGGGTGCTTCTGTATCCGACTGTCTCATCTGTAGCTGCTGATCCATCACCTGAAGTCAGTGTCGGAGTTGGAGCCGACGGGTTGTCGGAGCCAGGAGTCGCCCTGCGAGTCGTGAGGTCGTGAGGAATTTTCTGATTGCGTGTGAATTTTTAATGCGTCCTGCCCTTTGGCCTTTCAACCACTACGCACTTCATTCATCAATGTGCCCTGGCCTAAATGATGATGCCGGTGCTCCTTGTTGCTCCTCCTGCCTTCTGCTAGCTGCTCCTGCCAAGAAAAATGATGATGTGCTTCCAGATTCGTTTCCAACGCCCTGTTGTTCCATTCGACGCTCAGTCGGCTCGGCTCGGCTCACTGCAGAGTGCGCCCATAGCCAAACCAAACCAAACCAAACCCCCCTCCACCACCAACAGCTTTCGCAGTGCTTACTTTGATTTTTATAAATTTTGTATGGCCACGCCTTTACCTTTACTGTCTCTACCTGCCGCCCCAGCTCCCTTGCTGATGCGGAGCAGCGTCGTTCACTAATGAAATATGAATAATTAAAACCGTATTTTCATTCTGTTTTACTTCATTTGGAGTTCATTATTTTTGGTTCACGGTACGTCTGCCCAGCCAGTCGTCGTCTTTGTCTGCGTTGCCATGGCTGCTATTTGATTTTTGGCACATCAGGGAGTCCGGTCCACCGAGTCCAGAGCGCACCCCTTCAAGTGCAATTGGGGGTGTCGCTGTCAACTTTCGGACTGCGCAGCAGTAGCCTTGGCAGAGTTGGCACTCCGTTCCAGCGTCATGGTATGGCCATGGAGGGAAAGACTTCTGAGATCGCAAAGCTCTGATTCTTATTCGTTAAACTGCAGGGAACGGAAACCATCTTGCTCTCACCACGCGTGCTGATTGAGTACAGCTCTCGAAATATGATTTTGCTTAGAGAAAGTATTAGAAATAGATTACAATTAGCTATCCACAGACGACTAGTGACTAGTGCTGCTCGGACAACAGAACTGCTGTTGCCGCAATATGCAGCCGGACCATTGTCGATTCATATGAGTACTCGAATCAGCTATCCTGCCGACTGCGACGAGTTCTTATTATGCGGTAGAAACTTCTAACGCAACAGCGCAAACACAAACAAAGCAGCAAGCAGTACAAAATGTAAATAACTAATGAATGCAAAGCTTTTGCACGGTTAGACCGAATGCAAATGCGTTTTGAGTCGTTAATTTGGCAAACTCGATAAGATACGAACAGTAAGCAGGATCCAGGGAATGCAAATGGGCACAAAGGGGCCCTGTTGGCTAAAAACACTCGCAGTGCCCGGACTCCCAGGAGTGGCTGCTAAGCTGTGGATGCTCGTAGTTTTTTGCCCCGGCTTCAGTGCAGTGCAGCCGCTGCTCCGGTCTGGTCCCCTCTAATGCCTTGTTATTTGTACCACACAATTGACCATTTAAATATGCAGAGGGGCTGCCACAGCGGAGAAAACTGTGGCTGCCACTTGCTACGTGTGGGGATTTGTTCTGGTATCTTATGACAAGAACAGCCATTAGAAATCTGCGCGGTGACGGTGACGGGGATGGTGACGGGGAGGGTGACGGTGACGGTGACTGGCGGATGCGAGCAGAAAATGCACTGTGCTCTTTGAATTTTAATTGCGACAATTACTTGCAGACCCAAATTATGTAAAAGGGCTCCCTTCACAACAAAACCAAACAGAACAGCAGAGAACAGAACAACAGAGTACTGTACTTATTGGGATGAACCGAGTGAACCCAACTCTAGACATGGTCGGATGCCTGGGCCCGGTGGCCGGTTTCCCGGGTCCTTGCTCAATCATAACGCTTTTAGTGTTCACGCCATTGACTAATTTGTCGCCTCAGATACTTGTCTTGGCTTACGGATGAATTAGGTTGTTTGCTTTTTCCGCTCGCACGTTCCTTATATTTGTCTTTGTTTCGCTTTCGCTTTTGCTTTTGCTTTTGCTGGAAACCCTTTTCAAGGGCGATTTCGTATTCAAATAATGTTTGACTTATTGCTCTCCCCCGTACATCATTTCTGTTTCTTTTTATGGGGTGTACGTGTTTGGATGCCCGCTTCAGTCTGTTTGTCTGTCTGTCTGTCTGTCTGCTGTTTGCCCTCCTCTGCCCCTCGTCGCTTCTTTATGTCTGTATTTTTGTCAGTCGGGCCGCCCGACTGTCCTCGCTTCTGGAATTTCTCATTCGCACGTAATTAGCTGTTAATTTGGACTGCCACTTGGCACCCGAGCGTGCATTTTATTTTCTAACTTTCTCATTATTCGCCCAGAGAAGGGGTTAGGGCAGGATGTGGGTAAGCTCTAGTGGGGGAATTAAAGGGAACGGCTTTTTTGATTTGCCACAGGAGAGACAGGCGAGACAGGAGCCATCCAGGGGAGCAGAAAGAGTCCAGTTGGCAAGCAACTAATATTTTCGGCTGTATTTCGGATGTACATGTATGTATGTATTTGTGTTTTTGCGTGTACACATTTTGTGGCATGGATTTACCCGTATTCCATATAAATTCAAATTATACGACAATTTATAATTCTTAATTAGGACACCAATAATATTTTGTGTAAATAAAGTAGAAAATATTCAGAGCCTCCCAGTTACTCTAAAAGATTGGACATTGGTGTTCCGATGCTTCGTATAACTCCGATAAGAAGAATGTCTCGCCATTATACTCGTATAAGAAAGTTGTCATTTACATAGGTATAGGGCGCGGAGATATGCGTGCACCATCTCCTATTCTCCCCTCTCCCAGCACTCGCCAACACAGGTGCACAGCCTTTTTTACCCGCTCCCCTTGCGACAAATACCAACAAGTAGTCGAGAGCACAAACGTTCGCTCTCTTGGAGTGGGAGAGGGCGAAGGCGAAGGCGAAGGCTAGCAACAGAAACAAAAGTTAAATGGGAAAGCAATTGGGAAGGTGAACCAGAAGTAGAACCAGAAGTAGAACCTTAATATGTATGTCAGTATTGGCAGCGCTCTCACACCAATTCACACTTTCACTCGCGTTCCCCAAGTCCGCTGCGGGTTTCGGACCGCGAGAGAGAGTCTGTTTCCTCACTGTTTTTCTGTACTCTTTGCATTGCATTGATATTTGGGAGTTTGAGATCACAATTGGTTGGTTGGATATTAGTTATAATATTTAAGCCAAAGTTGCTTGCTTCTTACATTTGTTTTCTTCTATTTGTTGCACTGCATACGAGTACTATGAGCAGTATTAAATAACGTAAGAGATTTTGCTCACCCCTCGTGACCTGCAATTAAATTCCCAGAGCTCTACGCACACATTTTTTATGATTTTCACTTTATTTGTATTCTTTTTTGATGTAGTTGTGGGGCGTGGGACGTGGGGTGGTGGTTCTCTTCTCATTGTTGCCGCTGTTGTTTTAAATCCATTAGGACATGACAACCCCCTGGTTGAATTCAATTAAATTGTTTTCTCTTCGGGTTTACATTTCTTGGCAACTTTATAATTGTTTCATGTGTTTAAACCACTGCTAGTAACAACAACGACAGAGCCTGGGCAGCAAAAAATAGATGGGGGCGGGACGTTGGGCACCAAGGGACCTTGGTCCTCGCAGACGCAAAGCCAAGAAACAATGGCAGGAGGAAGCTGGAAGAGGGCAGCATAAGAAATAACCGGCCAAGGTAAGAACATGGCAAACGAATGGAAGCGGCTAAATGGAAGCAGGGCCAGACCAGACCAGTGCAGAAAAGCAGAAAGAAAATAAGTTTGCAGTAGCCTCGAGAGATTCTGTCCCATTTCCACCCACGAAACGGTCCCTGCTGCTGGCATTCGTTTTGGTTTTGGTTTTATGTTTTATGTTGTTTGTTGATTTTTGTTTTTTCTCTAAAATAATCAACGAAACGAGAAAAATAACCAAATAAATTATAAGCCAAAAACAACATTGGCAGGAGTTTAGAGTTCTTTGCGTTTTCCTTTCGCCGAACATAATCGTATGTACATACATAGAAACAGATCATAATGATCAGACGGAAGGAAAGAGCCTGATCGATAATGAGAATACAAAGCGAAAGGGGAAATGTATCGATGATTCATTTAAGCATAAGGCTAAGGATACGGCTAAGGATATGGCAAATATGTTAGAGCACAGATAATTGCCCAGAACAGTGCAGTTGCAAACATATTTATGCAGTAAATATACAAATCATTTGTACTTTCCCATTTTGCTGCGAATACTGTAAGTTATGTACTGTATGTAAGTTTTTTTTCACCAGTGGATAATTCGAAGAATTCAAGTTACGTATTTATAGGACCTTTATGGGACCTCCTTACATTTAATTTCGAGCATTTTATCTTGAACATGAGTTTGGTGTATTCAACGACCCGACCCGTCTTCCCTCTCCCCAGTCTGTTATGGACGGACAGTCACAGTTTTATCGCAGGTTCGCGAAATCACAGCAGCCCAACAAATGGAAACAAGAAACGAAACCCCCCAACATAGAGGGGTTGATGTACACACACACATACATGCATACTCACGTGTATACATTTTTACATGTGGTGACGTTGACGTCGAAATCACCGGCGGCTGACGGACCAGAAAATAAGCATTCACCTCAACCCACCTGAACAGAGCGGAGTATGCCTCAGCACGGTTGGCCCAGTGTTCGCCCTTCTTCTGGTCTGTCCTGGGACTCTCCGCTGATGCTGATGTTTTTGGCGTGCGGTAAATTGGTGGGGTGGCGGCATGTAGTGCGCAAATGTTACAAATATTTGAAATATTTTAAATGGCTTGCACACATGAGGGAATGAGGGAGTGAGTGGGGGTGATTGGCCCTAAAAGTTTCTCACCGAGACCTTTTTGCATTATTAATGGCAAATTTCAATTAGCCTTTTTCTATAAACGTAGCGCCCAACGAATCTCAGTCAACAGCAACGAGGGCCGCTTAATAAGTTGGCGATTCTGAGATTGATATAGTGCACTCTGCGGGTCGCAACAAACTGTGGCAGCCCACGCGACTGGCAATTTCGTGTTTTTGTTTCCTTTGACATACAAGTCAAAAGCTAAAAGTCAATTCCGGCCGCTTTCCCTGCGCCTGCACCTGTGGACATATTTTAAAGCTGAGTTTAGTGTGAGGGCTCCACGCCCACAACCAATTCTATTGCCAGCTGCACGTCGAGCCTCTGCCTACGCCCCATCCAGAGCTTGGGGAGCACTTCAAGGAGCAGCTGGAATTCTGTATGGCCCTTCTCGGGGCTCATACTAGCACATGTGTGTGGCTGTGTAGCTGTGCGGACTGTCTGTGTGTGTAGGCAAAGGTAAGCACTTCCGTTTCCGCTTTCATGTGCGTGTGCGTATGCCCGAAAAATGAAATGAAAGATAACCAAAATGCCGCATCCCCCAAATCAGCTTCAGCTCTAGGGTGCCGCTTCAAAGGAACACTTTGTCCTACCCCTAAACCTGCCCCTCCCCCGCCAGCACACAGATATAAATTATTTAAAGATAACTTGACTGTGCAACATTCCTGTTCCGAGTTCTGTTGCATTCATATTTACATACAAGAGCTCCACACTGAGAACCGAAAATTCGGACTCTAACAAAGCAAAAATCCAAGCAGATGCGTCTGTGTGGGTGTCGTGGCGATGCGATGGCGCTGGCGATGCGGTAGTGAAAAGAGACAAACCCAAGAATTTCTTTGTTAACTGTTTTGTGGTTTGTCTTTTGTATACCCTTGCAGTGGGTATTACTGTTCTGATTAAACATATGCGTGCAGCATATAGATGGAGGCATTTCCAATCCGATTTTCACGTACGTAAATTCAATAAAAGTTACGATTTCTACCCAGGAAAATCTATTCTGACTGCGAACCAGACCAGACCAATCAAAATCGGCTGAAAGACAAGTGGTTTTATGAGAACTAAAATAATTTATATGATATAGGGTCGACATGCTATGGCATAAGGATCTTCACCAACAGCAGCCATCCTTCCTTCCTTTCGTTTCTCTTTCAGTGGCTATGCAAATGTGTCTCCCCTTTATACATACATATGTGGGACCCCCGTGCTTCGTTCAGTCTCTCCGCTTTCTGGGCTCCCTGCTCCCAAAACGTGCTTCCTTTTTCCAGGTCCTGGCCCTTGGCCATTGACTGGGCCACGTTGTCGTCGTCATCATTTTGTCGTGGGTCTGTGGCTCCTGAGGCAAATTAAAATTAGTTGTGTACTTTGTGCAACATAAAAAAAAATAAGCGCGACGTCCTGCCCTGGAAGATGGGAATGGAGAAATAGATGTGGGCGAAGACGGAGATGAGGACGAGACTGGTCGGGTTTGGCGGGACTCCCTTATGTTGAGTCCATAGAAGCATTAAAAAGAAATCTTTCATCAGAGCAGACAGACAGAGCCAGGGGAAGGCCTGGGAGCTGTGGCAAATTCAAATTTAAATATCCGACAAAGGGGGAGAGGACAGCTTCTAAGACAGTTGAAATCTCAAATGGAATCTCTCAAAATTCACGGGGACATCACTTCAACCAAAACGGAAGGTTCCTATAAGGTTCCTCATACCCAATTTAATGGCATATGCTGAAAATGAGTTGGAACTGTTACCACTAGCTCAAGAATGTGTATTTCTATAAAAGAACAGAATTGATAATATTTGAATAAAGTTTACATGATACGTGGTACCTTACCCGTGCAAAACTCTCTTTTAAGTATGTATGTACGTAATACAACAACAAGATAACAAGAGGCTGCATCAGCGACCGAAAACCTGTTCTATGGCGGGTCTTATCGCTACGTCCCATGGACAGAGAGAGCGCGCGGGCTTTCAATTCTCTTCGTCTTTGCTTCGTCTCTGACCACGAGCCCGCTGCCCAACGGCCTCGGCTGCGCATGCATTTGCATGCTTCTGCACAGTGGGCCCAGTGGTATTCTTGGTATGGTATTTTATAGTCTTTGGTAATACGTATGCATATCTATACATATTTTCATACTAACACGATCTCTCCGGCTATCATGTGATGATATGCTGTCATAGCACGCAAATGAAATAAGTCGATTCTAAGTGTTAGCTATATTAGTATTAGTAGCTTGAGCTATTTATGCACAAACAAATTGTGCTGTGATATATCAGATCAGCAAACATAAAGGCCATAAGAAAAGCTTTATGTGGGAAAATTTATAATTTACAACTTACAAATACTCTGTCGGGGGACTGATTGTACCTAAAGGTACAATTGTTCAATAAGGATACATTCCGGGCATTCCAGCGGCTCTGCATTACCGCCATTGTCATTTTTTATTGTACTCGCACCCAATCCATTGTGCGACGTTCCGCCTACCAAATAGCATGCCGCCACTTTGATTCGGCATTGAAATTGAAATCCGCTTGTTTGATTCTTAAAAAAAAAACAGAAAATAAGCTAGCAACGAAGAAAGAGTGGTAGTGGGTTTTGAGGGGGGGGCATGCTCTCGAAAAGCAAACAATACAATATTTTCCTAATTTTCACGCGCGCACGCGACCCCAGTAAA
Organism: Drosophila tristis; assembly: GCA_018150885.1. NCBI lineage: Eukaryota > Metazoa > Arthropoda > Insecta > Diptera > Drosophilidae > Drosophila > Drosophila tristis. The sequence goes on from JAECWT010000125.1 coordinate 655,178, forward strand.
GACAAAACTTGGTGGGGAAAAAAGCAGAGCAGTGCAGAGAGGAGCAAAAGAAAACTGTCAGAAACAGCAACAGAAGCGGACGCCCCGTGGTGTAGACACGAAATGGAAATGGGACATTCGCGGGATGCATTCAAGCACGGCTGTGATCTACCCTGCCACTGCCACTGCCACCACCCCTGCCTCAGACTACGACCTCGATTCCGACGACTGTTTTCCAACAACCTTTGCCATTGCCGTTGATTTCCGCTGCTTCCGATTTCTTTGTTGTATTTCCTTTGCCTTTGCGTTTATCCCCATTTCTTTTCTTGTCCCAAGCGAAGAGGCAAAAGGTGATTTGATAGGACGGCAAAAGTTAGCTGAGGATTGAGCCACTCACATTGAGGAATTTCTTGACAAATCACAGAAATCCTCTCCATAAATTCCTTATTGTTCATAAATTTGTCCCAACAGCATATCGAAAAATAAGTTGAAATATTAAGAGAAAGTTCCGGCTCTCTGATAACTCAAAGAATGTTTCTTTTAGGAAAACTAATTGTCAATATGAATTGTTCAAACGAACCATACCACCCACATTCGATGGTTGGACAGCGACAGGGTTCGCTCATACCTTAATGCTTGCTTTTATTTAATTTCCTTGCCTATTTCGTCCAAAATATTGCTCAACTAATCTCAAATCAAACATAGCCAAACCCAAAGCCAAAGCTAAAACAGAAACCAAGCCGAAAATGGTCAAGGATTATTGGCCTCAGGCCTCAACACAGAACGCGCGATAGGGAGTGAAATTATGGCCTTATTTGGTCAGACCATTTGGTCCATTCCGTGCATCGATTTTATTTTTATCAGAATTCATGCCAAAACGATCAAAATTCCAATTCGAGATATGGAGCACCGAGACTAAGAATACTCTGAACAGTTCGATTGGAAGCTGCGTTTTCTGAAAAATACATCCAGCTTTCCTTCCTCTGATAGTTTTAAAAAGTCTGATATCGAGTACTTTGATTTCTCGACCCAACACTTTTGAAATGTTTCACAATGGTGACATAGGGTTTCGACTTCTTCAACATTCTGCTTAATGTACTTTATGGAATTTTCTTTTTACTCGCTCAGGGTAGTGCCATTTTTAGGGCGCGTCATTTCCTATTTTATGAATATTTAATATTTTGCAAGCATCTGACAGTCAAGTGACATTGGGTGGGGCCATTAAAATGTGATACAAAATAAATCAACGAAATAACTTTAATCAAACGCATGCATATTTGATCAGGGTTCGATGGGTGTGTACAGAGGCTAGGGAGTGGAACTGATAAATTTCAAACAGACAAACGTAAACTTCCCTTCGGACATGTGCAAAAAAATTCTGTAAAATTCAATATTTGGTATAGAAAATTTTATAAATGATTTTGGCTGGAATTTGCAAAATGGAATGGCGCAAATACAAAAGCCAATCTTGAGAAAGACAGTATGCAGCATATCGTAGAAATACTTTTACCTGCAGCAAAATTAAAGACAATTTAAAAAAAAAACTTACAAAAATTAAAGTGGATTCTCACTAAATTGGATTTGAGAATATTTTTGGACAAACTGGAAATTGGACAAATTTAAGCTAAAACCTGCAACAGAACCATCAAACATCGACCAAAAAAGGGGAATGTTGAAGAGATTTGGTTTTAATCGCATGACACGGCCATGGACAGACGCAGACGCAGGCTCCGAGCTTGGGTTTGGGTTTGGGTTTGAGTTAGGGTTTAGGTCTGGTGTGGTCAGGTCTGGTCTAGGTCCGAGCCTGACACTGTCAATATGCACATACAGCTGTCCCTTTCTCTCTCTTATCCCCTCCCAGCACCATAACTAACACTCGCGCCGTCTAACTCTATTGGTTTGTACAAACAATTGGCATGTTTTGGACTGTGCCATAGGGATTTAATCACACACAAAAACTCGCACTCGTACAAGTAGCAAACGTGCACATAAAAACCATTTATTTATGCAAATTTTATTTTATTTGTTTTCAATATTTTGGTAACTTTGTCGCTGATATTTCCTCCATGCTAAATCAACAACAGAGGCAACAAAAGGAACAAAGCCAGCATTTTGGCCAGGCTGACAGACCAGGTGCAAATGACTTTCGTTTAATAATATATGGGTGCAGTTCGTTTCATGTGTGTATTGTATGTACGCTTGAGTACTGGAAAACTGTTGCTGCAGGGCCCTACTACTCGTACATGGATATTTCTCCACAAAATTCTCCCCTTTACATATGTACATTGTACGAATATATAAAAATGCTTTCTTTGTGCAAATTTGGCAGTGTGAATCTGTTCAGATGTGTTCGAAATTCTTACACTCTGCCAACATTAAAATTTATGGAGAACTTCTCGAATTGATATTTATGTTGTATACCTGAATATGGCAACCCACCGTTTTTATACCCACTGTAAACGGATCGACATAATCACATACACATGTACATACACTATATATATGTATGTGTGTGCTTGCCAATACATTTATGTGAATGTGTGGGAAAGCTGATGGCGTCGCATTAGTTTGTATTTTAATAATTTAAATATCAATTTGTTGTTGCTTTAAATATTTAATTTGAACTAAAATGTGTTAAATTCTTTGGGGTATTATGAGCATATATGTACATATGTATGTATGTATGTAGCTGAACATTTCCATTGTGTTGCTGTATGACAGACAGACAAAGAGAGAGGGAAAGCAAGAGCGAGTGCGATTGCGAGTGCGAGTGCGTACATATGTCATACAATTTCTGGTTTGCTTAATTACAGCTTAAAAAGTTTCATTACAAAAAACCAGCAACACAAACTGAAAGCTGAAAGCTGAAAGCATTACCAAACAACTAATTGCCATCTAAATGCAAGAAAATTTGTTGCAGATTGTTGATCAGAATGTTGTCAAAATGGAGCACCATACTAATTGATACAAAGCAAGGATTTAATAGTACTTTAATTTCTTATCAAATACAAGCAAAACTTGATTTTCCACTGGCTTCTTCTCTACGTCGAAATTGGGAAATACAAACAGCAGTTTTGTACAGCAGCGTTCACAAAAGAATATGTAAGCGTAGGATGATTTCCATCACAGTCCATCGGGGAGGAGCATGCATCGTAGCGACGATGCGATGTCCACCTCTTTGCCTAATTGACCACTTGAAGGCAGCTCCTCTGGCCATTGAGCATGATTGTCAATACTGAATGAGCTCCAAGAACGCAGAATCTCTGACCTGCAGCAGGTTCCGGCTGAAGCCCAGTGTGCTGGATCACTCCATTCCGTCAGTTGCCTGGACTACCCAAAACGCAGGCAATCAAGTGTAAAATCGTAGAATTTTTAATTGATTCCACCGAGCAACGCAGTCTAGTCCAGCCCCAGGACCAGGTTCGTGCCCAGGCTCGGCCACAGGTTCAGGTTGGTGGACTGTGCTGTGTACTTCTGCTCGCATTTTTGTTTTCTCTGTTTTTATCGTGTCCATTTGCAGCAGGGGACTCTGCTAACACCTCGGCTGACTTCGTCATTGAAGCTGCGGGTGTTTTTTTTGTTTTTCATTTGCACTTTTTTCTGTTCTTTTGTTTAAATAATTGGCAGTTTTGTGCTCGGGTGTTGGACAAGCCTCTACCAGCATTCCGGTCCGCACGTCCATTTCCATCTCCATTTTAATCCCCATCTGAAACATCAATCGAGTGGGCCTGCTGCTTGACGTGTCCTCGACATTGGCCATTGGCCATTGGCCGTTGCCCGAATTCGGAAGCGAGTCCTGTCTGTCATATGACATGTCCGGGCTTCTTGGCCTCCTTCCAATTGGATTGTATGTTCTGCTGCCGGAGAGCAACTCCTTTGCTTTTGTTATTCAAATTTTTGTTGGTTTTTATTTGCTTTATACTTGCCAGGTCTTAGAGGTGCACGTTGTGTGCCTCTCCGTGCGATTCCACAGGTGAGAGGCACCTACGACCAACGTAGCAGGAAAACCTTTTGAAGCAGCAAAGTGTTCAAGTGAAGATTTCGAAATGAGGCCGATGCTAAATATGTAAGTTCCGGACATATAGGGAAATTCTTTATACCCGGTACTCGTAGATTTTGAGAAATATGTTTATTTTTGGTTAGTTCAAAAAAAATATATATAACACACCGAACCCGGTGGCAGTTATTTTGGGCCACTCGCCCAATCGGCTGGCTTTACGGATCTTGGCAACAGCAAGCTCGTCTTCGCAAGTGTAGATGGTGTGAAGTCCCCTATTAGGGGTGGCATCTTACAATCCTTGAAGCATATCGTTGTTCTTTTTCCAGTTCCAGTTCCATCGGCAGGAAAAAGCTTTTGTTGTGGTTTCTAGAGAGCTGTGCCAGTGGTAGAATCTTCCACCGATCCCACGTCCGCTGCCAAGATTGCAGTCTGATGGTTGCCTTAAAAACTTTTGGCAAACTCAAATCCAGTGACAAAAAAGTGCAGTGCAGTGGCTTCGAGACAGTTTTCATTGCCAGAGAGGAAGTAATTAAAACACAACTCAAAGGACATTTTAATTTAATCGCTTTGAGCTCGTCTCGGTGGCTGTCTCGCCGCCATCACAAACATGCGATGTCGCCGCAATGGGCGACCGGCCCCGGCTCTAACGACGACTCCGGCACAAACTACGGCCGAAGCGAGTCAAGTCAAGCCAAAAAATTGTTGCTTGTTTGTACTCCGAAAGAATGCGACAACGGAGCTTCGATGGGATGGGGGGTGGCTTTGGTGTGGAAGTGGGAATGCGCTCGGGTCGGGATGGCATGGGCGTGCCGTCTTTGAGTGGGGGTGCTGCCATTCCTGTTCTCTTTTGGTGGAGCGGCGCATAAATCATAACGCTTTGGCGAGCTCCTCCAAGGCATCCTCCCAGAAGATGCCAAGAGGTTCTTCCTCCATTTTGGTAGAATTTTATTTATTCCGACGGTTTATAAATGTCAGTCGCGGGACATGAGGCACGAGGCACGAGGGGGTGCATTCATCGGTTGCAGATTGCAGCGCAGGGTCCAGGGCGCGGGGTCGCATGCGTATCTGTATTTGTTTGTATCTATGTGTATGAGTGGGTCAGGGCCCTTTGATTGGCACCAAGGAACGGTAGGACGCATCGAGATTGCCGCAGCGGCAGCACCCACATATTGGTCTGCAGCCCCGCTCCAAACTCTGCCTGCCTTTGGCATGGCCCTGGTCTTGGTCTGGACTTCGTCTCTATAGCTGTGCAGCTGCGACTCCATCGCCATCTCTGGTTCAGGGCTCGGGTTCGTCTGGGCTCCGGGCTCCGGGCTTGCTTGGCTGCCGCTTGTTATGCTAATTAGTTTTCGACGCTGACGTTTGCCAGAAATGCCGACGAGGACAACTCCAGCGCCCTGCGCCCTGCGCCAACGATGTCTTTAATTGGTTCTCATGTTGCCGTTGTGCCAGTCCACGAGGACTGCTACTTCTGCTGCTGCTCTTATAGTTGCAGTTGTAGTTGCAGGCAGCTGCTGCCATTAGGACGCTTCCATTGCCATTCCTTTTTCATCGGCCAGTGTCACTGTTGTTCTCTTGCAACACTTCGGAAACACTTTGGGGTAGTCAATTAGGCTCCCTATTGGGGTGGATGGATAGGTTCAAAGGTTCATCGATTGCTCCATTTTCTGGGAAATGACTCTGGAAAGACTACGCTCAAATATCTGTAAAAGCATTTAGACGGCCCTAGTGAACAAATCACATTATATTTATCCCATTTTTAATGGGCGAAATGTAGTATTTTTTCGTCTAAACTCCTGTAACTCCTGCATGTGCAGAATCGCCTCAGGAATCGCCGTAAAGATGCTTCAAAGGTCCCGATAGATTGAGCAATTTGATCAAGACCTGCAACATCTTTGAGCACGCCCTCGCGGTCTCTCTTTTCCGATAGCCTCGTGGTTTTAAGTAATTGCCAGCACTTCTGTGATGTCACCTCCGAATTCGGAGCATCTGGTTCCATACACATGCCCATTATTATCACCATCATCCAAAGCTACCAAAGCTGCCTCTCGTTGCTGGTCCACAATTGTGTTTTGTTTCACTAACGAAATCTGTCAACATTTTGCAGTCGGTTGATAGAGTAGCCGGGTTATAGAAAGCGTTATGAAAATCACCGATAACGACAGCGATGCAGCGGGTTCAGGGGACATTGGAGGAGCAGGAGCAATTTCAAGCAGAGACGGAAACGGGGACTGGGGCTGGGGCTGGCACCGGGACACGGATAGTGACAGGGACAGTGGACAGGTAATAAACAATTCCATTTACCGACAGCTGTCAGCAAATAATGAAAAATTGAATAAAACCAGAGAACAAGCCAAGGCGAGGCATTGCTTACCCTACGATGGCAACCATTTTGAGCACAAATGTAGTGCACCAATTTCTCATAGATATTTTCCGATCACTTGCAGCTTACTATATCATTCAAAAGCCTCGAAACAATTCAAGGTTGCATCATCTTTAATAATCATGTAAAAGTTTGGTTGAGTTAATCTTTCACTCACGATAAGATAAGATCCCATAACTACTTTTTCCTGAATATGGGAGAAGTGTTGCAATCGATAAATAGTGGCTTTTCCTCTACGTTACTCATATCCAAACAGCTCAAAGAAGCATACGGAAAATGGGCTGTGATGTAAACTTCATTTATTAATTAAATAAAAATGAATCTCCAGATCGGTCTCATAAACATAATGGAACTCTCTTGGCAAAGGGTATCATTGCACGCACATATGTACATACATATGTACATAGCTCAAATTGGCTGAGGGCTTTCGGAGTGGCTTGGGATGTTTGGGTGTTTGGTGCTTGGTGCTTGGTGCGTGGTGCGTGGTGCGTGGTGCGTGGTGCTTGGACGGTTGATATGGAAGGGACCACAGCTGGTCGTCCGCTGTCCGGCCACGAACTGTCAAAATATGTTTGGTTTTTCGACCCTTTCGGAGGTGATGGAGGGCTTCATGGACTGGGCCCTGGCTCTGGCGGGACATAATCCCAATGTGGCGATGCAATGATGAGCGACAAATTGACATGCGTGTAATTAGTGACATGAGGACACTGAACACGGCCAGGCCACTGCCGGTTAGCATTTGATGAGTTTTATCCACACAAGCAGACGCTTAATCGTACGAATATTCGCATCCATGTATCGTATGTACAGGCATATGCACATGCATCTGTATGTATATCAATTATGCCGTTTACATATATCAAAATTTACGGCAATGGCAGCCCGGGACTCGCGCAGATATTCATTTTTGGTTCTCCCAACTGAAGCGGACAAACCACAACGACTGGCAAAGCACCTACATCTGCATGTATGTATGTATGTATATCTGGGAAACATCATATTAAGCGGGGCTATTTCTTCAATTCTTTTTGAAGCTCTGAAATGCTACTAACTTCATCAATACTAAAGTCTTTGGCGCTGCATAGTGGGGACTCAGCCGAAAGGGGTTGCACAGGTCAAAAAATTGTATGAGCGCTTTGGATAAAATGGATATACGCTTCTTAAAGATAATTTTCCAGAGAATATGAGATACATATGAGTACTTGGAGTTGGAAATTGTGTCAGTGTGAAACAATTTATTGAACCCTTATTCGCTTATTAATTTAGCCAGCTGATATAGGCAAGGGCCCCACTGTGCGAAAGCATGCACATGCATGCGCTGGCGAAGCCGTCGGTCAGCGGTTTGCGCGGAGAGACAAGGCATAGCCGAAAAGAGAATTCAAACCTCGCGCGCTCTCTCTGTACATGCGACGTAGCGATAAGCCAGCCATAGAACAGGTTTTCGGTCGCTCAAGCAGCATCTTTTTATTGGTATAGTCTTTTAGTACGCTAAGCTTTCTTCTTTCCATTGGCATTCACACTGGCAATGTTCCTGATCCTGTTTGTGGTCCCAGTTCCCAGTTCCACCCCCATTCTCGCCCAGCCACGGACAGCCGCCCCGGAAATAGTCCATAGTTCCATAGCTGCAAGCTTTCCATCTTTCGAAGCAGCCACTCCAGATGTGGATTTATTTGGAAATGATGGCATATTTTCGGGCTGGTTTGAAAATAACGTAAATCTGTTTTCCCTTTTTCGGGTGCCAAATAATTGGCAGGACTCTCCCGATTAAAAATAAAATATCATTTGAAAATCAGGCTACGGCCAGTAGGGGGCCGTTTTGCGCTGGACATGGCTCCCTGTGATTGCAGTAGCTCCCAGTTGTTGTACAACAGTTGAAAGAAAATAAACAAAAACCAGCGACCTTCATTTGATATACATATTTGCGCCTGGTATCCTAAATCAAAGAGGAACATTAAATTAAAAAAAAATTAACATAATTTGGTAACAGATTTTTGATGCCGATCGACAGCCATGATCCTCACGATCCTGGAAGAAACGGTCCTTCGGTAATCTGGGTCCATTTGCAAGAAGAAATCCAGCTAATCCAAAACGAAACAAAATCACACTAATTTTGTTAGACACATCTTTTTTTATTTGTTTGTATTTCTTTTTATTTTTATTTATATTTTGTTTTTTTGCTTTTTAATATGTTGTATTTAATTTAATATTATTATTTTTAAGCTTACAACTTAAGGCATAAGGTTACAAACTAAAACTTATCTGCTAAACATCATTATCTTGCTATCGATCATAATTAGCTGCAGCTCTGCGCCTCGTTGCACATTGTATGCATATTCCCCCGCACTGCATGCTTGTTTTACCATTTATCCCACGGATCTGTTTCCAACTTGTTTCATAAATATTGTTTTATTGTTATCGATGATGTCTTCAAAAACTTTTTTTGTTCACCATATATTTTGTTTACCATCTAATTTATAGATTTTTGTATTGTTCCAACAACAGAATAGATCCAAAACAATAAAAAGTTCCTCCAATATAGCGAATTTCCACTTGTGGTTTGCTTAAATCGTCTCAATGCGCTTCTTCTTGTTTTACATCCATCGAGTGGCGCTTTCGCACATCTTTAAAATTCGGTTATTTTTGTTCATACATATTTTTATTTGTTTTGTTTTTATATAATTATATGTATAGAAAGTGCTCTTTATCGAAGATCGAATCGATTTGGAATTGGAAACGGGTCAGGATCGGGTCGAGTGGGGGGGGCGCAACCGGCAAGCTGTTTCGTTGTGTTGTCGGCTCTGTTTCAGGCCAAGCATGTGTCCATGAGTCTGTCCGTTCCCGTCCCAGTCCCAGTCCCCGTTCAGGCACCGTTCACCCCACATCACCTCAACCCAACCAGAACCCATACCCCAAGCCACAACCCCACAATAACCCACCCGACATGGGCCCCGGACGCCGTTCAATTTGTTAGTTATAATGTTTAGCCGTTTTACATACATTTATTCATATATATATATATATATATATATATATATATATATTTGTAAAATTGGTTTCTGTATATATAGAATTTGTTTCATTATTTAATTTGTTTTATATATGTATATATATATATTTATAAAAAAAAATACGCGTTATGCCCTTAACTAAAACGTTGCTTCTGCTCTGACGGCCAGAGTTGCGTTACATGTTTCTTATAGCATTTTCATTTCCGTTTCCGCTTCAATGAATATTTTTATCGTTATCATTATCTTTATCTTTATCGGTATCGTTACCGTTAGCTTTTACATTCACATATATGTATATCTATATATTTATCATTTTCCGTTAATATTTTACAGTTTTCTGTTTTGTTGAATAAGTCTTAGCGTTTGTTGTTTTTACTTTATAATGTATATATATATATATATATATTATGTATACATATAGTGTTATTTTTTGTAGTTTCATTATGTATTAAAAATATTGAATTATTTTTTTTTGTGGGTTTTCAATTGGTTTCATTCTTCTTTTTTGCGTTTGCAAGTAAAAAAATAAGTTAAAAAAAAAAAACGAATTAAACAGTAAATTAACTAAATACTAAACTGTTTCGTACGACATAGGGGTTTATATAAAAAAAATATGCATATTTATATCCCATATATATTCACGTATACACACAAACATACATGCATCCATACATACAGACATACATAAACACACACATACCATCAATATATATTGTATATATATGTATAATGCTTTCTCCATCGACTATCATAGATGAATGCCCATACAGGTGCGTGCTGCCTCCTGTTCTCTTCTTGCATAATTCTAGCCATTACATGTGTATCGTATGTGTCATTTGCATGGGGTTTTCTTTATTTTACTTACAAGCGACATTTCATTAGCTTAGCAATAAACGTAGTACATAATCATAATCCAATAATAGCGTTCGCTTACAGTGGATGAAACACACAGAAAAATCCATCGTAAATTAATGTTTCTTATTTAAATGGGGAAAAATATAGAATATATATATAAACGAATAATAATCGTAATCGTAATCGTAAGGGGGTGGGGGGAGAGTACGTATAGATAAGATCGATTGAAACGATGCTCTCGCTAAACATAAGACAAGTTTTTTCTCTTCTTTCTTTTATGAAATGTACAAAAAGTCGTTTAAATAATGTGTGTGTTTTGGGAGGGGGCGGGGGTCGGGAGAGGATGCTACAGTTTACAATAATAAATTTACTTTCTTCTCGATTTTTCTTTTATGTTTAGATCTTTTTCTCTTTTCCTAGAACAGCCCAACAGTGTGTGTTTCTCTCTATAAATATCCTCCTCTTGCTTTACTCTTAACTATACGTTTACGGTGTGTGTAGTTGTATATTGTGTGTGGCTTCTTGTTACACATGAATTTATGTGGTATATATATATGTATAGTATATATGTATAGTTTGTTTTTTGTCACTACCATTCGTAATTTTCTGCCGCCTTTGAGGTTAGCTATTGGGATTGTTGGGGGAGGGGGAGGTCGAGGAAACACTTGTTGCACGACAGCAAATGAACACCAAACACAAAATACACTTACACACACACACACAATACGGAAACAGTACAAAGGACATTTAGAAAAGGCCCAAGGGCTCTCTCCCAATGGTGGGGCGGGGGGGGCGGGGGCGGACGGGCGCGGGGAGCTAGTGATCTAAGTATCTAAAGAGAGTGCATGTGGGTGTGTGTGTCATCTAAGAGAGAGAGTATAGTGGAAAAAGAGAGTCGAGAGGAGTCGAGAGTGGGACCCAAGAGTTGCAGGAGCAGCAGCAGCAGCAGGTCTGCTTCTGTCTCTCAATGGGTGAATAAGGTGAATAAGGGGTAGGATGGGGTGGCGTGGTAGGTATGAACATTTCTAATTTCGGCTTCACATTTAATTAGATGTCAAATAGATTTTCAATTAGCCGATTTCCAGTTCAAATTCTTTCTTTTTTCGCTCTCTTTCTTTTGTGCTAATCCCAACTACACTGACAGTGGGTGTGTGTGGGTGTGTTTGTGTGGGTGTGTTTGTGTGGGTGTGTTTGTGTGGGTGTGTTTGTGTGTGTGGAATGGAGGCAGCGAGGTGTGCAAAGAATTTAGGAATTATTTAGCTATCTCCCTCTAGATCACTCACTCACTCTCTCTCACTCTGTCTCTCTCGCTCTCTGTGTTTGCTATTGCCTATTGCCTATGCCAACGCGCATCTCTCTGCTGTGCTTTACTTTTTACATTTTCTCTCTCTTAGTTTTTTTTAGTTAGGTATATTGAATTGGTATTGGTATTGGTATTGGTATCTGCATCCGTATCCGTATCGGTATATAGATAGTGGTTGGTGCATCGTTTCGCTCCTTACATGCGATCCTGCTGGTGTCAGTAGTAGCCCGGATTACCGCCGGCAGCGCTGCCACCGCCGCTGGCCGCGTAATGCTCGCTCGCGTAGTACAGCGCCCTCTGCTGGGCCGCCCGCTGCTGCGCGACCTCCTGTGCCGCCAAATGCGCTTGCTGCACTGCCGCTTGCTGATGCGCTCGCTGCGCCGCCTGCTGATGAGCCGCCTCCTGTGCTGCCTGCTGCTGCTGCTGCTGCTGCTGTTGCTGGTGATGATGATGCTGCTGTTGCTGCTGCTGCTGCTGCGACTGCAGGGGCGGTGGCAGCGCCGTCGGCTGGTAGTGATGTCGGGGCGATGGCTGCTGATGCGTCGTTAGCGATAGCGGCAGCGGGAGCGGCTGGGCATGTGGATGCGAGTGCTGGTGTGTGAGCGGGAGCGGAAGCGGCAGCGCGTGCGGGTGAGAGTGCGCCGGCTGCACGGACGGATGGAGCCGTCGATAGCCGTAGCCGTAGACCAAGCTCAACGGGCTGAGGGGGTTGACTGCCGCTGCTGCTGCTGATGCTGCTGCTGGAGGCGCCGTCGCTGCTGCCGTCAGATGTCGTAGACCCGACGACGACGCCTGCAGTCACAACTAATCTTCGTCGCTGAGTGCCTCGTACTTGGACGACAGCAGAGGCTTCGGCTCGCTGGCCGCTGCTGCTGCTGCCGCCGCAGCGGCCGCAGCTGAGGCCACCGATACGCTGGCACTCAGAGAGCCGCCTCCCTGGCCGACAATGCCACCGCCCCCCGGGCCACCCACGCCACCGGGTCCGAGGCCGACTCCGCCGCCGCCTACCACTAGACTGACACCCCCGCCCACGCCCCCAAGCTCGCTCAGGGCGTGCGCCGCCTTGGCTTTGGCGCTCAGGTGGCTGGGCGGCGCTGGCTGGTGCGCCAGCTGCATGGCCTGCGGCGGCGGCGGCAGTCCGCCCGCTGCGCTCGGCACGGTCAGTGCGCTGAACGGGTAGGTGTAAGTGCTGGCTGCGAAGGCCGGCGGTGGCGGGTGGTAGGCCGACGGATGATGGCTGTTGGAGCCGGCACCGCCCGAGCGACGGCCGCTGCCGTCGACCACCTCGTACTGGTTGGGCGTCTTTCGGGATACACTGATCTCATGCGACGGCGGCGGCTGCTGGGGATCCTTGCCGCGGTGCTGCTGCTGTTGTTGCTGCTGCTGCTGTTGCTGGTGCTCCAATGCGGCTGCGTGGGCCGCGTGGGCCACGTGAGCGGCGTGCGCTGCTGCGGCTGCGTGCGATTGGGCGACCAGGTCGCCAGGATCGTCATCCGAGCGCACCTCCACGATGCGGTTCTTGGCGTAGCCGATGTCGTCGCGCATCACCTCCGCGATGCGGTTCTTCACGTAGTTATCGATGGTGGTCACCGAGCCCCCTGCACCGCCTCCGCCTGGCACACGCTGATCGGGGGGCGGAGGAACGCCCACGCGACCCACCACCGACCCGGGGCCGGGCAGGAAGTAGTGGCCGGGCTCTCCGCCGGCGGCGGCCACCACAGCGGCCTGGTGGAGCATCAGCTCGTACTTGCGAGGGCTGACCGCCTGGGGCATGCGGATGATGTTGCGTCCGTCCTCGGGCGTGTTTGCCCTGCCGCCGGGCGGACCTCCGGCAGATCCTGGTCCCACGCTGGGTCCCCCACCAGGACCACCGCTGCCGGGCATGCCCTGCTGCTGCTGCTGGTGGTGCTGCTGCTGCTGTTGGTGTTGGTGGTGATGCTGTTGCTGCTGCTGCGCCTGGTGCTTGGCCTCTTCGGCCTTGTGCTGCATGCGCCGGTTCTGCTTCCAGCGGTCCGGTGGCAGCATCGCCTGCGGCGGCCCCTCCATGTAGGTCATGAAAGGCGGCGTGGGGTCGCATGTGCGGATTGGAGACGTAGTCGTTGGTGATGATTGAGTCGGTAAGCTCTCCGAAGGTGATGCTCTTGGTGTGGATCTGCTGGGGACTGGGTGCCGGTCCGGGGCCCTGCGCCTGGGATGTGGGCGTATGCGGCTGGCCGCGCATCGATCCGTGAACGGATCGCGACTGGCTCGACTGCTGCTGTGGTGGAGGACCCTGCTGCTGTTGCTGTTGTTGCTGCTGCTGTTGTTGCTGCTGTTGGATGGCAGCTGTGGCCGCGGCAGCTGCGGCGGAGAGCCGCTCCTGGTCCAGATCAATGTTGATGACGTTCGGGGACTGAGAGTTGGCCTTTCCGTTGTTCTCCGCCGCCAGCTCCAACGTCTGTCGATGGTATTGCTGTGGGGAGGGAAGAATAACCTGCTGTTAGTACGGGATGCCTCCCTCTGCCTCACTTTGGGTGCTGGTGCTCTCAGCCCTAGATGACTTACGAATGAGGGTCGCGGGAACTCGCGCCCGGTGGCGCCGGTGGCGTCGTTGGTGCGACTTATCTCGTGCTTGATGATGGCATCGATCAGGCTCTGGGCGCTCAGCTGGCCAGGGGTGTCCTCAGTCGGCTGGCTGGCAAGTGGGGGCCGATAGTATCTGCGAATGATGAAATGCCGATTAGCATAGGTTTCCAGTGGTTTAAATGTGAATATTGTGCTCCCGTTTTAGAGTAGGGAATTAATGCGGGAGACCCTCGTATTCCCGGTGTTAGTTATTATTATTGTCATTGGGAGATGTACCACACAAAAAGCAAATTCTAGGTTCTAGGGATAGCTATCGCGAGGTATATTTCAGAGAGGATCTGAGGAGACTCCTGGCGACGTACGTACAGTATCATCGGAATCATATTTAGGTGTGCAATTTAAGTGGAATCCAGTGCTAGAGCTCCCTCCCGCACCTCCTGCAGAACCCGCATACTCCTCCAATGTGCACACACATGTATGTAGGTACCCTTTCTGTTCTGTCGCACCACGGGCTCTTATAGGCATTCAGAAGCTAGCTTCAGATGTTTCATCTACTTACTCTCGCTCCCGATCGGGAATGGAGCGCGGTGGTCCTGACTCGGGGACTGGGGCGCGTATGTAGTGTCCTGGCGGTGGTGGGCCACCGGGTCCGGCCGTGGTGACAACGCCGCCGGCAAAAATGCGGTCCCGCTCCATGCGGCGCTCCCGCTCCTCGGCCACCACGCGACGCTCCCTGTCCTGCTCGCGACGCTCTCGCTCCCGTTCGCGCTCGCGTTCCCTTTCGCGCTCCCTCTCCCGCTCGCGCTCTCGTTCACGCTCCCGTTCGCGCTCCCGCTCACGGTCCCTTTCGCGCTGTATCCGCTCCTGGTTCTGGAGCAGCTCGCGATCCCGCTCGATGGCATGATTGTGCTGCTGCTGCAGCTGCTGGCGCTGGTCTCGCGCGCTCCGCTGCAGGTGCATGGCGGCCGCGGCGTTCAGGTGCTGGCGGTACTGCTGATGCTGGACAAACTGCTGCTGGTGCACGGCCACGGCTGCGGCCATTTGCTGGTGGTGCATGGCCAGGTCGCGGTACCGCATGTCGTGATGGGCCGCCGGCGGTACCTGGGAGACAGCCACAGAGTGTGGCGGCGGGACCGGTGGTCCGGCATGTGGATTGCCCGGACCTGGCGGTCCTCCTCCGACCGGCTGTGAAGATCCCGGCGACTTGTCACCCTTCTGCGAAGGCACCGGAAGCTGCGGCTGCTGCACGGCCACGTCCACAAACGAGGCCAATGCATCGTGGCCAGCTGTGGATGCAAGCGATTCGATTAGACTCTGTGGCTGCAGGGGGCTAGGGTTAGGGTTAGGGCTAGGGCTAGGGGGTGCTCTCTCACCTGGTTGATACTGATAGGGCGTCACGATGTGCATGCGGCTAGGCGGCGGAGCAGCGGGCGAGGGTGGCTTGGAGCCTGTGTTGTGGCGTTGTATCACCCCCTGACGCTGCGGCGGAGGTGTACGATGTGGACTGGGAGTGCTGTGGAGAGAGGTGCAAGGATTAGTCACACATTCTGGTGGCTCTTTCTGGACTGGCAGCTGGCAGCTGGCAGCTGGGGCACACTCACCTGTTGGCATGGTCTGCCGGGGAGGCACGGCTCGAGTACTCGGGCCGGCCACGGGGCGCCGGCTCCTTGTCGTAGGCAAAGCCGCCGCTACTGCTGCCGACGCTGTTGCGTGGCGAGGGCGACTCCTTGTCCTTGTCGCTGGCACTGCCGCGGGATACGTTGCGCTGTTGCTGGCCCTGCATCTGCTGCGAGGTTATGTAGTCGTGCGTCACGATCTGCCGCGTGCTCAGCACTGGGGCCTGTTCCACAACGCTGCCGAAGGGGGAGCGGGCGTATAGGGAACCCACTCCGACGCCGTATCCCTGCGGGGGCGGTGCCTGGGGCGACGACTGCTGCGGTGGTGGCGGCAGCTGGCCGGGAACGGGCCCACCTGGCCCAGAGCCGGGCCCCGCCTGGGCGGGACTGTGGCGCTGCGAGCTCTTGTAGAAGTCGTAGGCCCGCTTGCTGTCCAGGTGGTGCTGCGGCAGATGAAGGGGCGTGCCCTGCGTGATGGAGCCGTGCTTGCCGCTGTCCGGCGGACACACCACTCCCGGCGGCGTCTGGCGCACCATGCTCTCAAACTTGGGGCTGAGCATCGACGAGGAGGTCGCTGCGTGCACAATGATCTGCTGCTGGGCGCTGTTCGCCGGGGTTCCGTGCGTGATGGAGCCGCTCTTCACCAGCAGCTGTTGCTGTTGCTGCTGCTGCTGCTGGGAGGGCGATGCGTGCGACGGGTGCGAAGGGTGCGACGGGTGCGCAGGATGCGATGGATGCGATGGGTGGCCCGACGGATGGTGCGACGGATGGGGATGGGGGCCGTGCTGGGCATGGGCCGGATGCAGGTGGTGCGCCTGCTGCGGACTGAGCTTCGGCTGCACCTTGGAGGACACTCGTCCGCTCGACGGCGGCTGCGCCTGGTGCTGGGGCTGGGCCGGGGGCGGCTGGCTGGAGCGCGGCGGCATCTGGCCCTGGCCAATGGAGATGGGTACAGGTACTGGTACTGGCTGGACGTAGATGGAGCCGCCCGGTCCGGGCCCGGCTCCGGCCAGCGGTCCCACTCCGGGTCCGCCCGTCACCTTAAGCGGGCCGTGCGGCTGCTGGTACATATAGGAGCCTGCCGTCGCCAGGGTGGGCACGGAGACGGCCTCCCCACGATACATGGCCGTGGATCGGACGATGTGCTTCATAGCGCTGGACATCGAGGGCGGCGGCACATGGTGGCGCTCCGACCCCCCGGGACCGCCAGATCCACCCGATCCGCCAGGTCCCGTGTGGGGCGAGTGGC
This sequence comes from Drosophila tristis, assembly GCA_018150885.1. Classification (NCBI taxonomy): domain Eukaryota; kingdom Metazoa; phylum Arthropoda; class Insecta; order Diptera; family Drosophilidae; genus Drosophila; species Drosophila tristis. The sequence continues at coordinate 672,136 of JAECWT010000125.1, forward strand.
CGTCCCTGTCCCTCGGTGGCTTCTTGATGCTCAGATCGAGGGTCTGCGGCTCCGAGTCCGACACCTGCTGGCTCGGGGGCGGCACTCCCCGCTGCGGATGGGTGGGTGGCGGCCCGTGGCTGGTCGGGACATTGTAGATGATCGTATCGGGTGGCGGCGGCGCCGAGTGGCTGGACGGGAGCCCGCCCTTGGAACCGGAACCTATTCCGGTCTTCACAACGGGCGTAATGGTGGCCTTGTCCCCGACACTAGCACCCCCTCCCACTCCCACGACTGTGGCGGCGGGATGGCCTATAAGTCCGGGATGCGTCAGCGGTCCCACTACGCCCACCACGCCCACGCCGACTCCCCCCAGATGGGAGTTGACGACGGAGAGGGTGGCTAGGTTGTCGCTGCTGCTGGTTCCGTTTCCGCTGCTGGAGGATGACGGCGGTGGTACGGCCGCTGGGCGCGACGGCAGCTTCTGCACGGATGTACCGTGTGGCAGGCCGCTGGGTGGCAGCGGTCCAGACACCGCCTGCTGCTGCTGATGCTGCTGTTGCTTGAGGAGAGCGGCATTCCCGTCCTGCCGATACTCACGGACAATGGTCAGCTCCTTGCGCTCCAGATTGTTCGGATGCTGGGAGGGAGGGGGCTGCTGCTGCTGTTGCTGTTGCTGCTGCTGTTGTTGCTGCTGAGAGGCGGCCTGGGTGGGTGCCTTCCCCCCGGCTGAGGAGGACTGCTGCGAGGACTGCTTGCGATCTGGTCCTATGTGCTTCAGCGACCGCTCGATAACGGAGAAGACGCAGTCCTGCACATTGTTGACCGCCTCGCGACGCATGCTGATGGGTCCGTTCATCGGTGGCGGCTGTGGCTGTGGCTGTTGCTGCTGCTGTTGTTGTTGTTGTTGTTGCTGCTGCTGCTGCTGCTGCTGCTGCTGCTGGCCAACTCCCATTCCGGGCCCCATGCCAGGCGGCAGTCCTCCCATTACCACTCCCACTCCTGCGGCATTTGGTGGCTGCAGTCCGCCCACATTGTTGCTGCCATGACCGTGTCCATGGCCGTGTCCGTGCCCATGGCTGTGCCCATGCCCGTGGCCGTGGGCATGCGGATGGCCGTGTCCATGTCCGTGTACGTGGCCATGACCATGGCCGTGGGCATGGACCGCGTTGAAGAGCACCTTGGGGCTCTGGCGGTTGGCCGGAGAGTTCTCGTTCTCCTCGTCGGCCGTCTCCGTGGCCGAAGAGTCGTACTCCTCGCTGGTCTTCTGCTTCTTGGGCGCCTGTCCGGCGGCCGGGGGCAGCAGACGCTCGTTGTCCGCACCCGATGCCTTGGAGCTCATCCGCGTGGGGGTAATGATAAGCGGCAGCTCGGCCACGCCACGCAGTCCCACGCCCACTGACGTGGGTTTCCTGCTGCTGCTGCTGATGCTGCTGCTGCTGATGAAGGTGCTGCTGTTGGTGCGGATGCTGCTGGGGCACTGGTGGAGGCGGCTGGGGCAGCTGTATCCCCACCTGATGCTGCTGCTGCTGCTGTTGCTGTTGCTTGGTGAGGGTCAGGGGCTTGTGGCGTTGCAGATTCTCGGGACTCTCCACGGAAGCGGTGTCGGAGCCGCCAGGCTCCCGCTCGTCGCAGGACGAGGTGCTAACATCCGTCTCGTCGCCGCCGCTACCCCCGCCCGCAGCAGTGTCCGTGAGATTCAGCTGAGGGTCGAGCTTGCGCCGGATGCGCATAAGGCAGGCGGAGCAGCAGCGCGTCGCATGCGGCGGTATCTGGAACTCGCTCATCACGGGATCGCGCACCTCGGGCGCCAGCTCGAACAGTCGCGACGGTATGTTGCGCAGCCGCTGGGCCCGATCCTTGGGATTGGGGCACGTCGACAGGGGACAGTTTGGGTAGCGGTTCCGCACCGATTTGCACTGGCAGCTGTTGCACATCCGCGCCCCCGCCGGTATCGACTCGTCTGGTATACCGTACTGCTGGCCGCGTCCCTTCTTCAGGGGCCGCGTCCTTGGACATGCCTCCGCCTTGCACACGAAGCAGCTGGCCAGTTTGTCTGCAAGAGAGAAAGAGAGAGAAGGAGAGAGTGAGAGAGTGATTGAGAGCGGAGGAGGGTAAGCAAAAGTTATGCAAACACATTAAAAAATGCGATTTAATTAAAGGCAAATGGTCAGAAGAGCGCGGGGGATGGAATGAGGGTGGGGTGGAGTGGAGTGGCACTGGCACTGGGAGACGCTTTCATTAAGCCACTTAACAAATAATGAGCAGCAGCAGCCAATTGAATATTTTAAAACGCCCGCCCAAAGAGCAGGATGGATGGGAGGATGGAGATCCACATGGGGATGGATGAATGAATGAATGCGATGGATAAATGGATAGGATGATGGTGGATGGTGGATGGTGGAGTGAAAGCTAAGAGTGGATTGCAGACACCGCAGATTGAGGTGGATCGGAGCAATCAGATTTCATTATATCTGCGAGTACGAGTGAGAAACAGTCCATTAAAGCGAGTGAAACAAATCGGGAACAGAACAATGGACTTTCAGATGCAATTTGGAAAGAAATTAAAAAGGAATCAATCAAAATCCGATTAACTTTCAGTTGGAACTAGTAAAAGGAAATTGTAATTGGATGTGCCAAAGTACTAGTATTTGTACTAGTATTAATAGTATACTAGTAATAGTATTTGTACGTAGATCCGAATGATTGACGCATATTTGTGGGAACTTTCCGTAGTTGCAATATGCCCGTGCCCGATGGATGGTTAGCTAGGGGAATGCCCTTTAGTTTTCCCATAATGTGAGACTTCTCGCAATTTGATTATCATCTTTCAGCTATCCGAATGGCTTCATTACGAGAGTCATCCGTGGAGGGAATCTCCAATCTTGACTGAGTGCCAGCCAACAGATTCGTGTTTGTCTTAGTTTTTGTTTTGCCATTTTACTCGTAATAATTTTACAATTTTAATGATGTGCAAATAAAGGGAGAGACGAGAGCGAGAGAGCTAATGGGGATGAGAACGAACAATTGCGGCATTTAAGGAAAATCAATGTAATTAAAAGGGGACTTTGCGGAGGAATGGGAATTGAAATGGAAATGGAAATGGAAGGAACAAATGGAAGACTCTGACTATAAGTAAAATCAATCAGCGTTTCAAAATGTCAGAGATACAACGATGAATGCTGACCAAACAAGAGAGAGAGCGAGAGAGCGAGAGAGCGAGAGAGCTGTTCTTCCACTGCCACTGCCTGCCATTTACTTCGCCTCTCCTGCCCACTACCGCACTCCCGCACTTCCACTCATTGCGTGGCTCGCGAATCTCGGCGGAATATGAAAATACATCAAAGTAGCCAAGTGCCACCCCATACCACCCCACCCCACCCCTGTGCCACTCCTTCCCTCTCTACCTTCCCCCTACTTTCCATCGTCCTTCTGCCCGTATCCCTCTCGTTGACCAAGCAGAAAGCGAAAAATAAACGTAAGTAAAAATGCTTTTTGAGCGTTAAAATTTTAATAAGCCACTCATTTTAATTTTGATTGTTGCGCAGAGCGGTGCGGGCCAAAAGGGGCCAAAAAAAAGGGGAAGACCACTCGAAAAACGATTTCAATTTGTTAAAAAAAAAAATATCCCCCCAACAACAGAGAACTTTGCAACCCTGGCAGGCAGAGGAGGAACAAGTAGGCGCAACACTTTTTTTCGTTCGGTTGATTGGGAGGAGCCAGAGGTGCGGGTGGAGTCTCAATCGGATTGCAATTACGAGTCGGCGAGTCGAGTATAAATTGCAAATTAAATAAATATCACAAAATAAATATTTAATATTAATAACAGTAACTCAACCCCACCGAAAAGAGATCAACAAAAAAGTGTTCAAACCCAAAATGAAAGCAACAAAATGGAAATGCAAGCAATCGAATTGGGCAAAAAGAGACCACGACTACTGCAGGCTGGAGACTGCAAGATACCCTCGAAACACTCGCACAAACAATTCTTGAAAGAATCCAAAATTGGTGATTATTTTTGGTTGATCAACACAGGGATCGATGATCATCTCGGGGAGTCTTTTCGTTACTCAGGTATGAACATGTTTATGCATGCACATGTGTACCCAATACCAGCAGGGTGTCCAAATTAAAATAATATTCGTAATAAAAATGAATTGAAATGCCAGCGACGTCAGAACCAGCATGCAGCATGTGGGGCATGCAGCATGAAGACTGCAACAAGACCAGCAAGAGAAACACCAAATAAATTAATTAATAAAAAGGCTATAGCTATTGGCCACTTGATTGGGTTGCCATTGGGGAGCAATGGGATGTGGGATGGTCGGTGGTCGGAGGTTCATGTTCCGGATTCGGGGTTTCGGGGTTTCGGTTTCGGGCGGAGAGCAGAGAGCAGCAGACCTCGGAATTTTTTTTATTATTTAATTTTGATTTTAAAATATTTTTTAAATATTTTATGCACTTTGGAGATGGACGAGCAGCAAAAAAAAAAAAAAAACCATGCAGGACTCGAAATGATGGGGACAGGACATAGCAGGACTGACCGCGGTGCGTCCAGTGCGTCTGTTGGGGTCTGTTTCGGGGCTACCAACGGGCGGAAAACAGCAGCAGACAACAGCGGCTCGAACCAATAACAGTCGAGGCACAATTTGCCAGCTGCCTTTAGTCAGCCACTCAGTGGACTATGCCTAGTCTCTCGGAACTCGCAGATCGAGTGTTAAATGGGAGAGAATGTCATATGAGACATGAAGAGAGTCTCGCCCGTTTGGTCGTCGTGTTGGGTGGTTGTGCCATCAGTTCTTCCATACACTCCCAATAAAAAGAGTCACGTCAATAGTAATTAATGCATATTAATGGAAATTCGTGTTAATTAAATGTGACCTACAACAGTTACAACACCACACCACAGCACAGCAACAGCAACACACTCTTTCGGACCACATTGTAAACAGCACATTTTCCCTCCCTGTGCACCCTACTTATTTGAGGGGGGGAATACCATGGGGGGAACATGCCATTTAAAATCAATTCAATCAAATAAAAACCAAAAAAAAAAAAAAAACCAACTAAATTTATGATATAAATTTCCGCTTTTCCGTTTTCCGCTTTTTGTTGACCAGCATCGTTATCGTCATCGGCTTGAATCTCTTTGCATTTCGATCAATTTTATTAATAATTCAATCAGTCAAAAAATGATTTGAAACGCCCCAAAGGAAAACAAAAAAGTTTTCCTCAACTGGCGATGCTGACAGAAGCAGCGACAGAGTGCGGCAGAGTGGGGCAGAGTGGCAGTGGCAGTGGCAGGGAATGCGCTTGGGTCTTGGTTTTCCTCGTAGCGACTCTTCTACTTTTTTTTTTGGCTTCATTTCTGCTTTGATTTGTACGGAGTAAGGTACGGGTACGGGTGGAAAAGATGAAACGCAGCCGGGGGAAAAGTCGTCGCAAGTCGAACGTGGAACATGGTAGCGTGGGAACGTGGTGGAACACTGCGCTATTTGCACAGCAAATGCAAAGAAAAATCACAAGAAGAAGTCACATGGTTGATGTTTCGACTCATGGATGCCCATTACTCGGATTTATACATGTACAAATGAATTTATAATAATAAATAACAATAATCAAATATTAATTAACAGATCCGCATTCAGCCATGTAGCAGACATCTCCATCGGATACAAACCCCCTTATCCCTACCCTTGCTATTACAATCTGCAATATCCAAATACGAGTGCGGAACAACCCAATGAGTGCTGGGTGCACTCGTAAAACGGAAAAAGGAGAGAGGAGAGAGGCAAAAAATCAAAAACCAAAAGTAAATCAAAACGACAAACAAAACAAAACGAGACGCGATGCGATGCGACGCAAGTCCCCCTCTCTCTCACTCTCTCTCTCACAGAACTCTCTGCCCACCCATTCTGGCACTGCCTTCTTCTTCTGGACTCTCGCTCTCCCCCACCTCCACCCAAAATGAAATAATTCCATTAGTACAATTTCTTTTGCAAGTACAAAGAGTAAATATTGAGGCGGTCTATGCGTGGGATGTGGATGTGGGATGGAAATGGAGAAGGTGGTCCCCTCTCGGCGCGGTAGCCAGGGAGTGGGAATGGCAATGGGGGAAAGGGAATATATGTAAGTATGTACATATGTACATACATATGTGTGCATGAATGTATGCCAGTGAGTGTGCGGTAGGCTTCTACTGTTCCCTTCTGACCCAATAAATAATACTCCTTCAATTATAGTTGACCGAAAGACAAGCCCACAGCAACCACCCACATCCACATGCTTCTTCTTATTTGCATTTGTTGGGAAATAATCCCAGTACGTGATTGTAATACTCGTAATTGTGCAATTAAATTTCGGACCATTTAGTAAATAGTTTTGGCACCCGACAAATATCAACAGACGGAAATCAACCTGGACACACTCTCCACTCTGCTGGGGCATCTTCCACCCCTTCGCATACCCACAGGACTCTCTATGGGGCAGCAGCAGCACTCTGCTGCAGCAGCACAAAATTTCTGCACAAGTTACCAAAAATTTATTTAACTTTCAATTAGACAAAAGCAACAAGAACAACAACAACAGCAGCAACAACAGCAGCAGCAGGAAGGAGGTTGAAGGTTCAGGAACATTGTGGGGGTTGGGCAACGGAGTCTATTTCTCTGGTTCCAAACTCAGTTGAACTGGTTCCCAGCTCTACCATTTGGAACATTTTTAGCGGGAGAGCTTGGAATGTGCTAGAAACTTGTGCTTTTATTGGATATGCGTAATCGTAGAATAATATAGGATTCGAAAACAAATGGAGCTAAAACATATATTATATGAGTCAAGCTCTGCCAAAGCTGCAACAGCTGAACACTAGAACAAAAATAGTAAATTGGAATTAGATATTTTAGGAACTTGAACTGGAACTACATAGAACGAGAGCTTCAGCAAACGCAAACGCAAACAATAACACAATGCATGCACTCTGAGGCAGTCTGGTTGCTGTGGCATCGCCACATGCCCCGCGTATCTACCGCACCGCATGGTATGAATTTCCCTCTCAATTCCATTGGCAACAAGAGCCAGCCAACGCACACAACAAACCGCTAAAAGGAAAACGAAAAGCGGAAATTCAATCAAATCTGCCATAAAACAACATTCAATTTAGAGATAACAGGATACAAAACGGAAGAGAGAGCGAGTGATAGCTGATGGCGAGAGGCCAGAGAGAGCAAGCGGAACAGGAACGGCACGGAACGATTGGCGTGCGGCCAATTAAAAAATATACGCGAGACTGTACGTGCACACAAAAGTACGACGCAGCAGGAGCAGCAGCAGGAGCAGGAGCGGGAGCGGGAACAGCAGCAGCAACAGCAGCAGCACTGGACGAAGGACGAAGGACAACCGCTAATTAGCACCATGGGGAATTTGTTGTTGGCAGAGAAGAACTTGCGTAAGCGAAAGCAGTGCCCGCTGGCAGCAGCATTGCCAGGCGGCAGCGGCGGCGGAGGCGACGGCAGCAACCAACAGAAGATGATGCCAACTTGTGCAAACATCAAAGAGCAGGCGAATTCAGAAAGAGAAGGCAGCAAGCAAGCAGCATGTGATTGAGGGGGGCGGACAGGAGGGAAGAATGGATGGAAATGGCTGGGAATTATGGTACGAGTATGCATAAATGCCATCCATGACAAGGGACGGACACACACATGCGATGCAAGCTCAACAAAGAGACAGAGACACAACCGCACAGACAGAGAACGAGAGAGAGATAGAATGGGAAAGAGAGAAAGAAGCTGGTGAGCGCCATATAATTGTAAATACAGTTAATATGAACGGCAGCGTCGTCGCCCAGCGACAGCGGAAAACGCTTTGCTTTGGCACTTTTAATTTACGAAATGGTGTTGATTTAACGGCAAAGGCAGCAAAGGCAGCAGAAGCAGAAGCAGCAGCAGGACTCCAGGGGGTAAGCCGGGAAGCGGACAGCGCGCGATGCCACAGCCATCGTGCCACAGCCATCGTCAGCGTGGGAGCGCAACACAAAAGAAAATTGAAAGAACAAAAAAACTCAGACCAAAAAAAAATTATATTTCGGGCAATCGCGGCCGTCATTTCACTGGCTTTTTGGGTTTCATCTTTTACTGGATTGTGGAAGGCACCCACCATAATACTCATGGGACGCGTGCAGGGTATGCCGTGTGTTCAGGTAGGCATATGCGAGACAGCCAGATCGAAGGAACGAGTCGCTCGCTTGATACTACGAGAGCTACTAATAGACAACGCAATCACATACGAGCATCTAACTACAATTTTTGCGATTAGATACCGTATTATCGTTTTTATAGAGATCTACCTAGAGATCTTTGAGATTAAAATATGCATAATTATCTTGCTATACATCAAAAATCATTTCGATCGTTTGAGTATTATAAGCAGATATGGGATCTGCAGCATATAATGAGTATTCCATCGGTTCACATTTGAGTAGGAAATACTATGTGTGTCGTTCATATCCAAAGTCTTGTTTTTTTTGGAAACGATTTTCTCTGATTAATAAAAGTTACACACACCCACACACACACAAAGTCAGAGAGAACCGTACAGACAGACAGGAGATGGAATACAAACTGTACGCCAGCGATAATCAAAAGGGTGTGCAATTTTAATTGAGCAATTTAATTACATATGTAAGCAAAAGCCAAGCCGCAGCAAAGCAGAGAAAGGAGCAGAACAGCAGCAGAAAGAGACAGAGGCAGAGAGAGTGAAATGGCAGAAAGAGAGCCAGCCAAGTCTCGGAGCGAAGTTTGAGTGAGAGTGGGGAACACACATAATTAGCAAGCAAGCAAATGCCTCTACTTGCTCTCATTCTTTCTCTCTCTCTCTCTTTGTCTATGTGTGGGCGTGCGTGCGTGCGTGTGGGTGTTGACTCTTTGGCTTCCGATTTACTGCCTTTTTAGGCTCATTTTTAAGTGTTGTTTCTCCTCCGTCTGCCCTTTCCACGCTCGTGGTCGCAGTCATTTTCGACAGTTTAAGTTTGTAATTAGTTGGTCGGCGCGCTTGCTCTTAGTAGGTCTCTCTCTCAGTTTTTGATACCCTTGCAGGGAGGATGGGATCCGTGGAATCATCAAGTGGCCAATTTACAATTTTAAGTAAAACATAAAAATCGAAAAGCTAAATATTAGCAAAGGGATGGATAGGTATAGGTATTCGTATTTGTATTCTCACTCACTCCACTTAAGCGCACACACATGTACATAAGTGTTGGCCAGACTAAACTCAAATCCAATTGCTAGATCTTTTGCCTTAGAGTCCCATCAAAAGCTTTGCAAAAATTACACACCCGATTAATAAGCGATTCCCTTTCAATTGTGACAATTGTAAGCCACAGAGAGTCCGTATCCCGCGTCCGTGTCCACTCCCGAGAAATGGAGAGTTAATATTCTCTCTGTGGGCATCACACCACATCCCCCCACATACCCATAGCCTCGCCCACTCCTCGTTTCGATGCTGGCAATTAGAAAAACGCGCTTTCCGAGGGGCTCTTCTATGGCACTAAAGTTGACACATTGATCGGTGGGAGAGAGATACCTCCTGAGGGGAATGGCAATGGCAATGGGAATGGGGCACCCCTTTTTTTTGGGATGGACTGATGGATTGGATTGGAAATTGTTGCTGGTTTGCGCGTGGCTCTGCTCTCGCGCTAGGAGGGAAGAAGCAGAACCGCTGTCCAGGGTGCAGGTCCACTGTCCGTGTTCGGACTGGTCGAAAAGCTTACAAATCGTGAAATGCGAGTGAGTAATTATGATTTACTAATTAGCAAACAGACGCCCGGACGGGCAACCACGCACGCACACACACTGCACTCGGACTCGGACACGGGAGGGGGCTGTGGATAAAGGGATACGGGTAGCTACGAGTATACGATTGCATAGGCAGAGGCGGACTGCCGACTGCGGACTGCGAATTGGCGGACTAATGCAATGGACAAACAACGAATGCACGCACTACACGGAGAGCCGTAGGAGAGCCTGAGACCCATGGACAGCGGACATCGGACATCGGACACTGGACACCGGACAAAAGTCTATTAATTAGCTGCACCAACAAGCCGAGGGAGTGAGGGAGGGGGGTTTGCAATGCACTCCCCTTACCCATTCCAACCATCCCTTATGATCCCCACGGCGTGGGTTCGTGTAACGGGGATTTGCTCATCAAATTCGCTAATTGTTTTTGTTTCTGTTTCTGCTTTTGCTTTTGTACCTGCCCTCTCCCTACTCCCTCACTACTTCCCACACACACACTCATACACCCACTCCAAACAATTTTTGGCTTCTGCTGTCAGGGGGAAGGGAGATATGCTGGGGGTAAAAGTGGTAAGCGCGAGTACAGTCCAAACAATTAGCGTAATTTCAATTTTGTTCAAAATTTCATAAACAGCGCACGCGGGGACCCTTCACCCTTCCCCCCGCCAACAAAACACAAGCACCACAGTGACACCAGTCGCACCCATCCCTTGCCCCCCACTTCCCTCTTGCCACAAAGATAGCAGAGGCAGAACCTTTGCTGCATTGCGGACAGTCCAGCCGCTTGCAGCGCCGTCGTTGCATACTTTGGTGCGCTTTTTGACCGCCTCCGAAAAAGGAAAACCATCAAATTTTGCTCTCTCTCTCTCTCCGCCTCTGCTGTCCTGCTTCTTATTTCGTTTACTTTCCATCAGCATAATGCAGCAAAAAGGCGTGAGGAGGGTGGATGTGTGTTAGGGTGTGTGTAGGAGGATGCGACAGCGCGACAGGGCGACAGGTAATGGGGAGCTGGAGAGTGCCCCACAGCACCCCACAGCACAGTCTGTGGGATGTGCAGGGGAACAGACAGGAAGGATCAGGAAGAAAAGCAGGAGCAAGTGAGAGGCTTACGTTGCTATTACGTTATTCTGCCATCACTTAAACCCCAATAAACAAGTTTATAAACAACCAAAAAGCAGCACCACAACAAACACATACACGCATAGAGTGCCAACCCGTTTAATTGCCTCAAGTGTGGAATGAAGTGGAGCAAGAGAGAGGGCACGGCCAAGGTACGTCTCCCCTTCGCCTTCTACCACACTCTAACTCTTCAGCTTCCAATGAAGCTTTCAAATTTAGTTTTTGGCGCTCACTTTTCTCTCCCCTCCTCGCCGTTTTCGGTCCCTTTTTTTGGGTGCGCTTCTCGTTTACCGTTACACGTTTTTCTGTGATTTTGTTTGTTTTGTCTTTGGTTTTTGTTTTTTGCAGCACAAACACCAAAAAGAATTTTTAACTAACGGAAAAAGGTGTCCCTGTTTCCCCCCCCCACGCGCTCCCACTCTTTCACACACACTTGCCGAGTGCTGAAGGGGTAAGTCGGATTAGTGCGGCGTACCCCTTCCTTCTCGAAAAGTTGGTGTGGCACTTGTCCTTTGCATACAACAATCACAAATGTATATCTCTGATATCTCTCATCAACTGCCACTGCACATACAGAAGACTATCCGCGTACACTGCACTCAGATTCATTCGTTGTCGGTGCTGGTCGATGCAGTGCCCTCGCTAATTAAGTGTTGTGTTACGTGCTAATAATTCCACACTACATGAGAAATATAATATATTTTATTTCACAGAAATAAAAGCCAAACGAAAACCCTGCTTGCACGCGATTATTTTCTTGCAGTGTATGTTGCAGCGGGGTTCATTCCGCGTTATCCTTTTGTGTCTTGTGTTCTCTGTTGCTCTGTAAATGTATCTGTATCTGCATCTGCATCTGCGGCTGTTGCTGTTGCTTTTGCTGTTCTTTGTTTTCTTTTTTCTTCCTGTTTTCCGGTTGTTTTCGGTGTGCGTTTGGTTTATTAATGTTGACCGTCAATTATGTTTTAATTGTCATAAAAGGTTTGTCCCTTTTGACTCTCTCTCTCCCTCTGCCCACACATGCAGAGGAGAGAAGGGGAGACATATGCACACAATAAATCCAGTTGGGATAAGCTTCAGCTCGACACAAGTGCTGGAGCGAGCGAGGGCATAAAAGAACAGAGATGAGCAAAGGAGCACAACAGAACAGAAGTTGCTTGTCATCATGGCCAAAAGCACATAGCCCCCGACCCTCCCACAGAACAACAGCAACAGCAACAGCAACCGTTGGGTAAATCCTGGCCATGTGTCGTCTGTGCCTGTCCGTGTGCATGGGAAAGCCGCCTTCCACTTCCACTTGCCGGCTTCCCATCACTTGACAGTAGTGTGTGTGCAGCCGTTTCCTGGTTTCCTGCTCTGGTTTCCGCTTCGATTTGGTTTGGTTTTACAGTTGTCAGGCAATTTGCACATCAACTTATACTGCAAAGATCAGCACAAAGTGTACCAACACACACACACAACACACACAGAGAGAAAAAAGAGAGGCAGGAAGGAAGGAAAAGGGGAAAGTCAACTGCTCTCCGCAGTAGACTCTTTTTTTTTTGTTCAACCTTTCATTAATCAAATTGAATTCCATGTCGCACTGTCCTGCCCAGCAGCAGTGATGAGAGAACAGGCCCGCGAGGTAGAAGTGTTATGCACCGTGCTATCGATAGGAACTAATACGGAACTAATATTCGTTTCAAAATTGTTATTGGCTATCAATAAGAATCTTGATCTTAATGGGCTAACAAAAATGCAGGACTTTGCATGCCAGGGCCAGTAAAATTAAATTTAACTATCGACACGTAAACATCTATCGATTATGCACTGGCATCCATTGCAGGATAAACTGTGATCGATACACCTTGTATCGATTATGGGATTTCCCGAAAGAATGGCTAATGATGGGCGGTCGCTCATAATGGGAGAGGCAACAACTCGTTGCAACAATTATAAAAAAAAAAGCAAAAAACCCAGAAAAATTCAATAAAGAATACACACACAGAGAGAAAGAAAGACAGACAGAGCTCGGGCGAACAGGATGCTGGACAGGGATTAATGCAACGTTTAAAGCGTAGCCAGATTGACGACGTCAATCTCTCTCTCTTTTTCACTCTCTCATCCATCCTCTCTCTCTCTGTATCTGTGTATGTCCTGGTTTTTTTTTACCATTTGCTGTTGTGCTGCCAATTTATGAAATTTATTTTTTGCCTACGTTGTGATTATTTATTCAAAAAGTTGGCCTCGACCCAGCGTCTGGTCCAGGATCCCGCATCCCGCATCCCGGACTCCGGTTGTAATTGCAATTGTTGTCAGTGTGGCATGTGGCAGTGTGGCATGTGTTGCACAGGCAGATGGCAGGTGGCAGGTGGCAGGTGGGGCATGCATGCTTAATAAATTAATAACACAATTTATGCATGACGCACATTTATAATTACATTTGGAAATAATTTAATTAAAATTGTTAACGCTTGATTGAAGTTAAATCGAATTGGACAAGACAGACGACATACGACAGATAGAGAGAGAGAGAGAGCAGGAGATGGCGACAGGTACTCGATACACTCGGTCCTTGGGCCTCCACAAAAGCCAACTTAATTAAATTAGCCTATCAATAAGGGACATAATACTCGTCAAAAGCCAACAAACTGACCAATTTCCATGCCACAACAGCCATCCATCCATCCATATCGGGCCACCAGAATCTATGGGACAAATGTCACTTCTTGCCTTCCCCCTTCACATCCCTAAGCCCACCTTGATTTGGGGCTGGGGCTGTACAAATAAACCGATTCGCTGTAGCGGTAATTAAAAGCCAACCAAATGACCAAATAAGCCACAACACACACAAACAAGGAGGAAAAAATGAATCGAATTTGTATGCTGATTGAAATCTTAGAGAAATAGTAATACAGTACACTAGATGCAGTGCGGTGATTCGAAGCAGCTGATACCCTGTAAAGCAAAGAAGCTCCGATTTAGAGGGTTAGAGATCCACTTAAGGGATCCACCAGCTGGAATCAAAATTAAAGAAGACCCCGTCAATCATAGGGTTAGGCATAGCCCATCATGCCCTTGCATTCTCTAGGGTATGTGCACGCTAATAGCTGATTGAGAATACGAATGGGAGAGGCCGCATACAGAGACATACACACGGACATACGGGACAAGTAGATAGAGCAGCCCCCAAAGGACACACACAAAAAACACACACACACAGGCACAAACACGAGTAAGCGGTAAATCAACAAGAGAACACACACACACACACACACATGCACAATCACATGCACATGCAGCGTATGCAAATATGTATGTATTGGTTATGCCCACAAATCAATTAAGTCGATTGAGAGGCAACAAATTTTCGGCACACACACAGCAGCATGAAAAATGGCAGAGCGAAAGAAAGTGAAGGACGAAGGTAAAGGTAAAGGTAAAGGTAAAGAGTTGTTAAGCGCTCAAATGACACATGCAAGACGAGCACAAGAGAGAGAGAGGAGTGCAGTGGGCTGGTGCAAAAGTATCAAAAGAACCGCGCGCAAAATGTAGGCAACGTATTTCCGAGTGGCTTCTGACATTCCCGTTCCCGCAGAAAAGTAGTCTATGGCTTTTTGGGCCATCCACTTCCTCCTGCACAGCACTAAATGTTGGCTACACTTTTTGACTTTTAGCGGTTCTGCTGCTAAGAGCTGTGGGGTTGGGTTGGGTGGGGTGTGGGGTGCGATGTGCGATGTGCAAGGTGCTGGTGGCGGTAGTAATCTTAAATATTTGTTAATTTGCTAAAAATTTCACACACACACACAGACAAAATCCCACACACACACACACCCAAACACAAACCAATTAAACAGACCAACAACAACAAACAGGGAAAACGCTGCCTACTGGCTGCTGGCTGCTGGCTGCTGCTGCGCTGCCAACCGCACAAAACGAAGCCGAAGCCGAAGTCCAAGCACCCGAAAGCTCTGCGTAGCATCCCGAATGCATGCCCTGATGCCCATTGCCTGCTGCCTGCTGCCTGCTGCCTGGCTATAAATAACCGAGATGTGCCGCGAGGCGACATCAGTCCTGACCGGGTTGCACACTTGACGGGTCGTCGCCGGGGTCGTCGTCGTCGTCGTTTGTCGCTCCTTTCACACTTTTGCTGACTGCTGACTGCAGCTGCTTGTTGCTTGTTGCTTCTTCCTTAAGCATCGTCCTCTTGCGTTCCTCAGTGGTTATCCTTCGTCTTGGAGGATAGATATTCTGGGGCATTTGGGATCTATTTTTGTTGAGTGCAATTCCAATACACACACATATTTGTTGTTGGTTTTTTTTTTGTTTGCTTGCTATTGTTGTTGTTGCAAAATGTTTACGAATTGGTTAACGGGAAGCAGTGGCACAGCGCCTCGGGGCATCGGCATCACTGCGCCACCGTTGGCCGTTGCCGCCGCGCCACTGTCCAGTGGAATCGGCAGCGGAGGTGGAATCATGAGCACTCCGCCGGATGTCATCCTGGAAGTGGGTCCCGCACCGAGCGCTGTGCGCTTTGTGGCCCACGCTCTGGTGCTGGGCATGCACAGCGGATACCTTCGCTCGGCCATTCGGATGGATGAGAGTCGCCGCCGCCGCCTCAGGAGTCGCCGCCAACAACAGCAGCGGCACCAGAACACATGGAGCCACGGGAGAGCTGCTGCTTTATTTGGGGAACGTGACTGCGGATCAGTTTGCCCCGCTCCTCACGTACATGTACACGGGATATCTGGACTTGAACGTGGACAACATCTTTGCCGTGCTGCTGGCCACCCACGTGCTGCACATGCCCCGTGCTCTGGAGATCTGTCGGTGGGTTGCCACGTCCCTTGCTCCCCCTTGTTTAGGCTCAATTTGTGTCTCTGTGTTTTTGTAGATCCTTTCTGGCCCGGGCCCAAACCGAAGGCTATCTGAATGGCAATGGCAATCCACCCCCACAGCTGTGTCCGACGGCCCCAGCCAGCGCCAAGATCATCCGGCCCATTCCGAGCAAGGCCACGCTCCCGAATTTCGGCTTTCTGCCTGTACCCCTGCCACTGGCTCCTCCTCCGCCCCCAGCAACAGCAGCGACGGTGCCTCCGCCTGCTGTTCTGCCCTCCTACGCGAGTGCCGCTGCGTTGCTGCAAATGGAGCCAGAGTATCCCGGACTAGATGTCGCTGTGGATGAGGAGGAGGACGTGGAGGTATTCATCGACAGCAACACAGTCACCGACAACGAAAACGAAAACGAAGACATGGAGGCCGAAGACTGCAATGTTTCTGTCGTCAGTTCATTGGCTAGCAGCAGTGCGGGCAGCCTCAACATCGAGCTCCTGGAAACAAAGCCAACCACACCCACACCCGCACCCACACCCACGCCCAACCCAACTCCCACTCCCAGGCCGCAAGCCCCAGCCAGGACCAAGAAAGAGCCCCCAGCAGCAGCAGCTGCCATGCCAAGGGGATGCCGCTCTTCGGCGGGGGGCACACGCTCTGGAAAGGCAGGGAGGAGAACAAATGCCAGCGGACTCCAGGTGGCCAAGGCCCCGGTGCCGGCCGCCCAACTGGAGACGGCCACGGCGGCGATGCCCTCTAAGTTCATAATCGACGTTGCCAGCTGCGACGGACCCGTGCGCTTCCGTCGCATCCTGAACACCGCGTACGGCCACAAGCCGGAGGGCTTGGACTCCGGCACGGAGCAGTGCGAACAGCAGCGGACACAGCAGAGCGTCAGCTATTCGTTTCACCAGCAGATGGCTAGAGCCATTAGCAGCCAGCAGCGGCAGCAGTTCCACCAGCAGCAGCAGCAGCAGCAACATCCTCAGGAGGAGAGCGAGAACAGTGGCGATGCCACAGGAGCAGCACCAGCCAACAATCGAAAGCAGGCGAGTGCAGGAGCCTCCTCCTCTGCAGCGACTGCCAGCAGCAGCAGCATCGGCATCGGAGGACCGCCAGCCTCCAGCCAGGAGCTGTATGTGTGCGTGTACTGCAAGCACACGTTCAAGTCGCAATACTGCTACCAGAAGCATGCTAAGCGGCATCTCAATCCTCTGAGCCTGGCCAGTGCCGAGAAGAAGCTGGTGGCCAGCGCCGCCGATCATGGTCTAGTGGCCATGGAGTCCAGCAACACTGGGCAGGACAACAGTCAGCCGCAGGAAGCCACAGCCAAGCAGCAGCAGCAGCAGCAGCAGCAACGGCAACAGCAGCAGCCGCAGGAGGATCTGCATCAACAGCTGCCACATCCACGGCCACAACAAGCGCTTTGATGCGTCGCGAGGTACGTCCCTTGGACATGAATGTGCAGTACTATCCCTGCAAGACATGTGGTAGCAAGTTCCCCAGCTACTACTTTGTCCACAAGCATCGCAAGATGTGCCATGCCGATGAGATTGAAGCGGCGGCGGCAGCGGCAGCCACCAGCAACACGAGCACCTCTTCGAGTGGAGCCACCCCTGGAGCAGGAGGAGGCACTGGCGATTCCACTAAAAGAGAGACGACGGTTGAACCATCAGAGGATCAACAGCAGCAGCCACAGCCGTAAGGCATGCAACGAATCTTTTTGTGGCACAATCCAAAAAAAAAAATCAAAAGCAACGAAATCTACGAATTTACGAGTACACCAACATTAACACACAAAACTGTACACACACACACAGTCGCTGAATGTTTTTTTTTTTGTGTCGCTCTAGAATTTCAATTCAATAAATGCAAAAAATATGTAATATTAATATTCATCCCAAACAGAGGAAATGAAGAGAACCAAATTGCAGATGTGCGGTAATAATCGTTAATCAGTAATCACATGGAACAATCGAAATACCTAAGAGTCAGAAGAGTCAGAGGAGTACAGAAAAGCTGTCCAAAATCCAAAATTGGATACCATCAGTGAGAGTAAATCAGTATAACTGAGTGTTACATATACAAAATTAATCTAAATCGAACGTCATCGAGTGTTATATTTATCGACATCGATTATAAATTGCAATCGCTATAGAGATATCGCTATAAAGGAAGGTCGCACGATTTTATATAAATAATTCATAATGAGTTTTCACATTATGATACAAAATCTACTTTTGTGGATGCAGTCAGATAAGCATAGAGCAGGACTTCGATAAATATGTATGTACATATGTCTATTGTAAATTGTTATCGAGCCATAAAAGTTAGACTGTCGAATCGAAAAAAGGAATGGAGCATCAAATAACGAAAAATTCTATAAATTTGGTTAATGAGCAATGAGCAGAAGAAAGATTGTTAATTCAAAACGATTTATGTAGATTTAATCTTTAATCGGTATATTTGATCGACTTGGAGGCAACGTGAAGCAACTGTTTGTTGATGATTCGAGCTATCGTCTAAATATGTACAGATTATCGCATTCAATAGCCATATATTCCAGAGTTTTGGGCAGCACAGCCACCCCACACCACTCTGATCCACTTAGCCGCTCCACCCTCTCCTCAGACAGAGAGTCCGTCCTCTCTCTCTCTCTCTCTCTTTCTGTCTCTCTCCCCACGAATGGATGGGGGATTGGGTAGGTGGCAGGCAGATGGGCTGAGCAAACAATCCTTGCCGCAATTTAATAATTAAATTAAATCACTTGCATAATAAAAAAGACGTTTATGGGGGAAAAAAATGTAATTTAATTGAGTTTAATTAACTCGCTAGGGAGATGACGACAGCCAACAAGGCCACAAAGATGATGATGAAGATGGTGGCACAGTGGGTGGTGCAAACAAAACCGCAAGCGACCGAGAGACAACCATCTCCATCTGCACCTCCTCCTTATTTTTTATCCCTCCTGCCTCCTGCCACTCCTGCTCCTCACTGTCTCACTGTTAACTCTTTGGACCAGGACCTGGAGCTGGAACTTGAGGCAATTCCGAGCCAAGGTTCTCTTCTCTTTTTTTATTTATTTTTTTTTTTTTTGCTTTTTTGATAAAATATTTATCGACAATGCAAACAGAAATGGAGACAGGACTGAGACTGACACGAGACACGAGAAATTTGATTGGGTCGCAGCAGAGAGAGCTAAAGGGCTGGGCGGAGAGTGTGGCTTTTGATTAAACAGGACAAAAGGATACGACGCAATGCAGTTGTCAATGACAGAAAATGCATTTTTGATGCAACGAACGAAGGACCAAAGGACCCAAATGGTAACTCAGCCATAACGGATACTCGCTTCGAAAATCGCGGGCAAGGCAAGAAAGCTCCACTCGAATGGGAGCAAGCCAAAGCTTTAAGCGCTCCTCTAAAAAGCTTCAATTTTGGGGGTTGATACCAAAGATTAAGTACAGACTATTTAAGGAGTTACATGGATAGAAATTAAAGCAATTAAAATCGTTGCATGCTTTAACTCCAAAGCAATTTCCAATTAAAAAATACGAATCAAAGCTCTTCATATAAAAGTTCGCAGCTTTCGAACTTCAAACTTTCGAAACTCTCAACAGAATTAAACTGTTATAAACATCCTTAAAGCTTGAAATGTTCGCCGTTTGGCGCCGTTTTGAAAGCTCAAAAGCTGTACACTGGCAGAAATCCTCATGTGTCTACTAGAGCGCATTCCCAAGGAATCAAAAACAGACAGAATTCCAGCGGAATGGAACCAACGGAATAGCTTCGAAGCTCTACTTCAGAGCCATAGATAGATGCGTAAGTTCGTATATATAAGATCTGAATCGCTTTGGCGCTTACCTTTGCCATCCAGTGAGATGCCATCCAGTGAGAGGCCATCCAAGTTGTTGGATGCATTCCCACTGCCACTCCCACTGCCGTCGGCGGCCATCTGCATGGCCATCGATGTGGTTGCGGATGTGGTAGATGTGGTAAGTGCACCGCTTGCCGCTGAAGTGGACATAATGGAGCAGACGTCGGAGATCAGCAGCGCGGCAGTCAAGGTGGCGGCGGCCATTGATGAATTGACCATGGATCCAGATGTTGGTACCGACCCAGCCGCCGAGGATGATGAGGATGGGAGCTTGCTGATGTCCTTGGCATTCGCATTGGCATTGGCCTTAATGTTGTTGCTGTTGCTGTTGCTGTGGGGATGATGAACTTCGTTGGCTGTCATCTCGCTGTAGCGCATTCTCTTGGAATCACTGGAAAAGGCATGAGGATTGGGATTTAGTTTCAGATGGGACACTGTTTCTACTGCTGCTTCACCTGGCATCGGAGAGCAGATCGTTGCCGGCACCCAGGCCCTCCACCTGGGCGGCCTTCAGCTTCTGGCCAAGATAATTGCCCGCCGTGGTGGCCGTCGTCAATGTGGGCACACCAACTCCCGTGTGCTGCTCCGTCGAGGCCGTCGAGCTGGGAGGCAAATCAAAACCACCGCTGGCTGCAGTCGATGCTGGCGTATGCTTGACGCCGATTTTATCGCCGCCCGTTGCATTCGTCGACGCTCCGCCAGGGACACCGGCTCCGGCTACAGATCCAGTGCCAGCTGCCGCATCTTCGCTGCTGCTGTTGCTGCCGCCGGCAGAGGAGGAGGAAGCCTTCACGTTGGCCATCACTACGCTCTGGTAGCCGGGCTTAAAGCCGTTCAATGTCACGCCCACTGGGGGTGTAGCAGCAGCTGATGATGCTGTGGCTCCAGCTGTGGCTGCTGCTGTTCCTGGATTGTTGGTGCGTTCGCCGGTTGCTGATAATGGAGTGGAAGAGGGAAACGAATTATACTCGATAACATTTAACGCCACATCGATTCACAGCGATTGCACAATCACACTCTATATCGGACATATATCGGACGTAATATCTCTTTATCTTTAATAAATTTGGTTTGGTTTGGTTTTTGCGATTAAAACTGAATTGAAATAAGCTGACCTATCGACTCATAGGATTGGATAAAGATAAACCACATTTAAAGTTTATTAAATTAGATCGATTTAAGCCGAGTCAAGCGCAATCGATAAATATCACTGATCGAAACGATTAGAACGTGAAAGTCTTGCAATTGTACAAATTGTACTTCAATCAGAAATGAATTAATAGGAACATCCCTTTTACTATGTGCAAATCTGTATTATCATTATTATATCCATCGTAGTTCGATATATGTGGTACATATGTGTGTGTCTGTGCCATTCGATAATCTGTAATACCCACCATTGTAGACCTCCGCCTTGGCAGCCTTCTGGCTTGCCTTGGCCTGCGGATCAGAGGCGGCTCCTCCAGCAGCGCCCGCTTCCGCCTTCGCCTTGGACGAGGCGGCAGCCACCGCCGCCGCTGCAGCCTCCGCCTTGGCCTTGGCTGTGCTTGTGGATGTTGTCGTCGCAGGAGCTGCTTCCCCAGCTCCAACAGTGGCCCCAGACGTGGCTCCTTTGGCTCCTGGCTTCGCTGACGACGCTGTCGCTGTCGCTAATGATGATGATGATGATGATGATGCGGAGGAGGTGGCTGAAGATGTAGATGTAGATGTAGCAGCTGCAGCTGCTGTTGCTGCTACTGATGCTGGGGCACCTTCCGTGGCTGCTTTGGCTTTGGCCTCACTGCTGCTGTGGCTGGTGGTGCTGCTACTGCTCGTGCTGGTGTTGTTGGTGCTGCTGCTGCCCGATGAGATCTCTGATGCGGTGGCTGTGGCTGCTGCTTTGGCGACATTCTTCTCGCTGCTGGCGCTGGTAGCCTTGGCGGCCAATTCTGCCCTTTCGGCGGCTGCCAGTGCTGCTGCTGCTGCCGCTGATGTTGAGGGCATCGCCGTTATAGCAGCTGCTGCAGCAGCGGCGGCGGCAGCGGCTGCCTTGGCCACCTTCTCGCTGACGACAATGGCCTCGACCGCCTTGGTAACGGCGCTGGCCTTCTCGGCGGCACTTTCGGCCGCCTTGGCGGCATCGGCAGCAGCCTTTTCCGCGACCCGCTCCCGCTCAGCGGCCCGTTCGGCCCGCTCGCGCTCCGCAATGGCCGAGGAGCGGCCACCGGACTTCTGCTGTTGCTCGCGCTGCAGGCGGGTGGTAACGCCCGTCGTCAGCGAGTCGATAATGCACTGGGGCTGGGCGGCTTGAGCTTTGGCCGGGTTGCGGGAGCTGCGCGTGCGCTGGCGGGACTTGCGGAGGAGCTGCTTGTAGTTCTCCTGCTTCTTGCTGAGGTAGTAGTAGCGGACGCAGTCCTGCGGGGACTTGCGGTCGAGGCTGGCGGCGATCACCCCGAAGTTCTTGGGGTGCTGCAGATACTTTTCCTTGAAGGTCTCCTTCTCGCCGGCTGTCCACAGGTTGACGGCATTGTGCTGCTTGTAGACGGTCGACATGTCCTCGATGAGGCCGTTCTCGTTGTGGTACGCGCAGTGGCGCTGACGGGCGTCATGCATGAGGGGCGGAATGACCGCGTAGGAGCGCATCTTCTTGTCCTCGAGCGCCTGCTCCTGCAGCCCGTCCATGATCTCCTCGAGATCCGCCTCCGACTTGATGCGCGACCCGACGCGATTGAAGCGCTCCTTGTCCTCCCGCTGCTTGCGCAGCTCCGTGAACACCTTTTCGAAGAACTCGCGATTCTTGGCCTCGCGCGCCTTCCGCTTGGCACTCGCCTCCGCCCGCTCGCACCGCCGCTGCCAGTCCGCCTGATCCTTGGCGTACTTATCGACCAGCGTTTGCTGGTGCTGGCACCGCTCGGCCTTTATCTTCCGTATGTGCTGCAGGAGAGGCGTCTTCACGTGGCTGTGGTGATGCTTTATCAGCAGCGCCAGCGACTCCACGTCCAGCGGTTGATTGTACAGCGGCATATAGTGCTGTTGCTGTTGCTGTTGCTGCTGCTGCTGCTGCTCCCCGCTCTCCCTCGCATCGAATGCGAATCCAGCGGCACGCTGCAGCATGGAATGTCGATCTTGGGCCGTCGCTCGGTTCGCCGCATAGATCTTCTCGGCCAGCATTTGGCTGCGCATCGACAGATCCACCACCTCCATCCCCAGCACGCCCCCATCGTCCTTGTCCTTGTTGACAGCAGTTGTGGTGTCCGCTGCTGCTGCAGCACTTGTGCTGGCCACAACGGCAGGCGGCGGCGGCAGTTGAACCTTCTTCTGCTTTGAATGGGTCGCCCACTCCATGAGGGTCTTCTCCTTCTTCCGCAACGTCTCCATGCCTGTCTCAGCGGACTTGATCTCATTGTCCACCTTCTGGATCTGCATGAGGAGGTCCTCCTTTGCGGTGGTCCGGCCACGTTCATCGATGGCATTATCGCTGGGCAGCGTGGGGGAGATGGCCTCCACCTGGAATTTGACAATAAGAGAGAGAGGGTATTAGTCCAGTGGATCTTGGGGAGGGGAATCTCTCTCCATCACTCACCTGTGGGTGGTAGGCCTCAGTACTGCTGGCAGCTGCGGCTGCTGCTGCTGCGGCAACTGCCGCTGCGGAGGTGGACGGTCCTGCGGTTCCAGCTGTGGTATGGATACTGCTGCCACTGCTGATGCTGCTGCTGCTGCTCGGCATTGCTGTGGACACCGTCACCGTGCTCATGCCCATGCCCATTCCCGTGGCCATTGTGGTGGTGCTGGACGAGGGCGGTACACGTGACGAATTCGACGCCGCCGAGGACATCTGCGGCGGTATCGTTTCCACCTTGAGCTGCATTCCCATTGGCCCACCGGCCATCACGGAACCTGCTGCTGCATTTGCACTGCCTCCTGCTGCCATTTGGCGGTGAAGCTCGTGGCTGCACTGCCGCTGGCTGCTGTTCATCTGTGCCTGCATCTGCGCTGGCGAGGATCGCTGTTGCTGGTGCTGCTGCTGTTGCTGGTGGTGATGCTGTTGTTGCTGCTGCTGGTGGTGATGTTGCTGCTGAGCCTGATGATGCTGCTGCTGCTGCTGCTGGTGGTGCTGCTGCTGGTGCTGCTGTTGATGCTGCTGCTGCTGCTGGTGGGGTGATGGCAGGTGATTCAGGCCGCTGGGATTGCCATCGCTCAGCCGCTGCTTCTTGTATGGTTGCTGGCTGCCACCTCCGCCTCCTGCCCCAAAGGGTTCCGGCTGCTGCTGCTGCTGCTGTTGACGCTGGTTAACCTGTACCGCTGCCACGGCCGCTGCTGTGGCATTGGTTAGGTATTCGCTGGTATACTGCAGCGCCTGTGAGTGGGGCATGATGATGCGTCCTAGATTTCCCACCATTATGCTGCCTCCGCCGCTCCCAGCTCCACCTGCACCCGCTCCAGGGCCTCCGCTGCCTCCCTGCTGCTGCTGTTGTTGCTGCTGCTGTTGGCTGGAAACGGAGGATCCTGGCTGATTGGGATAGTGGGACATGGCCTCCATGACCAGCACCCCGCCGGACGGCACCTGGACCACTCCGCTACCACCGCCGCCGGGATTGGAGCCGCTGCTCGAGCCCTGTCCTGCACCAGGACCCGGACCCTGGCCCGGCTTACAGCCAGCGCCGGTAGCCACTGCCGCCACCGCCGCCCGGGCTGCCCGCTGGTACTCCGGCATGCCGGCCTGCTGCTGCTGTTGCTGCTGCATTTGGGTGAGGCGTGTGTAGGGATTCTCGCGGTAGGTGGGCGCCGGGGCGATGCTGAACGCCGGCTGCGGGATGAACCGATGCTGGTGCGGGGGCGGCGCCTCACCAAACTTTGTGTAATTGTTGACGGCCGCCGCCGCAGCAGCCGCTGCTGCCGCACTGCTGTTCCCAACGGGTGGACCCGAACGGGGCGGAGACAACGGACTGGCCGCGGTACGCGAGGACTGCTGCTGCTGGTGGTGATGCTGTTGCTGCTGGTGAAGGTGCATCTGCTGCTGCTGCTGCTGCTGCTGCTGGGATGTGGGGGGTGGCTGCTGCTGTTGCTGCTGGGGGGCATGGTGCGACTGCTGCTGCTGCAGGTGTCCCAGACTCTTGGCATACTGCTGCGACTGCTCCAAGGCCCTGTACGACCAGTGGGGGCGGAAGGAGAGGAAAAAAACAGATTATTAAATTTATGCTTTAGAGAGCTAATAGGCGGGGCGAGGATATGGATCTGCTGATAGTTCTACTAAAGTACTCTCTCTCTCTCTCTCTCTAATCGAACAGACATATGTATTAGCAGTACATCTTATGAGCCCGAGCCCCCAGCCCCCAGACCAAGATCAGGACGGATGTCTGCACACAAGAAAGTTAAATGCGAATAAAGTTGATTTGCTGTACGAGTGTGCTGGTGTATATGGCAACCCTGGTCAAGCGTAAGCCCCTGTAAGCCCCACCGTGCGCACATTCCGCACATTCTGATCAGACACAGCAAAACCAAAGGAAAAATAAGCTAAACGAAGGCTTGACCCCATTTTTCGTGGCAGTCTAAGATAATCGGATGATCGTATTATTGAATCAAGCATACATATGTATATATACATGCTTCTTCCCTTCGCCCCACCCCTGGGAAAACCTAACCACCTCCGGCTCTAACGGTTAAATTGAGTGACGCGCCGCATTAGCGCGCGTTAATGGAACGGTACTTATTGAGGACACAAACCCCGGCCGGCATCATACATGCTGCAGGTGTGTGCGAGAGATGCGTCATTGCTGTCCTTGTCGTTTTCGTGCTGCGAGCATGTTTGCTTCGAGCCGCTAGCTAGCCGGTCCAACATGCAGGGGCGCACACATGTTGGCAGTCGAGCATGTTCGCTCGAGTTCGAGTGCTGCGAGCGTGGGCAGCGACGCCAACAGCAGTTCGTTCTCAGGCAATTTTCGTCATTATTTAAATTCTTTCTTGCATTGTTGCTGTTTGTTTTGTTTTAAAGCTAGACCCTGGGTGGGGGAAACCCGTTGCAGCGACGCGTTTGAAGCGAGAGCGTGATTAACGTGTGACGGGTTTGACCCGTACGTCGTCGCCGCAGCGTCTCGACCTCATGCATCGGCCAGCAGCAAAAGCAGCGTGCGACGTCATTTGCACGCATTATACACGCACGCACACAGACAGCCGTCAGCCGTCAGCCGTTCTCGCTCTCACTTATTAATTCATCAAATATTAAAGACACCGGCTGCGCAGTGCGGTGGGTGGGGGTGAGGGTGTGGTGTGGTTTGGAAGGATTACTACGGTCTTCAGCATTGTTGCCAAACTTCTCAGCTTAGAAATGATAACAATCTCGGTCGTTCTCCCTCTTTCCTTTTGTCAGTGTGTTCATTAACCCTTGAATGGCTGTGTGTCCTTGGTGTGGCCGAGAGATGTTGCCAAACTTCAATAAAAACATAATTTGTTACCTGCTTTGTCTCTCTCTCTCTCGACCAGCGTGGGATTTAACCCTAGAATGGCTTTGGTAATAGTTTTCATTAAAAATGCAACTGTTTAATTCCTAAAACCAAGTAGTGGCATAAAAGGAACTGTGCGTTTACTGGGGGGCGCGCAGCGTTGCCAAAGTTTACTTCACTATCTTTAACACTACTATGGCTAAAACGTTGCCAGCATTCAATGGAAAGAAGAATCTGTTATGTTCAATCTGTTATTTTCACATAGAATTCATATATTTTGGGTTTCTTGGAGTCAAACTAATGGGATCTATGGCACCACAAAAATCTCTCATTCGCCATAATTGCATCTACGGATCACGTTTTTTTCCTAAAATTTTGGCATTTACAAATGCCAGAAGGTGATGTCTGAGTGCCTTCTGGGGTTAAGCACGAAATACAGAAAGATACATGTACAGAAAATAGAAATGAGTCAATCATCAATCATGAATGACCAAGCAACTCTAGAGCCAGCCATTCAGCCCAGGGCCAAGCATTAGCCGGCGGAAAAATCAACATTCTGAGTCATGGATAATGAGTTGGCCAAAAAATATTCTTCCATAAATAAGAATTTGCTTTTGTTTCTTTATTGTCGGCTTTGCCGTCCATTCTTTCTGCTTATTCCACTGCTTCCTCCACAGTGCTTTTTGTTTGCTATTCTTCATCTGCTTAAATCGCTCTCTTCTGTCACTTGTTTTCCGCAGATGCCCTTTTCCGTTCAAGCCCCGCGAACTCTTCTTCTTTCTTCTTTTTTCTTGATATTTTTTCGTATTTTTGAATGCTTCTTCTTTTACTCCTTCTCCTGCTTCATCTTCGTGTTCGTGTTCGTGTAGATGTTTTACCTGGAATGATAAATCAAAAGGAAGAAAAAGAGAAATTAGCAAATTTTATTTAAAGAAACCGAAAAAGATAGTTTAATAAACAGACAAAAAAATGCAAATGGATGGGGTAATATATGGAAGCTGAAAGAGGGGAATAAATTTGTTCAAATTGCGACTATTATCCCATCATGGAATATAATCTACACAAAAACTTTTTTGGAGTCGCCAAAAACTTCTTGAAGATTCCTCAAACGTTTTCCAATTTCTTTTCTCATTCATTCATTCTACGCTTTTACTTTTCATCTCTCGTTTTTCTTTCATATTAATTTGTTTTCCTACTTTTCACTCCCTCTTTGCCAACCTCTCTGTCGCACTGTCTCACCCTCTTCCACAAGAACTTTAAGCTCGCAAATAATTAAAACTTGAAGAATGCTTTTTGCTGCAACTGTAACTGTGTGTGTTTGAGCAAGTTGAAAACAGACAGCATAGCAGAAGATGAGAGTGAGAGACACAACGGAGAAGAGTGGAAGAGAGAGACTTAAAGGTTACCCAGAGAGAAGGATGGAGAAGAGCAAAGAAGAAGGAAGAACGAGAGCATTCGAGCAAGCAATGGCCGGGCTCCCTCTATATGTACCGTTATGTGCGCACCAACACACACACACACACACACACATGCTATATATACAGATGTATGTATGCATGCAAGTATTTGACAGCACATGTGTTTGTTCAGCATCATCCTATTCCCTATTCTGTTCCATGTTCCAATCTCTCTGCCACTCCGCCTCACTGCCCACCACCACCCATAGCAGCCACGCCTTGTGTCTGCCACGTCTGTTCGTTCGTGTGGCATACATACATAAAAACATAGACGAAATAAGAGGAAAACCTAAAAGAAAAAAGCACACAAAAGCAGCAGCAGCAGCCGCAGCATCAGTGGCAAAAGAAGAAAGAAGAGAACTCACAACAGAGAAATAAATAATATGAAATGAAATGAAATGAAAGGAACATAACATAAAGCAAAAAGAGAATTAATGGAGAAGCGAAAGAAATAAAAACAAAAGCAATAGCAATAGCAACAGAAACAGAATGAGCATAATAAATAAGAGCAAAAGACTCTATTCCAGAAGAAAAAATAAATAAATAAATAAAACACGAAAAGCAGAATTAGCAGAGGAAGAAAGCACAGCAGCAGAAGAAAAATTAACAGCAGAGGATGAAGCACAGAGCAGAGCTCTGCTCTCCTCCTAAATCCCCCTACACAGAAGTCTCTATCTCTCTATGCCTCCTGCAGGTCAGTTCCTCACCCTCCCACACACCCACACTTTCCACGTTTTTCTCCCCCATTTTCTCTCATTCTATCATCCACCTTCTTCTTCTCTTAAAATGCAGCAATGCAGAAAGAACAAAAAAAAAGGCGCAACTTTTTTGTATTCTTTTTTTTTACTATCGATTTTTGTTGTGTGTTTTTTGGCCTTTCACAGGGCGCTGCCTTAAGGGCCTTGACAAGGAATGGGGGGCAGGTAGAGAAGAAGAGTGAGCAGAGAGAAAAGGAAGGGTGGGCTAACAGCCTTGTTATAACCCAAAAAGCGAGACATGGAGTAGCGGGGGAGACCGAGACCGAGACAGCCGCATTTAGTATGCCGTCGTCGTTGATTATAATTCTCTGTTCCCTATTTCCTTCCTCATCGCTCTTTCATTTCCCCTTCCCCACACACATATTCCTTCCTTTCATTTCATTTCCTTTCCTTTCCAAATTCGTGTTCTCTTTCTCTACGCTCTACGCTCCGATTTGTAAGCCAGCTATTAGGCGCACAAACTTTTTACCAGGACAACGGATGACGGTAGAGAGCGAGAGAGGGAGGGAAGTTTAAAAACAAACTTTTGCCATTTCTCTATGTCTTTCTAGCTCACTCTCTCCCCTTCTCTTGCCGTCTGGATGTGTCTGTGTGCCATTAAATTTGCAATGTCCCCGCGTCGGTGGAAATTTAATTTGTGCTTCCTGTGGGAGCAGGACGCAATAATAGACACCAACAGAGACAGAGTTGGCTGGAAAGAGAGGAAGGATGGGATGATACAAGGAGAGGGAGACGGAGACGGAGGCGGATGGCAAACACTTGTCCCGTGGATCAGCTGTTTTCGCGACGCGTACAACTTTTTTCCAGCCAAAAGGCAAAAGCGAACTCTTGAGAGTTTTCAATTTCAGGCCACTCGAAAATGCTGTACTTCAAAACTTTGCCAGGGGATAGGGGATGGGTTTCATTTCGGATAAATCAAGGTTAGAATTGTAAATTTGTTAAATAATGCACAGAGAGTTCACCCCACCCCCGTACCTTAGAGAACACTTAATGTGTGGAAGATGCCTCTCATTGAATCGTTTTCCATCCCACAGAGCAATATTTAAAGGGGGTTGTGTTGTTCTTTAAAAGAGGTGAAGCACCAGTCATTGAAGTACAGATATATCGACAAAAAAAGAGATCAAACCAGTAGACAAGAGGAGTGTAACGCACAAAGCCATAGCTATTGGAATATTAAAAGCTTAAAGGATTCCCTTTAAAAAGGATCCCAAGAGTAAATTTGTGTATAGATTTCTGCATTTCGGCATTTCCCAATATATATTTCTCGGAAAAACTTCCAGCAAAAACAGAAAATCATTCTACAAATAATTAGCGTTAAAATTAATTATAGGCAAACAAAATTAATAACCAGCTCAAAATCGTGACAAAAACAGAAAACTTGTGACATTATTATTTTGTTTTTTTTTTTAATTTAATTTATTTGTTTATTTGTCTACGTGTCACATGGGGTGGCCTCCTCTCATATCGAATAATTCCTGTATGGATAATACATATATTAATAATTCCCCAACGCAAAATGAAGAGCAAAATTCAAGTGCCGCTATTTATAAGGGACCTTGATTTCCCTTGCAAGGCCACACACAGCCAATGGAGACTGAACACTGAACGGAGGGGGGGAGGAGTGGACATTCATTTTGGAGGCCAAAACAAATCAAATCAAAAATCAGTTGCAATCAATGGATATTGTGGAATGTTCGTTTGTCCATGTCCATGCCCATGCCATGTGTTTGGATTTCCTCGAGCCTCCACTCCTCCACTTCCAATCGAATATTAATGAGGTAAAAATTGCATTCCACACACACATTTGCATTTGCATTTCCCCATTCTCCCATTACCCCCCCCCACCCACCCATCGATTTTTTGAACAGCAATGCAATCAGCCATTCGAGTGTTTGTGTCCAGCCAATTCCCATCGACAGACGATAAAGGGAGGAAGGGAGGGACGGGACGCCTGCCTTAGTAAATTACAACAACAAAGAAAACCGAACAAAAACCAGTCGTTACGCTGTGATACCCTCTACTCCAATGGCATCGGGATCGTTAAAGCTTCCTTGTGGCTGTTACATACACCTACGCGAATCTAATATACCCCACTTTGAGTACTGTCTAAGTACCGCCTCATTGCTGGGAAAAACAGGAGGGGGGGACAACCACAGCCAACAATCTGAATACCTTAATAACAAAACAACAACAGAAAATGATTCATCGACAACCAAACAGCAAGGCAGCAGCAGACCAGACTTCGACTGCGACTGCGACTATGACTATGACTATTATAATGACGATGGGCGTATGCACACGGTACACAGAACACAGTGGAGGGCAAGTAAATAGCACAATGAAACACTTTCAAGAGTTCCCCTAAGCGAAAGGACACATGAATATCCCCTAGGAATTTCCAACAAGGAGACCGTCCTCTGGGGTGGGTTTCTTTTTTCTTGGAATTCTGATCAGCTGGTCTTCTACTATTATTTTGACTGCACTTGTTTTGATGGCAATTTGCATACAAGAATAGCGAGGGCTTTTCCCCCCGTCTCTAATTACTTTTCAAACGCGATTTAAACTCTGCCCCCAGCCAAGGACTGTGAATAATGCAAAGGTTTTCAACACACAAAGAGGCATTCAACGATTCATGATGGAGCAGCAGGAACATCTATCTGTCTCCTACTAATGGGGGATTAATTGTAATTGCTAACCTCCCTCCCCCACGCGAAAGGGGAACCAACTTTTAATCGATAATGTAATCAACTTTTTTTCTAAGGCGTCTCTTCCAAAGCAAACCTAAACAACAGATATTTCTGGAAGAAAAAAATGCTTGCTGTTTTGCTAAATACTCGTATCCCTCCCTCTTCTCACCCTCTCTAACCGACTGCTCTGCTCTTTCACATTCTTGTGTTGTGTACGGGCCTCTCTTTCTCTTCCGTCACTCTTCATCAGCGGATCGCTGGACCTGCTCTTCCACATTCATATTTGTGTGTGGTGTGCGTTGGTCCCCTATCTGCCACCCCCCTCCCTCTCAAGCGAGTGCTTTCGCAGTTCCATGTTAAAATTAGCATCTTATTAGGGACTCTCTACCTCCATTCTTTTGGGGAGCAGATCATAGAGAGAGAAACACGAAAAATGTACTCCCGGACCCGGTCTCTCCCGCTCTGCCACTCTGCCGTTCTCTCTCCTGTAAATGTGTATGTGTATGTGTCCCTTGTAATTAGAGTAAATTTTGTTTGTAATTTTCTATATTATTCTCTCCTCCTACCCCCTCTTTCCACCACCATCATTATCACACATTTTTAAGAGTGCAAATTTGAAATACAAAACCAAAAAAAAATTGAAACGAGAACAAAGCAAATTGCAGGCTACCGTTATAGAACGAACAGCTGTAAAAACAGCAGTGGGGGGAGGGAAATAATGAAAGAGAAGAGCCACCAAACAGAGAGGAGGAAGAGCAGTGGGGGAGCTGTGGGGGTAGCAGTAATTTTAATGTTGTTTGCAATTTTCTGATGATTGCCACGTGAAATGCGACACGGCCAAAAGTGGTTTGTTTTTGCCGCCACTTCACTGCTCCACACTCCACTGTAGACCCCATTAACCATAAATCACCCTGCGCCTGCTTCTGCTGAAAGCTGATCTGCGTGAAACTCGACTGGGAGTTTTTCAAGTTATTTAAACAAATATTTAAGTAAATATTGTAAAACACGGAACTGTATTCCGGAGTTTTGCCGAGGGGATCAGAGTACATTCCACTGCATGTGGAGATTTTATATAAAGAAATGTTGCCCCGTACCTTACGGTAAATACACCTTGCTAGAAAAGCAAAATAGAAAAAGAAAGAATCAAACGACAACGAGAGAGGCAGGGCGAGTGAGAGTTTTAGTGCAGGGTAAGGTTGGAAGGACATAAGGGAGTGTAAAGTGTTCTGCTCGCCAAGAGCGGAAAGGGAAAAGCTGAGGAGAAGCATTTATTTCCAAAGATCGCAATAGATCCTAGAGAGGAGCAGCAATAAGAAAGAGGTGTCTTTCTTAGTGTCTCAGCGAGAGAGCAAGAAAAGAGCGCTTGGTGAGGAATACAAAGAATGTGTGCAGAGAGAGAGAGAGCAGCGATATCTCTCTCTCTCTGACCCACTGGTATAACTTTCTGTACATTGAACTTTTGCTTCATCCACACACGTTTAGTTTACGTCTATGTCTCTGCGTGCGAATGAGAGAGAAGGGAGCGGACTGTAGCGGACGTAAGTGCAGACAGGGGGCGGTATCGGACAGGGGGATCCCTGCTGTTGTTGGATTAGGTGCGATTTATTGCACTCTCTTCATTCCATTCTGAGTTCCCATGAAAATTGTTTCATCATAAACAATTGAAAGAAATAAATAAGTTGAGTGTATGCCTGAATGAGTGGTCACGGCATGGAACGGGGGAGAGCGGTGAGCGGAGAGGAGTGGAGTGGAGAGTGCCTTATCTAATCAAAATTGTAAAATATATAAATGAGAACACCCCCAAACGACATCCATTCTCAATTTCCCTCCCCCACTATTCCCTATATATCGTTCCCCATACGCGCCAAAACGGTGCCATGAATCAATCTCTTGTTTGCCGCTAATCTAATCAAATGTAGAAACAGAAACAACAACAAAATACACATAAAAAGCCACAATTACAAATCGAAAAGAGCTACAACTAAAACAAATACTAATAATAGTACATACATATGTACATCATAATAAAAATAAATAAAATAAAAACGAAAAGGAAAAGGAACGTTGTGAGTCGCTTTCTGTAGAAGCGACTCTACTTTTACACTAGTCTCAGTCAAGATATAAATATGTGAGCTCATGAATTTAAATTTTTCATTTTTTTTTTCATCCTCACCTACAATGTAGATTTTACATCATACTTCTCCGCAAGAGGACTCGCTCTGCACAGTGCAGAGTGTGAGCGAGCGAGAATTTGATTTTGATAATAGTCGCACTCGTATGTTGCGGAAACCTTTGAGCTTTGATATACGAGTACTACTTGAAAAATATCTACAGTTGTATTCAATTTAATAGTAAGTGTTCAAATTGAACAAGTGATACCTTTCCGGATGAACTGGAATCTAATTGGAGTGCCTTTTCATGCGTTAAATACCGTGCTGTCTGAAAATGCAATTAGGGAAGGGTATACCAAAGAGGGAAACAGAAACAGAGCACTTAAACGCTAACACTATCTAGACCGTCTCTGTCCGTCCGTCTCTCTTTCTGTAAATATGCATGTATATGTGCTTTGATAACGAGAATGTGTGAACGGAACGTGACATTGGTCAAACACACAGGCACAGACACAGACACAGAGAAGTGCGCGTTATCAATCAATAGACTTGACATCCACTCAATGCGGAAGAGAAGCGGGACAGTGGACAACGGACATAAGAAGGCGCAAGGGAGCCGCAAATGCAGCCAACGAGAGAGAAAGCGAGAGAGATATGCAGAAACGGGGACTACTTGGCAGAAAATCAAAAGAAAAGGCTTGGAGTTGAAGCCTTTAAATTTTAGGGATAATTTTTTTTGAATTAGTTTTATATTTTTTAGAACCAAAGGTACAGAGGCGCAGTGATAATATATTGACCGATTCTTGGCATAAGTTGGAAGTTCTATGGAACGATTTTTTGCGTAAAGAAGTTCCTTGTTAATTATTTACCATTCCAAAGAAAGATTTCCCATCACAAGAAAAACTGCGTGCCCTTTCGTGCTATCATTTTCGTTTTTAGTGATGTATGTACTGATTCGATGGTTCCTGCGGATAATTGGACGTATCCTGAGAATACGTCAGTCCGTATGACGGTAAACGCTGTGAGAATGTGAACAAGTGTGGCATGCCCCCGCCACATTCCGCCTGGGCTCTAATAGTAAATGATGGCTAAAGCTGGGGGCCCAGGGGCAGGTGGCCGGCGGGAGACAGGCATGACTCAGTACCTACTTTGTGTAGCCCTGTGCGTGTGTGCGTGTATGCAAATGAGAGTCTTGCTTGAGATTTCTATAGGCATTTGTTGGGTGCCTTAAGCACTGTCGAAACGAGCCAGCAGCGGCAGCAGTTGCAATCGATTAACTGACATTAATATTACCCAGATTGTTCCATTCATTCCATTCATTATAAAAAGTGCCTCCCACCCTCTCCCGTTTAGCCTGTGCTTAAGAGAGCACTCTCGCTCCCACTGCCCCGCCTACCTCTCGGGTCGATGCAGTGCAAAAAAAAAACTACAGTTGAAGGTGATTTCATAATGAGGCTCGCGAGAGCGTCGCCCCGCTCTGACCCCGCTCCGCTCTCACCCTCTCTGTCTCTCTCCCTGTCTCTTTTGTTAGTGCTTTTTGCATTCTCCTTTGGGGCCGCTGCACTTTTTGTATTGTTGCAAAAATAGACATTGCTGCTGCTGCTGTTGCTGCCGATGCCGATGCCGGCGTCAACGTCGTTTTTCTAATTAGACCTGGCAACGGCATCTTTTCTCTTTTTCTTCGCTCTCTCTCTGTTGGTTCGTTTTTCTGTTATTTTCGTTTTCTTTAATTATATTTCATTACGTATGTGCATTTTATTGGCGTTTTTTCTGTTGTTGCCTCTTCCTTTCACGTTTCCCCTATGGCAGGCGCCCCCTAGCGGTGGCGGCGGCGGTGGCGGTGGCGGTCGATGGCTGCACTTGCCCAATGCGCTTTACTGTTGGGATAGGTCGCGGTGCGGCAGAGGCAGCGGCAGCGCTTCCGAAAGACCAAATACCTCTCCGCCCTCTTGCTGAGCAACCGATACGATCCTCCCTCCATAAGCAACGAACCCGATTCCGAGATCGTTTTAGTTATGGGCTTGGGCTCTCTTATTTAATAACAATAGAGGAAAGACCACACGGTTCCTGCTAACGGATCGGCTTTACATTTAACGAATGTCAGAAAAGAAGCTGTTGGAAGAACGAAGAAGGATGTCAGGGTAGAGTAGTGGATACAATTCCGCAAACTTTAAATTGATTTACAATTCCCTAAATACTCGTACAATCTTCAAATTAAGTTTCATTTTCATTCCGCCTGCTCCCCCTTAAAATTTCCTCCCAATTCCCAAAAAGTTTTCTCCAATAAAAAATATAAAGAAATAAAGAAAGAAAAGTAAAATAAAATAATAAAAAGTTCCCTTCAAATATTCAAAATAGAAAATTCAAGAACTTTCGGCACAAAGTTTCCCAAACTACAAAACTACAAAATAGTTTTCTCAGCAACAAAAATAGCAAACTTTGCATGAAACGAATTCTAAAGCGCGTCAAGGGGGACAGAAATGGGGCCTCTGTTCGGTCTTGGGGGTCGGTCGATTGTCCCAAGTTTCCGATGGGTTTATTCATATTTCGATAATCAAGGAAACAAACAATTGCTTC
Source organism: Drosophila tristis (assembly GCA_018150885.1). NCBI lineage: Eukaryota > Metazoa > Arthropoda > Insecta > Diptera > Drosophilidae > Drosophila > Drosophila tristis. Next base: position 707,714 of record JAECWT010000125.1, read on the forward strand.
CAAATAATTTCTACAAAAAAAAAATATACACAAATTGTCTAAGAATACTTTTATTTCAGGCCAGTCTAAAGTGCCTCCCCGGTTCTGTCATTCTGATAACCTCTGGGTCTGATTATTTAAACATTAATTACGAGCACAAGTAGACCTTCGACCTTCGATTCGGTTCAAGGGCATTGGCGTCTTTTTCTTCAGTCTTCAGACACAATTTCTGACCTAGTAATGTGGATTGAGATCTGGCGATATAGAAGGGTGTTTTAATAAATACCGCTCGCTTAAGAAAAATTAGGAGAAATGGAGGAACAGTGGTATTACACGCCGGTTACTATCAATGTGGGTACATACCATGATGAAGGTATCATCATGATGATCCATCAGTGCGTACTAGTGTCTTCCTCGCTCCTTGAATCTCGTTTAAGGGGGTTCAAATACAGTATCGCTTCAAATACGGGGGCTCTGCGTTTAGTTTGATTTTCTTTTGTCGTGGGAGGAGTGGTGCCATTTTAGGGTTATAGAAAAACCAACACCAAATAGGAACGCAATTACAGTTACTGCTGTGGAGTGGGAGGGAGATGGATATACCGCGCATATCAATGTGACAATGACACACACACAGACACACACAGTCAACAAAGCGAGAGAGGCCCCAGGCAGGCAGGCAGGCAGGCATAAAATAACTGTTCATATAGAAAACGCCGGGTCGATAAACAAAAAATGACGGAGGCAGCAGAGGCAGCAGAAGTAGCAGCGCCGCTGACAACGCTGACTGAAGTGATTTTCTTCTATCTGCAACTGCACTTTAGTCTCCACTCTCCCCCGACCAACCCCGACCCATGCACTATGCTTTGCTCTTCCTCCTCTCCATCTTCCCCTCGCTCTTCACTAGCAAGCGCAGCTGATAGCGACCGTCGCTGTCGCGTTCGACTCATTAAATATTTTGCAACCTTGACCGTTTGGAAGCGATTAAAAATGTGATGCATCTCTGCATTTGTGTGTGTGCGTGTGTGTGTGAAGAAGCTTTCTGTGGGTGTGTGTGTGAAATGTTTGTAAAACTGGAGAAAGGAGAGAGAGAGAGCACAAGCAGAGTATGTCAATAACTCTAAATAGGCAGAAATAGTATAGAGAGGGGAGAGGTTTTTTTCCCCAAGAAATTCAAATACAAATAATAACAATTATTGCCTATAAAAATCTCAATATTTACATCAATATTTCTCAAGAACTCATGAAGTCTGAAATTTGTTTTGCCCTTCCGCTTCCTTCCTTGAAATGAAACTGAAACCAGAAAACTCTTCCACAAACCGACCCGTAATGAAGAAAAACAACAAATTCTTAAAATTTGTTTTTATTATTGTTAAACATTTTTCAATGCCCCCCCCACAAACGCATGGATGGACGCCTCCTCTCATATGTACAGTAATAAACTTTAATTGCTCTCAATATACATGCATATGGGGCCTCCATGGCTGTACTCGCATTTCTGTTGATGAATGCATGAAGAAGAACGAAGCCAAACCAAAACCAAATTGAACCGAAAGCACAGAACCACAAAGAGTGCAATCAAAGTTCAATTAGTCTAAGGAATCCCCTCTCCAGCATTCTTTTTACAAATGATTCCAACGATTCGAATTAATTTTTGATTGAAATGGGGACAATGGAGTGGCATTTATGTATGAAGAAAAAAGGGAAAGGGAACTGAAGCAGCCTGGATAATGGATAGATATTTTCCAAATTCTACTATGTACATTTTCTAATGCAAATTTTGCAGGAAAATAGTTGTCTACATATGTATGTACATACATACATATGTACATAATATCGATTCTTAATCGATTAGTCGAGAAACTAGAGGGGAATTTATGCTTCCGCTATTTCTTCAAGTATTCTTCCCTCATTTCCGATAAGCTCTCTCTTTTCCTGACATCGAATAGGAATATGAGGGGAAAGAGAAAAACACAGCGGAAAATCAGAAAATGAAGCAATCCCAGGAAGGAAGTGGGTGGCAACCAAAGGCAGGAAAATAAAATCGACGGGAGAGTGAGAGGATGTGCACCTCTGACTGAGGGTTCTCGACTATATTAATACATACTCCAATTCGAATGCATATAGTAATAATGTACATATAGTAGTATATCGCTGGATAATAGCAACTTTTATCATCGAACACGGAATATCAGTCACAGATCCCGAATATTTGGCTTTCCAATTATTAGGCTGGTTTCCTCTTTAATATGCATGGTTAGAGTGCGGATCTGATCAAACTGATATTAGTATTTCCGGCCTACATTTATGATTGATTTTCAAATGCAATTTTGATGGATCGTCAGATTATAGCTGTAGTTATAGGTAGTCTCTATAGCTCTAAAAGTCTGCGAATTCCTTTGAACAAATCTGAAATCGAAGCGACTTTTTTTAAATGAAATGATCAGGCCACAAAAAATAATACTTAACCTCTAAGCAAAACAGTTACGAATATTTTGCACTGTTGTATCTAATTGGATTGGCTTTATCTATATCTTTAAAGCTCTTTGAAGAAAGGTGATCAGTAAGAAGAGAAAATTCGATATATGTATACATATACTCTTTGTGCATGCATAACATCTCTCCCTTCTTCATCTGACACTCCCTCTCCCTCACTCTGTCCTACTCTTTCTGTTGATACTTGTTTTGCGGTCATCTGTTGTTGTTGTTGTTTTGGTTGTTGTGTTTCGGACATTTTGCTGTCTCTAATTGCTGTCATTCAAGACGGGAGAGAGAATCAGATAGAGAGAGAGGGAGATGCAGTGGCATAGGCAGAGGGACGGGACTCTCTTGAGAGATGGCTCGTTCTGTGCGTAGGGTTGCAGCAGCCTATCCTTACGGTTATCGTTGTGGCAGGTCAATAGTGTCAAATTACGGTATAATTACGAGTGTTTTTCACTTGAGAGAACGGGAGGGCCGTCTACCACTACCCACCTCTCATCACTCTCTTGCTTTTGCACTTATCCCACTCTCTTTTCATTGTCTTCTCAAGTGTTTTGCCTGTCTTTTTGTCTTCTGTCTTTCCGTTCGTCTCTAACCGCAGAACAAACAACACCAAAAAACTTGAGCCCATCATCATCATTATCTTTCCTCTTAATCTTCTCCCTCCATCAGTTGTTGTGTTTGATATTTGTGTTACGTTTTCCGCATGGCAAATCTTTTGCCATCCATTCCATCCTCATCCTCATCCATCCACCTCTATCCCTCTCTACTATCACTTTTTCGTGGGTTTAAGGAGGGGGAATGGGATGACTCACAACATTATTCACTGGACAGCAGCGCCAATTGCTGGGCTGGTGTTGAATGCAAATCACATGAAAATCATCGAAAATATACATACATGTATGTACATAAACATATGAAAAAAAAAACAATTTAAATGCAAAAGTAACTCGGAAAATAAATTTATGAACCGTGAGCTTAAAAGTGTTTTAACTTCCCAAAAATTTAACCATCCTTTTTCCTTCTATTCTTTTTTTTAATTTTTTTTGTGGATGGTAATTGAAACATTGCAACACTGCAACATCCATGTTTCAAATATTTATGCACAATCAAGATCAAAGCCGAAATCCGAGGTGACTGAAAAGATCGCGCTCGCTTTTCAAAGGAATCTCTACAGCGCTTCTTTCATTTCAAGTTTTCCTTATTTTGTGCACAATATTCACGAACTATGAACTTCAAATAAGTTTCTGTTTTATCTAATGCGGATTTTCGAAGCAGTGATAGTCCTAGGGGTCTGCGGGGTCAGCTTATAATCTGGCAGCTTAAAGATTGAAGAGGAAACGGCGGTCGGAATGGTCTGAGCCAGAGAGTGCTGGGCAACTTATCGCAAAAGCTGACAACGACAATGCCAACAGGAAATGAGCTATGGCTGCGGAAATACGGAATGAATATGCATGGGGCTCATGGGGCACATGGGGGGGACATGGATCAGCATAATTGTTGCATGATAGTTTCTCTTCTCACCTGTGAATCGATGATGCACCGGCTGGCAGACGCTGCTGATACGCGGACATATTGGCAGCCTGCTGTTGGTGTTGCTGCTTTTGGTGTTGTTGGTGTTGCTGTTGCACTGATTTACTTTGTTGCTGCTGCTGCTGATTGGAGGCTGATGATTGATGCAAATGATGGGACGTTGGTCCATTATCATGTTGCTGTTGCTGGTGTTGCAGGCTACTGCTTGCAGCACGTTGTTGTTGCTGTTGCTGCTGATGATGATGATGAAGTTGTTGTTGGTGCTGGTGGTGTTGCTGCTGTTGCTGCTGCTGTTGGTGTTGTTGGTGTTGCTGTTGGTGTTGTTGATGCTGTTGTTGAAGCTGATGCTGGTGTTGTTGGTGTTGCTGGTGTTGTTGTTGCTGCTGCTGCTGCTGCTGCTGTTGGTGTTGCTGCTGCTGCTGCTGTTGATGTTGCTGCTGCTGCTGTGCACCGTTTGTGGTGTTATTTGTGGGCGGCGGAGCACCGACCTGCACTGAAGAGGAGCGTATAGCTGCTTCCATTTCATGCCGAACTCTTTTTTTTGGCTTCAAACACTCTTGTTGTTGTGCTGCTTAGATGCGCTTGGTGTTGTTGAAGCTTTTCTTGGTGTTGCTAAACGTATTCTTGCTGTTGTTGAAGTTTTTGTTGTAAGTATTTGGGAGCTGCTCAACAGCATTGCACTGCCACATTCTCACTCTCCCAACAGACGAACCACGCACACAAACTCACTCGCTCCCACGCACTCACACACACACACAGAGACAGAGAAATAAACTCTAAAAACAATTGGTTTATAGAAAAAAAAAACTGCACTTTTGAGGTTACGTTGTGGGGATGGTTTGCTTCTCTTTTCTCTGTCGTTTGTTGGTGTTGTTGAAGTTTGTGTGGTTGCAGGTCCTTCTGTTGCTGTTGTTGTTGGTGCTGTCGTTGTTTATTACTTAGTTGTTGCAACATGCAACAACATCTGCCCAGGCACATGCCTGTTGCACAGGCATCTTGCGCCCCTTGTTATTGTTGCAGTTTTCTGTTTTTTGTTGCTTTTTCCAACACTTTTGTTTGAATGAGGGATTTCCTCGTTATTTTATGTATTTATTTTTACTTTTTTATAGATCTTTTATCTTTATCTATTTACACACACGCACTGCTGCAATAGAAGTGGATGGAAAACGTGTTTAGCGCTCTTGCTCTCTCTCTCTCTCTCTTTGTTTTCGTTTTTCACGTTTTTATTTTCTCACTTAAAAAAACACACAGAAATGGCGATAGCTGGCCACAATTTTTAACACTTTTTTTTAATCGGGGGAATATTGTATTAACAAATAATCAAGAGAGAAAAAAAATGATGCACAGTGGCATGCATACACGACACGATCATACCCGTGTGTTCGTGTGTGTGTGTATATGCGTGTTTGATCGTGTCACAAAACGGTAAATAAATCCTCCACACGACGTAAAATACGGGATCGATATTGCGATTTGCGATTTAAAACCCTATATTTGTACATAGTATGTATGTATGTATGCATGTGTATTTTTCCATTAATTAACAACTTTTGCACACTTTTTCGTTACGCATTCGTATTTTCTGTCGCTTGTCTGCTGTCCTTTTCTCTTTTAATCGTTATCGCACACTTATCGACAGCGCAAAACAAAACAAAACAAAAAAAGAAACACAGAGCACACACACACACACACACAGAACAAAACAAGTTAACGGCTCCTTCGCCTCCACCACCTCACTGACAAACGCCATGGGGACCTGCAGATAGAAAGAGAGAGAGAGAGAGAAAAACAGATTAGTTCGATGCAAAAATAAACACACATTCAATCGATAAAATGATGATTAGAAAATCGATAAGGGCCATAAATAATCGAATAGATAATGTCGTCGCCCCGACTGCTGTAGACTGGTCTCAAGTGTAGTCGTTTCATTATCTTTTTGTCATTGATTGTGGTTTAAGGGGGTGGTCCTAGGAGGGTGGTAGGTTTTGAGTATTATAGGAATTTCGGTGGGGGTGCAGGAAGGCTTTTGAAGGCTTTTTGAGGGTTAGATACTGCGGTCACGGAACCCGAACCATTTCAATTTATAAAAAAATTAAAACTTTAAGTCAAGAATTTCTGAGAAAGCCTGGAAACACACAGAAACCCCAAAGTGGTTCCCAACAGAAAGATGAGCCCTGGAACTTCTTCTAAGATAAGGGTTAATCACAGCCCAAAAAGCAGCATTAACCCTTAACCATAAGAGTTCATATTTATTTGCATACAATAAACTTTCATTTCATTTTTAGTTTATTTTCTATACAAGATAAAGGACTTAAACATTCGTGAGGCTCTAACTAAACATTTCTTTTTCTAACGTTAATCTTTTTCCTATTTCTGGCATTTATATTTCCGCGAGCGACCACTGTACTGTCTCTTTCCTCCCACAGAGAACCATTCTCTTGCCCGTCAATAATTTTCACCCGCTCATCCATCCAATCCATCTATCAATTTCGATGAAGATGGCATTTCTAAGGCACTAACACACACATACACACACACATTTAATTCAATGGCCAAGTGAAAAGCGGCAACTGCGCATCGCGCATTCAATGGCTAAAGATGCGGCCACGAGCAACGGCAGCAGGCGGCAATGTACTGGGCGCAATGAAGAAGATTGGCAACAGCGCGGCACCACACCGCACCACACACCACTGAGAATAGAGCCGAAGAAGCAGCGCATGAAAAGCGGCAACAGCGCATGGGCCATAGACCACATGTTATTCAGTGCTGCAACATTTTTGCAACTGTATTTTGTTTTTAATGAAAGCAATTAAACTGCAGAGCCGCAAATAAATACAACAAAGAGGGGAAGAGATATCGGAGGAGAGGAGAAAAACACGCAACAAAAGTGGCAACACAAAAGGCAACAGCAAATAGTAAATTAAATTCTCACTATGAAAATTAAACAGAAATTGAATTAAATTTAAGCGAAAAGCACACATGAAACACAAAGAGATAGAGAGTGAGAGAGAGACAGAGACCCACAAAGAAAGAGAGAGAACGAACCAAACCGAAAATTAAGCACGAAATTCCACAAACAAGCAAAAAGCAAAAAATAAATAAAAGCTAAAAGTAGAAGAATCAGCAAAAGCAAAGAAGAAGAGATAGCAGCAGAGGAAACGTACCCTGAAACGTGGTGTGTCGGAGAGGGAGGGAAGATGGAGTGGAGGAAAAAAGTCAGCCAAGCATGGCAGCGACGCTGGCAGAGAGAGCAGGCAATAAAACGCAGAAGCAGCGGCGTCGGCTGCGGGCAGCAGCAGCAGACAGCACAAAGCACAGAGCAACGTTGCCCATTTTCAATACAAAGGCGAGAGAGATAGAGAGAGAGAGCGATAGCAGAAGAGCTAGCAAGCAAACGGAGAAGAGGGACAAAAAAAACTTAAGCAAGCGTAAGATTAAAGCAGAAGCAAAAATAAGCAGAGGCGCAGTTGCCAAATTTCACACAGAGCAAAAGGCAGAAGCAGAGGCAAAGGCAAAGTCAGAAACAGACCCAGCGCAAAACAAATTAATAAAAATAACAACACACATACACACGAACACAACAATAAAAGGCAGCAGCGACAGCAGACGACGAAAAGAGGCTTACAAAAAAACTAAAAAGGAACACGAAACATGCAAAGCACAGGGGCAGCGCTGCCAGCGTCCACAGCTTTATAATAATAATAATGCCTTAAATAAAAAAAAGAACGGGAAAGAAAAGTAGAGCTACGTCGCCCTGTGATTTGATACCCTTGAAATCAAAAGTACTGAGGTTTTTACTGATGTTGGCTCTAAGTTTTAGGTTTTACTTCGCATATGTTGTTAATGGGTGAAATTAACATAAAGGCTGAATCGAATATAAAGTATAGAATTTTAGAGCCATATGTATATGTATGTACATACTATGTGGGCCAACCAAGATGCCTACCCTCCCTTTATGCTTGGCAAACTCCCCTAAAAAATAATCATACCTCGTTGCTATCGCACTGGAAGGGTATCCAAAACAACAGAGCCAACTCTCGAAGCAGCAACAAAACAACAAGAAGCAGAAGACAAAAGCAATGCCCGCGAAGCTTGAATACGAGAGGGAGAGGGCTGCGCACAAGAGCGAGATTGAGCGAGAAAGACGGGGCAAAAGCAGTAATGGAGTGCCATCGAGTGTGTGTGAGAGAGAGAAAGACAAGCATTTGCGAGGTGGAGTGGAGGGACTAAGGTTCAGTCAGAAGCAGAGAGAAAACAACAAAATCGGGAACGTCCGCACACACAAACAGGCATTTACATATATACACACACCATTTATTATACATACATACATATGTATGTATATATGAATGAATGTACTGTTTGGTCTCTGCTTCTCGTGTGCGAGAGTGTGTGCGGGTGACGCAACAGCAAGTGCAAGAAGGCAGCAGCGGCAGCGCCGTTGGCAACCGAATACAGCACAGAACAAGCACACTCGTGCACACATACACTCTGGCCATACATGTATGTATGGTTGGACGCAGACACAAAACTGGCAACGTCATAAAACGAAACGAACAACAAAAAAGCGACAGAACGAATGACTGAACGACCAAACGACGTCCAACGTGTCTAAAACGAGCGACTGAACAGCCGACCGTACGACGTAAATCGTGTCTGACACGACAGACTGACGTTCGGTCGGTCGGGCCAACGCGCATAGTGACGTGCACACAAAAATTCCCCAGCCAGGCAAGAGCGAGATAGATAGGGTCATTCATGCGCCAGTGTGTGTGTGTGTGCGGTGCCTTGTGTGCGCGAGTAAGGCAGAAACGAGTCGAACGAGTAAAACGCAGCAGCAGCAGCAGCTGCAAAAGCAATAAAACACGGCGCGCAAGGTGAAACACGTACAACAACAAGCAAAAAAAAAAAGACCCCAAAAAGTTTAAAAGGTAGAAGAAAAAGGAGCACAGCAGCAACTAAAGGAATGGGTGGGGAAAAGGGAGTATGGGTGCAGAAGAAGCAGCAGCAACATTGTGGAAGCGTGAAGGGGTAGAGCGGGTGAGTGGGAGGAGAGCGCAGTGGTATAGCATGGGCAGAGAAGAGGTTATGGTAATGTAGAGTGGGAGACCTATAGATAAAAAGAGAGGAAGAGCTGACACGTAATGCACAGGAGTGAGAGAGAAAGAGAGGCACAGATATAATAATAATAATTGTAGAGCATAAAATACACACACACACATCCAACTTGCACATATAAATAGCAGTGGCAGGCGCATGCTTTTCATACACACTTACATATGTATGGGTGCGTGTGGGCGTCAGGAGAGGTTCGCACTGTTCGGTCGGAGGGGTGTGGGGGGTCTGCTGTGGTGCGTTGTGGGAGCCAGAAATGTGTACTGTTCATACACACACACACACAGAGCCCAAGAGCCATAGCGACGGCAAAAACCAAATGAGAAAAATGTGGACGAAAAAAAATCACGAGTAGGCCGAAAGCAATTTATTTGAGATAAGCGCCGCGCCACGCCGTGCTGCTCTGCTGAGCCTCTGCCACGACAGAGCCCGGTGAAACAGGCTCGACTGCGCTCCCACAGTGTTGGGACCAGGACTTTGTTGCTCTGCTGAGACTCTGCCCAGCCTCTGTAACGTCACTCTGCCACTGCTGCCTGTTAGGCCTGATTTTGATTCTGGTTTACAGCTGCTGCTGCTCCTGACTCTGCTCTGTCTCTTCTCTGCCTGCCTCTGCTGCTCTTATTCTTTGTTGGATTTCGGGTTTTTTTTTTTGATAAAGTATTGATTTTTCGTTTGAGCTTTAATTTAGTGCTGCCCCCCATGATGTATGTGTGTGTGTGTGTTTATGTTCATGTTTTCCAGTGCGTGCGTGTGCTTTATCGGCTATTTACTGTAGTTTTTGAATGGAAAAACGTGTTTTGCAGCTGAAAGAAAAATGAACTGTATTGTAGATTTTTTGTTTTTGCTTGCAAATACACATACTACACCTCACCACCCACCCACCTTTCTCTCTCTCTACAGCAACATCTGGCCGGTCTGTTGATCGGTCAGGCATCCATCAAAATATGCAACAGTGCCTGCCTGTGCCCCTGCAACAACATACCGCATCACATATGGTTCTAAGACCACAGTGTACATTCCTCCCCACTCCCGTCTAGAAGGTTTGCACTAATTGCATTCCACTGTGGTGCAAACACACAGTAGAAACACACACGTAAAAGCAAAAGTCGTTTCAATGGAAGAAATATGTAACGTAAATAACATAAAAAAAATAAAATGCACTACGAATATTCAAATCTCTACAGAGAAATTTCTCTGCTCGGTAAATCTATCTTTCATTCTCTTTGATGTTTCGTAAGGAAGGAGTATTGTGTTATTTTTTGTGTAGAATTTTATTTTGTGTAAATATTTTATGGGGATAAAAGGCTTTCTCTCTCTCTTACTCCCTTAAAGAAGCGGCTTTACCTTCATATTATATCCAATATTACGAAAATGTATTCATATTTCAAAGCGGGAAAGTCGCAAGCTTGGGTGCGAAATATCTCTTGTGTCTGTCCAATCCTTAAATCCTTACCACCCAAAATCCCCTTTGCCAAGATGTATATTTATATTGTCTAACCAATTAAACGTTAACAAGATGAAAACTAAAACCCTTTCAAAAGTATTGCATTTCCATTTTCATTTGCATTGCGAATGCACTTGCCACATGCCTCATCTTTCTGTCTCTTTTTTTAAACAAAAAATATGGCGATTTCCCATTTGATATTTGATTCGATCGAAGAATAAATAATGTCTGGCTCTGTGGTCTGCCCTTGCTTCTGCCTCTGGGGATTGAATTTCCCTTTGTTTCAGTGTAATTCGTTTTACGGCAACGGAGAGGAGATAGGGAGTGAAATAATGCGACACAAGAGATAGATAGTGATAGTGAGAGACACAGAAGGGTATAGGCGATAAGAAACTTTCAAGATAAGGCCCAAAAAAGGCAAAGGAATTTACTTTTGAAATTACTTTCACAATGTTCCCCCAAAATATATATACTTTTTTGCAACAGATAAAGGAAGGGGATCGAGCGGAATGGCATGCAGGAGAGGAACAGGAGAGAGAGGAAGGATCTATATTCAGACGCTGCGCTGCTGCTCCCCGGGAAAATTTATATTAAAAAAAAAACCTAATATATTTATCGAAAATCGAACATTGACTTTTGCTCTTTTTTGGTTTTTCTTCTGCCTTTTCCTTCTCGCAAATAACAGATACCCATTAGTTTTGGTCTAGAGCCCAAAAATCATGCACACTTATTACAGGTAGAAAAAGAAGGAAATATTATGGATTACGGCTGGAATTTAATAATTCAAAGGAAATTCAATCTCTCAGACTTTAATTATTCTCCGATTTAAATCGGGCAATCCTATTGTTTTCCAGATGAATCAGAGATCCAGAAATCTACAAGGTACTAAAAAAACCGAAATTCAATCCACAAATTTAGGCGGAAACACACATTTTATTTCTTCTAAATTTTTGTTTGAATTTTCCCCAACAAAGAAAATTCAGTTATGCGGCATCTCCATAGTCGTCAGCTGAGAACTCATTTTTCCCCCACTTCATTTTCTCTGTGATCCCCTATCATTGTTTTTGCTGCTGCTGCTGCTGCTGCCTGGTAGCTGCTAAAGCTTTTGCAAAAACATAAAAATTCCATTAAAATGTCAAGTGACAGTTTCAGGCATTCTGCCACACACACACACACACACAAACACAATTCCATGACACAGCCTCCCATCATCTGTAGGGATATTCTGGGGGTTTTTTTATTCCGCTGGAATTTGCATTCCATTTCCAAAAATTGAGGAATCAAACCCCAATTGGTGGACAGAAAGGAAGACAGGGGGCCCCGCTGCCAGTGGCCGGAAAATATGAAATGCTTTCAATTTCTGTTTGCACAAAAATGACAGTGCCACAAAAATTCAAAAACAGAAACAGAAGCTGGGTTGGAGCCAATTAGAGCAGTGGGAGTGGTCGGGTTGCTCAGGAAACTATACTTGGAAGGAATGCTGCTGTCCCTTCCCACCTTACCAACGGATTCTCAAGGAATCTGAGAGGGTTTTTCTGTATCATTAGAGAATAAATAATGTAAAATACTTCTATGGAAGTCTGGATAGATAGGATATTTCTGGATGATATTTCATTTTGTAACACATAATACCAATATCTCGTTGTTCAAGTAGGAATATACATATGCATACAAATTTAGGCTTTGGCCAAATTGGAAAATCTCCTCATTTCCAAGTGTATTTCCGAGTGTTATTTATGGATGTTTTCATCAATCGATTCTCTGCAGCATCCTATCCTACACTTAACTTACTTCTTTCAATCATCATGAATTCCTGCACGCGGCGCGGTTAGCAACGTTGCCAAACTTCACAAAAAAAATAAAATGTAAAATGTGTGTTTTTTGCGTATTTCTTTTTGCCGTTTTGGTTCACGTTTTACGCTTGTTTTCTTATGCCTTTTCCTTCTGGAAAAGTAAAAATCAATATGCGGCCTGCGATTGCATTTAAATGAACAACAAACAACAACAAAAATATAAAGAAAGACAGAAACAGCAAAAGAAGAAGAAAAAAAATAAAAGGCAAATGACAGACAAATAAAAAATAAATAAAAACAGAAGAAAAAAACCATGGCCAGGGGCACAGCGCAAAGTCGGTGGAGGGTAGGAGAGGGGAGTGGAATGGAGCAACTTATGTGTGAGTGTGTGTGTGTGTGTGTGTAGCACCGCACCGCTCCATACCGCTGCTGACTCTACCAACTTCCAAAGAACCGGTTCAACAAGAAATTCTACGTGCGGCACAAAAGAAGAAGAAACACACACACAAAAAATCAGTAAAACGACAGAAGGGGGTATCACAACGGAAAGGGGGAGGGGATGCTAAAGACTATTTGACACCCCTTTAAATAAGATTTCGGTTCTGAAAGTTCTGAACAGGGGAAAAGTACCACCGATGTTTACTTTGATATTTTTGAGGACTCCAAAATAATAATTGAATTGAAATCACTGGAAAATTGTTGGTTTCGCAAACAGATATTCATGCTGTCATTTTCAGGTTTAGAAAAAGGATTTGATCATTTTTTGAGAGCAAGATCCAATTAGAGTTTCCTAGTGGACTGACAGCCGATTTACCGTTATTGTTTTTAATTGAAATTTCAACGCATATATATTAAATGTATATTATATAAATAAATATATTAAAGTCTCGTGTGGTTTCAGGGTTCCAAGAGGTTCTTATTCCCCTTTGAAAAATGTATGCAAACGGTCAAGATTTTTCTTAAATCATATTAAACTAATAATTGCATGGTAATACGAGCAGAGAGTACTCTATTAAAGTACAATGGATCTAAGATCTATGCCAATGAAAAGGCCACGTAAACCCCTACAATAAATTCATTCAATATGTTCTCTCAAAGCTGAAAAAGAGACAAAGAAATGGGGGAAATAAACGGCACCCCAAAAGACAGAGACTGAGAGAGAGAGAGAGAGAAGACAAAGTAATATTTGCATAATTTAAATGCTAATTAGCGGCGGGGAACTGTAGGAGGTGGTCGTAAAAGCAGGGCCAAAAGAAGGTATAAATAAATACAAATATAAAAAAACAAATGACACAAAATGTATGGAAATATATGCTGTATATAGAGACATGAGAGAAGAGAAAGAGACGAAAGAGAACTCGAAAGATCAGAGTAGATCAGAGTAGATCAGAGGAGAGCAAGAGAGGGGGAAAACTAGATATTTTTGGCGCCACGATGGGGGCACGCGTTTCGTCAAACAAAAAAAAAAAACCAAATGGGAATTAAATTTGAATCTTCTCTATACGGAATAAAATATGGAATTGAATGGAATGCGCGAAGAATCTTTAAGAATCCCAACAAAAACGAAATCGATTGAAATTAGTAGGTAGATTTGTTTTCAGTTGAAAACTATTCAAAATTATTATTTAAGCACGAATATAGTTTTGAATATTCTTAAATTAAATGCACATAATTCAAATGATCAAATGATCACTTGGATAAATGATACAGAAAACGAGTAAAAGTAATACTGAGACCCACCTACGGGAATCAATCGATTTAATGGATCTGTGGTCAATTGGGATTACACGAGAAAGAAAACTGGAAGAATTTGTTCTCTTCAAAATGTTATAGCACTTGTTGAAGTCTCCTTTCTTCCTTGCATCTTTCGAATGTTCGTTTAATTTGAATTTATTATTACGATTTTCCACTTTTCCACGACCAAACACATTGAGGTTCACTTTAGAACTAAAATTTCAATGGAAAGTGCTCCTCGATTGAAGCCATGAAACTCCGACTTATTCCATTCGATGAATCCATCCACGAATCCATCCACGAATGACATCTGTCACATTTCGTGATTGCCTTGCCGATGGTTGCACGCCCATTCATCCACCCACCACTACCTGCGTGAGCCGATGATTGCACGACACAGCCACCCACCTGCTCTTCGTGAGCCGCAGCTGAAGCTTACGGTCCCGCTCCTGAATCTTAGAACGGGAACGGGGATGGATATGGGAACGGAAATAATATACACAGCCCCCAAAGCGCACCTACCATCCGCCTACGCAATGATCCCCCACCGCCCACTACTTATATGCCCCATGCCAAGCATTTTATATAGAATTTTCTGCATAAATATCCACAGACAAAGAATGTGTGTGTGTGTAAGTTTGTGTGGATTTTTGCATATTAATGTTGCATAAAATACACACCAACGGCTTATAATCCCATTAACGACTTGAGGATTAAGAAAATTTGCACTTGCAACATGTGTGTGTGAGTGTGTATGTGTTAGGCATGGCATTTGACGTCAAAGGAGGAATTTGTAGGCACGCTCAAAGGACATACTGCCACAAGAAAAAGGATGTCGTATAAAAGCTCACCGCTCGAAAGAAAGCATCTTAAATTTCAAAATCTATCTGTAACCATTTTTAAAATAAAATACACGATACGGAAAACATAATCCTGGCAGATACGACAGATACGAATATTTCCCAATTAAAGCATTTCATCTCATTCCCCAGTATTTCAGTATTTCAAAACCCACCCAACGGGAGATGCAAGTTTTTAAGGGGTTTTCTAAATGGGTTTTTGGAGTAAACTTTAATGGAATAGTGTTTGTCTTAAGGGAGAATTCCTGTAGCCTCGATCAGATCGAGGAAGACTCTGAAATGAACCTTAAAGGCACTCTGATTTCTTGATACGAAAGAAATTCAGGCACAACCCATGCAGATTGATTGCTGAGTATATGGATATAGTATGTATTATCCGATTGTCATCAAATTTCCATACAAGTTTATGGAATAATATGAAAATTAATATTTATAATTTTCTGTATCCTAGAGAAAAACAAAAGCAAGTTTGGGATAAACTCTCTTCCAACGATTTTAACCAGGACATAAGGGAGGGATTTTGAACTGAAGAATTGATGGTTTCAGTGGATTATAATCTTAATTACCAAACTAAATTCTTCCAAAGACTTTAAACCGTGATGTGAATAATGATTAATAAATGGATATACTCGTAAATATGTTCTAGGTCATATTAAGGACTTTTATCAGGATCTTTGATAAATACTAGAATGTGTTGGATAATACTGCTGTTTTTAGCACATATTTTTCATATCCCACTACTGAAGGATACCTTTTTTCTAGAAAATAAGTCCCTCCCATAAGAGAGAGGGGGTTCCAAATACCCAAGAAATTCCATGCCCAGGACAAAGAAATTTGATATGTGTTCTTCTTTTTCTTTAAAAGTGCGGATAGAGATAGATCCTAAAGCTTTACTTACCAAAAAAAAAAAACAAGGGATATGTAGGAGTGTCCTGAAGTCAGGAGTGCAAGGTGTCCCTGGGCGTCGTTGAGGAAAATCCATACGATTGAAAAATCCTTTCATTTTTTTGGTTATAACTTTTGCAACCTTTTCACCTTATTTTTCACGTAATTAGTATTAATTTGTTGTTGTTTCATTGTTAAGGAAAACCAGAAAAAAATGCTTGAAAAAAATTAGATGTAACTCTTTTTTTGGGTGAATTAAAAATCCCATCCGATGGGGCGTGTCCGGTTCAAAAAAAAAATAAACGAAATTATAGTTGTTTTTTGTGTGTGTTTTCTCCCCCAAAAACCCCTCTTTTGCACTGTCTGCTGCGTTTTCCTTTCAATTTTATTGCAAATAAAAATCAAAAATCAACGAACAAATTTAAGAATTGGAACGCAGACACATACACGCACACATTTACAGTGTTAGAGAGAGAGACAGGCGAGGTGGGGCGAGGCGAGCGGCGGGATGTATAGAAATTTCAACATCTTTTGGTTTCAGATAGAAAGAGAGGGAGAGAGGGAACGAGCTGGGCAGCATTATATTATATTGCAGTTTGGGCAAAAAAAAATAAATTAAAAAAAATGTATTTTGCGCGACGCAATTTTTTTCTTTGAATTTTGTTGTTTTCTTGCTTTTTGTATTTGCAAACGAACACACAAACATAAACGAGACACACACATACACGAGAGCGCGAGGGGTATAAAGTGTGGGTGGATGAGGTGAGAGGTAGCTGCAGAGCAGAGCAAACTTTAACTACTTTTTTTTCATTCGTTTTGCGTTTTGCTTTTGCTTCAACAGTACTTTTTATTCCCTTCTTTTTTTGCGCTGCACTATTACCTATTTTTTTGTTGTTGCATCTTATCTTTAGATTCTTGATCAATTTCGTATATTTGCAACGTTTTCTTTTTTCTTCTATTTTTACTCTTATCTTTTTTCGGGGCACAAATGAACGTTGTACAAAAATTTTTTCACATTGCTCTGCGCCGCCGAACGAACACACCCGAGTTTTTTTTAGGCCTTTCAAACACAGAACGCGACGCGACGCGACATGGCAGCGGCGAACGGGACACAGTCAACGACGTCGACGACGATGGCAGCGACGGCGACGCTGGCGCTGCTGCTGCTGAGAGCGAACAGCAGGGTTCTTACAGGGGGCGGGGGCCAGGCCAGTTATAACGTAAGGCTTACACAAAAAAGATCGCCTCTAAGCCGTGAGCGGCTCTCCGCTGATTTGGATTTTCTTTTTGATTTGAATAAAAAAAAACCTAAATTTTATATTAATTATTTGAATTATTATTATTAATTTCCACACACAGAGAGACAGGGTGCGAGAGAGAGAGAGCGGCGGCTGGCGCTGCTGCCTCAATAGCTGTGGCAAAAATGTTGCCCACTTCTGCTTGAATGTTGCTGTAAATCGTGCACATGTTGCCCGCGAACTTACAGGTTCGGGTTCGCTCAGCCGGTTGGATCAAACGGTCGTGTATGTTGCTAAGTGTTTTTAAGAGAACCTCCTATATCGATATGAAAATATCGTCGCAAAACTTAAATAAATTTTTCATCGGATTTTGTAGAGGAAACGTTTACGTGATTTTTGTTTTCAATAAAATCGAGCAAATGTTCCTTATAAATACCATAAACATACAGAATGTTCGATGTTAGAAGACACACTGGGGGTTTTTCTATTAGGCAAAGTTCAAAGGAGTACTGAAGAATGTAATACGAGAAATTATTATATGATGACCATATCCTCTCCCACAAAATTGCGCCTGGCCTTTGCTAATTTGTTTTTTTTGCAGTGAAAGTGAAACACATGCTGGGCTAGTGGTGGGAGACAGCGGCGCAGCAGAGGCCGGGTCTAATACTCAACCATTTAGTTTGATCGCAAATCAGTTGCATGTTGGATGCTTGCAGCGAACTTGTCGGCTCAAACATATTGCTGGCCCGCTTTATTCTGTGCTGTGCTGTGCGAAAATGCGCTAATGTTTCATGTCTATTAATATTGCCTTCCCTTTCCTCACTCTTCACACGACCCACCACAAGCCATACACCATACAAAACTATGGGCCGGCCGGCAGAGACGAATGGCCTCATTGCTTTTTGCCGCTTTGCAACCATTTCTAAACGTGTTCGTGCTCGCTGCAGCGTTGCCAAATTTCAGTGTAAAACAGAAGCAGCAACGAGAAGCAACCAGAGTAGTGTGAGAATGATAGAGGGAGGGGACAGCCATCGGACATGTTCGAAGCCAACTGACGCCGCTGGCACTGAAGTTTGGCAACAGTGCACGCCATTCGAATGCCTTTCCTGTTTAGAAATGACCATTTAAAACGACAAATAAAAGGAAAACTGGAACTATAGGGAGCCTGATAATGTAAGCCAGACAATAGACAGATCTGAGTTACAGGTACAGCGGAGAGGCAAAGGCGCAACAACAGACAGAATATATCGAAAAATAGACGGTATACGGTGCATGACACCATTCGTTCTCATTCGCAGTCATGCGGCATCAGTTGCTGGCGAGCAACGAAACCGAAACCGTCGCCATGCTCAGTCCGGGGGCCAGCAGCAGCGGCATGATGAACAATTCTTCAGCGTCCACGGGCATTCTGTGCGACGAAAAGGAGGTAATGGAGGAGTTCATCAGCTGCTATCGCCACTTCGCTGCCCTGTGGGACAGCAGCAGCAGCGACTACCTATCCAAAACGAAGAAGGAGCCCGGCTACATGGAGCTCCTCAAGATACTGCGTCGCATCAACGGGGAGTGCACTGTGCAGGATGTCAAGCGGAAGATCAATTCTCTACGATGCTGCTATCGCAGGGAAATCAAAAAGGTCCAGTCCTCCAAGTACAACTATCGGCCGCGGCTTTGGTGGTTCAACTTAATGGACTTCCTGAAGCCCGTACTCAATATTGGCTCGCCGCCCCACTTGGACGACAGCCTCGACGAAACGACCATAAATGTGAGTATAGCTGCCTGGGGGTGTAGGGTAAAATGGAATGAAAAATTAAAAGTTTAAATAGTATATCTAAATACGTCGATGAGAAGAGAAAAAAAAACATCGTGGTTTCTCCAGCTCTAGTTTGGGAAGCGGCTAAGGTTGGAGGGGTGGTTCTCACACAAGTTTGATGGG
Source organism: Drosophila tristis (assembly GCA_018150885.1). Classification (NCBI taxonomy): domain Eukaryota; kingdom Metazoa; phylum Arthropoda; class Insecta; order Diptera; family Drosophilidae; genus Drosophila; species Drosophila tristis. Next base: position 726,706 of record JAECWT010000125.1, read on the forward strand.
AACGCGGCTTCGTCGTACGACAGTCGTACGACAGCAAGAGGACGCGGACGACGGCATGCAGAACAACGGCAGCCGAACGGCATCGGACATCGAGCAATGGCAGAATTTCTTCCGGCTCTACCGTGGCATGCCCCAACTGTGGATGACGAAGAGCAGGAGCTATCGGGACCGCCTACTTAAGGCGCAGTCTTATCATCTACTGCTGGATTGCTTGCGCAAGATCGATCCCACGGCCAACATTCACACGCTCAAGCGGAAGATCAACAACTTGCGCAGCTCGTACCGCCGTGAGCTGCGCAAAAAATACTCCTCGGATAATGAATATGTGCCCACCCTATGGTATTTCAAGGAACTCGACTTTCTCTGCGAGGTGGAGACCGGCGAACTGCAGTTGGAGATGGAGTTGGATGGCGACTTACCGCACCTGAAGTCGTCAGAGCCACAACCAGAACTATCACCAGAGCCAGAGGATATCATCACCTTGTCAGTGCAAGAAATGCACGCAGATTTCATCGAAGAGTTGGATAATGAAAGCGATCCAGATGGCACGGAGAAGGTGACGATGGGTAGTTCTGTAGTCCAATTCCCCCGTGTGTCGGCAACTGTACCCAAAATTAATGCATTGTCTTCCCGTTCTTGTTTCAAATCTCGCTTGCAGGATAAAGACATGTTTGTGGAGTCCTTTAACACCGAAACGGATGCCCTGGGCGATCCGGAACCGGATCCAGAACCCGAAATGGAAGCCGAAGCCGCCGACCTGACGCCCACCATGCGGATGACGACGACCCTTAAAACGGAGGAGCATAGCCATAGCCATAGCCATAGCCGCGACTACCAGACGCTGTCACCACAATCGATGACATCGAATGCGAGTGGATTGTACTCCGGCCAACCGGTCAAGTCCCGCCATGGATCTGGGAGGCACCCACTTCCGGCCGATGGGATGCTGCTACGGACTGGGCGTCCCGCGCGTAGGCGCAGCAGCACGAGCCACGACGAGGAGTACTTCCATTTCGTGGACGGAGAGCCGAGCATGAAGCAGCGCCGCATGGAGGATCATGCAGAGAGCGAGTGCGTGCTGATCGGGAAGCGAATGGCGGCCCACTTCCGGAACATGCGCCCAGACCAGAGGCTCTTTGCCGAGCGGATCATCAGCGAGGTCCTCGTCTACGGCCGAATGAATCGGCTCTCCCTGCGAGCACGGTTTGTGCCCAATGATGAGGACGGTGCATTGCCGTGAGACACAGGTGGTGTCGGTGCCGGTCACTCGTGGCCGGTGGAGGAGTCAGTGCTGCCAATAAGAGGTGAGGTGTGGCAGCGGCTGCGGCTGCTGCACGAGCAGCATAAGATGACAAAAAGATTACCAGGTAAAATGAACAACCGACAAAAGTGGAGCTAACAATCAGGCTTTGATAATTAGATGTAACATATGTATGTATAAATACACATAATAAATTATGCATTAAAATTACATTATGTGACCGAACACTGGGGTGACATAAAGAAAGGTGCCAAATCCCCACGCACACCTCGGACTGTGTGTTGGCGACGTGTTTGTCGCCTGCCATTCTCTTCTGGCAGGGCAGCAGAAAAAGGTTCAGACATAGATAGTGGTGACGGCGAAAGAGAACGAACAGGCCACAGGCAAAAGAACTGTATAACCAGAACTGGTTTTTATCCATTTTCAATTTGAGTGAGCGGTTCTGCATGCGGCGGACTCACGCTCCCCCTCCCACTCTATTCAGCTGCCGACGACTGCGATTTTTGTTTCCTTGCGTTTGCTTTCTTTGCCGTTTCACTGGCAGCAGCAGAGGCAGGGGCAGAGCACACCGCTGAGCGCCCGGTTCTGTGTCTCTTTCTTACCCCTTTGACCGCTGATTCGCGCTTCCATGCTGTGGCAGAAATTCTCTTCTCGCTTGATACCCTTTCACAGATGGAAGTCTGCGTGCAGCAGCATGTAATGTATTTGTGTGTGCATATTAAAAATGGTAAAACATCCCGCGAAGTGGAATAGTTTTGTACATATTTATGAAGATATTCAAACAAAATGCAAATCATTTTACAAGCCAGACGCGAATTGAATCACAATCTGATAAAATATGGGAACAAAAAATAGCGCATGGCAGGGTATGTCAAGGGTCGACCCCTCAAAGAGCTGGCATCTCCTTCTGGGTTTTTGTTCTGTTTTCCCTTTGCTTTAGTAACTTTAATTTGTTGGCATTGCCATTGCCGTTTCGGGGTCCGTTATGCTGCCAGCAGAGACCCCGTTCCCCGTGCATCGACGAACCCTTTACATTGCTCTATTATCGCTCGGGTTTGGCTAGGTCGTGTTTCTTTTGCTTTTGCTATAGTCTTTGCTTTTGATTCTTTGTTTTTTGTGTGTTTTGTCGTTTCGGGTATCAGCGCGCAAGGTGGGTGAAAGGGGTTGTCTCAGGGGGAGATCTGAGTCTGAGTCAGCCTGAAATACGGGCTGAAATATTTCTGTTTGTGCAACTTGATCGGAATTGTTAAGAATATGTACATACATACACATATAAATGTACATATGTACATGTATGCATGTGTGTACATATTTATGTATTTAGTTCCTGGCATCGAGATGCATTTGGCCGCCACACCTTTATTTTTGTTATGCCAAATGTTCGGCTTCTGGCTCTGATTTAATAGAACGCTCACTTACTGCGGAAAATAAACAAATTATTTTTTAATATATCAATAAAAAGAAATCTAAAAGTTAAAAGTAGTTCCGAATGAAAAAAGTTTTAAACAAGCAAATCTTTCTGTTTTTTCTTTTGTACTTTGCACTCGATTATAATTTTCTTCGCAAAATATTATAAGTGGGATTGTGACTCCAGATCTAATAAAAAAAAAAGCTTCAAAAAAAGGATGGGGCTGTTATCCAACGGTATTCAACGAATTTGTGAAGTTATTTGAAGAGGTGGGCTGCACCTTCCCCTCGAATTACAGTTTCTTGCATTTGGGATTCTTTGTTTTCGCTTTTGTTTCTGCCAATCTGTTTTGTCCGCCACATGTGGCACTCACAATCCCACTCACACACTCTCCTGATCTTTTTAGTTGTTGTTTTTGTTCTGTTCTTTCATTTCCCCGTCTATTCATCCTCATCCTCATCTTCTCTGGCAAGTTTTACTGTTGGCGATGCTGCAGCTCAGCTCAGCTCCACTCCACTCCACTCCATCCAGCAGCAGGTCATTAATAACATTGTTGCCCCATAGTGCAGGGGGCCGCGTCTCGTCTCTGTCCTTCTAGAAACATTTTTGCCTTGCTCTGAATTTTGACTGCCTGCTGCGGCCTTTGGTTATTTTCCCTTTCCTTTGACTTGTCATTCCACGTCTTTATCGCTCGTTGCTTTACACTCAGTTCATTGCCGTTGGTTCTCTTTGTTGCCTTGCCCATTTCTTTCTGCATTTGGCTAGCACTTGGCCCCCCAAGGGTCCTTTTGTATAGTTCAGATGTTAAAAATTACACATTTTAATTTATGCCCCCAGTTTTTCATCATCGGATGGACCACATCAATTTTGATCACTTTAATTAAGTACAAAAGTTTGTACTGGCCACGATATCCAATCATTTTCAAGCGGTCCAAGCGACACCGAGCCTAAGCTTTTTCCAGGACAAAAAGCGACCGAGAGGCGCTGCCGCATGACAAGCGATACATAGATATCTACGTGTAAATGTACCGGCTGCCATATGTCATACTGAACCACAGAATATGGAAACCTATAATCCAACTAGCGATACAGTTATGATTCCGCGCAAGCAAAAATTTTTAGTGTGAAAAAATAATGCAATTTTCAAGAGATTCGAAGTGAACTACACATATTGCACATGTACATTTTTAATAGATTCTAGATAAAGATTTTATCGATCTGAGAAGGGTATCTAAGGCTTCGTTAGCTTTCTATTCTACTATGTAGATGTTACTTGTAGTTGTAGCCGGCGTGTAAGACTATGAAAAACAAAATGTTTAGTCAAATTACTGCCCTGTAGTGGGTCTTTCCTTCACTCTTCCTTAGTCTCTTATATACAGTGTACACATGTGTATTAGTTAATGTGCTTGCTGCCACTGGGTGTGCGGAGGGACGGGACCTCTGTGGCTGAGGCACGCAGGTCGTTCGGTCGCCGTTTGGCTTCGGGCTTGTCCCGGACAGAGGTACAGCGACTGGACAGCGTCTTATGTGGCTCTGCTTTTGACATGCCACAAACGCTAACCTTCCCCCCACATCTTGGTGAAGGCCCTATAGCAGTCTGACTCTTACCCCAAAAACCAATGTGGAACCCCTGCCAAACCACAATAATCCATTCCAATCCCAGTGTGTGTGCCTGTGCCTGCGTCTGTGGAAATGGCAAAACAAGGTCAAGTGTAGGGACCAAAATTTGTTTGAGTACACATGACTATGTGTGTGTGTGTATGTTTCGCTGTACATATGTGTGTGTGTGTTTGGGTCTCAACAGAGGGTGTTTCCAATTCCCCAAACATTCTTCTTTCTGGACAGCATGTCTTAAATATTAAATACATACATACATATGTATGTTCAAGTTTATGCATTTGACTTTTAATCAATTCTGGCCTAAAAATGCCATTTCAGAGACTTGAGCGCATGAAAAATTATACGTAAGTCCTTAATTGTGGAAATATTACTCCGTTTTTCCTTTAAATTCACAGAGGAATGCAATTTGGCGTATGTTGATGTTGGGGAGAAAACCATAAATAAAAAAATTAGAGCAAACGTAACTTTATCATTAGGCGGGGCTTCTGGAGTGCCTGGTGGGGGTTGGGGTGGGTGCCAGGGGCTGCCGCGTAAAGTTTAAACAAAAATTGCGAGAGACCGAGAATCAGTCCCTACCCTCCCTGCTGCCGACGCGTTCCCGTGTCTGAGTCACGTTCAACAGGCGGCCGTTGCGCCGAAACGTGCAGCTTCAACATTTTGAGGTTAGCTTTTTGTCCCATTCGCGGGGGCAACGGCAGCGGCAACCCTAAGAGCGCGGCACAAAATCAGTTGCACAAAGGTGTGAAGTTTTCGAGATCTGAACTTGACGGATGGGGGCCCTGGCTGGCGTCAAAGCCAGCGCCACAGCCACAGTGGAAGCCGAAGCCAACGTCGCTGCAGCGGCGACGACGACACCTGTGGATATACGAATGGGAATGTGAAAAAGAGAAAGATAGAGAGAGAGGGAGGGATAGAGAGATCTGCTCTGCTGCCAATTTTTGCAGGCCTATGCGGCGAGCGGTCGGGTCGTCGAAAGCATGCCGCTAGTCAGACATGAGGAGTGAGGTGGGAATCAAATCTGTACGGGAAGTGGGGGCAGCTCTTTCTGTCTCACCCACCCACTCAAACCCCCCGGGATGTGACGTATGCACAATCAAAGCAAACGCTAACGCAAAAGCAAAAGAAAAACCAACAAAAACAGCGGCAGCTGAAAGTGTAACTAAAATACACACAAAAATTATATACCCATAAACATACATACATACATATGTACATATGTGTGCATATATATACACAAATACTGTACATCCATACAAACACACAAACAGAGCTAGAGTCATAAAAACACGAAAGGCGAGGTCGATAATTCGTGCGGCGAAGAATTTGATACCCTTGGCGATTATGATACATTTTATATATATTTTACGCATATATGTACATCATGTAAACAAAAATATGTATGCATCTGTATCTGCAAACTCTTTTTTTTTTGGTCAACGTAGTGTTGATTCCCTATCGGCGTTGCATGCAAGCATTTGTCATATCGTCTCTATGTAAGGGTATCAGAAACGTTGCAAAAAAAAACCAACAAAAACAAAAAAGAGAAAAAAGAAACCAAAATAAAAAAATTAAATGGAAATTTCTGAAATAAAGCACACGCACACAACCAAACACACTGCGAATAGCCATAGCAGTGTCGGTCGGCAGAGGCAGAGGCAGAAAAGCAGTTCAGTGTTCACTTTGAGTGAAAATTGGCAACGTTGCCTCTGCTAACGTAACGAGCCAGGCGACGACGCCGGCAGACACAAAAACAAACACTGCGTCAGTTAGAACGTCGGTCCGTCACTAGGTGAGAGTGACTGTCGACTGTCGGTCGGGTGAAAACGACTGCCGGCCAGAGAGCGCAGCGCGTAGTTTTTGCGCAGCACAGCAACAGCAACCCAGTGGCGAATTTGATGCGTCAATACAGATGGATGGATAAATTTCGCAAAATATCTTCAAAATTCCAAAGTCATAGTCCATAGTCATTTTATGTAAATACACATGTAATTACAGTACAACATTAATTTAAAGTTTTCAAGTAGTATTTAGCTCAAACATTTACAAAATTGATATTTGTATGTTTAATGTACATGTACATTTCGCAAGCGTGTGTTGTGCCAAATTCGCCACGTGGTATGCGCTGCTGTTGAGCTCACTCCTTTTGCCGACAGAAACACACACACACGCTTTGCACAATTTTTTTTCGCTACAATTTGACACACAAAGCAGCTGTCAGCATAAGCACACATATATGCATATGTACATATATGTATGTATGTGTATTAAATATCAGCCAGTGCGATAGAGGGAGATCTAGACAAAGAGAGAGCGAGAGAGCCTGAGTCGAGAGAGGCGGGGCTGGGGCTGGGTCTGTTATCTACTGCGCATTGTCTTGAATGTTGTTTGCGTGTCTGTATGTATGCGAGCGTGTGTGAGAAGAAGAAGAAATGTAAGTGTGTGTGTGTGTATGAGCGATTCATCTTCGCAGAGCAGAAGCTTGTGTTGTATGCGAAAATAAGAAGTAGAAGAATAGAAGAAGCAAAAGCAAGTGAAGGAGGTGTGTGTGTGTGTTGTGTTTGCATGCCTGTGAAGAAGCAGAGCTGGAAGTGAGATGAAGCAGAAATAGAAGAGAATGCGCGTGTGTGTGTGTGTGTATAGAAGTAGAATTGGAGACCCAACAGCAACAGCAACAACAAGAACAGAACCGGCACATTCAACTTCCACAATGCAGAGAGCAGACGAAACGCACATACATACATATGTATGTACATATGAATGTATATACATACATATATGCATACATATGCGCAAAAGAGACAGTCAGTTGTGGAGATGTATGGTGGGTGACGGAGACTTGCTTGACAGGGGAGTCGGAGTCGGAAAGAAGTGCATGACAGGGTAGGGTAGATGGTTTGATATATGTATGTACATATGTATGCAAGAATGTATGTACATATATGACAGAGGAGATGGAGAGAACAGACAGAAATTAAAGGTGAGACGGAATGACTAGGGAGACTGCGAGTCGTGCATGACAGTGGTGACGGTACGACATACAGAACAGTGGAGATGGGTCGTATGGGTGGGTGGGTCGGTGAGACGTGTCTGACAGAGTAGAAATGCATGCAATAGGATAAATGATACTAGAAGAGAAGAAATGGTGAGACGGTGAGACATAGGCACGTATGACAGACCGTGTGTGGGCCGCCGCATTGCTTGACTACGACTGATGAGTGCCCCTCCCCATCCCACTGTCAAGAGTGTGTTTTCGTTTGGGTGTGCGAGTGAACAGAGCGACACACGAAACCAACGTGTCAGCCAAGTCAAAATACATAAAAAAAGCAAAAAGGCAAAACAGCAACAAAACCATCTCCGAATAATAATAAAAAGTAAAATAAAACGAAAGCATGTGGAGGAATGGAATGAGAAAGTGTACCGCCAATTCTCTGCATGCGCACATGTCTGCGTGCGTGCATGTGTTGTTTGCGTGCATGTGTATGAGGAAACTTTGTGGGAATGATGGAACTTGGTCGGAGGGGAGAAACGTTTTATGGTGGCGTAACTTGAAGCTGGGCGACATGCAAACGACTTGAAGTCAAATCCTTAGTAGAAGGAAAAAGCATTGGATAAAACGCACGTTGTTGCATTGTGTGCGCGGGCTAGGGTGTTGGTGGTGGTGGATGGTACGGGGCATACGGATTGGGTTAAGGGGGATGCGAGAAAACGGTCCAATCATTGGTGGAGCCCCCGTTGCGGTACACGGGACTATTGTCTCATAATCCTCTTACGATCCACCGCACACCATCCGTTTATACCACGTGCAAGAACACACTTGGCATAACTGATTGAATCTTGTGCTGATGCACACGTTTTTCATTATGTGACAGTGGAAAATTCGATGGCGAAGCATTGGGTTGTGTTGCTTATACATACATATGCATTTGTACATACAGGTGTAATAATTTTCATACGAAATTTTCACGGCCAAGGGATAGCCACATGCGCATGTCGGGAGTAAATGCAATGAAAGCTCTCTCAAGGTGGACAATCTCTCCTCCAAAATGGTCACACGGGATATGAGATACGGGGAGGCTGATTTTCTGTTTCATACTGACGGATACTGTGCAGCGGATCTTAATGGAGGAGTTAATACCATTCCAGTAGTACCATTCGTGGTGTCGATAATGTGACTTGCAAATATATTTTAGTTCCATTATTCCAGGAACAGCTGTTAAGTTCAAGTCCCGAAGATAAGGCTTGGAACGTGTTTCCCCGAACCGTAATAAGTGCAATCAGTACCACAACCTCGATTCCCACCATATATTTCACGCTTTGTTGTTAATTTTCGGTTGATGGGTTTTATTTGGACTTTTTATTATTTTATAGCACGAGCTTTTTGTTATACCCGTGCAGAGAGTATGTATATCTTTCAGTGCCGCTCAGTTTTAGTTAGTTTCCTAGGCTTTAGTTCCTCTCCCGGTTTTTTTTTTTGTGTGTTTGGCTAATCAGAAGTAACCCCTCTGTCGCTGGCTCCACGGATCCACAATTAACTTTTTGTGATCTTTGTTCGCCGCAGAGCCAATTCACAGTTAGACCGACGGAGACAGAGAGAACGAACGAACGAAAGACGGAAAAAGGAGGGGATCGTGTGAGCAAGAGTGGGACAGGGGGAAAGAGAGAGCAATAAACCTAACCTGAATCCGAAGCAACTGTCGGCGGCGGCTGGTGGGTGACATTGCATAGCCCCACGATTGGAGAGAGAGAGAGAGCGGGAAGAGCGAGAAAGAAGCCAAAGTAGCGCAACCACAACGAAAGCAACGAGAAACAAGAGCAGCAAAAACTAGAGATGAGCGCGGGTCGTATTTTTATTGGGCCTACACAAAACACGACTAAACATACATATATTGAAATTTTTTTATAGAAAGCGGTATTCCTAAAAAGTTTGTATTATTAGAGGAAAGCTAAGCAAAAAAAAACACAAATTTTCCAAAATTTTATATACATACATACGTATGTACCCTGAACGTACTGGGTCTTATTAACACATAATAATGATGCATTGCGTTACATACATACGTAATACTGACGATATTTTACTAATGATTTAGCAGATTGAATGATCTCTTCGTGTTCCGTTCATAATTGTCGTGATGCACGAGCCCAGTGACTCTGCCATCGCTAGCGAGAATTACAGCAGCAACAACAATTGCCGGTTTTGCGCGCGTAATCGATGCTGGCGTCGACGTCGACAGCAGCATCTGTCCGCTCCCCCAGCCAAACCAGCAACCCCCTCAACAGACAGAGCAAACCGCTTTACGATCTTGTATTACGTGTTGGCGTTTTGCATGTTGTTGCCGTTGTCGGTGTAGTTATAGTTGTTTTTGTCGTTGGTTTCATTTGTGCATGAGATCGGTTTTTTGTTGTTGCTTCAATCAAGTTACAGTTCCAGTTGTACCTACCCCTTCCCTGCACCACAGAAACCCCGTGCCAAAGACGGTCATGGCACCCAGCAACAACAGGCCAATCGTGTTTTTGTACATTCATACACATATGTACATACGTGTGTGTACTTGTGGAGGAACCGGTTTCCTTTTACTGCTTGCATATTTTTAGCAACAAGTTGAAAAAAGAGTTGCCTCGACAAAAATGAGACTTGGGACGGGACTCGTACACTGGTTTCAAAGGAAAGTGTGCGGGGGTATGGTATGGTGCTGACTTAGCTAAAGTGCTGCCAGACACACACACACACACATGAAGACATACACATGGACAGGCAGACAGAAAAATGATAATGAAAACGTGTATAAAGATCGACAAGAGAGACAGCGATCGGCATTCGCTTGTAACAAATATTTTTTTTCTTGTGTTCTCTGTCCATACAAGTCGCGCCAAAAAGAGAATCAGAAAAGAGACAAACAGAAAGAAACGAAAGAAAAACAAAAACTTCGAGAGCTAAGACCTTTGATACCCTAGCAAATGTAACGTTTCCCTGTTGGATATCTGTTCATATATGTTTGCACTATTCCAACGATTTTAATACGGTGGCATAGGAAAAGACAGACTGAAACTCGTGGACGGACATGAATTATTAGAAATTGTACATACATACATATGTACATTATGTATGTATGGATGAAAATTGATTGCTGATTTTATTGGCATTATCTGCGTTGCTTACATCTGATGAAAATCATAATACCTCTATTTAGTAAGGACCCCACACAAACAGCTTTTGTCGGGGAAGCGACAGAGACGGCAATAGAGAGAAAGAGAGAGGGTACAACCGCAAACATAGTCGCTGCGTCATTGACGTCGACAGCGACCGCAGCAGAGGCAACGCCGCGAAACAATTGCCGGCCATTGTTGTCGACGACGACGACCACGTCAATATTGTCGTTACCCTAACTTAAACCTCAAACAGTCGGCATAAGCGAACTGAGATGATACGCCACATATGTATGGATGTAAAAGACATTTCCATATATTATTAATACCATATGTATATAATGCATTTATCACTCTGAAAGGGTAAGTCATATGCGACACTTTCCCTCCACAGTTCCATTTAAGTGAGCAATTTACTCAAAAACGAGAGTTGTGGTTAAATTTAAATATGTATCACATTTTTCTAGTATTAATATTACAAAGAAACGCTATAAAACTGCGAAATATTTAAATTGTTTATTTGTAGGGTATACAAGTGTGTGTTTTTCTTGCGGATTTTTTTTGTTCAGTTTCTTTCTTTTCTTTGCATTTTGTTACATTTGCTTTACCATTCATATTTCTTTCTGTTTATTGTTGTCCAACCTTCTCACGCCACAGACGATGACCGAGCGAGGGTGAGAGCGTTGGAGAGGGGCAACGAGCGAGAGAGGGAGAGAGACAAGCAAACACAATGGCCACACTTTGACCCTGACTTTTAATGTGTAGATTCGCCGACGGCCGGCCCCCGTGCTCCCCCCTCGCACTGATCGGACCGACACATGCTAAATTATTGTTATTATTATGAATTGTGTTTTATGCATTCGTCTTACCCTTTCCAGAGAAGGTACTACGATGTTTAACGGACGTTTGATCAACGCAGTGAAGGAGGCTCCATGGATGAAAATCAAAAGCAGATTCTGTTATTCTCTCGTAACGAAAAAACCTATGTGCAATGTAATGAAGTATAACGCAAAGTGGGAATGGAATGTAACGTAAGGAAACGTAAGTGATAAGTGAATGTAATATAAGGCAGAGTAAGTGCGAATGGAATGTGAGGACATTGCTGCGATGAGCACAAAAACGAATTCGCGGATATCTAAGTTATCAGAAATTGCGGTTGAAAAACCAATTCTTTTTTTAGAATTAATCCAACAAAATGTAACATATTTTGAGAGAAAAGTGTTCGTCGTTCTTGAAAATAGTCCCAAACGAAATTAGACAAACTGTTCTATTCAGATTGTAAGACTTTATCGCTGCCATGGAAATTATGGATCACAAATTACTTTTAAAAATAAATTACATACATAAATCTATATACAAATATAAAGTCGGATGACTCTTTGGGATGTCACCAGCATTGGCCTTTCTGCTCCTACACCTACTCATGCTCATGCTACACTAAATAGTGATTAATTCATCCGAGATTCGTTAAGCTTTTCGGGGAAAACAGCTGTGGTGCGCCCGCGAACAGCAGCTCTGCCTCTTCCCCCATAATGCTTAAGGTAGCTATTTGCTTCATAAAGCCGCAGGTAGCTTCTCTTTGCCTCATTATGCTTCGGGTATGTAGGTGCATCAGTCTCAACAAGCTGCCAGCACCCTTCCACCCCTTCTGGTGTCACCGCCGCTCCACGTGGCAGCTCATTTGCCTAGGCAACGGGTCATTTGACTGAATGGTTTTTCATTTCAATTGAAAAGCAAATTATTTCTCTCTCCTTATCACTAGCTGCTGCTCAACGATATCATTTGCTCTTTGCCCCACGACCTATTCCACCCCATCCGCCCACTGAGTCAGCCTTCCTTTTTGCGACTGCCCCAGTACTTTCGCCCGACAGCCTGCTGACCAACGTATGTCCATGAGAACGGCTTATTTCTGCTTTACTCTATTCATCTCGTATTTCCATCTTCTCTTTTGTGTGGAGCTTTCAAGGCACACGGAGACACACACACACATTCATTCATTCAGGCTCTGGTGGGGCTGCTGTTGCGCGATGCCTTTTCTACCGAAGGTATTTTCGTCTGTTTGTCGATGCCAGGGACTTTGTTTCACAAGGAGCGTCGTCTGCGAAAAACGGTTCGTGCACCAGGCAAGGAGGGTCTTTCAGCACGAGCGACTCCTAGGGGAAGGGGCGTTGTCAGATAATGTAGTTATGGCAACGCGGCAATTAGAGGAACTAAGCTCTTGTTTCCAAGCCTTAGAGTGGGGAGAGTGCACGTACTGCCAGCTCGAAGTGATTCATGTACCAGTATTACCACCTGACAGCAATCAATTTAAATGTGGTCTTTAAATTCTGACGCAGTCCGACTACATGAGACAAGGAGTGCTTGCTGACCAAGGACCGAAAGTACCACTAACTAACTAATTCACTGAAAAAGTACAGTTGCAAATGAAGAATGTCCTGGGCATAGCTACACATTACCTGGGGTCTAGTTTTTGCTTCATTTTACGATCCGAGACCTTTTGGTGGAGGTGCAGCTGTGATGCTTCAGTGGTTCAACCCACCCACGCTGCAGCTTTTTTTTGGTAAATGTTCGATACACGAGCTATGCTCCAAAGATCGCGACTTATCAAGAATTTACTTGCAGAAACTGTTTGCTTTTGGATGAAATGAGTTTTGACATTGAAGTCTAAGTTTCGTCGAAAGATGTTTATTTTTGAATAATGGAAAGTAAATGCCGTTTTGGTTTTTGCCTGACCACGAAGTAATGTTAAAAGATAAAAAATGCCCCGAATGTGCCACCTTTTCCATTGGTGTTACTTCAGCTCCGGAATCCCAATGTCATACCCTTATTCCATATAGCAAGGAAAATATATACGAGCAGCCAATTCGCAAAGCACATTTTCCGATGACTTTAAGAAGTTGTGAGGCAGTGCGCCACAGGGGGAAATCATTTTATTTAACTCGAGCGATTTGTTATGTGTTTTTTTTAAGTATACATACATTGTATGTACCCATGTACATATAGCCACATTTAAATGTTATCGAACAAGTTTCTGAGATTAATTTGAGATTTAAGTCCAGATGAATCAGATAATAAACAGTGCAACAAAATAATATTAATATTAATAGGGCAGTGAACGATTGAGGTATTACTGTTGCCCTTATTTAATTGTAACAATTATCACAAACAAAAAAAAATACAATCACTTAACATACTGTTACTGTTTATAACTTTTGTCAAGGGTACAATTTAAATTGAAGAGACGCGTGGCCAGCCAGCATCTTCTTTGCTCCTTGGCTATTTACTCCTGTGTGCTACTTTCTTCACCCACCTTCCTACCACCTGCACCCCCGCTGAAGCGAAGACCTATCCACAAACCAATTTCAATTACTGTCACCTTAGCGAAACACCATTTGTAACGGTCAAATAGGAATTTGGATTCTGATTAGCACCGATAGAACTATGTAAAATTATCACTCCACATGTCTCTTGGCAAACCCTTTTTCATTTCGCTGCGCAATGCTTAAACAATCTTAAACCCAAAACTTGGGATATAAATTTTAACCCAAATGGCCCAGAAATAGCCTTAGTAGCTCCTAAATCAGCAAAAGCGCCCATGTGCACCAGTAGCACAGAAAGGTAAATTGGTTATCCCCTGACGTATATACGCTAATAATGGCCCTTTATTGGAATTAATTAACTTTGAAAATTAATTAAAATATTTATCAAAAAATCTTGCACTGCTTGCTTACAGTGGCGTCCGCTATTACTTTTTTTGTGGTCTCGGGACGCTAACGGCATTTCTTGGAACTACTTTAGTTCCCGATGACGCCGGTAGGAATCTACAGTAACTTCTACATCTCTCCGATAGGGGCGCACGCACCCTGCAGAGGGCAGAATGTTGGAACGTACGAAGGTGAAAAGTGATGTGATGTCACATCCCTCAGCAGCCCCCACGATTAGTGAAATCAGTTAATTCGTGAACTGTTTTTTGATGAACAAAGAGTGCCTGTATATCTAGTGTCTAGTTGGGACTCGGGCTTGAGCCAGTCTTGCCAGTCAGTAGGTCTACTCTCCCATATTGATACGTAAAGTGAAAAAAAACGAAATTTATTCCAATATTTTATAATTTTTTGCTGGAGACCGGAGAAACGGACTTCTTCCCTCCGAATAATGCAGCTCACACAGGATGTCATCTACAACTACACCAGGCGAAGCGTTGATAGGATCAAGAGCCTCAAAATTGTGGGCTTTGGCCTCACGGATGTGTCCATCCTCAGGGGCGCAGTGTCCGTCGAGATCTTGAACCTAACATCCAACCAAATCGGCACCCTCTCTCACTTTGAGCCATGCTCCGAGCTGCAGCAGTTGCTTCTGCGCGATAACAACATTCGGGAGTTGCGAGAAATCGAGTACCTGAAGGATCTGAAAAACCTCCATACCCTCGTCCTGTCGCAGAACCCCTTCTGCGGGACGTTGGGATCAGAGTGAGTGCCCCCGGACACCAGATACCCCACACGGCGATCACTCTTCTCTTGCCCTCCATTCTTTTCTCCTTCTCTTCAGATATCGGGCTATGGTATTGCGCGTCTTGCCCAATCTGACTTTTCTGGACATGATAGAGGTCACCAGAGAGGAGCTGGCCGCCGCCCTGCGTCGCGCGCCCTCGATTATGGCCCGGCAGCCACAGCGGGCACGTGAGGAATCCGTGGATCCGGCACCGTCCTTTAATCAGAACATGCGCGCTCTGGTCTACAGCCCAGGAAACGTGCAGTGGACCAGTGGGGGACAAACAGAGCACCAGTATAACCATTTGCCAGAGTTGCCAGTGGTGCCTCATGTCTCTCAAAATCAGATGCGACATGGATTCGGATCCAGGTAAGCGTAACGACTTTAGAGCAGTCTTCAGTCTGAAGTTTATCCATCAACTCTCTGCTTCCTAGGCAGTTGCGACAGGGTCGCTCCGGATGCTCCTTAGGATACCCCGGATACCCCGGATACCCCGGACAACCCCGCATGGTGAGTATATAGGCCTATAGGCCATAGAACCAATGATCGATTGAATAATTTCCAATCGACTTCCACAGAGATCGAACGTTCTAAAAGCCAGTCTGAATTTAGTCATGGATCTGAACTTGAACGAACTGGCGGAGCTTGAGGCTGCCGTGCGCAATCGCATTCAGGCGGTGACGCAGGATTAGTGAATAAATTCAAGTACTTGACGCGCATGTCCAATAGAGTATTCGGAGTAGAGGACACGCGAAACAGGAGTAGCCGGAGGCTCCATCCACAATTTCAAATCACAACAGAATGAAGCGTCAGACGAGGCATCCATTGTTGCAGAATGGATCTGCCCATCTGCAGTCCATCACAATCGGGGTCTGAGATTAATAATCGATATTCGATGACAAAAAACACCTACAACAGACCTAGACCTAGACTCTGGCGTTTCTTTCTTTTAATGTCAAAAGCGAACCATCCATTAAATTGTTAAATTGTTGTTTTACACGACCACAGAACCAATGCCACTATACAATGAAATTATAATTAAAAATGGCGTGCAAAGTAAATAAGAAAAATAATATTAGGTTTCAAAGAGTAGTTAGACGTGGAAGGGTAAGGGGGATACGCAGAATTAGGACCAACAGGGGGGAATGGAGCGCAAACTTGTGGTATTATTAATTAATAAATTATTCGGTATTCGCTTCGTCGCATTCTCAAAACTTCGAATCGCTCGCCCAAACGGACTGAACGAAGCAGGTCTTGGCATTTTTACTGTGTAAGATCCCAACGGATATGTTTTTTCTCTCTTACTCTTACTCTTCCCTTACTCTTCACTCTCCACAGCCAGCTGCCCCCGGCCACACCCCCCTGGTTGCAACCATGTATGTGAGTATTTTTTTTTTTTAACTGAAAGGCGTTTTCTTGTGATTCATTGAGCGGATTAGTGTTGGGCAGTGCTCCATCCGAGCCAGAGTTGCATTTTGTGTCATACATAAGAGCGTTGACAATCAACTTTTTCATTCAGTTTGACTAGTCCGAGAATAAAACATATTCTGACCGAGAAAAATTGCAAATTTATTAGGAGGAGCCTGAACGTCTGAACGAGCCATACGAAGAGCAGTTAACTGGGACACTCTTTAGTAGAGCAGCGATAAAGAGGCTAAGGAGTGGAACATTCTGGATTTTCAATGTACGTAATGCTCGTAGGAAATTTATTAACAATTGTAGTAATGCGTTTCTGGTAGTTTGAGTTGCTCGAAGAAACGTTTGGCAGGGAAAAGCTTTGGGATAAAATCAAAAAAGGGAAGATCATGGACCAAGAAATGGACCAAGAAATGGACCAAGAAATGGACCAAGAAATGGACCAAGAAATGGACCAAGAAATGGAAAGGTACTTGCTAGAACATCAATTTACAAGTGAAACACAGCAAACTGCATTAAAACTCCATATTTCAGAGAGTTATCCGAGAAGGGAGTGCAGAATGACGGCGATGAAGAAATGCCAAGGTAAGGTGGATGCATCTACTGTGGAGATGGGCCATCGCATCCACTGCAGCACACGCGGACAGCACACAGAGTTACGTACAGTCTATAATCCACACCCCCCATGAAAACCCTTAGCGTCCGGCAGCCCGAACCAGGCTGTAGTCCGGTCGAGGTAGAGGCCGTTCAGGATCTTCTAATGTGGGAACAAGTTTGGAATCAACAAGTAATGCTACGTAACAAAATAATGAACGAGGCGTGCAATTCAGTAACCAATAGCCCACAAAAGAAGCGCATGCGCAGTAGTGACACTTCAGATGAGACCACTGGGGCTTGCCGGGATCTTGCTCCGTGGGAGGAGGAATGGGACGGCGATCTGGAATCGCTGGGCTTGGTGCAGCAGACCACCGAAGAACTAAGTAACTATATGCCCCGATACGATCCGCTTTGGCTGACTAACATTTGAGTGTGTCCTGTCCTCTCTCCTGCAGCCAGTCTTATTCCGGGCTGCGTCTCTTACGCGGCCCAGTGGTTGGCACAGGAGCAGGCAAAGGAACAGGCACAGGCACAGGAGCAGTCACACGGGCAGGAGATCTCACAGGCGATCATCAATAAGAAGGTCCCTGGCCCATGGGATTGGCTGTACGAGAAGCGTTAGTCGCGCCCCCAAAACCTTTTGTTCCGAATGATTTCTCTGTTCATGTCACTTCCAATGGGATGTCCAATATATGTAAAGCATTAGCAGAGCAATATCGTGTCCGTCTTTGCGTTCCGTGCATGCCAGCGGATTCCTCGGGAATAGGTGGTCAGTACAACACAAAGCTGACAGGGAAAGGATCCTCTGAGAGGAGCTCGTTTGGATCTCTCTTGTTAATGGAGGAGACTCCAACACTTTGACTCATTTCTGGGGCCATTAAGAAGATTGTTCCGGGACGGAATGAGGAATGAATAGAGTAATATTTTTTTGGATTTTGTATTTTATTTTGCACTTAAAAGCTATGAAAAAAATTCGCTTAAGTCGTAGATTATGGCTAGTTGGGGATTTCTACAGTGATGGTGGGGCAGGGCAGGGCATGGAAGGGCTGTGCATGGGCAGGAGCAGGGCAGGAGCAGGATAGGCGCAGGCTGCTTAGCTGCTTAACTGGGGAGACTGCGGGGATGCACTACAGGGAGGGACTACATTTTACAAATATAACGTATCCGCGGCGGTGTGTCCGCATATCCAAGAACTTAAAGTACTTAAATGCGAGTGGTGCGAGGTGGTACAGCTCAGATAGAAAAAAAGAGCCCCCAGGATATTCACAGATAAGCTGACCCAACAAAAAGAAATGCATATAGATAGGAACTGGCTGGCGAATCGAAACCAATCTGAACTGAGACTCGCACGCGTTCAACGCAACAAGCAGCCGGATTGGGCTCCGTTGATCGAGGATCGAGGATCGGGGATCGGGGATCGTCTAGGCAGTGGCCACCTTGGCCGTGAAGGCGGCCAGCTGCGCCTTCAGTGAATCAATCTGGCACAGCAGCTCGATGTTCTGGCGCTCCAGGTATGCGGCCCGGATGGCAATCTCGTCCTCCTTGATGCGGCGACGGTCGCGCGACTTCTTGGCCGCCGCGTTATTCTTGCGACGCCGCTCGTAGTAGGCGGCATCCTTCACCTGTCCGCCGCTGGACGGCTGGAAGCTGGCATTAGCCGCCCCCGATGTGCTGCCGTTTGAGTGAGAGCCGCTGGTGGACTTGGACTCGAAGTTGCCGGCATGCGAGTCGCAATCGCTCGACTCCTCGGCCGCCGCACGATCCTCGCTCTCGCTGTTGTTGGTCGAGGAGCTGCCCTCGTTGACGCTGCCGCTGCGGGAGTTGGTGCGGCGCATTTTGGGGTTCGTCACGGTGCGGGAGCCGCCGTTCGAGCTGCGGATCTGTTCGAGCACCCGCTTCCGGTACTCGGTGTAGCGCTCAACGCGCGGATTGTCCAGCAGCACATCGGTGGCCGCAAAGTTGGCCGCAATCACCAGCGGGTCGCGGGGGAATGCCTTGAAGGGACGTGTGCTCTTGCCCGTGTCGGAGGCGCTGCTCGCAGCCATGGTGCTGCTGGTGGGCGTGGTGGAGGCGGTGGTGCTGCTGGTGGCGGCGTGCGTTTGGGCCGCTGGCGGCGATTGTGGCGTTTCCAAGACATCGATCTGCATGGTGCTGGCATTGCTGGCCGGGCGTGGGGAAGCCCCCACAGCGGCAGCTGCAGCGGCCGCCGAGGCAGCAGCGAATGTCTGCAGCAGGCTGGCGGTGGCCGTGGCATTGGCAGTGGCATTGGCATTGGGCGCCACCTTGGGCGCAGCGGATGGCTCCTGCTTGATGTTGGCTCCGTAGTAAAAGGCCGGATAGAGGCTGGCCAGCTGCTGTTGCTGCTGTTGGACGGAGTACAGCAGGCTGTTTGGGATGGAGCCCGTGGCAGTGGGTGAGGCCGAGGGCGAGCCGCTGCCGTAACTGTAGTTGGTCTGGTAGGGCGAGGGCGTCTTCCGGGGCGTCTCCACGCTGTCGCAGCGGCGTGACAGATCGAGCACCTCGGCGGAGGCAGCTCCTCCAACTGTGGCCTGCTGCTGTTGCTGCTGTTGCTGCTGCTGCTGTTGGCTGAGGGCAGCGCCAAGGAGCTGCTGCTGATAGGCGTAGGCGGCATAGAGATCCATTTTGGGCAGGGCCAGGCTCTGCTGCTGCTGCTGCTGCAATTGGCTGTGCTGCAGATGCAGATGCTGTTGCTGCAGATGATGGTGCGACTGCTGCTGCTGCTGATGCTGCTGCTGTGGCGACTGCTGCTGGTGGTGGTGATGGTGGTTGTGGTACTGGTGGTGGTGGTGGTGGTGCAGCAAGGGCTTGCGATCTATTCGTGGAGAGAAGAAGGAGCAGGAGGGGGGAGATTTCTTAGTATGCTGTTTGCGTGGGATGGGGGGCGTGGCTAACTTACCAGTCTTCAGATCGTTGAAGAACTGTCCCGACATGAGTTTCTCGTGCATCAGCATGTTGTCTGACTAACGGTTTAATAATCCAAAGCGCAATAACTGTTAACTGATGTTCTGCTAGCTCACTAGCGCTCTCTCTCTCTCTCTCTCTGTGTGCGTGTGCGTGTTCGTGTGCGTGTGCGTGGGCTGTGGGTGTCGTGACGCTGACGTTGGCGTTGGCGAATGCAAACTGATTTCCTTTCGGCAGCCCGACCGCCTTTTATAGTGCCGAACCCGGCTGCGCCGACGCTTCATTCACAATGGCGGCCTCGGATTCGGCCAGTCAATGTCACGCAGGTAGACGGACAGCCAAAGGGTGACTATCGCTGTCCCTCTCTCCTCCTCCGGCATCGTTCATCTCCCTCTATCCCAGCATCAAAGGGTTTTACGAGGGTGCGGTGCGGCTGCTGCTGCTGCTGCCGCTGCCCCTGTCACTGCCTCTCTCGACAGAGACGGAGACAGAGACTTTTGGACTTCAATTTTCGCGAAAATTCGCTATTTACTGTAATTCAAGCGCAAGATTTTATATTCCATACAGAAAAAGTCCAATAAATTCACGTACATAAAATGTATATATATATTCAAAAAAAGGATATTAAAAAGAATATACAAATTACAAACATGTAGAGCAATTGAAGAACAGTTACAGCAGAATAGGGAATATGCTGGGCATGGAATATGGAATGGAATGCAAGTTATATCGGAAAAGATATAAGACAACAATGCAAAAGGTGGAAGCCCAAATGGCAGCAATTGCAGAAAAATATCACAATAATCACAAAAAAATAATATAACCAATAACAAAACAGAAGCACGAAATGGAAGCGCTGGCAAGTAAGATTAGATCTCATTTAAGGAATATCCCAAGAGGAAATTTAATAAAAGTGAAGCAAAAAGAGAACTAACAGCCAATAAAGTGGGACAAGTAAAAATATAGAGAGGGAATGGCAATGATCTCTAGAATATATATAGATGTTAACCATTCCGAGTAGAATATATTCCAGCAGATTAATAGATTCAAGTAGTAGACACATACATACATACATCCATATAGGTAGATACAATAAGTTAATATTTATGTTGCTTGACAAACAAAAGGGCAGGGAAAAGTACGTAGTTCAAGTGCGAATATTAAATGTGTTCTGTGAACACTTCCAGAGACAGGGAAGCATAGCGAATCTTTGGAGCTATTCACAGCCCAACATACTGAATCGAATGGCTTGTCACATAGCAAACACCACTGCACATCGTCGTGGCTTGGTAACCCATAATATTAGCAGCTATTCTAGCGACGCTTGACACCAAATTGCTCGGATCAATTAGGGCCGAATTGTGCTTCTGGCTCAAAACAGCAGGAGGGAGCAGGCGCTGTGGAGAGGGAGCGCATACTCCTAGAGGAGGGCAAACAGGGACGGGAGAGGCTTGATGATGGATGCTCCGATGCTCCGATGCTCAAGGGTTGCGAGTGCAAAATGCTAAATCCGTTTGTTTTGCGCTTTTGTCCCGAAATCCTTCTGCCGACCAGCGCAGACCGGCCCTGCCCCGTTCCATCCTCTCGCACATCCTTTCGCACAGACATATCTACATGCATGCAGATATCCTTGTGGGAGTGTGTGTTGGTGTTCGCTGGCGAATTTTGGTGGACTTCTTGCACAAATGATTGTGCGTGACAAATTATGGAAATTAGCCCGTCAGTCCCTGCAGCAGTTGCAGTTTTAGCCCTTTTCGCGTGGTCGCAATTCGCCTCCTAATGGATCCTACGTCGGCCAGGTCTTCCCAGAATCCTGGCAAGGCCATCACCACTGACATTGACACTGACACTGACAGGATCTAGCTGCAATCTGTAGGCCAAACATTGCCCTGGCAGCCACATTCTTTGATTCATGACGCCGCCCAAAAACGAGGATCATCGCGACAAGTGGCCATTCCCAGTCACTGCATGGAATGTTGTTTGCCCTCTGGCTGGCTGGCTGGCTGGCTCTCTGGCTGGCATCTACGTATCCCTTCCACGGGCAGGGGCGTGGGATAGCCAAGCCGTTTGTTTAACTTTACTTAACTGTGATCCTAACGGTGGTCTCCGATTCTAGCAAACGGAAGTGCAAGACTGGCGAAGACCCTGCCCGCAAGTATCGGATGTGGAGGTGGAGGTGGAGAGGTCTAAAATATATGTACATATGAAATTTGCTTCCTTTCGCCTTGCATTATTTGAATTGTAGCTCTTTGTGCGACGGATCTTAGATGCCTTTCTGCTAGAGAACATTAATGAGTATCATACGGATCGGATATATAGCATAAAGTATTGTATGGTATATACAATGTATGCATGTACATTTGGTTGGCCCTAAACTACATCGAATCGCAGCACATTCATTCACTCGATCGTCGCTCCATTCAGCCGGAGATCTCGCATATCGGCACACAAAAAAGGAGAGCCAGGAGAGGCTGCAGAACGATCTGGGCTGCTTGCCCCTTAATAATCAGTAAAAAACCGCGAACTTATCCGCTAATCCCTGTGCTAATCCAACCGTAAAAATGGTGGATTAAATATCCAGTTTGCCCACTCGTCCGCATATTTCCATCAGCACACAAGACACACACATCACACACACAGCCGCAGCCGCAGCCGCAGCTCCATTGAGGCGACATCTTACCTGCGCGGACAATCTCAGCCGAAACGAGCCCAGAGAAACGGCCATAAAAAGTCGCGGGCAGAGAGTCTAAGCCAAAGAGTTGCCAAATTCGTTGTAAAAACCATATTCAGCGAAAAGAAAAAAAATAACAGGATGGCTTGTATATGGCATGGATATAAAGGGAATGAACCTTAAAAAATGATGCCATAAAAGATATATCGACTGTCGTCGCTCCTGTCGAGCCTTTCGCGCTCCGCTCCCTACTCCCTTCTCCCTTCTGCCTCATTGTAATGAGCTCAGGCGGACCAAAGATGCAATATTTGTGCAATCCTTTCATTGGGCGACGACCTTGAGCGCGTTTTTTAAGGCAATTCTACCTGATTGCTCGGGCTCGAACGGGTTGCCACTCCATGTACCCCGCATCCCGCATGCCGCATATCCTATTTTTTTTAGACCTACATTAGCTATTGCCTAAAAAACGTGAAACGTTTCTTTTTTTTTATTGCATAATGGACGCTTCGCGTGAAATCGTCCTAGAATCCTCAGAGCCCACAAACCCGCGCGCCCTGTACCAGAGAGCGCGTTTTTTAAGCGGCCATAAACGGGCATGGTCTGGTCTGTTGCCCCTTAATAAAAGGGTTCGGGGTATACGATATGCTATGCTATGGTATGGCATGGCATGGCATGGTATGGTATGGTAGAGTCCTTCCATTGTGACATCGATTTTTATATTGGTTCGCAGCAACACGGCAACACAAAGAAATCAGCGACTAATTGACTGAAAGGGGTTTTCACTTATTATATTGCTCGAGCCTCGTTGCCTTGCCTTGCCTTGCCCAAAAAAATGGTGACACGGCGGTTGGCTTCGGGGAAACGATGTTAACTCCTTTGCCGGCCCCTTTGTATTAATGGGCCAACATTGTCATATATTTTCATCCATCCGCGGTACGTTTTTTCAGTACTTTTATTGGCTAAACATGTGCCACAGAGCAGCCATCCGGAGAGCCACCAAGAAAGATGATGAGTGCTGTACCCTCTCCCTCTCTCCCTCTCTCCTGCTCTTCGATTATTTTCCCTATACGGGTAGATGAATATGTATGTATGGGTGTAGTTAATGCTGTTTTTTAAGGCTGAATTGTGGGTCTGTAAAAGCAAATCAAAGTTTGCATTCGATTACATTATATTTGCGGCTGTGCGGAGGAGCTGGTGTGGCAGAGCGCTCCGTTCATGTACATCCCTGCCGATGTGCCAGCAGATGTCCGGCACAATTGATCAAATGAGATTACTTTCGAACAGAACATAAGTTTGGCCAGTCGAAGCGACTTGCTTCATTCAGTTGTTGAGTTTATTTGTGGACCATGATGACCCCTGGCCGCCTAAGCCCATCAGACAATTCAGATGAAGGAAATGAAGTGAAGGGAAGGGAAGTTAAGGGAAGGGTCTCTCCCATGCTAATGAGGAAGTAAGTATTGTAGTTAGGAGCTGCTGTGCACTTGGCTTACTGCCAGTGGCAGAGGAAGTGAACGGGGGATTACACGTGCTCCGACCTAGAGACAAAAGCCATCTCTCCATCTCTCTGTCGTCGTGGAGTGTGTTTGTGTAGAGCCAAAAGACTAACCAGCCAGGATCGGATCGGATCGAAACAGGGGATCTATCGGCAGTGCAGTCGTTCACTTGTTTGTTTTCATACCATATGCAAAGTGCACAAGCGGGATAAGAACGGGAACAGGTATTGGATGGGTATTGGATGAGGACTCTTTTGGGTTTTAGCCGGTTTTAGCCACTTCCGCAAACGGAAGTGCAGCAACGGAATGGCAGAAAAAACGAGGGTAGGGGCCGTGGCAGTGGCAGTGGCAGGGGCAGGGGCAGGGGTAGGAAGAATAAAAAAGACACAAGTTAAGTACACAGAGCGAGTGGAGAGGCAAGGAGGGTGCACAATGGACGGACAATGACGGAGCTAGCTTCCGTCCTGTCCCTGTCCTCCCAGCGCTGCCATCAAATCCTTTTGCTAATTGTTATCCTATGCACTCCAGTGCCAGTGCCAGTGCCAGTGCCAGTCGCAGTCCCAGTCGCAGTCTCCGTCTCAGTTTGATCCTCTTCTTGGCCGTAATCCAGGCAAATGCTGCTCAATTATGGCATCTCTTTAATTGAGAGACGAGACGTCGAGGCTGTGGCTGTGGCTGTGGCTGAGGCAGGATTCTTGCGGTTCATTCATGGTTACCCACCGAAGCGTGCACTGGGCTCTCATCTCTCTGTCATCTCCAGCGATCCATCGAAGCGGAGCGCTCAGAGCTCAGAGTATTGCATTACCCTATGCCAATTAGTGCGGTTTTGATTACCCAAATGACATTCGGCTGCAAGACCGAAAGTACTGTCCGGGACTAGTCGGGCCAGCACCTTCCAAGAGGCTTCTTCCTCGGAGCTGGGACTTATCCCAGGTTTGCTCAGTGCAAACAGGCCCCAATCGAATTTTAAATATTGATTTATTTCCCATGGATAGAAAGGAAAGAGTTTGGAGGCGCGAGAGCGCTGTGACACAAGATTAGGGAGAGGCCGGGCAGTTATCGATGGGTGGGCAGCGAGAGGAGTGGGAGTGGGAGTGAGACGGGACCCCACACAACAGCAACCGGGTAGAGCACACAAAGAAAAACACCACAAAGACCACAATGACCCCATGGGCCATGGGGCCATGGGCCATGAGTGTTATTTAAATGGGCAAAACTAACTTGCTACTTCCTTACGCCATTCGCATTGTGGCTGTTGTTCCTGCTCGATCGATCCCAGAAGATGCTGCAGGAAAGTGCAGCATCGGGGTGTGGCCGCATCAACGCCCTACAAATCCTACGACATGGTTGGGAAAATACAGGCACACAGACAAGACAAGACCAACAAAGAGGCAACATTTCATGGCAGATCATAGAGACAGAGAGACAGAGAGAAGAGAGAGAGCGAGAGCGGGAGAGTGGGACTCGTGGGATACGAGTAGATGATTCATTTTGCATGCATCATTCGTTTTGATGAACTGTCAACGTTTAGGCCATTGTTCGAATTGTCATACAGATAGATCTCTGTGAACCGCTTTGGGTACAGTTATGCGCTGGATTTGACACATTTCTAATAACTCAACGCTGGATGCATGGCATGAGAGCATCAGAGCATCAGAGCATCAGAGAGCTCGGGCGAGAGTGCGGCATGGCATGTCAACCCATAGTGGCATAGCGGCATAGTGGCATGGCGGCATGGCGGCACCCCTTCCTTCTCCCCTTCCCCTTTGCTCACTTAATTTTATGCATTTTACTGTTGATTAGCTGCCATCTCCCATTGTCAGGGTGCCGGGAAGATCCGTTAGCAGGCAGCAGATATCCGGATTCGGAGTTAATCATTGTGACGGGCGGGGATCGGGATCGGGATCGGACCCACATAAAAAGAGTTGCAGTCCCATGCACGAGTCTGCGGTATGCCCCCGGCCCCCCTCCTTTTTGACTCGAATCCATCAAGCGGCCCTCGAAGTTTTAACACCTTTTTTTTTGTTTTGTTTTCGCTGGTGATTGTGTGTGGTGTCCTTTCGCTCGTTTTTGTTCCGATTCGCCCACAAAACCCCGTTAGGAGCACTCCTCCGACTCCCACTCCTCGAGGACATTGTTGGGCCCAGACAATTGCTGTCAAAATGACATTGCAGCGGTCTGCAGCGGTTTACGGTTTACGGTCCTCTTACGGTTTACGGTTTATGGTTTATGGATTTGGCTGCTCCTTGCTGGTAATTGTGTCAATTGTCAGTTCGCACCATCAGCATATCCATCTCGCACGATCTTCGCCGGAACGGATGCCAGCCACACGAGATACAATCGAAATCAAACGGAAAAAAGGGCAAACGGAACAGGAACAGGAACAGGATTAAGCTGGACCCTGAGCCTCATTCTACATAACTCTTTTGCTGGGGACCAATCGGTGACAGTGACGGTGACTCTTGGCCACTCGTAATATGAGCATTTAACCCTGTAAAGTCTTTGGCTCAGACACGCCCATTGTATGGCAGAGTTTTATTCTTCGTTCGTTCGTTCGTTCTTGGGTCGATCTTCGTTCTTTTTTCGTTGCCTTTGCCTTTGCATTTGCCTTTTGCATTGCCAATTTTCAACTCGATTTTTCCCATCTCGATTTCCTAGATTTTTTGTTCCCGTTCACATGAAACTAAAAACGGAGGAGAGAGCGGGCAAGGGGACGGGAACGGGAACGGGAGCGGGACGGGACGGCAACTGGCGTGCAACTCAAAATCCATAAGATTAAACGGTCTTTAAGCGGTTTAAGCCTTTTGTCCCCGGAGTTTTGTAGGTGGCAAAAACTGTTCCTCGGCATCAACAACTCGGAGCTCGGAGAACTGTCAACTGGAAAATGCAAACGGGAATGGGAACGGGAATGGGAACGGCTAAACGGCTAAACGGCTACACGGCTGTGGCTTTGCCTTTTGTCTGGAATTCTGGTAAAAATTATGCCAAAGAATATCATTTCATAATTTTCATTTTCATCTTCAAGCCACTTTTTTTTCGTCCGTTTATTTGCAATCCTGGTTCGGGGAAGTGCAACGCAAATATTTGTCCACAGGACAGACAGACAGACAGACAGGTAACCAAGAGCACAGCACTCGAGACTAAGCCTGACTATGTGATCTGGCTGCCTCAAGTTAATCTCGCATAATATTGCGTGGCCCGGGAGCGCAGTACCGTACCGTACCCCCCAGGCACAAGTGCCAGATCATCAGCTCATCAGATTCGTGTCTGCGAGGCAGCCAGATCTCCCTCAGACATCGCCGTCTAAGCCAAACCGCGCAACCCGGCCTGGGCCAGCTAAGCCGCCAGGAATGACTTCCCTAACAGCAAAGTTAAGCGCGCGGTTGAGCCAAGGTTCAGCTAAGGTTAAGCTTAAGCTACGGCAGAGAGGCAGAGATCCAAGCAGCCATCCAAATGGAGGACAAGTGGAGCGAATGATTACTTAGGTATTGTTTTTAATGGATCATCTAAGACCTATTTCCAATGTCTCAAGAGCTGCATGCATGCAGAAATTCCCTCCAGGCTGCAGTTGCTTCCTTTGTCATTCAAAATTTATCATAAGAATGTGATCAAATAACTAGGAAAAGTTGAAACAAAACTCTAAACAATCACTAACTGCTGCAGATGCACAACAAGTGTGGGGGATATAAAAGACCAGAAGAGAGCACTTGTGGGGCGATCGTTGCGGTGCCATAGTCGCCATTGCCATTGCCAGAGATTGCGCCATTTTGCCTTGGTTAGCGTGAACGCAATATCGTAAACTCGTCGTAATAAACCGAGCGGAGAACGTGGAACGGGGAATGGGAATGGGAATGAGAATGCAGAGCGAGAGCCCAACCAATCAGAGCTGAACCCTTGTCCTCGGGGCCCCTAACACACCACCAGATTGAGTCAGCAGCAACTTCATTTTGTTTGCGGGATGAAAACGAGTTTTCGGGCAATGAAATCAGGGTCCATGGGTCCATGGGTCCAACTTCATTCAAGCCTGAGGTCAGAGACAGAGGCCTGGGGCAGGAGACGGAGATGGAGTTGGAGATGGGAGATGGGAGATGGGCTTAGGGAAAATGTGACAGCTGGGCCAGCTGACCCAGTCCATTGTCCAGCCGTGTGGGTGATGCTGTGTGAATGAGAGGGGAGTCTCATGCATTTAATAAATAAATAGCAAGCGACAGACAGACAGACAGACAGACAGACAGACAGACAGCCGGAGAGACAGCATCGGGGGCACATTTTCATTATTAGACATCGAGCCACAGAAATGAAAGGGTTCTGTTCATCCCATGGTCTCCCTGCCCTACTCTGTCCTGCCCTGCCCTGCCCTGCTCTGCCATGCTGTTGCTTAATGATAACAAAGACCGGAAGGCAATGGGTTGATTACAAGTGGTCGGTCCGATCTGGTCTGGTCTGGGCTGGGCTGGTCTGTCGCTCAACGAGCTGTGGGCTTGGGATGACCGCAATGCTGACCGCTGCTTTGGTCACTTTTGGCAATTTCCCACAACTGTTCTCTCCATCCAACTCCATCGAAGCACAGCATCCACCCCTTCAGCTATTCGCAGCTCCGCAGCAGGGAAATATTGGCAGGGTGAAAGTTGGGGCTGTTTCCGGAATGACTGGACCATCCTGGACCACCCTTTGCCATTCCCCATTCACCGTTCACCGTTCACCATTTATCAATTTGGTGAGCGTTGACACATTTATAGGGCCAGCTAGTCGTGGAATTAGTTTGCCCCAAATTGCAGCTTCCACCCCCACCCTCACCGCTACCCCCATCCTTCACATCCATCGATTTGGCTTTGGGTCTTGTCTTAAGATGAACACCTGTCCCGTGCCTGTGCCTGTGCCTGTGTCCGTTTATATTTATATTTCTATTCCTATATTGCTATCTGTCCATTGGCCATTGTCATTGATACTGAACATATTTTGTCAATAAGATGAGAAATTTGAGAGGAAACCTTTCCTGAGCAATATTATAAGATTATCGGTGTCCAGCCAACCTCGAATTTGTGGCCAAGCAAGTGTAAATGATGCGGAATCGGAATCGGAGTCGGAATGGGTCTGGGCAGAAAGCAGAAAGCAGATCAGAAGATCACTTCCTGTGTTACCCTTCGCCTTCGCCTTCGCCGATTATCTTTTTGTCATTATCGGGAAAACATTCAGAGACGGGACTATTTGCCAAATAGAGATCACTGGAGCGTGGAAAAGAGTTTCCCATTCGGCTCTGATGCTCTGCAGAGGGAAGGAGTTTGCTTTCTTTGCGATGGGAACTGACCCTCGACGCACATTAATCGATCCCTTTGCAGGGGCGTTCCACATATAGTATGTAAAAGTATATAATATACTCGTAAGTGCGAGTGTACGTATCGTCTGGTGTATTGTCTGGCATGTCAGCGAGAACCATTAGACAGGGTTTTGGAACAAATCGCTGGACACAAAGGGAACACACTCACATATGCCACGCCACTCACTTCGCAGCCCACAGCCCACACAACACACAGATCTAAGATGCTCGATTTTAAGCTGCTCGGATCCAGCATGGGATCTGCTCCTAATGATCTTTGGTTCCGGTTGCTCTGTGGCTCCGCTTGCATACAATTTGCCACAAGTTATTCTTGCCCATGATTAATTAACTCCGATGGCAGTTCCATTTCCATTTCCAGTGCCATTGCCATTACCATTACCAATTCCATTACCATTTGCATTCCAACCCAACCCAACCCAACACAGCCCAACCGCCCGGACTCTCGCTCTGGCTCATGTTGCGTTTTTGTTGTGCGGCGTGTAATCTGAGGCGCTCAATTTTTCGACGCATAATTAGCAGCGGACGAGGACAAGGACCAAGTCGGAAAGAAAGTAGAGAACAGAGGGCCTGGTCGGACCACTGGCTGTGGGATTGTATCGGTGCACGAGCCACACTAATTGCCGGCAGAGGATCGTTTCAATGGAACTGCTGCAGGAGCCTCAATAGCCTCCAACCGCGCTCCTCGATCCTTTCGCTCCTCTCTGTAATGAATAAACGCTCGTAGGAGCGTAGCAACTTGAATTGGAATTCGGTTTGGTTTGGTCTCCATGAGGATCTGTTGGAACTTGGAATAATAACCAATCTTAAGTTAATAATTTCAGCATTCATGAACGATGGTTGTTCTTGGTTAAATTATCATTTAATTCTTTCATTTCTATTTGCAGCAGATTGCCCAGCAGAGTTACTGCAGCTAGCTTTCATTTCAGGTGGGTTTGCCATGGTACTTAATTATTTATTCAATATTAGCCCAATAGTGTTAGCGGAAGCTAGTCTTGGATTTTAGGATATAGAAGCACATCAGTAAGTCGTATTTCAGCATCCCACTGGGAATGGTGCGTGCCTCTTTGCAAACTGGAGGCGTATGGCAAGCTGCCACAGAGACCATTCAATGGAGAAAGAATCACAGCCGAGCCGAGCCGAGTCGAGCAGAGCCGCATCCAGAGTCCGGTCTGGTCTGGTCTGTTCTGGCTTCCATTGTTGGTCAATTTATCAAAGATGCAAAAAGAGTCAACTCATGCTTAAGTGGAAGGCTGCTTAATGAGCAGCCGAGGGCCCTCGCTCTTCTGTGTTCACTGTGCAGCCTCGTCCAGTGTCCAGTGTTTGGTGTCCAGTGTGGTCAGCAGCTGGAAGTGAACACATGTGGCAGGGACTGGGACTGGGACGGGGACTGGGACGGGGACAGGGACCAGTGAAAGGATTCGGGGCTCGGGGAGAGAGAGAGAATCTTTCGCTCGTTCCCGCTAGAGCAGAGTAAACAAATGCCATGCCGCACATCCTCATTAATCTCGAGGGGGCGTCAACGCACGCGTGCGTCTGGCGTGAATGGCATCGCATCGGATCGGATCGGATCGGATAGAGATTTGGGTGGAAATTGCTGCGACTCTCTCCGCTTCCATCCTTCGAGTCCTAATGCACAACATATTGCAACTTTGTGTCGGGAAATGCTACGCGAAAAGCGACTGTCGTTGACTTGCGTTTTGTTTTTCCAGCATGAATGGACGGAGCAAGGCAAGGCAAGGCAAGGCAGGCGAAGGAGTAAGCGAGTGAATTCGGATTCCCAGATCTGACTCGACTCTAAGGAAAACATTATAAGTGGGCACGTGTTTGTGCTTCGCCTGTCTCTCGGGGCTGGAGCGAGCCACACAAACGATTTGTTGTTCTATGTCCAACAGGCCCTTGGGCCGGGGGAATCATCTTCGTTTTGTGGTTTGTTTTTACAAATAAATTTCTGTTTTTATTTGCTTAAGCAAAATATGTGTCGGCTTCTCGGGAACGGAACCCTCTAGCACCACAAACCCAGCCATTAGCCATAGCCATAGCCATAGCCATAGCAATAGCCCTAGCCGTAACCACAACTGCAACAGGAACAACAGTGGACGTACACAATGTTGTATAGGCGCCTGCCTGTAGTGTAGGCGAGCCTCTTTAGCCGTTCCAGCTGCCCAACGGAAGTGGATGACAGATGACACGGACAGGGACAGGGACACGGACACGACTCACACATGCCCCAAAGCTTTCCTTTCTCACCAATACTGGTGCATGGTGAAGCTTTTGCATGCACCACGAAGATTCTCGAGATGATGGGAGGATGTGAGTGTTGAACACATCTTCCACATCTAGCTAAGGATGCCATGCCCATTGAATCTTCCTTCTTTGTTGAAGCTAATTGTGTGGGAAAGCGGGGAAATTGGTTGAGTCTTGGACAGGAAGAGTGGACGTGCATCGTTCTTGGGCCGAGCAGTGTCTTGGCTCTGGATTAGACTAATTTTTAAATGGAATTTCGAGCTGTTTGGTTCACACCAAAGGAGTAGTACCCCAGTGCCGAGCTGATTTGAGCTGATTTGATTCTCAGACTGAGCCTGAGACTGAGACTGAGCCTGCGACTGAGCCTGAGCCGAGCCCACGCCGAGCTGTGGGCGTGTGCGTGCCATGGATTTCACACAGGAGATCTGGCGAGTTGGCCAGGTCATCGGCAGGCCAGGCTCCTCGGCTTGCAGCATGACGAAAGGTAAATTTTGTAAACAATTGTGCTAATTAAGCCAGCCCAATAAAAATCGGCTCACGGCGGTTCAGCGCACGGCTCACGGCTCACGGCTCTCGGCGAGGTGCAGGCCACTAGGATTTGAGCCGAGCCGAGCCGAGACGATGCGAGGCGAGCACTTGAACTAAATCCGGTAGCTTAAACGAGTTAAAGGAACTTGAACGGAACTTAATCCCATAAATTTGGGAAAAATACAATTTTAATCAGGTTAATTCGTGTGTAGCGCGACTGTTGCATGCCACTGGACTGGATCAGGGCGAGTGTCAGGTAGGCGCACGGACAGCCGAAAGGATTAGGCCAGCCAGCCAGGGGGATTTAGCGCAAAACAGAGGTGAGTCTCGGCAATGCCCCTGTCGTTGGCCTGATTATGAATGCGCGCCTGCGACATTTTAATTTAATCTCAGATTACGCACGGACTACGACATCGGCGAATCGAGGCTGCCTTGGTCGGGGAGGGAGCAATGGATCAGTCCGTGAGTCCGTCAGTCCGTCCGTCAGTCCTGTCCAGCAGATTAGGCCACTCGCCTGCTCGTATATTGCCAAATAATGTTGCGGCTCTTCGGCTCCGGCTTCTGCTTCTGCCACAGATCCCAGCCAGAGCAGAGCAGAGCAGAGCCCGAGCCCGTGACCGACCGGTCCAAGTTCAATTTATTGTTATGCACTACATTGCAAAAGTTTCACGTAAATCCGGAAGATTAGATCCTCAGAGCCTCGGATCCTCAGAGCTCAACTGCTCACGAGCTTAGCCCAATTGTTAGGTCAATTGCAAAATTACTTGAGTAGGGGCTGTGCCGATGATCTGCGCAGGGAACGGGAATGGAAATGGGATCGCTGCCACAGAGCCATTCTGCATAGGTACACGGCCATAGACATGGACCTGCCTGAGGAGACTTGCGAAGCCACTGGTCAAGCCCACTAAAGCTAATAGTGCCTCCGATGATCCACCAGCACTGAGATGATCTCTAACGATCTGTCAACGCCGAGCGTCAGCAGTGTGCACCGCTCTGCCAGTGAGACAGACTGATCCAGCCTTGACTTTCGACCAGTTCGCTTAAGTATTTATGAATATGATTCGATCACAGATTTTGATGGCTGATCTTTGATTACATCCGCCGCAAGCCACAGAGCACAGACCCCTCCTGCACTGTTCATCAGTCACCCTAAGAGCTGACCAATTTAAAAGTCTCTCCCGATAGGAGTCCCTTCCATTCATTGAAGCTCCATCTGTACTGTAACGTAGGGATGTATCCCAAACCCAGGAGAGTCTCAAGTCAGCCACGTGCTGGCCACGTGGATTACGGGCTTCGATCGCTGAATCGCTGAAACGATCGTGCCGCCCCATAAGGGACTGGCTTAGGGCCATGAGCAAACACATTTCGCAGATCTTTTGGCAAAGTGTCAACACAGATGAGACGGGGTAACGCAGGGGCCTGTAGATGCGACAGAGCCTGCGGATGGGGGTGAAGGTAAACATACACGAGTCGATCAGTCGCCTGGCGAATCGGACGCGATCGGGCCTTGACAGATTTGCCGATCGCATCGCCTCTGCTCTGGGGTTGAAATAAGCAAAAGATCACGATCACGGGAACAGGCACGGGGACGGGGACGGGGGATCACACACATGCGCTGGCCCGATGGCGTCCTGATTGACAGTTTCGCCTTCTCACCTGGCGGTGAGATCGTGTGCCCTTCTTGCTTGCGATTGGAGTGTGCTCTACACGTGGCCAAGGATAGAGCGACAGAGAGGGAGAGAAAGAGAGAGAGAGGGACATCCTTTGTGTGGTTAGTGCCCGCCCGTCGTTTGTTGTTGTCGTTCGTCGTGTCTTTCGTATTTTTCTTGTGGATTTTGAGGTTCGTTTTTTGTTGGTTTGTTGTCAGCCAGTCTCTGATCTCCTTTTGAGGGATCTCTTCACTTGATGCCTCTTTTGGTGCAATCGATTACAAGAAATTATGATGTTCCCGAAGGATAATCTGGGTTGCGGCATCTACCATGAGGGTTATGCATCATTATTTGACTCTCACTTGACATCTCGATTGTTCGCAAAGAAAGCAGCAACAATGCCCAGGAACAACAAGATGCCAATTAGGAGCTGGCACATTTCTGTTTCTGTTCTTCTGAGGATTAACCGTAGGTCCCAGCGGATTGGAGCTTAGGCTCCGATCGGATCCGAACCGAACCGAACCAGCCTGGAACCATTTTTATTCGGAATTGGGTGCTGCTGGCTGCTGGGCTGGGTTTTGCCATTTATTTTGGCCAGCGCCATTTTGCTCAGCGGTTACGAGATTCACATCACGCAAGGGTTGCGTTGCACAAGGGTTGAACGGGGTCCGTTGTTCATCATCTAAGGGCTGTCGTCGTCATCCCCCATTTCTGCCACCCCTGCCACCCCAATCTGATTGCAATTCCCATTCCCATTCCCAGTCCTGAATAGCAAGAACCAGAGAACACGTGTCGATGATCAAATAAAATGTTTGGCAATTCGTCTAGTCAAACTCTTTTCGCTTCCAGCTCATCCCCCACAAATACTCCACTCCCTATGCAACTCCTTGTTCTTAAATCAGCAAAAGGCAAAGGGGGAATGACAGCATCGATTCAATTCGATTCCAGCTACGCTCGTATTGATTTTGGTCAGGGATGGAGTGGACAGTGACTCATATCCAGCAGGAGCAGGGGCAGGAGTAGTCGCTGACCACAAAGCTGACCAGCAGTTATGTATGGCATGGGGATGGGGATGGGGGAGATCCAGCTTTAAATCTAGAACTCGAATTCGAGTTTGAGGATATTCCGGATAAAGCAATCATCAAGGATAGTTGCTTATGGGAGCCCATTATATGGATTTGGTCACATTTACATGTGTAGTGCCTAAAGCCAGGCTCTTTGCGAACGGGTTCTCTCAGCCGCTCATCAGCCATATCGCACCTCTATAACATATGGGCATATCCGCGGGTCGCGAACGTACGTTCGTACGCTTTTAATGCACAAAAAGATAGAAAACAAAAACTTTCCAAGACTTTTTTTTTGCGTTTCAATAGCATTTTGTTAGCTCTATGCTTAGTGAAAATGATGGGGTTCATCGAGTTTTAGTTTTTAAAATAATTAAAAAAAACATGCGGTCGCGAACGTACGAAAAATAGAAGTCGACTTTGACTTAATCTAGAAAAATGCAATTATCTGCGAATTGGAACGGAATATTCTAAAACGATAAATTGACTTTAAAAGAGGATTAATGTATCTTTCTATAAAGTATATTCTCATAAAATTATCTCCACTGGTTTAAAAAAAATTAAATTAAGTACCGGTCGCGAACGTACGGGTCGCGAACGTACGATTTTTCCATATGTATTTTAAATTTTTTCACCTTACGTTTTCCCTTGAATCAGTTCATATTTCCCTTAAAACCAACTTATTACTCCATTTTATGTACGTAATAATATTTATAGTAAGAAGAGAAAATTTTATTTAAAATGAAAAAAATAAATGATAACAAGAAATTTATTTATTTAACTTTTGTGAATCGCTTTTAATTTTATTGAGATATCGGGTCTGTTTTCCACTTGTTTTAGCCATCTACGAATATTTATATGCGTGTTAAACAATTAAAAGTTAAATTAACAAATAAAAAAAATACTTACGGTCGCGAACGTACGCTACTTCGAAAATCAAAATAAAAAGTTTGGTTAATAGTAACCCCAAAGTTATTTTATATTTAAAATAGTTACACAAAACTTACTTTGCACATGCAGTTTCAGCCACCTGCTTGCATTCAATGCGAAGCAATTACAATAAAATGATGTTTTCGGTCGCGAACGTACGATTAGAACATAGATAAGAAGCAAAATAAAAATTAACCGTTAACTGAAGATTTTTTCCGTCTCTTTGCATTTTTCTCTTCTTAACAGATTGCAATAGAGAGATTTGGTAGAAAGAGTGCAAACATATCATATGTTTTGCATGCAAAATAATTAAATATAAAAATGCCTTCAAAAAAAGCTAAAAGTGAAGAAATCACATTTTTCAAGTTTTCAGGCAAATTTTCTCATGAAAACCACTGAGATATGCCATAAAACCATTGCATTATGAAAATTTGGACATTTCTTTATAAGTATACACAAAAAAAAACGATGATTATGAACATTTTATTTTTCGGTCCTGGTTGACCATTCGGCGGATATGCCCATATACATATGTACATACGTATGGACATATGTACATACATATGTAGACACTTTTCCCCAAACTTTCATACATCCAAGAAGAGCACGAAATTAAGCGAATTATTCATTGCCCAAAGATGGGCCAGGGGCTCCAGTGAAAATAGTGCCATTCGCTCAACCCCCTTCTACGAGCCTTTGCCTCCCCATCCGAAAAACAACGCGAATCATAAAAAGTATCAACATTTATAAATATTTAATGAATGCCATAAAAGTCGCTTAATTTATCATTTGCTGGGCAGATCACTTCAATTTTAGCAAAGTCGAATTCCCGTATGGTACCAAGGAGAAGCAGTTGTCAGGAGAAATGCTGCAGTTATTACGCCATTTCCAATCAGCAGAGAAATATTTATCTGCCTTGACAACATTAATTAACACATTACTACGTTGAAAGACGAAGCTCTTCCAAGTCTTGGCCTTTATTTTAAGCCCTATATTCTTTTTGGCAATGGCTATATAGTGATCCCAGAATAGATCGATTGAGGATTGCTTTTTCCCAGACAGACAGGCCAGACAGAAGAAATAGAACCTCCTTAGAGAACCTTTGGCTATTCATTTCATCCAAAAAAACTTTCGAATTTTCCCAGATTTTTGGCCAATTCCATTGGCTGGCCGCAAACGTGTGAACACTTGGATGATTGTCCAGTAATGCGGAGGATCATTTTTCATTTCACAAATTTTACAGTTATTATGGGAGACAAAGGTGGCAACAAAAGCGACAGAAAGCAGCAGAAATATCCTTCAAGACGGGGATTCGGGAACTCGGATTCAACGGAAGTTGAGGAGGATGATTATCTGGGTGCTGGCTGCTGTCTGTTGGCTGTTGGCCGTCGTGTCCTCTCGCATGTGTTTGGACAATGACATTTTTATTGATAAAAATTATGCACGCTCGAGGACAAAGGCAAGTCCTGTCGCTGCTTCGTCTTAATGTTGGACAACTTGACTCAGCACAAAATCAAAACGGGACGACCTTAAGACAATGATCCAGGAGCAGCACTCGGACTCTGAGACTCCTGCCTCTCCTTCTTCATCTTGTGGCTGCTGCTGCTGTCATAATGGCTCAATCAGGCACAGAACAGAGAACCAAAAGAGCTAGCAGCAACGGCCTCTCCTTGCCTCTGTCTGTCGTTGTCCCAGGACCTTTGTTTGCACGCTTGTTGTTGTCGCGCTGATGGACACAGGAAAAGGATTTCTGTGGTCACCGAACTGTCATCCATCCACTGGGATGGCGACAGCCCCGACGTCGGCTCACTTAAAACAAATATAATATTCCTATATGTTTGTCTAACTGCTTCTTCGGCCATGCGTGATGTGCTGGCTAGATGGCACATAGGTGGGTTAACGGTTAACTGCTAACGGTGAATGCTTTTGCTGGCCAGAACCGAGTTGCCTTTCTTTGATGGAAACCGACATCGAAAGTCAGTCCAGTCCATTGACTGAAGAAATGTCAAATATATTTGTAAAGGAGTAATTACACTTAAAATATGTTTTTAGCCAATGGAATGGGATGTTGTCATAGATATCGGAATGGAACTCTTATTAGATTTACCAGCAAAAAGTAATCTCAGCGGAGAAACAAAATCACATTTTTGGAGGGGTTTTCGGCTCAACATTGGTTCAATCATATTGCAACAGACATTTTGTACGAGTACACAACGAGTACGCAAGTTTTATAAGTTCGCATAACATAATCCAATACATAGTTCCCAAAGTGCCGAGAATCCATTATGGTATGGATACGCCAAGTAAGTTGACCAAATTATGTTGCTGAATATTAATTTTAAATATCCATTCATACTGGGTTTAAACTCTCCAAGATATATTTTGTTGTAACGTTCATTTGTAATATCTGGGGAATATATCATGGGCGTTAGTCTGGGAACATATTGATGAACGCAGATCAGATGGTTT
Organism: Drosophila tristis; assembly: GCA_018150885.1. NCBI lineage: Eukaryota > Metazoa > Arthropoda > Insecta > Diptera > Drosophilidae > Drosophila > Drosophila tristis. The sequence continues at coordinate 764,951 of JAECWT010000125.1, forward strand.
CTGCGTTCCAATCAATTGGTTCGATTTTAAGGTTCTGCATCTTTGCAAAGTTCTATCACAAAACAGCAAGATCATTAACTGGGGGTTCGATTGAAATTTTTGAAATATTTCCCCAACATTTCAAATATACATGTGTTCTTGGAGCATATGTTTTCCTCGTCTCAACTTCATATTTTTCCATAAAGAATGATTGTTTCTGGTGTGTTGATGTCGCGGTTTACATTGCGCGACTTCGGTATCAGATTCCATGCCACTTGCGTTTCCCTGGACGTTGCTTTGGCGGCAATTAACCTTCAGTAGAACCCCAAACGGACAGAGCAGCAGCAGGAGCAGTGCCTTGACCATGTTCTCCTGTGTACATTCTGGCGAAATTCAAAACTATTGTTTGCCCTTCCACAGAGCCAACTGTGATGAGTGGGCGGGGCAGGGAGACGCCTATTTCAGCTAACGATTATTTGGCAGAAAATTTGGCAATTCTCTTAAAATGCAACGACCGACACGACACGGACAACAAGATTCGATTCCGGTAAAATAGATTTAGCTGCTAAAGCGTAAAAATTCAGTTAAATCCTTTTCCCTGTGGTACATGCCAGGCCCCAGGTAGAAGTGACGTGACGCCCTGTTGACTTAAGATTACGACGACAAGGGAAGAAGCGAACAAGAAACAGTACAAGGAGAACTCATTGCAGGGTACAAGGTCCAGGATCGAAGGTAACCTCCTCGCTTTGTCCACTTGTTGCTACTTACAATAAGCCGGCTGAGCTGCATAATTTTCCATAAAAAAACAATAATAACACAATGCTGTATGGACTGACTGGCAATTTGTTTTTGGGGGGTTGCGTATTTGTATCTGTACAATGTGCTATAGGAACTACTGGCTCTTCTTGATGACGTGCGCCAGGTCGTAGACACCGCGCACCGCCTTCAGCTTCACGCCGGGCACATCCTGCAGCCTACCGACGCGACAGAGAACGATGTTGTGCTCCTGCAGATTGTGTCCAATGCCGGGGATATAGGCCACCATCTCCTTGCCGGTGGAGAGGCGCACCAGCACACACTTGCGGTTGGCCGAGTTCGGTTTCCTGGGCTTCTTGATCAGCGTCTTTAGGACGACGCCCTTGGCAAAGGGTTTCCCATCCAGCGGCTGGCGTGGTGGCCTCGTCTTGATGTGGGGTCCAGAGCGATGCATTTGATTTAGCGAGGCCATGCCGCGCAAGGCGCTCACATAGCCGGTCTGCATGGCTGCAAAACAGAAGAGATTCGTCATTAATGATTGCTTCAAGTCGATTCTAGCACAACTGTACTGTGCATTTTCCAGATCGGGGTTTCTCTCAGAGGAACATACAAAAGGGTCAGACCAGACAGTTGGCCGGCCGGCCGACCATCCAAGATTGACAATGCCCGATGGGCCCTTTGTTGTGGCTAATCTCTGTGAAAATCGAAAATAATTGTGCAGCAGCCGCTGCAGCAGTGCAAAATCGTTGACAATGTTCGCTGGCTCTGCGCTGCTCTGTTCTGCCTGGGATCGCCAATAATTGCAGCCAAATGACGCGCAAGCGCATATGTCCAGCAATGCAGCGGAGGCAAACAAAAGACCGTTCTCTCCATGGCTCTCAAGCCTTTGATTCCATGATTGAGAGAGTGTGACAATGGGGGGACGATCCGTCGTCCATCCTCGGAGCTACACGCAGTTTCTGGGCAGTTTCAATTATAAATGCCACACACCGACCGACACGCTGACGATAGCAGGTAATAATTTCCATATTGCGGATTCGAAGCAATAGCTATGCTCGACATTTGGATACAAAGGACAAAGGGCGGGCAAACATACCGGACAATGGCCATAGATGATCCACAGCCGCAGGTGTGGGTCCGGTCCGTGTGTTTCATTGTGGTTATTGTATTGGGCATGCAAATCCCCATTGTCGCTGCTGTTTGGGACTGTTTTGCCATTTGACAGCACTTTCGCTGGCAGGTTTTAAATTATTTTTTTAATTAAAACCCATCCGGGGGACACATGGGAAAGCGGCAATGAAAATATTCACAAGCAGCAGGCCTGCGGAGGTGGGGGTGGAGGGCCCCGAAGTGGAATTGAAAGCGAGCTGTAAGCAAGACGGCCACGCGCACGCGACCTAAAGAGTTGCGATTGAGTGCTGCTGCAGTGGGCACTGCACATTGAAAAACAAACACTTTATACAAATCATTGTGGGCACGATGCGACGAGGATCGCTGGATAAATACTCGCACAGACGGCGAGGGAGAAATGCGCACAGTCATTGATTGAGAAAAACAGGCCGGGCCGATCCTGAAGGGGCTGTCTGGAGGGACCCTCTGTAATATAATAGGACTGGTCAAGTTTTTGCCCAACTTGCAGGCAAGCTTACCCTGCGCCGTCAATTGTTTCGTAATGCTGAATGTTTGCCGCAGGAAGTTCATGTTGTTGTTGTGACGTCAGGATCTCTTGCCGGATTCCAACTTGAATTGGTTAGTTTTCCAAACAGTCAGTAGTGTACAAAATAGTATCGTTAAGCTCCTTTTTAATTTATAAAGCGCTTTAAATTATTATTATTATTGTATTTGGTCGTTCATGAACGGAAAAAAAAGAACTACAGTGAACGAACTGAATGAGCTCACCTTAACCCACTTAAGCCTCTAATAAAATATTGGGTCGTTCATGAACGGATAAAAAGAACTACAGTAAACGAACTGAATGAGTTCACCTTAACCCACTTAAGCCTCAAATAAAACATTGGGTCGTTCATAATCGGAAATAGGTATTCTCTAATTTTGATGTTCGGTTCAGCATTAATAGCTAGTTAGAACCCTTAGCAGATAATATATATTTAATTCTAATAAATTAATCATTTTTCTTCAAGATGTGTAATTTGTAGTACTCCAATGATATTTGATTGCTTATAATGTATGGCTTAAGCAGAAAAGTAAAAGAAAAATTTCCACTAAATAAATTTGTTACATGGAAACTACACAAGGTTGCTCTTTGCTACATGAAAACTGGTTGCTGACCAAAAATATCGATAGTAGTATCAGTGTAATAAACAACAAATAATCTCTTTGCACTTTATTTTCTAAGCTAAAATTGTTTCTCCCAATTAATTAATATCCCAACTGTTGGATCAAGTGTATGCAATAATATGACCGTGCATTGAGGCTCAGATAAAGAGGTTCGGTGACGAAATTTTAATTATCAGTATTAAATTTTGAATTTGCGTTTCTATTGTCAAAAGCTTTCCCTAGAACAGTTCCACGGCATCGTCCTCGATCTCGACCAGAGAATAGTCGCTGGTGCTACCAAACATCCACCAGTGGCGCAGTATGTTGCGGATGAGCAGGCAGCGCGTCGTCACGAACTCAAAGAAGTGGAAAAAGAGGGCGCTGGAGGTGAGCAGAGCACAGGAGGCGATGAATACCTCCTGGACGGTGAGCTGGTCGGCGCTGCCCTGGTTTAAGGTCTCCATGCACTGTAGCACCTGTACACAAGAAAATAAGCGCTGATAAGCAGTGATTGGGCCACGAAACAGGAGGGCCGTAAGCAGACGACTCGACCGGCACGGAGCACAGGCGGCCCTCACCTGCTGCAAGATGATGTGTCCCAACGGCATAAGCGAGACACTGAACAGCACGTGCTTCACGATGAGGCCGCAACAGCGGCCACACCAGAACGTGCGCATCATCCTCTTGACGCTCACCCGTTCCTCGGATAGGTCGAAGACAGCGTTGCAGATCTCGCATCGATTGTCATGGCGATGGACGATCCACCGCCGCAGGCACTTCATGTGTATGTAGCCCTGCAATGTGATCGTCATATGATAATGATATCCTCAGAGCCATGTGCCCCAGGGTCACACTTACCACACTGCCCTTGCACTTGCACGGACAGTTGATGATCTCCATGTCACTTCGGTTCCAGCGGCAGATGCGGCATGAATTTCCGTACTCATTGGCTGAGTCGACGCTCTCCAGCGCCCCTGACACGGGTAGATGCGGTGCACTTCTGGGCACGACACCATCTGCAGCATAATCATTAGCTCTCTGGCTGCTGGAGCCGGCATCGGTGGCAGACATATCGGGGGCTGTCGTCGTCCTCCTGTCTCCCAATACACTGTTGAACAGCCGAAAAGCCGTGGACTCCGAAATGACGGGAAGCTGCTGCCGATGGGCCATGCCAATCGACTCCCAATGTGTGTGTTCTTATGGGCGCAAGCTTCGTCTGCTAGCCGAGGTGTAAATACAAATTTTGAGCGGTGAATTTTTACATAAAGTATTGCACAGACATTTACAGTACGTCCAGTACTACAGTACAGACGTCGAAAACGATACCCGGAAAATAAAGGCATTCTTGGTTTTTTTTTCTGTTCATGTTTTGTAACACATTTATAAATGTGTTCCGGCTAATAATAGTGCGACCAATCGTATCGAATGTGACTTCTTTTAATCCAATCGCCATCGCCATGCCCCATAAATATAAATAAGGGAACACATGAAGTTACATAGAATATGTTTATTATTACGGTAGTAATTCATCAAGGTTAGTAGCCGAAGATCTCGTGCTGAGAAGATCTTTGTTTGCTTCTGCTTCTCGTTCTGCGATTTTACAATTACAATTATGACAAAGAAATAAATCAACAATTATTGCATAGTTTCTGCTGCGCGTTCGATAACAAAAAATAATGTGTAATAGTAATAATAATAATAATAATAGTAAAAAAATAAACAAACACAAAAAAAAAAACGTACAAGATGCTGGTTCAGTTTAGACGAGCCTGCGCTGCCATTTGCGGTTCCGTTTTATAGTTAAATTGGGTGTGACTGGTTGTAAGGGGTCTTTGGGAGTGGGTGAAATGCTCAGTTATGTTATGGGCTGTGTGGTGTGTGGACGGGAGAAAACTGCTTAAAATTTAATGAGTGGTTTGCTGTTGCTGTTTCTATTGAGAGTTGTTGAGTTGACTGCTGCGGCCTCTGCTTTTCCTTGCTGCTCCATCGACGGTGCTACGCTGCTGCTCTACCTACTGGCAATTGCGGAAACGACGATATATGCTCTGGACATAGACAAAAACGCACTTCCAATCGGGGCGACTCATCTCAACCATATCCTCCACATCCAGCAGCGGCGCTATGCCCGCCTTCTCGCTGCGGACGAAACGAAAACGTTACAGTGAGGATTCAATACAGTATTTCAGTGCAGTACTCACTCAGCAACACTGAAGGCCACCTCAAAGTTTTGTCTGCGCGTCTGTTTGGTTAGTTTACTGTAGTCAAAAGCATCTGGCAAGAAATGGTGGATCAGCGCACAGAAGGCCAAGCCGTCTGACCAGCTCGAGCTAAAGTTGCTTATTTGAACGTTCTGTGGATAATAGGCAAAAAAAATTGGAGTGAGTCGGTTCGCCGGTGGGGGGCAGTTTTTGGGGGGAAGCGAGCGAGCGAGCGATCGAGCGTTTGTTTGATTTGATTTGATTGGTTGCTATTTATTTTGATGGCGCCTTAGCAAAAGCATTAGGTTCCCAGCCCCAGCCCAAGAGGTGAAACAATCAAACTAAATGAAAAAAAATTAAGCAACAGTCGAAATGATAGCAAACACAGCGGCGGCAGTAATTCGAATGGTAAGCGGTAAACGGTTATAGCGGCTGAAATCGGTTATAAGCTGCTTTCGTCAACGGCTTCTACTGCTTGGTGCGGTTTGCATTTTTGTCCTTTGTGTGTGTGTGTGTGTGTGTGTGTGTCTGTAGGCAGAGGCGTGTGAGATCGTGTTCGCATGTGTGCGGCTTTAAGTGTTTTTTGTATGTGTGTGTGTGTGTGTGTGTGTGTGAAGGAAGCGTTGAAGCGCTGTTATGAGCTTTTTCTTGTTTTATATTAATTTGTTTGTTTTTAGCTGATTGTTGGATTTGTCGTTAGGTGTTTTTTTTTGCTGGTTATGGAAAACTAAAATTGGAACGTAACGAACGAAACTGTACAAGTAATAAACAAGAAAATCAAAATCAAAGATAGGGAATTACAAAAATAAACGGTGCTTGGGTCTATGGCTGTGGCTTTCGGCAATTGCGTTTGCGTTTTGGTTTGGCTCATTTTTTGGTTTTTGTAATTTTGTTGGTTGGTTTAGGTTTTCGGATACCTCGTATTCCTGCGTTTTGTGCTGACACCACTGCAGAAGCTGATCCTTGACAGTGGCAGCGCGCGCATTTAATGCCGGATCGGTAAATTTGAACAGCGGCTGTGACGAACCGCCGCCAGGGGTCGTGGGTGTGCTTGTTGTTGGAGATGATCTGAACAAAATGATTCAAGGTGGGAGGGTGGCAGACGTTTTAGCGAAACTCACACAACAAAATAATTCTTCAATCTTCTTAGGTTCTGTTTTTGTTTTTGGTTTATTTTTCAAATTGTATTTGTTTTACTTATACTGGGTGTTCGATTTGTGTTTGTTTGGTTTTATTTCGTATGTGTTAAGGTGTGGGCGTACATAAGTGTGGGTTTGGATGTGTGTGTGTGTGTATGTTGTTGTGTTAGAAAGAGAAAAACAACAATGATATAAAATAACATGGAAATGAAACAGCTAACGCCGGTCTCATGTTCCTTCATGTCTGGATACACAAAGATCCAGAAAGACACAGAGGGAGAGATAAATATAGAAGAAAATTGAGAGAGAGGGACAGAGAGAGAGATCACTAATTTCACATAGAGGACAGACAGCCATTCACTCTCTCAGCAACATATACTGAGCTTGCTTTTGGGGACAACAACACTAGAGAAAAACTCCATTAACAGAGAGAGAGAGAGCACAGGACCAGCCACCAGAGAGGATCAGAGTAGATCAGACGTATCAAGTGAGTATCCGCGATCGTTGACAGAGTGGGTGAAAGAATGTATGCTTGTATGTTTCGGATTGTAGGCGTGTGTGCATGGGTGTGGGTGTCGGGTGGGTATGGGTGGTGCACCATTAACCAATGTGTTGTTGTGGGTGGGTGAAGGGCATGGAGAGGCAACCACAATCACAATCGCAGCTGGAGTCCCGATAAGTAGGCAATAGGAGTCATTGGCCATTGGTATTGATTGCTTCTCCCGCCCACAGTTCGAATATGTATGTGTGCACTCACTACATTATGTTTAAATGTATGTACATGTATGTGGTTTATGTGTGTGTTCTTACGTATGCAATAATACTATATGAAAAGGAAGACTTACTTTTGGGCTTTTTGGGCGGCCGCCTGCTTATCGAGTTGCTTGAATTTGGCCAAGGGCGAAATGTTCTTCGAGGCAGCGCTGCCGCTCACCGTGTGCGTGGTAACTTTAAGACGAGGAAAAGAGACAGAGAGATAAAGCAGTGCAAGCAATTCGTGTATAAATACACATATACAAGGGGAGGCGGCATTCCCAGAGACCACTCTCATTATAGTTGGTCCCTCAACTCGTGGCTCAATCTCTTCTCTTACCTTTTGTGGTTGTTGTGGTGACGCCATCCTTCGACTTGGTCTCGCTGCGCTGTTCGCTGGTGGTGGAGCTCTGCTGCCTGTGCTGCTGCGCTGCTGTTTGTGAAGAGAGTTTTTAGTGCGTTTTGATCGTGTGTGGACAGGCGGCAGGCAGGCAGCGCGAGGAAGAGAGAGAGAAGCAAACATTACAATGATTAGTCGGGTCTGGGCATGCACGACAAAAAATCAATTACATAACTATTTTGAATACACAAAATAAAATCGGGTGAGAAAATCAATCAACATTGGTGGTTATTCATATTACATATGTGTTTTGTATCTGGCAGGCAACAAATTTACACACTACGGAACGTGGAAAACAAAGCACACATTCGTTGATTTCCTTTTTGTTCTGGTATTTTTTTTTTTTTTTTTTTTGGTTATGCTGAGCGCTACATACAAAAAAAGTACAGCTACGAAACATGTAATTCAAAAAACAAGAAAGGCTGGCTTCGGGGGCTTCCGAAGCTTTCGATACCCTTGCAGAAGGGCCTTGCAAATAGGATTTTATTAAATTTGATTTTTACTTTTTAATTTTTTTTAGTGGTATTACTTTGCTGCGTGGAGGAACAGAGAGACGGACAGACAATGATCAGGAATGACTTCTGCTAGGGTATAGTAATTGCATAATTTAATGCTGCAACAGACGTACAGCTGCTGGTGGGTTGGCAACTCTGTATGGAGAATTTTCCCCCGCTAAAGAAACGCACTACGCACATGGAACAAAATTAAAAACGAGTATGGAAGGGGGGAGGTATGGGAGGATATGGTATGGCAAAAACAACGCAAAGTGGCAGCGAAGATCGCTGATGGTGTGGCTGTGGCTGAGGCTGAGTATCGGCTGCTGGAGTTTGAAGTTGGTTTTGGTGTGGCCAGATCTGTCGCTGCTGGTGGTTTGCTTTGCTTATGCTTATGGCTACAGATGCTCGTAATTTACATATGTATGACATGCACGATTATGGCTACAAAATAGGAAATAAAAACCAAAGAACGAACGAACGCATGCGGTACACGGTGGGGGGTGGGGGACAAGAGCAGGTCAGCAGACTGAGCGGCAGCTGCTGTCGACAACAAAAATCAAATCAAAAAATCATATACAATTTTTCCTCATCTCAACTGGTGGGGCGGGTTTTGGGCGTGGGGGTGTGGAGGGAGGTATATGTACAAAAAGAGAAGGCGAGAGAGTGGGAAGGCAACATGGGGGTTTAATGCTTCCGATGAGTGTTGTCTTTTGCGCTGGACCAACCAACCAATCAATCAATCAATCAATCAATCAACCAACCTACCAATCAACGAACAAAAGAGAGCAAAACGTAAAGGAACGGAAAAGAAAACTAACGAAACAATTTAACGCAACGTAATGGGTGGTACAAAACGTAGGGAAACGAAACGAATCGAAACGAAACGCAAAGGGAATAAGCGACACATTTATAACGGTTTGTCTGTCTGGTTGTCAGTGTGTGTGTGTGTGTGTGTGTGTGTGTGTGGTGGTGTTTGGTTGTTTGTGAGTGTGTGTGTGTGTGTGTGGGAGAATAAATATACAGGCAATATATACACACATATACATATATGCAAATACATATAAATATATATTAGAATATAGTAGAAATGGCACAGTACACTCACTGACAGCTAATTGGGGAAACGCTGTTCCATTACCATATTCGAATTCAACCCAAAAATTTAATTAAATTCAATTTGGGCTAATCTTGTGAGTGACATTCGACTTATCGCTAAATCTTTGAACTCTCTGAATGTATCAAGATTTTGTATCCCAAAATTATGCTTTTCAAATTCAAGGTGCATTTAAATTGGAATGCACATATTCTAGAGATGTGAATGCCCTTAGCTTGCTCCATAGATTATTGGTCCCTAACTTGTTTTGGGAATTAGAAGCCACCAAAATGACTAGCTGCATAAAAAGGCTTAATACACAGGGATCTTCTACATTATCCAACTAGCCAGTACAAGAAGATCATTATGGGAGTATGCATGGTCGAAGGGCAATAAGATCTTGCAAAAATATTAATAATGGGGCTGGTAATTCGTAGGTAACCTTCTGAAATCCCAATTAGATGTCAAAGACTGTTCATACATGTGTGCCATATGTGTTAGGCTGCTGCGGTGCGGATGTGGGAGAGGGGGGTTTAGGCAAAAAATAAGTTTCTTGGTAGTACAACGCTTTGGGAGTATAAAAACGGGGCTTGCAGGGGGGACTCAGGCTGCTGGCTACTGCTGCTGGTGGCATTTTTGTACAATTTTTCGATTGGGCGGTGGCGTGCTTTTTTCGGTGGTTTCAACACTCACGAATCTCTGTAGTTGTTGTTGCTGTTGTTTGTTGTTGTTGTTGCGGCCTCGTTGTCCTACGACTGTTGGGTGGTATTGGTGGGTGGGGTGCATGGTGGGGCAGTGCAGCAGATCATTTATTTTCGTGTGCGGTGTGTGACCCTCTCAGCTGCTTCTACTCCTTATTCAACCTCTTGGGGAGAGGGCGCGAGAGAGTTGAAACAACGAAGCCGCACGAGAGACAGACACAGGAGACAGAGAGAGAGAGATCGAAATGTGTGTGTGTGTGTGTGTGGGTGGGTATGCGTGTGGGACTTGTGGGTGGGTTCTGGTTGTGCCTCTGAACTAAAGAAAAAAAAGCTAATCCTATGCTCAATGCTCAATGCTCAGAGACAGAGAGAGAGAGAGAGAGATTGAGCTGGCTCTCTCCAGTAATCATTTATCAGTACAGTTGCCTCTACAGTTGAACAGTTATAATTCTGTTTCGATGTCGAATTCGATTTATATTTCGATAACAATGTCGATATCGTGTTCATGGCTTGTGCCTGGCGCGCATGTGTTTTATGTTTTTGGTTTGTGGTGGGGCAGGGGGTGGGGGCTGCGCGGTGTTTTGTGTGTTTGTGAGTTTTGTAAGTGTCTGTCTGTCTGTCTGACTGTCCGAGTGGGTGGGTAGGTTTCTGGCTTGGGGCTGGTTGATTCGAGAGTGGTTGAGTGGTTGTTGCATGGTTGCGTGGCAGCGCTCCTAGGCCCCCATCATCAGCTGCTCGAAGGCATCCTCCACATTGCTTTCGTCCAGCAGATTGAGATTCGCTATGTGCGGCATGGTGGCACTGCGACTGAGCCCACCACTGCCGCCGCCATAAGCAGCCACACCACCAGCATTGCCGCGACCCAGTCCCAGTCCCAGTCCAGCGGTGGACACGTTACCATTGGAGGTGCTGGTCAGGGAGCTGAGTGACTTGCGGGCCGCCGCCGACAGCTTCTCACTGGTCTTTGTCCGATTGATGGCGGATCTCCGACTGGCCGCAGACGAGCTGCTCGTCGAGGTGGATGTCATTGTGGTGCGCAGCTCCTCTACCTGCCCGCCCGTGGGCGACTTCTGGCCGGAGAAGTAGGCAGCCACCGTGCGCTGCTTTTCGCTGATCTGTGCCTTGTCGATCCCCGCCTCGTACAGCTTCGGCACGGCCAGGGAGTGGCCGGACTTGCAGCGACGGAGCTCTCCGGGCGACGTGGCGGCTGGTTGGCTGTACTTGGCCTGCCCTTGACCCAGTCCCAGACCTCCCTGCTGCTGCTGGCAGATCTGGTTCCAGGAGTCGCACTTGCTCAGGCGATTGATGCGGGATCCGGCCGAGCCCGGCTGCTGTTGCTGCTGGATATCCTCGTCCTGGCTGCGGCGGCTCATGGAGCTGAAGGCACTCACATTGTTGAACACTATGTTATGGGGTATCTCGTCCTCGGGCGGCACCTGCGGCATTGGCTGCGGCGTTGCCGGCGTCTCCACAATGCTGGGCTTCTGTTGCTGTTGCTGCTGCTGCTGATGCACCACTGTCGTGGAGCTGATAACGGAGGTTGTAGTTGTTGTGCTGCCGGCGGCACCCTGCTTGTTCAGCTGCGGGCTCTGGTATGCATTGGGCACGTAATGGTGCCTCTGGGGCGGTCCGAATTTTTTCAGCAGCGGCGCGTTCTCCTTCGGCAGCGACGACTTGACTATGTCCGGTGTATCCGCCGGTGCCGAGGACTTGTACTCTTCGTGCTGCTCGTAGTAGGCCATCCGCTGGGCGGTCTCCCGCTGCTCCAACACATTGCCCAAGCTCTTTCGCCGCAGCTCGTTGAGGTGCTGCAGCTCCTTCTGTTGCTGTTGTGTCCGGGTAGAGATCGAGGAACTAAGCGACTGCTGGGACATCACACGGCTCTGGTTCTGGTTCTGGCTCAGGCTCTGGTTCTGGTGGCTCTCGTATCCGGTTATTTCCTCGCCCTGAATGGTGTGGCTGCGGATGCTCAGGCGCGGCCTGCTGCTGCTGGGCGGCGCCTGTACCGGCTTATGGACTGGAAACAGCTGCGGTTTCGTACTGCGATCCACTGGCGGTGGTGCAGGGGTGGGTACGGCTGTGGCTGCTACTGTGACTGGGATCGTGCTGTGCATTGGATTTGGTGTCCAGCTGGTGCTGCCCAATGACAGCGAGGAGCTGGCATTCGAGTGCTCCGAGGTGCGACGCAGCCGCTGGCTCAGCGAGACGGACATGGACGATTCCGGCTCATGCTCGTCCCCGGACTCGTCCAGCGGATAGGTGACCACGTAAGATGTGTGCGTCTCCCCCAGGTAGCCTCCAGGGGCGCCTCCACCCACATCGGAGCGGGTCTGGGGCGGTGTGTAGGTGGGATTCGCTTGGTAGTTGATCACCGGCGGAGGAGCCGAAGTTTGCGCACTGGTGGGAGTGGCTGGTAGTGAGGCCGATACTGGAGCATACTGGGGCTTCCGCTGGGGCTCGAAGCTGCTCAGCTGCGGGAAGAGCGGCTCCACCATGGGCGCCTGGTACTGACGTCCGTCCGGCGATAGGCATACCCCCGGCTTCGGGGAACTGGGTGCCGTATGGGATTGTTGTTGTCCCCGGGACTGCTGCTGGCTGCTTCTTGGGAGTGCAACTGGCGCTGGGACGGGGGCTCCATTGGTGCCCCCCAGCTGCTTCATGGTGTACAGCAGCGACTTGGCCGCCCTCGAGTTGCGACCGAACACCTCATCATCGCTCAGGTGGGCCGTTCTGCGACCGGCCACCGTCACGGCTGTCTGGCTGCGCGGCTTGCGCATCACCTTCGTCTCGGCCCGATACTCCAGCATGTTGGTGTCCGAGTCCAGGTCGAGATCGTCATCTGTGTTATCCGTGGTCAGGACATTGGGTGCGGTGAGGAAGCTGGTGGGACTGTTGGCCGGACTGTTGTCCACATCCACGGGACTCGTCACGTAGTCGAATCTGCGACTCGATCCACCTGTCGGTGCCCCGGCCCCAGGCAGGTAGGTGGGATTGGAGCTGGTCAGCACTAGAGGTGCTGCCAGGGGGTTGGTCAGGGCCTCTGCCTGATCCACGGCACTGGGCAGGCACGGTTGGCTGCGGTAGTTCTGTCGATTCTGTGGGTTGCGACTGCGCACAGGCGAAAAGTCTGCGTACGTGAAGGATATGTTGGTAGGTGGAGGTGGCTGATACAACTGCTGGCGAGAGCCTCCATGTGATACTCCCACTGCAGGCACCACTCCAGGCTCCATGGCATTGGGAAGCGAGGGGCGCTTCTTGAATTCGCTGAGAGACGCTGGCGGACCCTTGGATCGCAGTGAATTGTGGCGCTGCAGGTAGCCATGGCCACCGTTGGAGCTGGCCACGGGATAGGGCGGCTGCTGCTGCTCCAGGTTGTCCCTCAGCGAACGCTCCTCAAAGTGATAGGCCTTGCGGCGGAAATCACTGTTGTCCACCTTCGGCTTGGCCACCCACGGCAGGCCGATGGGCGAGGTGGCCGTGGAGGCAGGCGACGGCGTGTTGCTGTACGCTGGCCGTGCCTGCAGGTGCTGCTGCTGGACTGGAGGCTTGCCCTGTCCCGAGGGCTGCCAGACAGAGCCCGTCTGCGGCTCTGACTTCTTGGCTATGGGCTTGTAGATGCTCGGAGCTGCTGGCAGATCCTGATCGATGGGCCGGAACACGGACTGCGGAGCGTGTATAAAGTGGTTCAAGGGCTGTTGCTGTTGCTGCTGCTGCTGCTGCTGTTTCTGTTGCTGCTGTTCCCTTTGGTGCTGCAGGCGTACCTCCATCTCCTGGCGACGCTGTCGCTCCAGCTGCTCTTGCTGCAGTCGCTGGCGTTCCAACTGCTGATGACGGTCTGCCTGCTGGCGCTCGAGCTGCTGCTCGTAGTACTCCTGCTCCAGGCGGACGCGTTGCTCGCGCTCGTACCTGGCCTCCTGTTCGAGCAGCAATTGGCGTTCGATCTCCTGCCGACGCTGGCGCTCGGCCAGGGCCTGGGAATGGGCTTGGGCAGCGGCTGTTGCTGCCGCTTGCTGCTGCTGCTGTTCTCGCTGGAGATGTTCTCGCTGTAGCTGTTCTCGTTGCAGTTGATCTCGTTGGATTTGCTCGCGCTGGATGTGTTCTCGCTGCTTCTGATCCCGTTGGATTTGTTCACGTTGGATGTGCTCTCGCTGCAGTTGATCACGTTGCATTTGCTCTCGCTGAAGCTTCTCTCGTTGTTGCTGTTCCCGATGGATTCTATCACGCTGCTCCCGCTGCATTTGATCTCGCTGCCGGTGCTCTCGCTGGCGCTGCTCTCTCTGGTACTGCTCTCGCTGTATCTGCTCTCGCTGCATTTGCTCCCGCTGCAGCTGCTGATGATGCTGATGTTCCTGCTTGGCCCACCCTGGCACATGGCCGGGCACTGGCGGCGGCTTACCCTTAGTCACGGTGGCCGCCGCCCCCGTCTCAAAGGTGTGCTTGATGTTCCCGAATTTGTGCGTCCAGTTGGATACGCTGCGTCCTCCGCCGCCACCACTCCAGCCCAGGCCCGTCTGATGGCTCTGTTTGTTGATGAAGGCCAGGAACTTGTGATCGTTCTCCGTCTTGGGCTCGAACGGTGGCACGGCATTCTGTATGCGCCGCTTCACGCTCACCTGGACGGCCCGCTTGAGCCCCAAATGGGGGCCTTGGTCGTGCTCGTCCTCTAGGTCCGAGTCCGTGTCACAGTCGACCATGTACTTGGCCTTTGCCTTGGGTATGTCGATGGTGTTGGCTCGCTTCATCATATGCTTTTTCCCACCATTAAAGCGGGTGGAGGACGATCCAGTGTTGGAGTTGGATCCCTCCTGCTGTCCCTCTTTTTGGGCAGCCTCATAGCTGGCAAAGCTCACCGCATAGTCCCCGGACAGAGGGCGTCTATTGTTGGTGCTGTTGTTGTTCACTCTCAGCTGGGAGCCCTGAGATTGGGGGGCTGGAATCTGCTGCTGCACTGGCTGCTGCTGCTGCTGCGGGGGCTGCTGCGGTGGCAGTGGCTGCTGCGGCACAAACTGATTGGGCCTGTAAAGCTGCACAGCCGGTGTGATGGCTCCTGAGCTGGCGTTCTTCTCCAGAGCGAAACTCTTGTTGTTCCCCAGCAACAGCATGTCCTCCATGTAGCGCCTGGCGTCTGCCAGCTCCTCTCGACTGACACCCACCGTGTGGCGGCTGTTGCGTTGTCGTCGCTTGGCGAACCGCGACTGCCGGCAGTCGGAACGGGGATCCTCCATACCCAGTCCCAGTTCCAGTTCCATTTCCTCCTGGGTGGGAGAGGCCTCTTCGGAGATGCCGCTGCTGTTGTTGTCTGCGGCCAGTTTCTCTGGGGCATTGAGTCCACTCTGGAGACGGGCAACAAGTCCGAGGAGAGCCTGACGCTGACCCCCATCGACAGCCAGCTCTTTGCCCTGCTTCAGGGAGCTCTCCAGTCGACTGAGGGCGTCCGTTACCTCCTCGAGGAGGCTGCGATGTGCCTCGCTGGCATCGCTGCCGCTCCGCAGCTGAAGGGTGTCCCTCAGTCCGGCGGCCAGCAGTCGCAGATCCTCGCCACTTTCCGTGCCCGAGTCCTCCTTGGAGGGTACATTCAATCTGCTCACACCCGAACCCGTCTCTGATCCGGCTAACGCTCCCACTCCAGCTGCTGCTGCTGCTGCTGGCATTGTCTCTGGCTTGGCTTTGTCCCTGGCCCTAACCACTGTGCTAACCTGACTACTACTCTGTTTCCTACTGCTACTGCTACTGCTGCTGCTGCTGCTGGCTGACCCTGCTCCTGTTCCTGTTCCTGCTTTTGCTGCTGATTTGGCTGCTGGCAGGGACTCACCCTGCTGCACCTTCTGGACACCGTCTGTTGTAGATGTCGAGGATGTGGTCGTGGATGTTGTGGCTTGCTCGGAGAGCTCTACTTTGGCCAACTTTTTGGTGACACTCTCGTTGACTTTGGTCTCCTTGGGGGCTGCGGAGGCTACGGAGGCTACGGAGACTAGGAGGCTACCTTCTTCTCTACCTTATTCTCCTCCTTGAGCGACTCCTTTGTGGTGGTCTCCCCTTCGTTGTTGTTGTCGTCGTCGTCGCTATAGTCCGTCACCTCCTCGATGATCTCCTCATACTCGCTGGCACTGCTCTCCTCCTCCGCCTCCTCCTTCTGCTTAGAGGCTGCGGCTGAGTTCTTTTGATCTACGGCGCACGATTATTCACAGTGGAAAGAAAGTGAGAAAGTTAGGAGATAAAAGAAGAGACAGAAAGAGACAGGATGTAAAACGCGAGCAACGTGAACTCAAAGAAACGGAACGACGACATCAAGCAAGACAACAAAAGCTCGGGTCTTGGGTCTCGGCACGCGTGGAACTGGAACAGACAACCAAACTCTCAGATGCCCAAGCCGGCAGTAGTTTCATGAACCCGTGAATGCTCCTTAGAGCACCACGAGGATATATCACATGGTTCAGATAAACGCCTTTTTCCGTTTCGGGGCATCTGAGCTTTTGTGCAATGTCTCGAGCAAAAGGAACAACACAAAAATATACAAAATATATAATGATAAATATATATGATATTCAGAGATAAATAATGTGTGAATCGATGGATCGATTCCAGTTCTTTATGGGTCTTCGAGGGGGAGCTTGACAGACGTTCTCACTGAGGGAAACGTTAACGCTTTAAACGTGATAGCGGGACGTGGCCAGACGTGACGTAACGTGACGGGACTAGACGACGAGTGCACGACTTGGACTTGGTTTACACAATTGAGATTGAGATGGGGATAGCCGTGGAACATGACTTGGAACAGAGCAATAGTTGGGGTGGTTGTGTGTAATACCTTTTTATTTTTTGGGGTGGGGCCCTAAACCGGGTAATCGATTAATCGATTAAGCCTCTTCTTCAACTTTTAGTTTTCGATTTACAGTTTAGATTTGTTTGCCTAGAGCCTAGAGCCTAGAGCTGCTGTGTGCGCTTTATCCTACAAGATACAGATACAGAACACAATATATAGACACTCTGCATCCGATTATCGAAGGGTAAATCTCCCTTATCGGCTTTCGCTGCATATCAGTGGAGAGTGGAGCAAGTGGATGGTGGAGAGAGCAGCCTCCTATGATAGCTGCTGCTTCTGGTGTTGGTGCTGGTGCTGGTGCTGGTGCTGTTGCTGTTTAATTATAGAAATGGAGACTCACCTTCGCGTTCCGCCATAAGTTCGCGTAAACGTGCACGGATCTTGCGACGCTCCTCGTAGGTGGAGGCCTGTTCCAGCTTCAAAAAATTGATGCGAAAGAGGTTTGATTGGGGAGGAGGTTCAGTCAATGGCTGGCCAGGGTCGGACTACCTACCAATTGCTTTAGGATCTGCTCGTCCTGTATCTCCTCGATGTCACAAGTTGTGCGTGTAACTGGTGCTGAGGAGCTGCTGCTTGTGCCAGTGCCAGTGCCAGTTCCCGATTTGCTGTAGGTATTGGTTATGCGTGTGGTTTTTACCTAAAACAGATAGATGTGTGTGGTGTGGATTAGCACAGGTTTTTTTTTGTTTATCAACCGGAAAATTTTGTTTTATATTTCCCCCATTGGTTCTCTCACTCTCGTTCTCTCTGTCTAGGGGTGGGTGGTGCCACGCCATGCCGTGCCGTGCCAGCTGTTCAGTCTGGCTAAATAAAGCCCGATGACCACATTTGAAAGCCAACAATTATTCTGTTGCCAAGAAACTGGCGAGGGAGCCATCACTCGACCGACAATCGCTTCGACATTCGACGATCGATGGCCATGATAAGGCAGAAACAACACTTTTTCTTTGCTTCGTACTGTCGTGGCTGTGGCTGTGGCTGTGCCTGTGCCTGTGGTTGTCCTTAGCCATGATTATTTTGCGGCTTTCTCTCTCTCCAATTCGCTTCCGACTGCAGCTGACTAATTGAACTGAACATACATACGGGGCATACCTCTCGTATGCGTAATGTGTGTGGGTTCTACCTAATATATGTATATTACGTATGCAACACGTTGCACCGCAGGCTCTAAGGCAAATTTTGCTCGATTGTTCAGTGTTTTTTGTTTTGTTTGGTTGATGAATGAATGAATGAATCGAATGCACAATCACTTGAAATAAGTAAACAAAGATTCTCTTGGGAAAGACAAATCCCTTCAGATCTGGAGCCTAATGGAATTAGAACCCCATGGAATGCACTCGAATTTAACCTCTACCACTTAGCATTATCAGCTCTTAATTTCAAAGAAAGTTCATTGGCAGACATCAAAATGAGGGCAAAAATTAATTTTAATTGCCACAAATCAAACACAAAAAAAAAACTCGCACAAATATTTCACCCAAAAATACTGCACCCCCAAGGATTAAGCAGTTTATAGACCTCTAAGATATATATACAGATGTATACATATATAGATTGCAGTACATCTATCTCTGTCTATTTTGGTGGATTGTTTATATGAAAATTTGACCAAATTTGGTCAGCCAACAAATGGGGGGAAATTTTTTCAAAAACCGACTTCGAACATGTTCGAAAATTCGGCCACTGCTTCCTGCCTCTCGCTCTTCTGGTCTGTTTTTCTTCCCACACGCGTTGCTATTTTTAATTATAAATTATTTAAGCACACACACACACATGGAAACAGTTAGAGACACAGAGAGCGATATATTTTACATATTTCTGGTCGAAAAGAAAAAAAAAACATTCTTCATATTTCCCTCTCTATTTTCTCTCACTCTCTCTCTCTCGTTAAATATATATATTTTTCAATTTCTCTCGCATTTTGTTGTTTTCGATTTTCGAACCGAATTAAATTTTATATAATATTTATGCGGGCCTCCAACCGTTATAAACAAATTAGAAACAAATAAAATAAACCAAGAACAACAATCTCATCTCTCAACTTAAAAAAAATATATACATACATATATAGGTACTGCCAAACATTTGTACAATACTTTTTTATACAATCATATGTATGTAGATATGTACAAATGTATATTTTGTTTGCTCTATATTTTGTTTCGTTTTCTTTTTCTTTTATTTTTGTCCACTGAAATAATAGTTTTGTTGTTGCTGTTGTCAAAATGTGGGCCACACAAAATTCACCAGTAAAAATGTCATTTCATTTGATTTAGTTTACATTTCATGTGGATGCTGTTTCGAGATGATGGTCCGAGTATTTCTTCAATTCCCGTTGTCATTTCTTTGAATCGAGACGTTTGAGCGAGCCTTAAAGGCACTTGCCAAGTTATTTGGCGCAATTCCGCCAAAGCGTGACCGGGGACGTTTGATATGTTAGAGATGGGGGGTAATGCACCGATCAAGAGCAAAATGCAACCATGCGTGCAAATCAAAAATGGTAATTGCATGAAAAACAACAACACAACAAAGGAAAGCAATTAAAAAACAAACTGTTCGGATCAAAAGGGGAATGTGTTGGTGAAAGGAGGGGCGGAGAAAGGAAAGTAGAGGGGCGGCTAGGGTAGGGTAGGGGTAGGAGAGTGCAGCTGACCAAAGCGAACATTGCATTTGGCTTTAACAGTGGCTGCACTTGTTTGGCCATTGACTCAATCAATTGCTCAACAAATCCCCGAGGAAGAAAGCAATAGAAAATAAAAAGAGATGGATATGAAGAGAAGGTTATGAGAGAGAGGGAGACACATAGAGAGAGGCAGAGGCAGAGGGAGAGGGAGAGTGAGAGATAAATTCGAATGATTGATGGACTCCAATTAGCACAGTCCCCCCGACCAGCAATGACCCTCCTCCCTCCCTCCCCATCATCCTAGAGACATTCTAAAACAACCAACGAAAATCCACCCAATTTTCCATGGGAAAGAATGGTTTTTCATTCTCTCTGCTAGTTTCCACATTCAGACTTTCTTTATTTTTATTTTATACTTTTTTTTTTTGGTTGGTTTTCTCTCATTCTTTTATATTTTTAGCCTCTGGCAAAATGGGAATTATTTGACATGCAAAATGCGAAGCAAAGACAAAGGCACACGAACAGACGCTGAAGCACACACTCCAACAACAACAACAACAACTCCAACAACAACAACAACAACAACAACGATTATGAAACTTCAGAAGAAGAAAGAGCCGAAGGGGGACGGGGAGACAAAGACTAAGAAGAACAGAAGAAGGCGGAAGCAGAAGAACCAGAAAGAAAGTCCAACTCTGCAAAACGAATCATTACGTACACTTTTGGTTTTTTGTTTTTGTTTTTTTTGTTAATAGCTATTACTTCTTAGTATCGAGTACATTTGTTGCGTGGGCTTATCCTAAGTTTAAGACAGCAGCGGTTGGCACGCTTCTTGCAGTTGCAGGAAGAGAGTAAAGCTTTTCTCTAGTGTAAAAACAGAGACTGATCAATTCTAATGTGCAGATAAAAAACCGATTAGGGATATACATGTACATGTATATGTACATATATGTGTATGTATGAATGGTTTACATAGTTTATACTCATACTGCATGTTGCATTACAAAAATTAGCATACCTCCTGCCAATTCAAGAGTAGTAATGCAAACCGGCTTGCCAGCTTTGAGGAGCACTTGCCAGTCAGCCAGAAATCTGGTGGGGCACAGAGCGAGAGACAGAGAGAGACGGAGAGAGAGAGAGCATTTGAGGAGGATTTGCCGCTTGCTCAGAATGTTACGCTCAACTAAGTACAGGGGCAACCACCACCACAAAAAACACACCTGGGGAAACGGTCAACAGAAATGGAATTCCCGCCTGGCTGCCACTTCGATCCATTGTGGTGGATGGTGATCTATAGACTGAATGCCAACTACACATGTATAATGGAACCTTATCAAAGTGCTGCCCTGCTACCATGGAGTGAACAGTTCATGCATGAATTATAAAAGGGTTTGCAGTACGTGTTTTCGTACAAATAACCAAGTGCTGCACATACTGCTCGTAGGCCCAGCTCTGCATTTGTAATCATTTGTACGAGGGCAGGCAGGTAATGCCACAAGAACTGGTTCATGTGTTAACGACTCCACGACTCCACTGAGTGGGGCAACTGAAAAACTACGCATACTGATTATTTGGAAACTTTAATGGACCCAAGTGCATATGTATGTATGTTGTTCTTTTCGGTAGTTGGTCAGTAAGTAAATGGGTTTGAACCAGTTTAAATGTGAAATTTTGTAATGTGAGAAATCTGAAATAAACATTTCGGGACTACCGCTAATGATGCTTGCTGCATGGAGAAGCAGTTTTTGTGGTAACTTTATAATTGCGAATTTGGCATTTTACAAAATATTGCTGAACACAGTTTGAGTCAAATGTGTCGTTTGAATTATCCAGACCCCAGTGGAAGATCAAAATAAGAGAGGGATACGAGCAATCCATACAAAAGAGGAAGGAAATAAATATTCTTTTAAAGAAAGTATAGTAATTGGACTTGGAGTGTATGGAGTGCTACTCTTTTCGGTTCATCCATTACAGTCTATTTAGCTTATGCAAAACACTATTCCAAACATCGACTACGACTACGACTATATGCCATATCTTTATCTGTGGGGATATATACATACGTATGTATGTACATATGTATATGTGTACTTGTGTATGCATCTATCTAACATAGTCGCAAAGCATCGCATCGGCATCGAATAGGGGGAAATGAAATGTCTGTGCGATCTGTGGGAAATTGGTATTTGGTTCACACACAAGTGGAAGAAAAACGGGAACATCACATGCCACAGAGTCGGCAGCGGCGTTGCAATGTGCGTTTGCTGCTGCACCATGCACTATGCACCACCAGTTAGCTTCCTCTCCTCTCAAACCCTCTCTGTTCCTGCCCTGCCCTGACCGCCATGTGCGTCTCTGTCTGCAAGTTGCCCAAAAAAAAAAAACAAAAATTGGAAAATGCTCCTCCAACTATAGTCCGTAAAAATACTGCCTGCCTGCCCGTCGTTGGAGCTATTTTCGTCTAAATTTTCCGTACATTTGACGCTCTCATTCATGCATCCCTCCTCCTCGCCACCACGCTCTTTCCTTTTCTTAGCTCTGTTTTTAAAAAGTATTTATTTATTTATTTGTTGCTCTTGCTGTATACTCATACACATCTACATATGCATACATACATACGTTCATATATGTATAGTATAGAGAGAAAATAAAAATATATATATATGTACACCGGGGTATATATAGCTCCCGATGGTGCCGTCGCCGTCGCCGCCGCTGCTGTGCCTACTCCTTTCGTTCAGGTGCATTTTGAGGTGTCGTGACAGAAATTCCTCTTTTTCGTTGCTGCGACGGACGGACGGACGGACGAGCAGCGAATTATGCGCACTAAAAATAATTGACTCGAACAGCTGCTCTACGTCTCTCCTCTCTCTCTCATTATTTATTTCTTTTTCTCTACCAATCATCTGTCTCTCTCAGTGTCCAGAGTGTTTTATTTGGTGGCGTGGTGAGGGGCAATATCGGTATAATTGAGACAGAATCCAAAACGAAATAGGCAACTCGCTGAGAGTCACGCCCTCTTCTCCCCTTCCAACTGCATCCAAACGGTAAGTGCCGTTTCAACAGTTTACTAAACTTTGATCAGGGGAATGCCATTGCCTCACCTTCTTGGGAAATACACCTTGCCTTGCCATGCCTTGCCAGGCCCCGCTCTCTCAATTAGAACTTACGCTGTGATTTTTTTGCTGCTTGCTTGCGGTTCTTTTGCTACCGCTCCCACTCTAACTGCTGATGCTGCTAGCTGCTGGCTGCTGGCTGCTTCTCCTTGCGGTTCTATGGTACCTTCCCCGCTTCTGGTGATGATGATGATTCTGCTGATGCGATGCTGCTGCTGTTAGACCAAATATGGATTCGACCGACACTCGCGCGTTGCTCGCTCTCCCGCTCTCTCGCCACAGCACAGGAAAATAACAATATTTAACAAAACTGCACAAGAAAAAAATAAAGAGCGAAGAAGCCAGAAACTTGTCTTCTTTTGTTATTCTCCTGCTTCTTTTTCTTTTTACTTTGATTTTTTATTTCTTTTTTATTCTAAACTTTGTTGTTTGCGAGAAATTCTTTCTTTCTTTCTTGGCACTTTTTGCTTTCTTTC
This sequence comes from Drosophila tristis, assembly GCA_018150885.1. Lineage (NCBI taxonomy): Eukaryota > Metazoa > Arthropoda > Insecta > Diptera > Drosophilidae > Drosophila > Drosophila tristis. The sequence continues at coordinate 787,782 of JAECWT010000125.1, forward strand.
GTCGCCTGCCTGCCTGCTGCTGCTACTGCTGCTGCTGCTGGTGCTGCCTGCTTTCTCTGCTTGTCGTCGGATCAAGTAGTTCTTCGCACAAGTGATCGATGCCGCCTCTGAGTGTGTACTGACGCCGTTGCCGTTGCTGTCGCTGTCGATTCGGATACGGAGAGATGCCACTGCCACTGCCGATGGCGATGCTTGCTGCTCTGACCAGCCAGGCGGTGCCCCTCACATCACGCATTCGGCGGCGCACACGGCACACACAACCGCAGGCTTTAGCAGGCAGCAACAGCAAGAGAGAGAGCGGCAGAGAGCAGTGGAGAGAGTGGTGCACAGAAAGCAAGAGAGAAAGAGAGAGTACCAGTACCAGTGACAGTGCCAGTGCGAGTGCGATCACTCAATCGGTGAACCGTTAGTCGGGCACGTGCTTGGCTCTGGGAGTCTGTTAATATTATTATTATTTTTGTACCGGGCAGCAGGAGTAAGTATGTGGACAATCCACATATATCCGCAACTTTAGATTTTAATTTAAGAGGTAAAGTTTACAGAATGAAAGACCGTTTTTTTTCTTCCGAATGTAGAATATTTACGCTCCTAGTGTATTTTGGAAGCGTATGCCAAGAGAGGAACCAGGGGAACGCAGTGAACCGTTAATCGGACACGTGTCTGACCCACATTTGAGGTTAGGTTGGAAATTTTCAACAGTTGAACCAGGAGATGATGGAGATGGGGCAGATGGAGAGATAGAGTCACGTACCAAAGAGTGAGAAAAGCAACACTTGTTCCACTCTCTAACTCACTCAAGCGATTAATTGGTCACTCGCTAAGGAACAACTGAGACGAATTTGTGGTTTCGTTTGGGATTTAATAAAAGGAAAGTACAAATCGACACCTCAGCACTTTCTTGTGAAAGGCATTAAATGGAGAAAAAATGTACACAAGGCATATTTCCTTTTCAGATTCCCGATATTTGTATACGGCTACTCACCCCTTGGCTATTCAGACGCTGACCCGTGGCCGTTGGTGGTAGCATGCTCTCCACGCCCTGCATTATCACACTTGCCCCAAGGAATTTGTTGAGCAGAGCACGTGCCTCACGATCTTCGTTTGTGTCGCCAGGCTCCGCCACTAAAAAGGAGATGGTTTCATTAAATGAAGAGGGAAATGTCACTTGGCTTCGGGCCTCACCATTATCGGCATTTCGCATGCGCTCCAGGACATCATCCACGCTGGTCACCTGCCGCTGATCCGCGCTGCTGTTGAGGAAGGAGCGCGTGTTGCTGGATCGGGTGGTGGTTGTGCTGCTTGAGCCCTGGCGCATCTGTGGTGCCTCGATGACGCTGCACACCTCATTGGATTCGCTGTCCTCGGTCTCCTGCTCCTCCTCCTCGGCATCGGCATGCTCGGTGCGGCTGCTGATCAGGGACTGCGAGGTGCTGGAGTGGGTCGACGAGGAGGACTCCTTCCGTATGAACTTCTCGCTGAGCTCCTTCACCGAACCCCGGCGCACATATCTGGCATCTATCTCTGACTGCGTCTGCGGCTGCGCATCGGACTCAGACTCGATTTTTTTGAACTCTCTGACCAGCTTGGTATTCAACTCTGGCTGGTAGTCGTCGTCCAGCAGCAGCTGCTTCTGAATGGAGGCCAGCTCATCTGCATTGCTCGAGTAGATCAGCTCCTTGCGCTCGTGACGGGGCGGGGACTTGTTGTCCGAGTAGAACTGCTCCTCGATCACATAGCCTGTGACTTCTAGGAAACGGAAACGGAATCGGATTAGAGATTATAGATTAGAGATAAGACGGACGTGTTTGAGTTTAATCTCTCACCTTGCTTGGTCTCACACGGTGCCGGCAGGCTCTTCTTCTTGAGGGCTCTTATCCCAAAGAGAGGCAGTCCATTCTCGTCCGTGGGTCCCACTCCGTAGCTGGATGTGATGGAGTCCTCCTCGCGCTGCTTGCCTGCCCTGGAGCTAGATTTGGCCGTGGAACTGGAACTGGAGCTAGTGCTGGTGCTGGTGCTCTGCAGGGTTCGTGTCGTCTTCCCAGTGGTGCTGGTACCGCTAGTGGTACTCGTGGCAGATCCCTTGCGCGGACTGGGTCCACCATTCGAGACGGGGCCGTGACTCTTCAGAACCTTAGTGCGATCTGCCCAGATGGGTCCTTGGTGTGATGGCTTGCTGGGTGCACCAGCACGTGCCCCACTGCCACTGTTCGGATTCGGATTCCGAGTGGTGCCTGTGCTGCTGCTCACAGGCGATGGCTTGCCGGGCGGACTGCTGCGCCGGCGTAGGGCCGGACTGGCGCTCCTCTCTCGTGGCTTCACCGGCGGCTTGCCCTGAGGTGTTGCTCCACCTGGGCCAGTGGTGCTGTCCACCTGCTCTCCGCGCTGTCTCCTGGTGGTGCTGGTGGTGCTGGTGGTACTGGTGGTGGTACGCCCTTCCTTGAGGCTGCTGCTAATGGTCTTGGACTCCGGACTGCGACTACGATCGCGAGGAGGAGTTGCATGCTGCTGCTGGGGCTGCTTCTTCGTTGGCTGCGCTGGCCCAGCACTGGGAGAGGTCTTCACCACCGTCGTAGTGGTAGTGGTGGTGGTGCTGCTGCTGCTGGCAGTCCCCGCATTGATCATATTCTTTCTTATGAGCCGCATCTGCGCGCGTATGCGGCGACGCATCTCGTAGCTGCTCACAGTCTCCAGCAGCTGTTCGAGTATCTGCAGATCGAAGATCTCTTCGATCTCCTGATCGATCCTCAGCTTGATCTTCTCCTCCTTCTTGGGCACATCAAACTTCACCGCGGTATTCGGATTGCGTGGCTCCATTCCGGAATCGTCTTCCACTGAGGACTTGCGCGAATAGTTGTTCTTGTTGATCTCCAGGGAGTCACGGCGTATGTGCTCCAGCGAGCTCTTGGTGTGATCCATGTACGAGGGACGACGCCCGCCAGGCTGTGGCTCGGTCGGGGCTGCCTGTGGTGCCTGTGGGGTCTGTGGGGCCTGTGCTGCCTGTGGTGTCTTCTCGAACACATTCCTGCGTGTGGCCAGAGTGCGTCCTACCCCGCCGCTGCCATTTGGGACTGCTGGAAGGGATTCAACGTGTACAGGGGGTTCGGGATCAGCTGTTTCTATGACTTTGCTTGGGTGGTTAGTCGGGCTTGGGCTTGGACTTGGACTTGGAACAGGTATTGGACTTTTTTGCTTGGTGGTGCTGCTGTGCTGCCTTTGACTGTGACTGTGGCTGTGGCTGTGCTGGTGCTGTTGGTGGTGCTCTGTGGTGGCGGTCTTAACTACGCTGCCGGTGGTGCGTCTACTGGGCGACCGAGACGGAGAAGTTGAGGGCGAGGGCGAGGGCGAGGCAGAAGGCGAACGCGACTGAGGCTTGCGGCTGTTGGGTTGCTCCACCTCCACATCCATATCGACATCGCTGATCACCCACTGCTGCTGGCTGACATGCTCCATGTTGCGCTTGGTGCCGCCGCTTGCAGCTGGTGTGGCTGTGGGTTTCGTTGGGGAGCCTCCAGCTGTGGTGGGTTTCGTTGGTGTGAGCTTCGATGGGGCGCCAGACACGGGCGTCGTTCCCTTGGTGGTGCTGTTCGGCTGCAGGGGTGACTTGGGCTTGGTGCTGGTGGTGCTGCCCGTTGTGGTCTGATTCCTGTAGGATCGACGCTCTTCGGTGATCAGGCTGGTGCTGGTGCTGCTGGGGGTACTTCTCGGTTTGCTGCCATTCAGCTTGGTCGTCGTCGTCGTCGTTGTGGCTGGCTTGCGGGGTGCCGTTGCCTCTGTGGGCCGTGGCTGTCCAAACACCGATGGCCGGCTGAGGATGTCCTTTTGCCGCTTCAGCTCAATGGCCGTGGTGTGGCTCTTGGTCATGGGCAGTGGCTCCTCTTCCGACTCCTCCTGCGGCTGCTTGGGCTCTTGGGCTGCTTCATCCTCTCGATCCGATAGCAGCTCCGGTTCCGACTCCTGCTCCAAGTCCGTCTCCTGCCGCGAGATGTGCCGCTCGATGCTGGCCACCAGGCGTGGCGACTTCTGGGGAGCCGTCGGGGCCAGCTTCTCGGCGGTGTCAATGAACTTGTGCACCTTCTGGGAGACGCTCAAGGTGCAGTCATCCTGACGCAGCTCCTCGTCGATCTCCTCGAAGCTGGGGCGCTCCAAATCTCTGCTGGGGGTGGGCGTGAGCGGCTGCCTGGTGATGTTCTCGGCCGTGCGCAGGAACTTGTCCACCTTCTGGTTGATGCTCAGCAGGCACTCGTCGTTCTCGGGTATCTTGGCGTTCGCATCGAACTCCCGGCTGAAGGGGACGGAGCTGCGTGGCTGCTTCACCTGCTCGGCGGAGTGGGTGAAGCGAGAGACCTTCTCGTGGACGCTGAGCAGGCACTCGTCGGTGTCCTGCGGCTGCAGCGGCTGCACGGGATGCGACTGGTCGGTGCTGGTGCTCGGTGCGGGATAGTCCAGGCTCTGGGGCGCCTCCACCATGGGATTGTCGAGTATGTCGTCGTCCAGGCCATTGGAGCTGCGTAGTTCGGATATCTGACAGCCCACATAGGCATTGGCCGCTTCCTCGAAGATGGGGATGTTGGTCACCTGCGGCTTCTTGCGCGGCTCGTCGTCCGGCTCCTGGACCACATCGGGATAGCGCGGCTTGCCCGTGTCCAGCGCGGCGGCGTTCACCGGCGTGGGTACGATGCGATCCGGCGAGGGCTCTCGGGAGCTCTTCGCCTGCTGGATGTCGATGATCATATCCTCGCTGTTGGTCACCAGCTGTTCGCTCAGGTTGATGGTCTTGGTGGTGAAGCACTTGCTGGGTCGGCCTCCCCGTTCCACGGGCCGTAGGCTGCTCATCTCGGGCTGCTGCTGCTTGGGCTGCAGCTGCTTGGGCTGCTGCTTGGGCTGCTGCGTGGGCGGGTTCTTCTGCCCGTTGACCACCTTAATGATGTTCTCGCTGGTGGAGCGCATCACCTTGTCGGCCTTGTCGCGTCGCGTCACCCTCGGCACGGGTGCCGATTCCTTGCGCTCGGTCACCGGCAACTTCCGTGCGGCGGCAGGACTCAGGGCGGCTATCAACTGGGGTCTACGCTGGCTCCGCGGCGACTTGGGGGCCGTGTGATCGATGATGATCTCCGTGTGCACCGAAATGTTGCTCGAGCGACGCCGCTCGGTGGTGGGTCCGCCCCGCGCTGGACTCACATCTGGCGAGGTGGTTGTATCCCCATCCACATTATCTGCTTTGCTGGGTGTCTGGTTCTGGTTCTGGTTCTGGGGCTGGGCTTGGGCTTGGCCTTGAGGCTTCTGCTTGCGCGGCGAAGAGCGCAAGCGATCCTTGATGGGAGGAGAGGCACGGCCATCGCTGGGCTTTCGTCCCGTTTTCGTTTTGGTGGTAGTGTTCGTGGTGGTGGTGGTGGTGCGTGTCTCCTCCACCACACTATCCCGCTTGGGGGCAGGGCCAGGGCCAGGGGCAGGGACAGTGGGTTCTGGCTTTCGACCCGTCAGCGACTCCTTTCTGGGACTCTTTGGGGCGACTTGGGCCTTTGGGATCGGAGTTGCCTGTTTGGCAGGGCTGGTGCGTGAATTGCGACGTTCGGTTTCGGTTTCGATGTGGGCTTCGGTTTTCCTGCTCGTCGTCACACTTGGACGTTTCTTGGGCAGTTCCTCCTGGGGCTCCGCTTTCCTGGGGGCAGATTTCTTGGTTGTGGGGCCTTCTGGTTGTGATTTCTTCTTCGTCTTGCCCTGACAATCGATGACCTTCTCGGTGATGAAGCTCGTCGGCTCCAGCTCCGGCTCGGGCGCGGGCTGGGACTCGAAAATGGGATTGGACGCTGGCACAGGTGACGGCGACTTGGTGGAAGATTTCCGTGGCGTCTGGGGCACAGGCGAGGGAGATTTCGAGGGCTGCCTGGTGATGAAGATCGTCGTCTTCTCATTCACATTGATGGCCTCGGCATCCTCTTTGGGGTTCCTGGGCAGATCCTCCTCCTCCCGCGGCACATCCACAAAGAGCTCACTGAGCGCTGGCTGCGGTTGCTCGACCTTGATTTTAGGCTGGGTGCGCACCACAAAGGTCTCGGTGACGCGACGCGATGGCTGATCTCCGTCTTCATCGTCATCGTCATCGTCATCAAGGCAGTCTTCGATCCTTACCTCAATGGTCTCCTTCCTCTGTGTTGTGGTGCTGTGCCCAACCTCCTGCTCATCCCCCTCCTCTGCATCCTGATTCGGAGCTTCATCATCATCTGTATCATCATCGTCATTGGGTCGCGTTATGTAGCTTCCCTGGGTATCGCCATCCTCCTCCATGCCCAGGATCTTGCGACAGCGATCCTCGAAAGTCTCGCGGCGACTCAGACCCTTTTTGCGATACGTGGGTGCCCCCTCCTGCACTGGCTCTGGCTCTGGCTCGGAGTCCGCTCCTTTGGAGAATAGCCCACCGTCGGGACTTTCAATGGCTTCATCGGTTTCGGTTTGGGTTTGGGTTTGCGGTTGGGGTTTGGTTTGGGTTTGGGTTTGGGGTTCCTGCTGCGGTTGGGATTCCTTTTCGTTTTGGGGCTGGCCCTGGCGTTCGTTCGATAGAAATTCGTCGTTCAGATTCTTCTTCGTTGTTCGTGTCTGATGTGCGGTTGTGATGGTGCTGCGGAAGAGTTCCTTCTCTCTCTGCTGCTGGATGGACGGTTCAAGTGGTCCAGCCCTGGGGCTCTCCTTTTCGGGGCTCTGTCGTGGTGATCCTCTGGAGAAGCCGGGTTCTTTCTCTGACCTCTGAGCCGGCTCCAAGGGAGTCTGGGCCTTGGGCAGGTTCGTCCTGTCGGCTGCTGGTCTTTGGGGGCTGCTCTCTTCGGGCAGCTGGTATGACCTTCTGGGCAAACCAGGCGCTTTCTCTGGACTCTGAGCCCGTTCCGGCTCCGATTTCTCAGGGCTTTTGGGACGCCCCACGAGCGGGGCAGTCTTGAGGGGAGCCTTGCCGGGCAGCTGCTTCTCGGGACTGGCCTGTCGTGGCGCTGCCGTCTGTTTGTGGGGGCTCTCCTTGGTCGGCAGCTGCTTCTCGGCGCTGGGACGACGAGCTCCTGGCAGAGATTGTGGCTGTTTTTCGGGGCTCTGTCGTGGAGAAACCCGCGGCTTCTCGGGGCTCTGAGCCCTGGGTTGGGCCACTGCCGGCTCGGGGCTGCCCTGCTTGGACTTGGGCCTGGGCCGTGACTGAAACGAAGTCTCGTCGATGAGGATCTGCTCCTCAATGAGCAGGACATCCTCCTCGGGCTGGGAGGCACGCCTGCCCTCGAACGTGGTTTCCCTGAAGACGGGGCGACGTTCGACGCTTGGAGACTTGGAACTGCCCCTGGAACTGACAGGGGGCTGCCCCTTGGATTTGGATGTGGGTTTGGGTTCGTGTTCGGGTTCGGGTTCGCTCAGATCCTCGTCGTTGTAGCTGTGAGTCGGCTGGCTGCGCATCTTGGGTGCCTTCTGCTTGGTGGCTGCGGGGAGTAGACAGCAACGGGAGCAGGTCATCAGCGGTTTGCGAGGGTGGATGGGTCGGGGCCAAAGATCGTAGCAGTACTACGGTGGTGCTTGCGTTGGGTTTTTGTGTATTTTTTGTAGCTCTTTCCCAGTTAATGGATTAGTTACGACTACGGGTTGCGGGTTGCGGTTTGCGGGTTGCGGGTTGCGGTTGGGTGGCTGCTGCTACGGGTTAGGATGCTCTCTACGGGCACTACGGGGGGGTTAGGCGGCAGGCAAAAAACAGGCAAAGATTCTTGTATAGACAGAGACAGGCAGAGACCCTTTTCGGCCCATTAGTGGAAGAAGAGTTAGAGAAGAGAAGAGAGTGTTGCACTACAGGCTGTTTCTGGTTGGTTGGTTGGTTGGTTGGTTGTTAATCGTCCTTCAGCAGAGACGCCGCTCTTAATGGCTTGCTTGTGTGTATGTGTGTGGCGCGCTTGTGTGTGTGTGTGTGTGTGTGTGTGTGTGTGTGGTGCACGTGGGGGTGGTGATTTGTGGGTCAAGACATTGAACATTTCAAACATTTGCATTTTTTGTTTTTTCGGTATTATATTTATTTGCAAAAACAGTTTGGAAAGAAAACAAAAGGGAAATAAAGAGCACAGCGCACAGGGCATAGATACAGAACGATCGATTGTTGCTTTTGGGGGGCTGTTGTTGCTGTTCAATATCTTTGACGCTTTTTATTCGGGAGTTGCCTTACCAACGCTCTCTGAGGGACGGGCCACTGATTCGCCCTCGTTGAGGGTTTCGGGTCCCAGCTGATAGTAATGACGCTTCACACAGGGCGGCTCTGCCACCGGCACCGCCACCACCCCAGCCACGGTCTCGTGCGCCTCGTTGGCGCTCACCTTTACCTTTCGGATGGGCTCTTGCTCTTGGCTGTCGTGGCTCAAGGTGGCTCCTGCTTGAGTGGTGGTGGCTGTAGAGGTGCTTGCTGCAGTGGTGCCCGTGCCCGTGCCTGCAGCTGCAGCTGCAGCTGTGGCTCTGGCTGTGGTGTTGTCTTTGTTGTTGGTGGTTAGTGGTGGTGGTGTTGTTGTTGTTGTTGTTGGTTCGTTGTTGTTAATAGTAGGAGGAGTAGTTGGAGTTGGAGTTGGAGTTGATGGCAGAGAGAATATGTCGCCAGGCTTAGTGGTAGTATACGTATACTGTGATAGCTTGTTATCTGAAGGATAGTACATTCATATACATAGTTTTCCGATATTCATATATATATATATTATATTATATAGGTATAGATTCATCTTGATTACTTTTTATGTTTTTTTTATATTTTTTTTCTTGAGATTTTCATTTGATTTTGTTTTATTTTTTTGTGTGTTTTATTTCGTACCTGGAACTGGAGCGGGACTGGCTGGAGCTGCGGCTGTGGTCGGAGAGGAGGGACCACTGCCACCACCAACTGTCCTGGTGGTGCTGCTTGTCGTGGTCGTTACAGTGGTCGTGGCCGCCCTTGGCGTGGGCGACTTGGGTTCGGTGCTGGTCGTCTTGGTCGTCACCTGCTGCTGCTGCTGCTTAACCGCCTGCGTTTTGCCCACACTCTTGGGGGTGGCCGGTGCTGATCCACCCGATGCCTGCCTGGTCACCGTTGTGGTGCTGATGCGACTCGACTCCGAGGGCGCCTGGCTGTCGTGCGAGCCCTCGCGGCCCTCCCGGCGGTAGGTGCGGCTCGAGGAGATGCTCGACCGTGGCGTCTGATGGTGGTGCGATCCCACCGACGTGGTGCTGTCCGCCGGCGAACTGCTGCGCAGCGAGGCCGCAAAGGCCCGATGGGCGGCGTCCACCTCGCGCTCCTTCTGCACCTGGCACCTGTCCGAGCTGTTCGGAGTGGCTCCAGTTCCGGGCCTGGTTCCAGGGACGAGCGCCCGCGGCGGCGATCTGGGGAGCGCGACGGGCACCAGAGTCTGGCGAGGGACGTGTGGGAGATCGGGCCGCGGGGAAGCCCTGGCTGCTCGTCGGGGCACGGCGTGGACTGGCAGGCTGGCCACCAGATTGGGGCGCGTGCGAGTGGGTGGTAATGGAGTGGGTGTGCGCTGTGGCTGTGGGGCGCCCTTGGGTAGTCCTGATCCACCTGCGTCTCGATAATGCGCTCCGTCTCCGTCTGCGACTTGTGGCTGGCGCTCTGGTTGCGGCTCACCGACTTGGACGTGACAATCACCTCGCCATCCGGCTGATCCGGTCGCGAGCGCACCGAGGGGAAGCCATGGGTGCTGTAGTCGTCCACAGGCTGGCGCCTGGGACTCGCCGGCTGCTCCCAGCTGGGAGTGGAGGCTGTAAGCTGGGGCTGGGACTGGGACTGGGGCTGGTGCTGATTCTGCGGACGATGCTGATCATCGCCCACAAACTCCGTTTCGATGGTGCGCTGGGAGCTGGTGCTCTGCTTGACATTGCGACTCTTCTCCGACTTGACCACCACCACCTCCTCGTCGGTCTCGTTGGTGGGCCTGTGGCTGGAGAACTCCTGCGTGGGCTTGTTGGGCCGCACCGATGGGAAGCCGTGAGTGGAGAAGTCCCGGCCGGGCGGAGCCTGCTGGCGCGGCGACTGCGCAGCGGGACGGACTGCGGGAGAGGCGGTGATGGGTTTTCCGCGATCGTCAAACTCCTCGACCGTCTCCGAGGTGGTCTCCGTGGAGAAGCGGCGGCTCGATTTCTTCACCGAGGAGAAGCTCTGCGACTGGGTTACCTGCTCCAGTTCCCCCGGCTGCTGTTGCTGCCCAGGACGCCGGCCCAGTGGCTCTGCGTTGTCCACCACATCCCGAGGCTGGCTCTGGCTCTGGCTCTGTGTCTGGTTTTGATTCTGATTGCGGATATGGCTGTCATGCACATCCTGGGCACGTCGCTGGCTCTGAGTCTGGGTCTGGGTCTGGGTCTGAGTCTGGGTCTGCGGATTCACCTGCTCGGTCTCGTAGCGCTTGTTCTTGACAATGGTGCCATCGGGCAGGCGCTTCACCGTGGTGATCATCTTCACGTTGGGCTTGGGATACTCCACCGTGTTGGAGATGATCTCGCCGGGCTGCGACATCAAGTGCTGGACTTGGCGCTGGTACTCGGGCGAGGCCTTGTCCATGTCCACGTACCGCTTGTTCTCCTCGTAGTGCTGCTGGGTCTGCACGTTCCGGGTGCTGTTGCTCTGTTCGCGACTCTCCGAGAAGCGCTCCTCCTGCTGGCGCTGCTGCTGCAGTTGCAGTTGCTCCTGGAGGATGCGTTGCTCCAGGGTGCGCTGCTCTTGGACGCGCTTCTCCTGGATGCGACACTGCTCTTCCCACTCCCGCTGCTCACGCTGCTGCTGCTGCTGCTGCTGTTGCTGCTGCTGCTGCTGGTACACCTTTTCCTGGTCATCCATGAGGTAGCGCGCTGGCTGGGCGGGCTCATCACCGTACTCCAACGTCGAGGAGGAGGACACCACCTTCTTGGTGGACGAGGACGAGGTGGAGGTGGAGCTCACCTTCATCTCGGTGCGTCCGCTGTTCTCGTCGCCGAAGACCACCTTCTCCTGCAGCTGGGTGTTGGTGCTCTCCGAGGCCTTCTTCACGTAGTTCTGGTCGTCCCCCTGGTGCGAGGCACTCGACCGCTGCTCGTTCCTTCCCTTGAACTCGGCCAGGCCGCCACCATTGAGCTTCTCAATGCCTGCAGCACAGCATACACACAGGACATGGCAGGACAAAGACATACAAACAGAGAAAGAGAGAGAGAGAGAGACGGGGAGAGAGAGAGAGAGATGGAACAGGGTTAGACACACACATAAATACCGACAAGGGACTGGGACTGGGACTGGGACAGGGACTGGGTTAGGTTTAAACTTTGAAGTTCAGACAGAGAGCACAGAGAACAGAACAGAACAGGACGGTGGTCCGGGGGGACTTACCGTCTGTCTTGGCCAGAGTCTCCGTGCGGAAGGCCCTGCCATCGGGGCTGACCTCCGAGGAGGTCTGCACATCCCATCCCGTGCTGCTCGGCTGCGTGAGGGTCATCGAATGGAACTTGAGCTCGTGGGTGGGACTCATCGAGTCGCGCACCTCCTTGGACTTGAGGCTCTGGAAGTTCTGGTCCAGCAGCGCGTCCCCGTGGCTCGTGGCCAGGGGATCCTTGGCCCCGAATCCAGTCAACGAGGACGTGCCGTTGCCATTACCATTTCCCTGTGGCTCCGCCATTGGGTCCGCTTCGTGCCGGTACAGATTGCAGAGACGCGACTCCCGCAGCTTGTAGAGATGCGATCGGATCTGCTTTTTGCGTTCGCTGTCCTCGGACTGCTGCCACTGCAAAAGAAGAGAGTAAGTACACCAAACAGAGCTCACAATCGCTAGTCAGTCAGTCAGCGCCTGTCCTTGAGCCAATTAGACCCCCAGCGCTCAAGTTGGAATCGAGTGGAGAGCACAGATGATGTGAAGTGGAATCGCACCGAGTCGAGTCGAGTCGAGTCGATCGGAGTGGAGTGGAGTGGAGTGGAGAGGAGTGTAGTGCAAAGCCCACGCGTGCTCAAAGTCGCTCGCCATTTCAAGCTGCTAGCTCGCCTTTTATGGCGCCCCCCAGAGACAGTCACAGTGCTCCACCTCCCCCAATCGCGCCCCTGCCAATTAGCCGGCCAGCCACACACACAGTCCAGCCAGAACTGAGTTGAGTCAGCAAACAGTGCCACATAGCCATATAGATATATAGATAGATATATCGCGTTGCGTGTTCGATTCTTAATACATGATAACGAAATTCCGCCCCCTATTTGTTTGCGGATTCCATTTCAGTTCTTTCCCGAGAAGACATGCAATGTCCAAACATGGCGGAATCGATATTCTTCTGTGGAAATGGACGCAGTTGGGAGCCAGAAAGTAGCCTCAAAGATTTCAGATCTTGGAGGGCTAACGATCTTCCATCATCGCGAAGATTTCAAAAGAATCTACGAGCTACGAGCACGCGTAGATTTCACAAAGGATCATATTATACGCGTATTGTGTTATATTTTTGGAATCGAAACCAGAGTTTGTGTACAAAGAAATGTACCAAGAAATGCGAGCCGGAACTCAGTCTGCTAAATATTTTGATTATCAGTTTGCGTATCGTATCTGTGTGAGTATCGGTGGATCGGTGGACTGTAGCCTGACTTAAGCTTATAAATAAATATAATTCTGAGCAACAAAACACCTCGCACGAACACTGACCGATAAGAAGTGGATCAGCAGGGTTGGACACAACAAAGATCCCCGCACGAACACTGGTATGTATGTGTGTACGATTAACTCATAAATACATCATTACTATTTTATGGAGGATGATAGGCGGCACAGAAGCAGCAGGCAGCGATCATCAAATTTTGTTGGCAAACAAATTTACTGAAGTTGAAGCGAGCGATGGTGATATCACCATACACGATTCGTTCGGCGGAAAAACATGTCCAATGACATTAACATTTGTATTAACAATAATGACACCGTTCTCGACCGTCAGTGCGATGGCGTGGCAGAGGTGGAGGAGGCACAGGGAGTGCCTAATTTCAGCCAGAACTTCCTGAACTCGTTTCAAACTCTCATTATGCAAGTTGGGATGGGTTTCCGAAACATCGTGAAGTTTTCAGCATTTTAGCATTAAATTAGCAATATTTGATTGCATTATGTATAAAGATTCGGATATGGCAATCACTTTTCCAGATGGTAGCGTATCTGAGACTGGCATTGATCTGTAGTGTATCTGTGCCAAGTGATCTTCCCACCATACTCGTCTTTTGTATTTATGGCTATTAGTGAAATCTGCCCAATGGCCGGGACATCATATCCGTACCATTGCAATGATTGATGGCCAGTTGGTTTCTTTTGGGTTCAATCATTATCATTTGGCCACAAAAGCCGTCAATTTGTGTTTATTTTTTTGTTCGCCACACAAAGCCCAAATGGCACAACAGATGGCGCTGGCTGGCTCCGCTTTCACTCATCTCTCTCCGCTCCGCCAATAGATATGGCATTGACAAAGAGAGAAAAACAAATGCAATTCTGTGTTTATACATACACATACATATGTATGTTCGCGTGCGTGTGCGTGTGCGTGTCTGCGAAAACTTTGCTGCAAGAACTGGTCGCCGTCAGAGAGCCGCCCAAGGTGTATTTATATTGGGTGAGATGTGGTGTATATTTGCAAAGCCGCTCCACCTGCGTGTGCGACTACTTAGTCGAGTAGCGTGAGAGCGTTGTCAGTAAATTTCTCACCTCATTCTAAATACACGTTGTAGCCTCAACAGCACTTCACGAATGACGTAATTTCTAAAAGCGCCCATGATAACCAGTTGAAGCCGACGGCGACGATGCCAAAAGCAGCACAGCAGCAGCAGCAGCTCTTTCGCACCTCTGCAGTGGCAGCGCACGGCAACCTGTTGGCGTCGACGCCGGCGCTGCCGCCGACTGCAAGCCAAGCCGCCCTCCTCCACTAATGATGAGGAATGGATGGGATGGGATGGGATGGATCGCTGTCTCTCCGTCTCTCTCTCTGTTGCTGCTGCGACAGATGATGATGATGATGACGTGACGTGCGAGATTTTGTTGATGTGCGAATGCTGATAAATTATTATTAAGTTTTTGTGTGCTCTTTTTGTTGTTGTTTTTGTTTCATTTCATTTGTGCCGTTGTGCCGTTCATTTAAAGGTTTTTTTAATTTTAAATTTTATTTTTTTTGATTTTCTGCTGTCGTGTCAGCTTTGGAGGTCAACGCTGCGCGTTGTTTCTTTTCCCCCATTTTTTGGCAAGAAATCGTTTGCCATTGAAATTAAGATTTAATAAAACTTAATTGAAACAAGGAAGGAAAACAAGCTTGTTTCAGGGGTTAGATTTATGTATGTACATATGTATGTATGTTGACACGATATGAAACTGCAGTTGGGTGGGCTGGAGAGCGGAGTATTCCAATTGGGTCATTCCATTCTGCAAAACAGTGCGTTAAGCACACGATTAACTGTTCTTCCCCCACCTCTCAAGTGCATATAAATGGCGATAAGCCCCAAGAATTTCATATGGTAAGATAGCTGGCTATCAAGACAGGGGCGAACGTGAGCCAGAGAGAGTGAGAGAGATCAACAGGCGATAGTGAGAGAGCAAAACAACGGCACTACAGCGCCACCTCTTGCTGTTGTTGTCTCTTGTTCCGTGGGCACCGCTTTGACATTGAAAAGTGATCAAGAAAGTAGTGAGAGAGCAGAGCAGAAGAGAGCGGGTACACTGAGAAAAATGCATCTACATTTGCTATTAAAATATCAGCATAAGTTATTTTTTAAATGCAATTTCGGCCTTGTTTTTTTTGCAATGTAGCCAAGATAACGGGAGAGCGGTGGCGTACGGTAGAAAGTGATAGAGAGCGATAAGAGAGAGCGAGAGCGATCGAGAGCGGCGACTGCCATCGGCAATCAGTTCAATTTATGAAATTGTTTTGTACTTCGCACAACCCCTCGGCCACTTCATCGCACAACCCAACCCCCCAATCTCTTGGAGCGTCAGTGGTTATTTTTATACCAATTTCGTTTCAATTTTGATGCCTTTTAATATGCAAGCGACCTAATTGCCCCTGTCCGTCCGTCCGTGCGACCGTCCGCCAATTGTGTCGGCAGCAGAGCAGCTTACGCTGACGTGTACGCTAACGCCAACGCCAACGTCGACGTCGGCAATGCACAATAATAAAGAGGGGTACCAAAGTCCGATGTAGTTTTAGATTTTGATAAGTGGGGCACTATAACACTACTATACTATAAATCATATGAGTCATGCGCTTATGTTTATTTGCTTACACACATTCTGAACTGCCATACCTTCTAATTCATATACCTTGTGCTGGCGGCAGAGTAACAGCCGAGCGAAACATGTTTATGATTGCGCCGTCGTAGACACGGTATTATTTGTGCTTTTTTTATTATTTTACATTTTGTTTTCGATTTTTCGGTTGGGCTGTTAATTGTTTTTCGTCTTATTTTGGGTATGACATCGCCCCAGGTGAATAAAACATGCCCCCAGCCAGCCAGTCTCCCCCAAACATCTGTTCTGTTCTCCGAAAGTGGAGCACTTTCGTGGGTCCCCGCCTGCATACTAAGCACCAACCCGTTGGGGGCTCTACTGTGCGCCATGGGAAAAATCGTATAGCTCCGTTTCTGTGTTTGTTTCTATCTCATTTTGATCGATGGACAGCTGTCAAATGCTGCCGTGTGTCCAGGCAGCGGGGCATGGGGCATGGGGTCTTGGGGGTAGGTAGGCATCGCGCACGCATTGAAAATTATAATGCAAACTTGATATATGGTCGATGGATCTGTCGTATAACCAACAATCGTAGTGGCCACTGGCCATATTTGTGTGGAAATTACGCGAAACAGCAGTGAGATCTCCCTCAATCTGAGAAGTAGTCGAAATGATCTCATACGAAGCGAATGGGAGAATATCTTTATGCATAACGTAGTCCATACAATAACTTTGATTTATTTATTGCTGCACTTGGAGTTCCGTTCCTCAGAGTGATATACGATTCACAGCGGTTTGTAATTACTCGTACTTCATATCAAATGGATCCGCGTATAAAAGGCCTCGAAACTACATCACCGATGGATCGAATTCGAACTGAATATATCGAATATACATACAGTTCAGTTTGTTTTATCAATAATTGGCAGAAGAATAAAAAGAAGTAATTTTCTCGAATAAAGGCTATGCGATACAATATAATAGTTTCACGATGAATTCGATGCATTCCAAAAATCGCGTACTCATATTTTGGATCCATTATTGAATAAAAAAAGAGTTTATTCGTTTCTTGTATAATTTGAGAACCCCACAAAAATTGATCCCCAATTGATCTTGGGGCGATACAAATTGAGAGTGAAGGGGAGTGTGAGTGGCCACAGCTGATCTGGCGTGAAGAAGTTTTCACATAAGTGATCATTCAATAACTTGAACAAAGCTTATCTAAAATCAAACTTCCCCACAAAAATGTCCCATTTCACAATCTTTCAGAATAGATTTTTTCCAGTGGCTGCTGAACTTAACGGATCTTGTATAGATTAAAAATAAAAGCACAAATTTCCCTATGAGATCACCGAACACCCCACCACAAAACTTATCAATGTTATAATCTTGAGTCTATCATAATAATGAGACCAATAATAAGGCTAGAACGGTGCTGCTTCGGACAGGAATCCCTTTTGGCTATGATCTGGTTTTGTTACAAGGTGTAGAACGGCAGAGCCAGCAGCACCGCTGCCAAGGCCAGCAGCCTACGGCAGTCGAAACGTGTTCCACTGTAATTAGATGCACTCTAGATTAGCATATGGCCGCGGGCAAAGTTTGCCGGGGCCTCTGCCTGTACCTGTGTCTTTCCAGGCCCGCCCCCGCCAGGAACCAGCTGTTCTGTACACTTGTGATCTTCAATCAACTGATGAAAGACCCAAGGCGGCACTAATTCCCAGATAAGATCCGTCCGTTTGTTTGTTTACCAGCCAGTTAGGCCAGATACAGAAACAGAAACATACATACATGCATGTGTATATGTATATGTATGTACTAAAACCGTTTGCTGACTAACTGTTGTGCAAAGTCAAACAATACGGAGAACAAGAGAACGAGAGAGAGAGGGAGCAGGCGGGCAGGGGCCAACATGTGTGTGTGCGAAAGTGTGAAAGTTGCTCAAGGTAGAGTCGCGAGAGCGTAGGACGCCCAATATTGCACGGCAGACTCTTCCCGAAAGTAAAAACTTTATGCACACCCATACATGTGTATGTGCGTATATTGGGCATGTTGGATACCTTACAGTTCGATTTATAGCTTGCTTGAACTACTGATAGAGAGAAAATAATTCAAATTGCTCGAAATATCTACCTATGAACTTATTATTCCAGCTGTTATATTTAAACGATCGTCGTAGTTCATAAATGGGTAAACAAGTTTAAAACACTCGAAATCAGTTAAATATATTAGTCTCCCTCATTTTTCGCTGTTATATAGGGAAGACACTAAATAACCTTATGCCCTCTCCGAGTGTAGGGTATGAACATAAATTACCTCAGGCCACGGTTCGGTTGGGTTTGCTTTGGGAAGAGGGCGCTGGGGAAAGAGATAAATGTGTGATCGTCAGTCCACTTTTTTCGCTGATCCTCTCTTCGTGTTGTTGTTGTTGTAGTTGTGGTTGAAAACCGGCAAAGCACAGGAGAAATAAATACGTTTTTTGGCTTGGACGTGACTAATCCTTGTCCCGGCTTGATCTCAGGTTCTGTCGCTTTTTCCTTTTTCTCTGTTTCTCTCGTGCAATAAAGAGCTAATAACTTTTAGCTTTTTCTATATTTTTTGTATTCGATCGGCCAGGTAAAAAAAATAACAAAACAAAAAAACAATGATCGTGGCTTTTGTGTTTGGGTTTTGGATTTTGTGTGTGGGGCAGCTGATGCTTCACGGAGCGTTCGCACGTTGCAATCGAGGCACCAAAATAATTCAGACTGAAGTTTCCAATCAGAATCAAAGCCGCGTAAAGTGGACGGCGACGGGCCCAAAGCTTAGACGCTGTCGTCATCAGCTGACGCCGGCAGCAGCAGCAACAGCAACAGTGGCGAGAGAGAGAGATATGACCGAATACGAAATACGTACGAATACGTAGATGACGAGACCGAGCCAGCGACTCTGTCTGCCGCACAGTGTCTTGGGAGCGTGTAATTTTCTCTTGGAATCCGCTCAGGGCTTAGCTTCGGCAGCGCTCTCTCCGTTTTGCCCGTTGGCGGGGAAGTCGGGCCAGGCGAGGACACTGTGGCAGCCAAGAGGAGGGTCTGGTCGGCGGCCAGGAAACAAATGATTCAAGCAGATTCCAATCGTTGGTTGGAGCAAACCTTTAACATTCCCAAATATTAACACGAACAGCGATTGAACTTTGGCGACCCGTCATACCCAATTTATATAAGTTTGAAATTTTTCCGAATGCGATTTGAATTACGGATCCCGATGCGGTATTACATTCATTCAGTCTGACATGCAGAACGATCCATAGAAATTGCAATCTTTATTCGCCTGCACCACATCGAATCGAAGTCTATATATTGAGAGCCATAATGCTTCGCCTGCAATTATCGTTGCAGACACAATGAAGTGCCGAATCATAGTTATTATATTCCTTGTTGCGGTTGCCTTTTGTAATCCATTCAACAGAAGTCCCATTTACGATTGTACGTAAGATTGAGTCGATTTTTCAAACAAATTAATATTTGATGTACATATGTACATACCTAATATAGCTATTTGCGCGCTGACTGGGGGCCGGCTTAAGTGCTATGTTCATAACACTTGGGGCTTTAACCAAAGGACTAAAGAATGTTATGCAGTGCGCAAGGGTAAAGAGCCGTGCGGTTTCTTTGATGGAAAAAAGGGCTGTGAGGACTTTTGCCACAGACCTCCTGGAACGAGGAGGAAAACTTGATTTTTGTTGCCAATTTTTCCCAAACAGTTGTTGCTGGAAAATATGAAAGTTTTCCTCAGCAGATCCTTAAACTAGGAAATAAAAATGCACTGGCTTAAAAACTGAATAAATGTATCTGTTCCAAGCATTTAGCTTAATTTTGCACTTTTTCTGCACCAGTGCCGCCCACGCCCACGCTTTACCCCTCTTTCGTTTTTATATTTTTACAATAATTGAACGTGCCAATATTGAAAATAAATGTTGTTTTTTCATAAATGAACGTGTTCGGCCTTGATTCTTCGCAACTTTCCAGAAAGAATGTAATGGGGATTCCTTTGCTGTGTCTCTGTCACCATTCGCGCCGCAGCTGTCGCCTTACACTGTGTGTGAATCCACAAGTAAATCATTCAATCAGTGCCCGCTAAAGGGGTGGGTGTCATTGTTGCAATATAATACAATACAGTTTAGATTTATGCAAACAAATAGAATACACACAGGTACATACAGGTATATGTTCGACGAGTTGGAGATTATTTCCAGAGCCCTCGAACGGGTTCCAATATCGTAACTGGTGGGGTTGGGGCGCCCACACTCGAAAAAAGTTCGTTTTCGAAAAAGCGACAAAAAATTACTCATCGACGGACTGCACGATAGAGGGAGGGGGTGGGAGAATAGTGAAGGTGGCGCAGACGTTGCGCAGACGTAGACGTAGACGCAGACGTCGTGACTAGACGATGCTGAGAGAGAGAGAGAGAGAGGGGTGTCTCCTGTACAGTGGCCACCACTTGCTGCATTTGGCCATTTGCCATACGCGGGTGTCTCTGTGCCAATTCGATTCTGGCTTATTGATTTATATAGCGTCGTCGGCGGCGGCAGCAGCAGCAGCGACAAACAGCCCACGCCGGTGCTTAATCGAGTCGAATCGAATCGAGTCTTGGGCCTCATGGCCAGACTTGAATCGTGAAACAGCCAACGCTCTCTACTCTGCTCTGCTCTGCTCTGTTCTGTTCTGACGGCTACCAGGGATGCACACTCTTCGAAATTTAACACAGAAGCGTCGGAGGGGGGGATACTCTGGCTGCCTGCAGCAGCAGAGCTCAGTTATCTCTTTCACGCACACAAACTCACAGACGAAGTGAGAAAACCTCTCCCAGCAATAGCTGCCATCCCTTTCAAGACAGGCTTTGCATGACATCATCGCCAGGAGCAGAGCAGATGAGGAGTAGGAAGAAGAGAGCGAGTACAGAAGAGAGCAAAACATCTTAGAGAGGATCAGAAGAGATCATCGCCGGCTGACAGAAGAAGGAAGCACAGACAAGGGGAAGAGCGTGACCGTTCTCACTGTTCTACCTGCTCTAAGGTGAGAGAGGAGCAGCAGGCAGGCTGGAGCGACGAACGCAGAAGAGCACAGAAGAGAGCGAGGGCAACTTGATTCTGGCAGGCCAGAGGCCAAAACGCTGAAATTGATTCATGGCCAATGACTCATCCGAGGCTTTATCACCCAGCAGCAGCAATGCCACTGCGTGGGCTGCGGATCGTCTGTTGCGTCTGCTATACCCTCGCCGAGGGTATTTCGATTTTTACCAGATGTTTGCCACACCAGAGATAAAAGTTAAACGGATGTATAAACTATGTGCATATTTAATGAGGAATATGTGTTTTCCAAGATCGGACTACTACTATATGAAACGATCCGTAATTTGTGAAAAAAATGGGTATTTTCTAAAGATAATATTTAAAGTGGACAGTTGCAGTTTCCTATCTAATCGCATCTTATCTTAACATCTAAACAAAAAACTCGAACAATTAGCTAAAAACAATTCTAAGTGAAGACTTTCTTGTTTCACTCGCATCTGATGCCACAGGTGCCACAGCCAAAGATGATCAACATTTGTTTACCATATCAGAGCTACCATGGACCGATGCATCTATACACAAGGGTATTAAAAGCTTCGACCCTGAATTGGTAGATGTGTCCTGTTCTTTTTTGATGCAGATGCCAGCTCTTTGGATACATACATAGATCATTATTTGGTCAGGTCTCTCCTATGCGTCGTCATCGCTTTTCCATTGATTTTTCTAACGACTTTTTAACGATTATTGCCAGCGTCTGAGCCAAGTGAAGAGACGAGCGGCAGCCCACGCGGCACGACACGACGCTACGCGACAACAACAACCAACGAGAACAGCAAGAGGCAACCCCATAAATGACCCAATTTGGTCAGGTTGCACAGGGTTGGGTTGATGGACTGAGCGAGTGACTGGATTGAGTCGATGTGGCTATGTCCCATCGCTGGCTATGGTCTGTTCTGGAAAGTGTCGTCTGTGTCTGGTCTTTAAAGGCAATGACAACAGCATTAGGGACGGGTCCAGGTCCAGCTCCAGCTCCAGAAAAGAGGCAATGAACCTGGCCCAAGAGGTGGGCGATGGCGGGAACAGAGGAACAAAGACAAAGAAAGCTGAGATAAAGGTGCTGAAGTGTCCAGAAATGGCAGATCAATTTCTCAAGGAAATATCCTAAAGTTGACACAGGCTTCGTGGGCAAACGGAGAAATTTCGTTGGAAGGAAACGAGGGAAATGATTTCCTCAAACTCTTGTTATGCGTAAAGATTCTGTGCTAGAACTTACCATTTTCCTCAGCAATTCCTCATTTTGTATGGCACCCAAATCGCATTCCAACTCCATCTCAAAGATAGCTGAAAACGGATGAAAAAAAAGTGATACGTGCACATTTTAATCTCTAAAATAGTTTTGTATGGGATATAATTATGGAAAGGAACTAAGTGGTCCTCGGATGATTATATCTGAATTCAGTGGAAAGCTACAAATATATAAAAGAGTGATCTATGCATTTTCCGAACTTAAATGGAACAATGTGCGTCAGTGGCAGATCGTTAAAGATTATCTTTGGAAAGAAAACTTTATATATTTTCCTGGCTGATGATGCAATTATTTCGATGCACATTTCTCACTTTGATTTATTTTGACTTGATGATTTTTTTTAGTTGTTGTTGATTTGGTCGGTTCGCTGAGTAATATTATTTGCGATCTATCATGATGAACGAGGCAAGCCAGAAGCAGAGTGTCCCCACACCCCAACAGGTTGTGACATTTCCCCCGTAAATGGCCAAGAACGAACATGGCCAACAGCACAAGCAGCGGCAGGAGCAGCAGCAGCAGCAGCAACTGCATATGAATACGAGTACTCGTAAAAACAAACGGCAGAGCCATGAGCAGTGCTGTTGTTGCTGCTCATTGAATTGCCAGCTTGATTAGCACAGGCGTCGTTGCAATTTTGGCTAGAGAGCAGCTGCCCGGTGGGGGAGGGCGGTGCGGCGTGCGGTGTGCGGTGGGGGCCAAAAGCCAAACAAGTTCAAAAAACCACAATTGGGCAAGCCACTCCATCAGCCTGATGAGGTTGAGGTGCCCCTCGGTGCCAAAACACAATTGAACTTGAAACAGAATCGAATTGATTGAGAGATAGAGATGCTTTGGGGTGTCTGAACAAGTTAGGAACTCTAATCTAAGCAAACATATATTTAAGGGAAACACAACAGCTCGTAGGGTGGAGATACATGATTGCCCATTGATGTGTGGATTGGTGGACTGAAGATCAATATATTCATTGATTAATTGATCAACATTTGGGTTCATTTAATGATATACATCCACACCTAAAAGCTGCCACTATTAATTTATGTAATACTAATCTGGGCAATCTAAGCAGCTCTATCCAGATCGAAGATCTACTGTGCCATATCCCATCTACAACATGGTGCCCTCCTATAAGAGGCATACAAAGGGTCATTTAACTTACCGACACTTATCGCTAGACGCCATTGAAATGGGCACTGAAATGGGCTTTGCATTTGCATTTATGCTTTTTACGATTATTGTCATAAATCTTGTCTGACCAAATCGGTGTGAATGTTCGATAATAAAACGGTTTGTAATTGCCGCACAGCTAAATGCAAGATTTGTGTTTCGATATTTGGCCATTTATAAATTTATGGGATTCTGTTGTGATCTGTTTTGAATCTTGGGGCAATGGCCACACGCCCTCCCACACTGCATGGCTGGTCGTCTTTTGTGTAAAGTATGGTTTTGTCTGGCGTATTTCTCTTTATTGGTTTTCCGATTTGATAGATGACCCATAAACGCGCTAAATGGATGTTCGACTTGACGTCTGAATAGGCTTTGATTTCATGCCCCCGATCGCCATTCGAATTGTAATCGCAAATATACGAAGGGAAAGGCTTTTGTTGGGTTTGGGCTGACTAGGGAGTAGTCAGGGATATGAAGATCAAACATAAAAAGGATACGCAAAGGTACATATAACATATATCTATTATCTATTACTATGCTACTATTCCAATCATTTATTTATTTGGTCAGAGTTTTCAAGTGAAATTTAAGCTACAGAGCCATGAAAAATCGTAGAGCTAATATGGAGATTTAAAGACAGAAAAAGATATATAAATCATATTAAAATCTACACCTGTGTGAGGGTATTCCATAGTCGGAAAAGCGATTGGGAAATTTTGTTTGTTTGTATGGTTTCGTGCCGCAAGCCGGTAGATGGCGCCAGACCATCAGGAAAACCGCAAAAATTACCGCAAAACTGTTAGAAAATTCCCTTCCAACATTGTATCTCTCATTGTGGCACTCACCTGCTGCTCTGCTGCTGCTTATCAGAGACGTCGACGTTCGAGGTGGCGGCTTTCGTAACTCGAGATGGAAACGCGGAGCGAGATGGCGACAAAAGACGCGTGGAAAACAACAATTAAAAGTATATCTTTTTTCTCTATCTGTTTATTTGCTTGTGTTGATATGCGATTCGCTAGGCAAATATTTAAACTGTGAATAGTTTAATTTACGGAAAGATCAGGTTGCCTGCCTGCTGTGTCGTCTGTGTCTCTGGTCTCCTCTCCTTCGGACAGCCGTGCGGCTTTGTCAGCGACTTGTGCGCGGTTTTTATCGCATGCAAAGTGCTTGCCTTCCTCTCTCTCTCTCTCTCGGTCTCTGGGTCTGTCTGTCTGTCTGTTTGATTGACGATTGATTGATTGCGGTTTGCTCCGTTGGTTGTTTATTTTAGTAGGGCTGATTAATTAGAGTTCAAGTAATAAAAACATCAAAAAATAATCACGAAAAATAAAACAGAACGCAAAAAAAACACACAAAATAGTTCAAATCGATATCGGGGTATCGAAAATGATATCGAAAATCGTTAAGCGACCAACGTTCCGTGGGCAGGCGCGCGGACTGTGGCTTAGGGCGGGACTGGTGGCGAGATGGAAATGCGTTTTTGAACCGTTTGGCACGAGCGGAGGCTCTTGACTGATTGTGGAAGCGCCAGTTCTGGCTGCATTTAGGCTCGCTCCCGGCAGAGCGTGTCTGGACGCCAGCAGCGCCGTCGACTGGGACTGGAGCTGGGCTCCCCTTCTAGATGCTCCTCTCTCTCTCTTTTGGTCTGTCCCCCTTCCCCACAGTCCGGATGTGGTTCGCCTCGCCTGGGCGTCGCTCACGCTGTCAACATTTGCTGCTGCCTCTGCATGTTTCATTGTTATACCCCTGAAAGGGTATTTTGGTTTTGACCAGATGGCGCCCCATTCAAAATTAATCTTTGAAAGCAAAAACTACAGGGCATATAGTCGGTTTTATCCTATTTAAATGTCTAAAGCATTTCTTAGACATTCCATAAACGAGATTAGGGAATATATATAATTAGTTGTCAATTTTGAACCACAAGGGTATTAAAACTTCGGCGTTTTGAATGGAGCTTTCCTTGAATTTTTTTGTGTATGAATTCTGATCCTAAGAGATAAGGAATGTGACAAAAGCAGCAGCAGATTTGAGGGATTAGTGAGAGAGTTTTCTGGGTGGGAGAGAATAAGACAGTGGCTGACCGGAGTGGCGAATGCCAAATAATCTAATAATTCCTAATAATTTATTCAGAGAACAAAATCACAAAATATCCTCTTCAAATCGATTCGCACTTTATTTGTACAAATCGAAGCAGCAGCTGCCTAATGCCCCGCTATATATACGAATACTCGTTCCTTGGGCACACCTCATATTAATAAACTTTGGCTAATCCCTTTCAGGGGGCCATGCTCTCTCCCTCAGGGGTGGTGGACAGGTACGAAATAGATGAATGTCGCGATCGCATGGCCTTATCGCGCGAGTGCTTATCAAAATGGTGCGGACGAGGACGACGCTGTTGCCGAAAACAACGCGCATGCATTTCGAATGCCACAGGGTCAGTGGGACATACTACTGTTTTTGGACAGAACCACCTGACAATGAGCATCATGACGCTGAGCTGGTACTGGTGCTGGTGCTGATGCTGCTGCTGCTGATGTTGCTGCTGCACTTGCTCGGGCGCCATTGTGCGTGTCTGTGCATGCGTGTAAATGTTGGTGTGTGCCTGCCTGCCTGCCTGCGCGTGTGTTGAATGTCAACCAACGTCAGCGATCAGTGTCAGTCGCATGAAAATCGAATGAAATTCACTGCAAATTCTAGGAAAACATTGTTGTTTATGCAACTGGCACAAGGAGAGCAGCAGCAGGCTGCAGCACGAGCAGGAGCAGGAGCAGGAGTAAAAACCACGCCCCGGCGTTTTGTTTCAGTTTGGTTCAATTTTTAGCTTGGGACAGCCAGAGCCACTTTCTGCCAGCAGTCAAATGTGGCTAACACCGAACTAACGGTCAGTGCAAGCAACAGCTGCTGCTGAAGGGCTTCACCGCTCCGCGCCCTTGACTCTGGTCTGGAAAATGACAGTGAAAGCCAGACCAAAAACCACAATTCAGTGGCCACGTTTGGTCACTGTCCTTGCTGCCTGCCCCAGCTCCAGCACCAGCACCAGCAGCAGCGGCTGTGCCTGTGCCTGGGCTGACGTCAGCACGTAGGCAGCAGCAGCTGAAGAGGCGACTGCAACTGCAACGCCGTCTGCAGCATGTTGCCGCCTTAAAAGGTGAGGACAACTCTGCAACTGCCATCAGAGTTTTTTGCCAACATATCGCACACGAAAGCTCCAACTCCAAGACAGCAAAAAGTGGCATTTACTTTTTGTCTTTTATTAATTTATTTTAAGTGATTCGCAAAATGAAACCGAAATCGAAAACCGAACAACGAAAATGGAACCTTGGAAGCCCCGAAAAATGGTCAACCGATTGATTTGAATCTGAAATTATATGGGCAGGAGCTGAGAGCTGCGCTGAGCTGGGCAGGACCAAAACGGCAAAGCCTAGAGCTCTGGTGACACAAAGATTTGAGGGAAATAAAATATAATTTAAATATACGTAGATCAGAAAGTAATGGCTTACACACCTGGAAAAAAGTACTGAAAATGTACGCCATTATACTTTAAAAACACCAGTACGATTATATACCTAAATACATATGTACATATGTACCATATATCCACAAAAGAATAAATCCGTGAAACAGAAGGAAAGCTGCTTGCAGTGATCATTTTGTACACTTTTATCAGGCATGATGTAGCTTGATTCACCATAACCTTTGTTCAGCTATTCCTTCCACGTTTTAGGTTTAATTTATGCCGCTTAAGATCTTATGCTCGGACTACAACTTTCGCAATAATTTCTGTTACACATACGTGTAGAGCGTTATTCGGCCACCGTTGGATATCTTCCTCCAAAAACTCCGCATTGCGCGTATTTGAACATGAATGAAGTTACTTTATTTGAACTATAAATGTATGTATGGTTTACATATAAGTTTAATGGATTTGTGTGTCTTGTTTTGTTGTGTGGGAATATTCGAAGTGAATTCTAAGAACTAATCAGTGCTAAATACAACTTAGTCATATCGTATCGGTATATCATATCAAATATGGTGGCTAGGACGAGCTGCCTGCTAGAACGCTGTCCGTATGATCTCCTCTCTCTCTCTCTAAACGTTCCGTATATATATATATGTATATACGATGTATCTGTACGATGTATGTGTGTAAATGTAGGTCGATGTTCGATGATATCAATATGAAAGCAACAAAAATTCATCAAATGTGTGCAAAAAATTCAAATACAAAAAAATATTATTATGTAAATGTAATGATAAATGTATAGGTATACATTTAGTACATACCTATATATTTATTGTATGTATATATATAGTGGAATATGCTGATCAGAAATTGTAACTTATGATCTCTATAGTAGGCCTAGGCAGACTCTGAATAATTCAAAATAAAATCACATCAAATTCGCTGAATGGAAGAATGGAATAAATGGCCGAAGACGATAGTCTATCTCTCTCTTTCTCCATGTATCTCACTCGCGCTCTTTCACTCTCTCTCCCCCTCTCTGAATAAAACTATAGCATTGCATGACCATAGAACAAAATGGAATTGAATGATTAAATGAGTGAACGGCGGAGACAGAGAGAGAGTGAGAGTGAGAGGTAGAGATGATACGTAGGAGGCAAGAGCTATGCTATATCAACAAATATACATATGCATCCCCTCCCCCGGCCGATACGAGAGGGATTCTCTAAAATTTTGGCACAGCTTGGGGCACACCTCTCTCTTATTTGCTTGGGGGAATGGCTTGGCTTGTTTGGGTCTGGGGATAGGATGGGATGGGATGGGTTTCGGTTTGGGGTTCTCTATGCCTAATACTAATAGGTGTCTTGGTTTAAGATTCTCTTTTACAAACTAAACTAATCGTTATACTAAATGCCGGCTAATACATAGCTTATGTACGATTAACTATTAGCGTTTAGCGAATACTATGAAATACGAATTGGAAGAGCGCGAAAGGAAGTGGTTGTTTAGGTTACAATTGTTGCTGTTGCTGTTGCGGCATTGCTGTTGTTGCTTTTGTTTTTTAGGGTTCGAGCAGCTCGAACGCTTGGCGGTTCATAATCTACAATATATCCTATCGAAAAAAATATATAAGAGTAACGAGGATTGCACACACACTGAGATTATGTAGTAGGAAGTAACTTAAACACGAAATGGAAGAGATTTGGGGATTGTGGGTGCGGGAATGGGCATCTCATCGGTGGGAGGGTGAGTCGTGGATCGCCTGGATTCTGGATTCTGCTTTGCTGCTTTAATCTGTCACACCCAGATGGACCAACTGCTGCATTGTGCGCTGCAGATAGGTGGGATCCGGGAACATATTAAACTGGGTCTTGTGATCGACACTATTCCAGATGACCACATCCTCCCGGCCGGTGGTCACCGATCGTCCAATCGAGAATAGCAGACGCCGATCGAAGGCGATCTTTAGGAAGCGCAACACCTTGCGGCCCAGCGGGCAGTCGGGCAGGTAACAGATACGCGGAAAGCCCACGGCAAAGAAGGCACGACCCGGATGTGGATGCTCGGACGTCTGCAAGCCCGAGGCAATGCTATCAAAGAGAGAGGGAGATGGCTATAGATGGTTGTTACATGAGAATATTTGATTAGATTCTCACTCGTAGACAATCTGTATGGTGTTCTGGCCCTCGTGGCCGGGCAGATTCTTGCTGATGATGCTCCAGGACATGCTGCCGATGGGCTGGTTGCCCACCTTCTCGCCATAGACTATGCCACACACGGGACACTCAATAAAGAGGTTCTGCACAAGCGCGAGCAAGAAAGAGAGAAAAAGAGCGAGAGAGAGAGAGAGAGGAGATAGAGGAATTAGCTTATCCTTGTCTGTTCAATTCCATTTCCCTACCTTGTTCATGTCGTTCTGCTGGTCTATTATCATGCCATTGAGGCACTGCAGGTGCATCAGATGCTGGCAACGACTCAGCGATATGGCCGGATTCTGGGCTGAGTGTACCAGCTCCTCCATGCACATGGGACAGGGCTGGGCATTGGGCCACAGGGGCGGCTCTACCACCTTCACGAATCGCGATATCATGTCGCTGGCCGGATCCACGCCCACAATCGAACCGGCGATTGATTGCTGCTGCTGCTGGAGTTGAAGCTGCAGCTGCTGTTGCTGTTGTTGCTGTTGCTGGTGGGGATGCAGCGGCAGCGGTGGCGGCACTGGAGCCCGTTCGCCCAGCGATGAAGGCGGCAGCGATGGCACAAATACCTCGTCACTGCCCAGGGAGCAGTCGAGCAGATCGTTGACAGATATGGCAAAGTTGCGACTCCTTAGGCTCTCTTTGCTCTCGTGGCTGAGGTAAGTGGAGACGGTGTCCACGCTCGGGCGCCGGCGGTGCGACTTGACGCTGTTGGTGTCCGTGTCGGAGGCGCGCGTCCGTGACCGGGACCTGTGCGACCCGAGGCGGCTGCTCCGCTGCGACTGCAGCGATCCCTCCGAACAGCGGCTGTGGTGGCTGTTCATCGACGAGGTCACAATGTTTTTGCCATGCGTGAAGTGAGAACTGGAGATGGTGTGGGCGTGGATGTGGGTGTGGGCGTGGGGATGGCCGTGCGCGTGAGGCATATGGCTGCTGTGGTGAAGCGTGTGCGTGGAGGCCGAGGCCGATGAGGAAGAGGAACTGGCACTGGCTGCCGGCATGCTAGAGTGCTTGGTACTGCTGCCGAAGATGTTCAGATTATTGAGTATCTGTCGCAGATTGGTCGTGGATATTTCGCTGTGCTTCTTCGGCGGCTTCCTTGGTGCCGTCTGATGATGTTGTTGATGCTGCTGCTGATGATGAAGCTGCAACTGCTGCTGTTGCTGCTGCTGCTGCTGGGCATGATGGTGGTGATGGTGGGTCGCAGGCAGCGGATGCTGCTGCCGATTCATGGGCATTCGATGGAGAGACTTGCTCTCCACCAGCTTGGGCAGCGTGGTGTAGTTGCTGGCATTGCTGCTGCTCTTTAGCTGGATGGCCTGCTGTGGCGTGAGCTTGACCAGCGGATAGGGGGCTTGCTGGGTGCGGCGAATGCTGCGCATCGGGCCGCTTGGCTGCCGCAGCTGGGTGAGATTACAGAAGTTGATGGTGTAGGGCAGCCCGATGTTTGTACGGCACAGATCCAACGTTTGCTCGCCCTAAACAGAAGATAAAATGGGATAATCAGTTGGGCAAGAGACATTTGTTTTCCAGGGGAGACTCACCCGCGCCCAGGCATCCTCGATGATGCACTGAACATGCATGTTGTAGGGCCGCCAGTCGCTGTTACTATCCGCACTGCCGCCCGACCACTCCCACTTGGTGCCCTTGCCCGCCGGCGAGCTGGGGGCATAGAACATGCGCCGCACCCCAATCGTGAGCAGGCCCGTTTCCGATTCGGCCTCCGACTCCTGGGTCATGGTGCGAACATTCACGTAGTACTGCTCCAGGCTGGGGTCCGCGTCGCTCAGCATCACCCGGGTGAGCTTCTTGGCGTGCGCACGCTCCAGGTGCTGCGACACGGCTGGCGAGTAGGGCAGCCACTTGCCGCCGCGCGACTCAAACTCCCACACGCACACGGCATGGGTGTGATTGACGGGGGGTGAAGCAGGGCCAGCTCCAGGCCCTGCTGGTCCGCCCGCAGCGCTGCTGGCCATCGCGCACAAACTCACACACACACCGCTTGGGGGAAGGATGGGGATGCACTCACACCATAGCTATTAATGGTTCCGCGGATCAATCTCTCTATTCTCTATCTCTCTATTTAATTGCGTGGTAGCTCGGAATTTTTGGCTGACACTGCCACTGCGACTGCGTGCGACTACGAAGATGAGCACAAAATAAACAAAGAAATTAAAAATGGTGGCTTGGTGGCTGGGCTGGTGGGTGCATCGTTAGCAAGCGCTGCACTACGTATGCATAATGGTATCCGATTGGGAGCGTAAATCATTCGATATCAGGCGAAAACTAACTTAATGCACACGGATTAACTGAGTAAGCCACTTAATTAATTAAGCATCTAGCGCAAGCGCAAGCGAGAAATTTGTGACCGCGGATGTACGGACTGCAGCTACAGCAAAGCAGCGACGACGGCAGCGCTGCCTTTCTCGCTACGTTGATATATTTCTCGATTTTGATATTCGGCATATGATTACCTGCTAGCTGGAGCCTTCAGACCCGATCATTTAATTTTCTACGATAAGTGAATTGATTTCCCTAAAGATTAGTTAACTAAAGGTACTCATTTTCGTTTGATTATTTACAAAATAAGGTTAATTCAAAAAGGTTTCAAGAAAAATTCAGTTTTTACATGGTAACTACACGATAAAGCAGTGACAACAAAACGCAGCCATAACTATCGAATGATTTGACATCGTGCTATATCGCACAACTATATCGATTTAGGCAAAAAAAACATTGTTTTGTTTTTGAAATCCAATTGATTTATTGCTAATAACCCACGGTCCTATCTGAAATTTAAATTTTAGCTTTGCTGAAAATCCTCTGGAAAGCATAATTAACGTTAAGATATTTTTAGCAATGTCTTGAAAAAAAAGAAAATTTCTTATTCTAGGAAACAAGTATCTGGCGACTAATTTTGGTCTTGCCGTAGAGTAATGATGCCATCCGATTTTGGAGTTTTAATTTGTGTCGCAATTTAGGTAATAATAATATAATAAAATTAAGTCGCAAAAGGGATATTATTTTAATTAAAAAATGATTTTAAAAATTCGCGGTGCTTATATCGTCGAGATGGAAATTTTGTACAAATGGGCATATTAAAACATCGATTCGCACCACATCGTTGCTGACATTGAAATATCGCCTGAAATAGCAACTCTGAGCGTGAAAATAGCAACCCTGCTACGGCGCTGTCAAGCAGGCCATTTCCGCCGCTGCCACCATTCCTTTACCTTTTTGACTAGCAGACGTAAAGCTGGTCTTTTTTTGCGGCCCGCAAAAAATCTGCTGTTTTCGTGAACATCTTTCAATAAAACCGAGTGACAATGGTTGTTAAGAAGGTAAATAACGCGAGCAATTCAATGAACGCATTATTTCGATGCCAAACCCAGTGCTTTGCAATGCAAAACGTTTTGTGTTTGTGTTTTTTTTTGTTTTGTTATTATTGTGTTGTGAATTCGAAAATAATGTATGGTGCCCACTTCTCCCCGAACTTTGCAGCCCAGGCCAAAGAAGAAGCCAGTGACCAAGAAGGTGGCTCCGGCTCCTCTGGCCGTCAAGAAACCAGTGGTCAAGAAGGTTGTCAACCAGCTCTTCGAGAAGCGTCCCAAGAACTTCGGCATCGGTAAGTGAACCTCTCACCCATGTCATATATCTGCATTCGCACAGCCACTGATGTCGATAAATCTTACTTGCAGGCCAGAATGTTCAGCCCAAGCGCGATCTGTCTCGTTTCGTGCGTTGGCCCAAATACATTCGCGTCCAGCGCCAGAAGGCTGTTCTGCAGAAGCGTCTGAAGGTGCCACCACCAATCCATCAGTTCAGCCAGAGCCTGGACAAGACCACCGCGGTCAAGATATTCAAGCTGCTGGAGAAATACCGCCCGGAGTCTCCCCTGGCCAAGAAGCAGCGCCTCAAGAAAATCGCCGAGGCTAAGGTGAAGGGCAAGGAGGTGGAACCCAAGAAGAAGCCCAGCTATCTGTCAGCCGGTACCAACACTGTTACCAAGCTGATTGAGCAGAAGAAAGCCCAGTTGGTTGTGATCGCTCACGATGTTGATCCCCTCGAGGTGAGTGTATCTGACTGACGCCCAGTCCAGTCGCGTGTCTCCCGTCTCTGACCAAATGATGTAGAACTTTGAATTTCTTCAACTGAAAGGCGCCCGCACTCTGTGTGAGAGGCACCGGCCATGTGGAAAATTGACAGCTGATTGTGTTCTGCCTTATGGCCCCTTTTTCGGGCGGTCGGTCAGACTGTTCGAAATGGGGGGGTTAAGGCAAGCAAAGACCAACGACCTGCAAACCATCCCCTACGAACACGTGCTTTGGGCGATCGAACTAATTCCTGTTTTCGTTGCATTTCAGCTGGTGCTCTTCCTGCCCGCCTTGTGCCGCAAGATGGGTGTGCCCTACTGCATTGTGAAGGGCAAGGCTCGCCTGGGACGTCTCGTCCGCCGCAAGACCTGCACCACTCTGGCCCTGACCAGCGTTGACAACAACGACAAGGCCAACTTCAGCAAGGTCCTGGAGGCCGTCAAGACCAACTTCAATGAGCGCCACGAGGAGATCCGTCGTCACTGGGGCGGAGGCATCCTCGGCTCGAAGAGTCTGGCCCGCATCGCCAAGCTGGAGCGCGCCAAGGCCCGTGAGCTGGCCCAGAAGCAGGGTTAGAGATCACAGCCCAACAGCAGCGTATATAAGGTGGAGACTTTAAGTACACATCAATGATTTGAACGGGCAATCAACTATATGCCTGTCCACTGAGAAACAATAAACTTTTAAGTGTACAATTTTTTTTTTTTTTTTTTTGTATGTGCGTGCGAGTTAGTGCTTGGACGAGCCAACGCCAACCAACTCGGGTTGGCGTTCAATAAATCATCTATAAGTTCTATCCCCACATGTGAGAAATTGTTCTTGCAGGTCGAAAAGGGAAACGAAATGTTTCCGAATCGATCTGAAGCCTAGTCCAGCGAATGGACTGCAAATTGTAATTTCGGCATCGAAATTAATGTTTATTGATCGCTGGATGGATTTATGCTCAACATCTACCCACTGGATGAATTGCCGAATCTTGAAATTTGGCCATGGAATCTTTTTCGCAGTTGTAGGCTGTTTAGTTACGCTGCTGATTAGTGTGTAGTGTGCCAGTAAATGAAATACACTAGTAGTACTAAGACAATTAGCCATTTGTTGTAATTTCTGTGGAAAAAACATGTTTGCACCTACACACACACAAGGAGGCGCCTTTTCTCGTTTTTCCGCTTTTTCTTTTGTTCGCACCAGTGATGCCAACTATTCGTCTCAAGAACGACAAAAAGTATGAGGGATATATATAAATATATTTAAAACAGGACAGAGACAGTTTATAGATTTACTTTTGATAGTGCTCAAGCTCATTTAGGGAATTTAAGTTACAAAATCGTGCTCGTATAAGGGGGGGGGAGGGGATGATTGATATATTTTCAAGCTGGTTTAAAAACGGACAGATCTGACGGGAAAAGGCACAAATGACATCACTGGTTCGCACCAACACATTTAACATATGTTTCGTATAACATTTCCATTCATAATGTTATGTTAATACAATGTTAACCGTTGTATGTTGAATGGAAACCGGTGAGAATGGCAAAAAATTGTTGCGCCGCTTAACGGTCGTTAGAATTCAAATTCAAATTTAAACTTGTATTCAATCTAACAATATTTTAATTAGAATTGGAGCGTTTCTCCCCCAATTTTCTCTGCCCATTCCAAATTGTTATTTTTTAGGGTATTTTTTTATTTAAAAAACAATTTAAACTAGTGGGGGGAATCATATTTTGGAACGTTCGGTCTTTACAGCCCGCAGCTTTATGCTCTGAATGGCCTCGTGCAGAATGCTGAGCACCATGTCCACGCGCTCCACGGTGGCATTTTCGCCCATGAGGCCAATGCGGAAGACGTGCTCCACAGTGGGTCCCAGGCCGCCGCTGATCTCCACGCTATATCTGTGGGAAGCCAGGGGTTCGGTTCGGTTAGTATAGGGAAGGGATTACGCTCCCAGAGGGCTATGCTCTACTCACTTGCGCATGGTGTACTCTGCCACCTTCTTCCAGTCGACGCCGAACGGCACCTTAATGGTGTTGACGGTGGGCAGACGCTCGTCCTCGCGCTGCACAAACATCTCCAGGCCGAGCTCCTCGATGCCCAGCTGCAGGCGACGCGAGCACTCCTGGTGGCGTCGCACCACCGCCTTCAGGCCCACGGCACAGAAGTGCGCGAGAGCCTCGCGTAGTCCGTACAGCAGCGTGGACGAGATAGTGTGATGGTAGATACGCGGCGTGCCGTAACAGCCCCAGTACTGGCCGATGAGCAGGATGTCGAAATAGTAGACCTTTGGCTTGCTCTTGCGCTGCTTGATGTGGGTGAGGGCTCGCTTGCTGAAGGAGATTGGCGTGAGGCCGGCGGGGCCGCCGAGCGACTTCTGCGAGCCCGTGTACACCACGTCCACCTTCCACTCGTCCATGAGGAACTCGGTGCCGCCCAGCGAGGCCACAGTGTCCACCACCAGGAAGCAGTCGAACTGCCGGCACAGTTCGCCGATCTCACGGATGTTTTGCTGAATGATTCCCGTCGAAGAGTCGCCCTGGGCGACAAAAAAGATGCGCGGCCTGTGTGTCTCGAAGGCGAACTTGATCTCCTCCTGGCTTAACGCACGCCCAAAGCTGGCCTCCACATAGCGCACATCGGCGCCATAGCGTCGGGCCATGTCCGCGGCCCGATGTCCCCAGACGCCGGTGATGCCCAAGAGCACAACGTCTCCGTCCTCGATCAGATTGCAGAGTGACGCCTCCATGCCTGCGTGGCCAGCACCGCTGATGCACATGGTGGCATCGTTCAGTGTCTGGAAGATGTACTTGATGCCCTCCTTAACCTCGTCCATAATCTGTGAAGAAGAAAGACGCCTTGTACTTTGGATGCCAAACGAAGTCACCTACGGAGCCACAGCTGATATGCCAGCAGCCACTGAGGCCTACGAGCTTTGAGCTTGGCATGCAGCCTGATCTTGTGTTAGATGTCGGGCGGTCTCTCTGCCTGCACACCCATGCATTCGAGTAAATTGATGCTGACTAGGGTAATCTCTGAACCCGGCCTCCCCCCACTCATCCATTGTATCTCAATGGCTCAGAGCAGGCCTGCTGATAAGGTAAACTCGAGCAACCATCAAAACAGAGCATGACATTAATGCGACTGTCTTGATTGGAATCCTTTTTCGGACAGATCTTACGGTATGGGGACGGTACCCACCTGCAGGCATTCCGGATGCATGTGGCCCAGGACAGGATTGCTCATGGCCTCCAGCACGCGATGTGAGCAATTTGAGGGTCCTGGCCCCATCAGTGTCTTGCTGGGCACATAGAGCGGACGCTTGAGGACCAGAGGCGGCGGCACTTCCATTTCTGATTTCTCTGTGTTTCTCTCTTGAACGCTCTGATAATGGGCGGGGTTACGTAACCAGAAGATCTCTCTCTTTCTCTCTCTCGAACGGCTTATCAGTTGCACACACACACACACACACACACACAAAACAAAACAGGTGCTGGATGAGATTGGATTAGATTTTTGACAGATCTCGAGTGGCTCTGGCTGTAAGACCGAGATCTAACTGAGACGATTCGGCTGCACACTGGCGGCTTTATACATGTGTAGCTCCATCCCGTGTGTGGCTGTGCCTTATCGATGAACTGAACGCACTTGAACAAATGGTAAATGATGCGATCTCTCTCCCTTATCTGATGATGGGGAGGGAGTGCTGTGCTCTGCTCTGCTCTGCTGGGAGAAACTACGTCGTTCGCACGAATTCTCCGTGTGATAGCCTTCGAAAGGTTGGACGGAATGGGACCATTGTGAAATTCGCCGAACCTTGAGCGGAGTGGTAGGGGGCATACAGGGCTCTGCTCTGTTTTCCACCCCACCACAACTGCCCACCCAATTGATAAGATTCACGCATCATCTTGATACTTAATCAATCCATATCTAGGGGTGAGAGCATCATCTTTGACATTAGTCGGAAATGCATTGACCCCCCCCGGTCAGTGACGGCTACGCACATTCGTTTGTGGTGAAATTAGTTATTTAGGCACCGCTGGCGGGGGGCACGACTCATTTTTGTTGCCACAAAACACGATGGAACCCTTATGTATTATATTGGAAAATCCACTGCCTATATATTCGAATAGTAAACACACAAAAAGCTGTCTACAAATATACTACAAATAATTTTGCTTAACCCGAACACGGCCAAGGACGCCAAAACATTTTCTGCTAAAACGATTTCCATGACTAGTACAGGATTTGTACCCTTTACAAAATGTAATCAATCACATGTATTAAGACATATGGCTAAAATATTTATTAAAGGCCTGTTCAAGAGGTAAGCTTCCTGGCTGCAGCTGCCCCGTTTGCACAGGCCTTAAGCGATTCTGTTCTAACGAGTCTATTCAACAGGTTAAACACTCAAGTCTATCGATATATCGATGTCGGATGTCGCACTGCACTGGGTATGTGTTCGAATATATAATAATTTAATTTAATCTAGTATATTTAATTAGATCTATTGAGAACATCAATACAAATATATTATTTTCTTAGCGTCCATACTGATACTAATACTATCGCCATTCCCAAAAATGATCACATACATATTTACTATCAATACAAAATATACATCGATATATCAATATACATATTAGAGCTGTCAAACGAGCCATATCCCGCTTGGCAATGGCGCTGGTTTGCGACTTATCCGTATCCTGCCGATGTTGGTCTCTGCTGTCCCTGGAAGAGAAACCGCTGCTGCTGCTACTGCTCGCCGTCTCTGTGGGACTGTCGGATTTTTGGTGGGGACGTCCCAAAGCCGCTTGGAGCCTGTGGGAAAGATTGCTGTTCACCGAAGATTTGGAGTTTGGGATATCGGCGTCCTTGTCATTTTTTTTCTCTCTTGTTTTCCTGTTGGTGAACCAGGCATAGAACCTATCACACCACTTTTCCTCTTGCTCCAGCGGAAAAACCCTTCGCATGTTGCCTTCTATGTAAATATCTGGCGTCTCCCAGCGTCATGTGAATGTTATTATGTACAAAGTACTCTCCCACAAGCGTTACGAGCTTCCTCTGTTGCGTCGCTTTGAGCTTTACGTTTTTGCGCTTCTTATTTAGCAGCGCCTGGCCCGCATTTCCACTGTTTAGGAGGATGCCGTACACGTTTATAACCGTAGTCACTGTGGACGGGCATGATGCGGCGTCCCGTTGCGAAATGTGGTCGTACTCATCCGAATCGCCACTGCTCGACGTCACATCGAAGTCGTCGTCGCTACTTACATTCTTGATTACGGTGACTGGCACCGGAACGTAATCATGTTCATGGTCATGTCAGTCTAGGATCAAATCATAAATAATGTTTCAATGGAGCTTGGAACAAAACATTTAACATCAATTAAAGCAAATAAGGTATGCAAAAGTCCATACGCATAGAAGTAACTTGGTTGACCAGCAACAATGACGTCACATTTAGTCAACATTTACGTTTTATGCTTTGGCCGCTTTTGTTTGAACCTTAATATGTAAACAATCCAATAAAAAATAGTTCTGAAAACTAGCCAATCCTAAACAAAATTTATTGAGGAATTGGATAAAATTATTTTTTTAGGGCTGAGAGGGCCATCTATCTAGTAATATTAAACTGAATATCAAAATTGACGAATTTCACATCACAAAATATTACGGTATGGCAGCCCGCAGCAACTACGAATTGCACGAGTCTGGCAGCGCCACAAAACGACGACACATTCGTTTTATGTTGTTTTTGTTTGAACCTTAATATGTAAATAATCCAATAAAAAGGACTTCTAAAAACTTGCCAATCTTGTAGAAAATTTATGTATCTATCGGATAAAACTATTTTGTTTAGGGCTGAGAGTCCCAGCTAGCTTGTAATATTAAACGGAATATCAAAATCGAGGAATATCAACGTTGAATGTTTTGAAAAAACAATCGATACTGTCGTGATCGCTCTAATAATTATTAAAAAACCATTGAAACCTTTTAGGAACTTGTCCATTGTAAAAATTAGATGCCATCTGTCGATATGTTAACAAATGTGTCTTCGTATTTTATAGCAGACAATCCAAACATATCAAAAGCGCAACAACTGTAGCTCGATACTATCATGATAGTCTCAAAACCTGCCCTCGATGGTTTGACACCTCTAATACATATATTTACCAGCCCTAACACAACAAAATATAAACATTTTAAATATAAACTGAATTCTAACCAACTGGAAACTAATCCTTGCCGTAGTTGATGAGCACAGCGAGGACGCAAGGAGCATGGAGCAGGGTGGTGACAAAATATATGACGACTTCTTCGATAGCCTTCGTAGGTGAGTGAGCAATCCTTGCTCCCCAAGAAGCACAGCGCTCATCTGGTTTTATTTGCCCCTTCAGCAATAATGGCCCACGTAACCTGAGCCAGATCTTCGAGGATGACATCAAGCCACTGCAGAACGAGTCCCGAAACATGCGCTACCAGCCATCGTCGGTACTGAAGCAGCAGCAGAGACAGCCACAGAAAAATGAAAGCAAAGAAAAGCCCAGGTCCGCTCTCTGCCAGAAGTGGAACGTGGAACCCGGCATTTGGACCACTGTGATTGCCAAGGTGGCGCACGCGTTCAGTGGCAGCGATGATATGGGGCGCGTGGGCGTGGCTCTCTCCCTGCACGGCGATGGCATCGCCAAGCTGATTCTGTACAAGACAAAGAGCAAGGTGCTGGCCAGCGTGGTGCTAACGGAGCCGGACGCATCTGTGATTGAGCGGGAGTCCTACATACAGTTCTACGCTGATGACAAGCGCTTCTGGAGCCTGCGC
Organism: Drosophila tristis; assembly: GCA_018150885.1. Classification (NCBI taxonomy): domain Eukaryota; kingdom Metazoa; phylum Arthropoda; class Insecta; order Diptera; family Drosophilidae; genus Drosophila; species Drosophila tristis. The sequence goes on from JAECWT010000125.1 coordinate 827,034, forward strand.
TTCGACCAGAACGCGGATGAGCAGGATATCATTCAGGCTTTGCGTAAATATGATCTGCCATGGACCGGTGCCGCTTCCAGCTCCATCTCATCTTCGATCTCGGATCAGGAAAGCAAAGCAGAGAAAGATGTCAAAAAGAAGTCGCAGCTGCAGGTGCAGCCTCCCCAGCCACAGCCTCGGTCCCGTCTTGGTCCGAATGTACACACAACCCATAACCCTCCCGAGGAGCGTCCATTGGTAGACGATGTTATAATGACGCCGCTGCCCCGTGCTATTGGCCTCAGTCACAGCAGCAGCAGCAACTTGTTGCCGGTACGACCGGAGGAGGAGATTCACGACAGCCTAATGGTCGCCAAGAGGGAATCTGGCAACGAGATGGACAAGAAAATGGACACTATTCTGCAGGCGATGCATCGCTTGGTAAGCGGGGCAGCCAGCAGCAGTACCCAGCTGATTGAGAAGAATCAGAACACACATGAAAGCGAGGACGAGCTGATCGAGCTGGAGCAGAAGTTACTCAACCTCAAGCGTGAGAATCGCACGCTGGTGAAGAGCCTGCGGGCCAAAGAGCAGGCTCTGGAAGAGCTTCGCACATCCAGCAGTGTCCTCGGCGAGCAGAACAAAGAGCTAAAACAGCAGAACACGGCTCTGCTGGCGGCCATGGCCAGCAAGGCGTACGATCAAGTCAACAGTTCTTCCTGCACTAGCTGCCTCAATTGCGAGCAATCCGCAAGCCTCATATCAGTGCTGAAGCGTCAGGTGGCGTCGCTACAGAGTGCCATGGAGACGATGGCGGAATCAGACGCGGCTGTTCACAGAAACAGACTCTAGAGAGAGAGAGAGCAAGAAAGCAATGCTATATTTTTGTATTAAATATGTTTTCCCATGTATTATGAGTGCTTTTAGGATAACGAACGATTCGTGTATCCATTCGTTTTCCCCATCCCCCATCATGCAAATTATATACACATTTTGGTGGATTTTCATTTGTGTTTTTTGTTGTTTTGTATTTGCAGCACAATTCATGCAATTTCTTCTGTTGCTTAAACCTAGGGGCTAGGACAAGTCTAGGGTTCAGTGATTTTTGTTTTTGTTTGGAGCTCAGAATTGGCTTCATCCGGCAGTCTACAAAATTGATAACGTTTTGGTTGGCCTCTGATTCTCGTTCAGGGGTATATCGTTAGTTAGTGTATCTTTAGCGTCGTATAAACAAGGTAGTACTCGTATGTATGTACGTATGTATAAAGGTAGTGATTCTCGTCACTATGGAAGTGCACGTGTGTCCGTCCGACCCCTTTCATCGTCGCCTCTCGTCGGAATCTGTCTGTCTGTTGTCTGCTTCGACAGTTGACAAACTAACTTATGGCCTAATATACATATATCTCGTCGCAGCATCGTCTTTGCTTACATCTAATCGGAAATCAAACTAGATACGGATAGTGCGTTGGGCAGCCTTTGGACAGCCACAGCGAAAGCAGCACCATAGCTGCTGGCAGGCATTCATCCTGCGTTAGTCAATGTGGTTAGTAGGTGTCGCTGTCGCTGAGGCTGCTCAGGTAGCTGCTTGCAGCTGGGGCGCTCGACCCGCCGACACGGTGACGCTTGCGCTTCACCTTGGTCTTCTTGCGACGCAGCATGGCCATTTCCTCCGCCTTGCGCTTGTACTTGCCCTGTCGCTTCTTCTTGCGTCCGTATTCGTCCGATTCGCTGGTGCTGGACTCCTCGTTATCGCTGGAATCTGATTCAGTGTCGCTGCTGGATGACTCCGATGTGGAGCTATCCGACGATGAGGAAGATGAGGTGCTGGAAGAGCGGCGGCGCTTCGTCTTCCTTGTGCTACTGAGACTGCTGCTGTGCTTTTTGGCCAGCTCTCTGTTGGCGCCGCCGCCGCCGCTGCCACTGTTCGACTTACTGTTGTTTGTTTTGCCGCCGCCGCCCTCGCTCTTCTCAGAGCTCTTTTTGTGTTTCTTGCTCTTACTCTTCTTCTTCTTCTTGCGCTTCTTGTGTCGCACTGATTTTGTTGGTTTCGTGTCAGTGGCCTCCACAGCCGCCTTTTTGTTCCTCTTCGAGCTGCTGCTGTGCCTCTTATCTTCTTTGCGTGCAGAAGTCGTGGTCGTCGTGATTGTAGTCAGCGGCGGCGGCAGTGCAGCTGACGCCTCGACGCCGCCTTTTAGCTCCTTGGCCCGCAGCTCAGTGAGCGGAGTCAAGTAGTCCAATTCCGAGTCAGAGCTGGTGCTCTCCACATCAAGCAGTATCTCCTTGTTGGGGTCCACCTGAAGAGGGCAGGAGAGCGAGGCGGCTTGTTTATTGTGGGGGGACAACGTTGCCAAACATGCGGCTTTTTCTTACCTTGAGAAAATTCCGGCATTGGTAAGTCAGGTGACCTGCGTAGCCGCATTTTTTGCAGGCCGCTCGCAAGGTGTCCTTGTTAGCGTTGGCCAGCGGAAAGTTCATCTTGTTTACTGCTCGACTGCGCGCTACCGACAGTCCTTTTTGCGTATTTTTTCGCCTGTTTTGTTAGCGAACCATTTATTTTGCCCTCAAACTCAAATTGAAGATGACAGACCGAATGTCGATATCAATCAAACGATATCGAGTTGCGGTCCGTTGTTGTTGTCAGCGGCGCGGTATATCGCTTTCTGTCTGCCATCTCTGGGTGGGAAATATCCACCTTGCACCGGTAAGATATGATTAGTATGAAATTCAAAATTGATGCATGGATGAGATGTACAAAATTGATTACTCTATGCGTTTATACAATTTTGTACTATTTCTTCTGCCTAAAGCCAATAATGGTACATTGTACCACATACATATGTATAGCTGCAACTTTGTGACGTCATCAACATTGTCTCTACATGGCTGCGCCACCCTCAGGCGGTCAGCGCCTTGCTTTGTGCTGACAAAGACGGTGAAAGTGGTTTTATCGATAGTTGTGCAGACTCTAGTTCTTGTAAAAATAAAATGCTGTAAATTACGGAATTTTTTTTTCGCACAGAATAACTGTAGTTGCCTCATCACGTAGCACGGCGCGTGGCAAATCGAAGTAACAGCTGTCCCCCCGGTTGCAGGTTTCAGACCCCACGAGCGCGCTAACCATCCACCCACGGACGCTTTCTTTCACCATTTTCGCACGCCCACACAAAGCACGTAAAGTAGAGTAGAGTACGTTCGTACCATAGGTCGAGTGGCAAGAATCAGAGCAGCGCAGCAGTCAGCAAGATGCAACAGAATGCGGCCAGCAATCCGTTTTCAATGAACACCTACGTGGACCGGCCGCAGATGGGGCTGGATGTGGAGTTTGGTGCCGATCCGGCCAGCGGGGCAGCTTTCTTCCAGACCGATGGCCGCAAGCACGATGACCTCAAACAGATGCTAGATAGCAATAAGGACGGACTCAAGCTGGAGGCCATGAAGCGTATTATTGGCATGATTGCGCGTGGCCGCGACGCCAGCGACCTCTTTCCGTCCGTCGTCAAGAACGTCGTCTCGAAGAACATCGAGGTGAAGAAGCTCGTCTATGTCTACTTGGTGCGTTATGCCGAGGAGCAGCAGGACCTAGCCCTGCTCTCCATCTCCACATTCCAGCGTGCCCTGAAAGACCCCAATCAGCTCATCAGAGCCTCGGCCCTGCGAGTGCTCTCCTCCATTCGGGTCAGCATGATAGTGCCGATTGTGATGCTGGCAATACGCGACAGCGCCGCCGATCTGAGTCCGTATGTCCGCAAGACCGCGGCCCATGCCATACCCAAACTGTACTCCCTGGATGCCGACCAAAAGGACGAGCTGGTCATGGTGATCGAGAAGCTGCTCTCGGATCGCACCACGCTGGTGGTGGGGTCAGCGGTGATGGCCTTCGACGAGGTAAGTCGCTCACACCCTCCCTCCAGTTTGTGCATTTGCAGTCTGATGATTTCCCCACCCCCCCGTGTGATTTCAGGTGTGCCCGGAACGCGTAGATCTCATACACAAGAACTATCGCAAGCTGTGCAATCTGCTGGTGGACGTGGACGAGTGGGGTCAGGTGATAATCATCAATATGCTGACCCGCTATGCCCGCACACAGTTCGTCGATCCGAATGCCGATGAGGAGCTGCTCGACGGTGCCAGCGACAATGCACCCCACAATGAGAGATTCTACGACGAGTCATCCAACAACTCAAACTCGTCCAACAGCGATGACGCCTCAAGCGATGACGAGAAAAGCAAAGCGCGACCTGCAAACAGCAGTAGCAACAACAACGGAGGAACCCAAGCCAGCTCCCCAAGCAGCAGCTACCACATCGATGTGGACCATCGCCTGCTGCTGCGCCAGACCAAGCCGCTGCTTCAGTCGCGCAACGCCTCTGTGGTGATGGCCGTTGCCCAGCTCTACCACCATGTGGCACCCCGCAACGAGGTGCAGCTGATAGCCAAGGCGCTCATTCGCCTGCTGCGCTCCCACAAGGAGGTGCAGAGCGTGGTGCTCAACTGCATCGCCTCGATGTCCACCAAGCGCAAGGCCATATTTGAACCCCACTTAAAGTCGTTCTTTGTGCGCACCAGCGATCCCACGCACCTCAAGCTCCTCAAGCTGGATATACTCACCAACCTGGCGTCGGCCTCCAGCATCTCGCTGATCCTGCGCGAGTTCCAGACCTACATCTCCAGCAGCGATCGCTCCTTTGTGGCGGCCACCATACAGGCCATCGGCCGTTGTGCTGCTAGCATTAAAGAGGTAACCGAGACCTGTCTCAGCGGCCTGGTGCATCTGCTGTCCAATCACGATGGTGAGTACACAGACTCCAAACCAGAAAACGGAAAACAGAAACCAGAGCTAATCGCTAATCGCTAATCCTATCCAATCTGTTTTCAGAGCATGTGGTGGCCGAGAGCGTGGTGGTAATCAAGCGACTGCTGCAGACAAAGGCCGCAGAGCACTTTGAGATTATCACACAAATGGCCAAGCTGATTGATTACATCAATGTGCCGGCTGCTCGGGCCGCCATCATTTGGCTGATTGGCGAATACAATGAAAAGGTGCCGCTGATTGCACCTGATGTGCTGCGCAAGATGGCCAAGTCTTTTGTGGACGAGCAGGATGTGGTTAAGCTGCAGGTGTTGAATCTGGGCGTGAAGCTCTATCTGACCAATCCCCAGCAGACGTCGCTGCTGTGCCAATACGTCTTTACGCTGGCCCGCTACGACACCAACTACGATGTGCGGGATAGGGCCCGCTTCTTGCGCCAGTTCATCTTCCCGGCCAGCGGGGACAGCACCGTCCTCACGCAGAGCGCCCGCCAGGTGTTTTTGGCCAGCAAGCCGGCCCCCGTGCCGGAGAGCAAGTACCGTGACACCAACAACTTCCAGCTGGGCTCGCTCTCGCACTATCTGAATATGCCGGCCACTGGCTACAAGGAGTTGCCTACGTTTCCTGTGCTGGCACCCGACTCGAGTGTGCGCAACATCCCTGGCTTTGTGCAGGAGAAGCTGCCCAACGAAAGTTCACCTCTTTCGCACTCCAAGTCGGCCTCGGGCAGCAGCTCTCAGGTTGGCAGCAAAGAGCCACGCGAAAAGGGCTTCCTATCCGAGTCGGAGGACAAGTCCTCGGCATATTCCGAGTCCAGTAGCGGCAGCGGCACCAGTGACAGTGCCTCAAACTCTGATGACAGCGAAAGCAGTGACGAGGGACAGCAGGAAAAGCAGAAAGCGAAGCCAAAACTGGTCAACAGTGATCCGAAAAAGTCGATAGCCGTGGAGAAGGAGTCGACAATGCTGATCGATGCAGGCAGCAATGAAGTAGATCTCACCACAATCACGACCAGCAACAGTAACAGCAACAAAAACAACATGAATATTAACAATAGCAATGCCGTTGGCGACTCGGGAACCTCGGACAGCGGGGAATCTTCTTCGTACAGCGGCAGCAGCAGCGGCAGCGGCAGTGATACGGCCAGCGAAAATGAACAGGAAGATCCCAAAAAGGAAGAGAAGCAGCAGCAGCAGGCACCATCGAATGCAATTCCAGAGACTCCAAAAGCTGCCAAGCAGACAAAAAGTAATCTGGACTTGCTGCTCGATCTGGATGACATTCCGCCCATCGGTCCCGTGATGACACCCTCGCTGGGTGGCTTCCTGACGCCAGGTAATCCAAATCAAAGCTAAACACAACATGTTCAACTGGATTCCTAATTGAGTCTCATTCCCCTGCATAGGTACCCCCCTGATGGGTGGACAGGCTGCCCCTTTGCAGCCGCAGCATGCCCGCAATCGCATCGAGTTGGTCGGACCCTCGCACATCGAGTTCAAGCACAAGGAGCTCCTTAACAAGGTGAGCGGCCACGGCCTGCAGTTGGGCTACCGCTTCACGCGTGCCCCCCACCTCTACTCTTCGAGCATGTGCTCCATTGAGCTGCAGTTCCACAATCGCGGCGAGAAGGAGATCGTTGGCATTCGGCTGGGCCAGCAGACGCTGCCCGCGGGCATGCAGCTAAACGAATTTAATCCCGTGACGATGCTGCAGCCGCAGCAAATGGCCAGTGGCATACTGGGTGTGGACTTTAATGACTCCACCCATGCCATCGACCTGGAGCTGCTGTCCAGCGCAGGCAGCTCGCGGGTGCAGCTGAAGCCGCCGGTGGGAGAGCTGGTCCGGGCCGTCCAGATTGGGGAGAGCTGCCATCGCGAGGAGCGTGCCAAGCTGCGGGGCATGAACGAGCATCAGTGCGAGCTACGCGGCATCCAGCGGGAGATGATCGATGTGGCAGCGCTCAAGCAAAAGGTCTTCGAGTGCATCAATGTGGCCCACACGCACAGCTCGCCCACCGGCCAAGTGCACGGCTTTGCGGGGCAGACGCTCAGCTCGAAGAGCCTCGTGCTGCTCACCCTCCACTGGCAGACGGACGAGGCGCTCACGCTGCTGGTTAACTGCGAGAAGATGGTCATCGGCTCCATGGTGCTCAACGAGCTGCGAAACGCGCTCCAGCTTAGCTTTGCCATGTGAGCAGCAGCGTCCAGCACGAGAATGAGCGAGATGGCGATGCATGAGGAGCGCAGCGCCGAAAAGGGCAAGCGAGATCAAATGATGAAAGCCTCTCACAACGTAAACCTAAGCATTCAGATAGCTATACATATATATACACACATACATAAATCATGATGATGATTCTATTGCTTTTATTATTCCTATATACAACAAAGTCGTGCGACAACAGCAAATTCCAGAGGACTCCTCCAATTTGTGCCCCCTGATGCCTCCTCCTACTCCTCCTCTTCCCCTAGATAGATATGCGATATGCGAGTGTGTGTACTATTTTGCATGATTTAATGTGTATGTATGTCGGTATGTACATATGTCGCATGTGTCCTGCACTATATATATATATATATTTGTACTATATACACGTGTATATCCATCCGTACATGGGATACACTTTTACTTGGATCGTACTCTCTCTTGTACTTGTACTCGTAACTCGTGTTTGATGTTGTAAATCTGTTGCCTTCGTGCTCTATGCGGCCTTCTTCAAAACGTAGCAAAGACAAACGAATATCGAATCTATATACATACATACATATATATATATATACATATATATGCATATATATATTATTCATACTATTATAAACAGCGCAAATACTGAATGAAATGAAATGAAATGAAAAACTTAAAGAAAGATTAATAATAAATATAACAAATGTTAACGCATTCATCTGCCTGAGAAACCAAACAAAAATGTGCTAAACAAAAGTCGTGTAATATCATTGGAACACGGGGGTTCCTTGCCATGGTCTTGGGAAATAATACAACAAAAATACCCCAGCATCAGTGAAACTTGAATCGAGCAGCAATGTGAAGTGTGGTGCATTTGAATGCATTCTCTTTTGCGGCCTCTCCCATGTAACTCTCTGAGACTTGAAGTATTTGAAATTTATCTTGGATTTTTTTTTATTCTTTTTTTTATCATAAATCTGTTAGTATAATCATTATTTTAATAGAAACTCTCTGAACATTATCGTCATTAAATTACAGTCAATGATGATCAATGCTATTTAAAAGATGAACTGCTGTTGGCCAAGTTTATTTTCGCTTGCGAGTTTTCCTCTTGCCCGTAGACTGGGGCGTTGATGTGGCCTGGGACACCAGCACATTAGCAAATTGATCCTCGTCTGGCAGTTCTGGCAGTGTCTTGGCTTCCATTTTCTTCTGGAAAGCATTACTCTCTATCCCCTCAACAAATAGATTTTTTTGCATGGGCTTCTTTGTCATCATCTTGATTTTAGCACCGCCCTTTCCCTTTTTAGGCTCAGGCGCATCGGAGGAGTCTTCATCATCATCAAATACCAGCTTAGTCATCATTTTCTTAGGACGCTTTGTGGATGGTCCGGCCATCTCCATAGCGGCCAAAACTGCAGCGCCAGCGGCTGCTTTGTTCGATGTGGTAGCCACAGCAGCGGCGGCTCCTTCGTTAGTTTTTGTCTTCTTTCTAGGCTGCAGTTGGGGTAGCGAGAAGATTGTATGTACATATATAGAAGAAATTAGGTGAGAGGATTTTTTCTACTTACTTGATTTGTCTTGCGCTCTGAAGGCTTTGCAGGCTTTTCCTTTGCTGGGGGAGATGCCCTTGCGGCCTTCGGCTTTGGTTTAGCTTTGGGTTGCGGCTTAGCTTTCGTTTTGTTCTCTTTAGGCTTCGCTCCATTCGTCGGTTTCGGGTCCTCCCCCTCGGCCGCTTTCTTGGCCTTGGCTTCTTCTTTGGCCTTGACTTTTTGCTCCTGTTCCTTGGCTCTTTCTCTGGCCTTCTGCTCCGCTTTGGCCTTATTGGCTTTCATTTTTTGCACTGCTTTTCTTTCATTCTTTGTGGATTGCGAAAGTTTGAATGAAAATTTATTCTGCGTCACCTGACCGCTGACCACTGCCAGCTTGAGCACCTTGTACACCAGCTTAAAAAAGCGCTGCTCGTTCTCCACCGGATGGCCATTGCTCTTGAGGTACTTGACAATGGCCCGAACCGATGATCCGTTTCTATTGTTCAGTACTTCGATTGCATCCATTGCCATCTCGAGTACAGGGCTATTGCGCTTACGCCTTTCTGGCTTTGTTGCTGGGATCTTCGATCCGTCATCGGGCGGCGGAGTGGGATATATAGGCGGAGGTGAAGCCTCCCCTTCGGTTTTGTAACTATTATCCTCCTCCTCCAGGTGATCTCTCTGTGCCGGAGCTTTTTTCACTCCCACGGCCCCCTCTTCATCGTCAGTCAGATCAGCATCTTCTTCATCGTCGGTTCGCACTGGTTTTTCGTCCTCAGACTCTGAAGCTGACCTCTCGGACTGGGACTCACCTTCTTCGGAATATTCGTTTTCACTTTCTTCGTCCGTACTGTTCATTTTTATGCAAGTTTGGATCACAATCACAATAACTTAACAGATCACAAAACAAGACGAACATCGAACAATCAGTAATTAAATGGTGCTGTAATGCCAATCCAATGTCATACGGTAAAATCGCAGATAATGCAAGACAAAAAAATACAGACAGACAGACAGACAGACAGGCAAAATGGTTGTCACAAAGTGTGAGCATTTTAACTGTTAATCCTAAGCGAGAGAACAAGAAATCCGTTCCGAGTGGGAGAGTAACATTCTGCTTTCGCACCCACTGCCTGCTCTTTAGAGCGAGCTTTAAGTGCAACTGTTTGTTCTCTGACTCAACAAGTGGAGCTTACAGCTTAGAGTCACTGATGCCCAAGAGCACTCAGAAAGCTTAAGCTAAGCACCCCATAGATCATCAGTTTTACAAGTCATAGTTTCTGGACAAAACCTTTTTCTCATAGAAGTAATAAAATAAAAGGAAATATGGTATTTGCAGCATTGATAAAACACAAAATTGGATTTAGTTTTCAAATATTTTGATGTTTATTCACGCTTGTTCTTTGTTGCTTTTTCCACTCATCACCAAACATAATAGAATATATTGTAATATAAGAAGGCAGCTGCTGCTGTTCGTTCAAACGAAATTCATTGATCCGGTTGGGTCTACATACGTAGTAGATCATGGATCATACATATGTACATACACATATCGGGGGTTAGTAGTACATAAATAACACATTTCTCAAATCCTACGCTGCTTTCTCTGCCTGTGTCCGTGTGTGTGGGTCCGGGTGTCCGGATAGCCGGATAGCCGGATTTCCCTCTGTGGAAGTGTCTGTGCCTGCGTTTAGTGTACTAAGTTGGGGGATTCTGCACAATTAAAAAGCTCAATTTCATGCTTATCATATAAACGATTTTGGTTTTGATCGCTAGGTTAGTTTAGTTTTAGTTTTGGTTTTGGTTTTTGTTTGGATTTGGATTTGCTACTGCACTCAAAAAAACCCATTGATTCAAGTAGTACGAGTAGTTATTAGTAGTTGTAGTTGAGTTTGAAGTGTTACGAGTAGAGGTTAGGCTAGGTAAGGTTCGGTTAGGCTAGGCGTCTTTTGTTTGTTTGTTTGTTTGCTTTTGCTTTTGCTTTGCTTTTGCATCCAAGTTAAGAGTTCAACGAACGGTTTGAAAGTTGAAAATTCGAAAACGATGAGTGAGTGAGTGAGTGAGCGAATGTGTGAGGCTGATCAATGAGCTAGGAAGCTTCTAGTAGGTATTCTAGTGTATGTATTGTATAATAAGGGGTGCACTGATCTTCCGTTCAGTTTATGTATGATGCGGGAATATGTGTGTATGTAGATGGGAGCGTGTGCTGGTAAGACAATGAGTAATAGCTTGGTGTGCTATTTGAGTAGCGTAGGGATAGTATGGATATATATGCAGGTTATATGTGTATATGTATATGACGTTTTTGGGTATGTCGCATGTACTGTATTCCGGGGATTGCATGTGTAATCTCGACCAGGCATTGAGCGTTTTGTATATATAGTGTGGTATCATCGTTCTCTCCTCGTATAATTATCATATGCCGCAGCCTTCGGATTTGCTTCACTTTTATATAAAACTAGTTGGTTTTTTATTTTTGTATTTTTTTTTTGCTTGTGGTTTTTTCTCTCTTTTAAATGTATATGTATGTATATGTATATGTATATGCCATGTATGTATATATCGATTTATGTGTGTATGCCTAAGGATGATTTTCAATCACTTATTGTTACGTACGGTGTTTGGTATAACATGCTTTTGCTTGGAATAGCCGAACAAGATGGACAGCAACTTTCGCCCTCTTCTGTTCGTTCCGTTCCGTTCCTTCATTTCTACCCGGGTTCGTATTCTTCTGCCGTTCTTCCTGTTGCTCTCTTCTGTTCTTTTACTGTTACAATAACATATCTGAAGCTTATTTCATTTTCTTGTACGGGTCTAAGGGTGTTGGGGGGTGGGTGTCTGGTGTTCGTTTGCTTCTTTTTTTCTTAACGAGTAACGAAATTTGTTGCAGCGATTTGCAAGCGAAGTTCTTTGGGTTGGTGTGGGGAGGGCCGGCTCAAAAGGGGAGGGGATGGGGCTTAAACGGACGGATTGGTACCGTTAGTACGGTTAACCGTTCGATGCCTGCTGCTGGTGCATTACATACATATATCGTTCGATTGTTTTTTGGTTTTTTGGTTTTTCATTTCGTTCAGTTATCGCTATGCATAAGTATTCGACTGAGGTGCGGCTGCATTCCCGCTCAGAATCAGAGAATCGAGAGATCAGTTTTGGGTTGCTCGGTTGCTTGTTTGGGTGGGGGAGTGGGTGGTCTTTTTGGGGATGGGCTGGGATGTGTGTGTGGGTGTGGGTGCACAGTCTACTCCGCTGTGACGTCAATTCCGTACACCTTTCGTCCTGCTTGCGTCGCCTCTCTGAAGTTCAATGCTCTGTGCCTGCTGCTGTTGTGTTTCGATTTTTTTGATTACGCCATTATTATTCAGTTATATATGCAGTATATATATATCTATATATTATATACTTGTGTTTCGGTTTCTGGTAGTATGTGTGTGTGTGTGTGTGTGTGTGTCTCTGTATGGCCCGATAGCTAAAGCATTTTATGTGTGTTTTATCGACTCTGCTTATTGGATTTAACTGCAGCTGCGTCTAAGGCCGGCAGGCAATGCTCTCCCCGTGCTTAGAGTTTCTTATACCAATACAGATAGTGTTCACCGTCCTCGACCATTAGCTCATCGACACCTTAAAAACAGAAGAAGCCATGGAAGCCAGCAGGCAAATGTGAAATTGTCCAAGCCACAGCACTTACCAACAGGCGCAATAAGCTGATTCCCAGGCGTATTATTGGGATCGGGTAGTTCGGGCAATCGGTAGAGCAGCCAGTAGTGGTACCTAGCAGGGATGATCGGATTGGGACATTTCGCTTATACAATACTATGCCATGGAAGAGCACCAGAGCTGCTACTCACCCTCGGGGCTCCTCCTTCTTGCCATACAGGGTGTGTACGTAGTGGCCATTGGGCCATTCGCGCGCCTCGAAGATGAATCTGCGGGAGTCGAAGAGTGCATAAGAGCTTAAGGGCTTGAGATCTTTCGGCACAGCACTCACCTGGGATCCATTTCGGCCGCCTGGGTCATGGCCTTGAAGAAGCTCGTGTTCTTCGGGGAGACCAGGGACAGGGAGAAGGCCTCGCTCACATTGGAGCCCACCCAGAGTGTGTAGGTGTAGGAGATGTTCTTCGCGTCCGACTCCTCGGCCGAAGAACTCAGGCCAAAGGGCACCGCCAGCTTGGGCTCGCCGTTCTCTGTGCGGCGGAAGGGCGGCAAGAAGGAAGAAGAGCTTTAGTGGAGGAGGGGAGCCATCAGTGGTGAGTGGTGAGGGGACACCTTACCCGTTGGATCGCTGCTCTCCCGTATCACATGATCGCACTGGAGGGCGCGCACAGCGCCGAGGCCCTTCCAGCCCAGGGCCAGGATAATGTCTGCGGTGAGTCCGACACCGATGTCCGGCTCCTGACCATCCTGGAGCGGTTCCTCGCTCCAGCCGCCGTCGGCCCGCTGCCGGCTGAGGATGTAGCGCGAGGCGGCCGTGCGGTTCCAGTGCCCGGCCGGATCGTATTCCAGATCCTGCAGCGCCTGCATGGCCAGGGCCGTGCTGCGCAGCGATCCGAAGCTACCGCGCTGGTCCTGTAGGCTGGCCAGGCCGCGGGCGGGCCGTCGGACAAAGTGCTGCAGATGGCGATGGCGGTGATCGGTGACGATGCACCGCAGGGCCAGTATGACCATGGCAATGGCGTCCACGCTCTGGTCCGTCACACCGCTGGCGATGTCCAGGAGGCGACGTATCTGCCGCTTCCGCACATGCGCCGCCGAGCTGCAGGCGGACAGTGTCGTGAGGGCGAACTCGATGTCCTGGGCCGGCTCATGGTGCTGCAGCGTGGCCACCAGATCGTGGCCGTGGAAGTGCTTGGGGTCCTTGCACAGGGACCCCAATGCCAGCACATAGCGCGCCAGCTTATCCAGGTTGAGGGGCTTGGGCAGCGTGTGGTGGCGGTCGAGCATCGCCAGTATCTCGATTTCCATTTCCTTTACGGACAGCGTGTCCTCCAGCTCCTGGATCACCTGCATGTGCCCATCGGCACTCTCGTTGGGATCCCGGCCGCCAGACAGCTCCTTGGCTAGGATCACCACATGGGTGTCGTTGCCCCAGCCGTAGTCCGAGGCGCGCTTCTCCTTCAGCCAGTCCAGGGCTCGCAGTATAGCCTCCTGTTCGCCCTTGGTGGGGCTGGCCGAGCCGATGATCTCGTGCTGGTGCGGATCAGCACCTCCTCCTCCTCCCGTGGCATTGGAGCCAGGCCCAGCCGTGGGCGGGGCCATGCCCTGTCCCAGGGGTGTGGCCTCCTGTTGATCCTGATGGGCGATGGCCGTTGTGGCTGTGGCCGCGCTCTGGTTACTGTTTGCGTGCTGGTTGTGGTTGTTGTTCTCGTTGTTGGTGTTCTGCTCATCGCTGGCATCGCTGTTGCTGTTGCCGCTGCTCACCGTGAGATTGTCAAAGTCCGTGGTCATCATGGCCGACGCCGTACTGGAGCTGGCCGTGACAGCTGGAGCAGCTGCAGGAACGGTAGAGGCAACTCCGGAGGCGGCAGTGACCGCGGCACCATCAGAGGCAGCGGCAGAGGCATGTGCAGGGGCAGGCGCCGCTGCCAAAGTCACATTCTCCGTCAGCGTTGACAGCGGCAGGCAGCCCACAAAGAAAAACAAGGGAAGCAAGAGCAGTAGCAGCGGGGGCGACGACATCTTGGTTGGGGAGGGTCTGCGAAGGAAACGAATAGACGATTAGTTCCACTTGTTATTCTGGTGCTCTCTCTGGCCAGAGTGGAGATGAGGAGAGGCGTTGCCTTGAACTCAATTTCCAGCGCGTTGCGACTCACGTCATGCAATTTATCGATAATCGCGAACAGCGATCGATATGCAGGACATGGACGGCACAAAGGCACAGCCGAGCACATCACAGCACAGTCACATCAGTCACACCACAGTCACTCACTCACTCACGCTCACCCTCACCCTCACCCTCAGCCACCTTCCACTGCTGCTCCCTGCCATCCTTCAACCTCCATCCATCCACCCATCACTTAGTCATCAAATTAAATAAATGCAAAGACTAGACAAAGTCCTTCATTTCGTTATTGTTGCTGTTGCTGTGTGCGTTGCTGGTTGGGGGTTGAGGGGTTGAGGGGTTGAGGTTGTGGTTGAACTGGGCTGGGCTGGGCTGGGTGGCTCTGCGGCAGTGGTTCGAGTGCGCGGGTGCGGCAGCAAAGCCATTCAAATGCTTCTGACAATAAAATTTGAACAAAACAGCAGGCTTACATAATAATACAATAACAACAATCGCGTGGCGGGGCGGGGGGCGTCTGCGATTGGCGACTGACGACAGCCGTCTGCTTTCCTTTCCGACCGGACGAAACTCAACGAAATTGCTATCGTCGCAATCGCAATCGCCTCAAGTCCAGCCTGGAGAGTATTTTCCTTGGGGTTCCAGCTGGTGGGATGCTGGGGCACACTTCTCGCTGCACTCAGTTTATGTTTTTTGCTTCCCTGGACCTTTTGCCTTTCGCCTTGCTGGGGGGAGTGGCCCTTCCCTGCCCTTTCTTGCCTGCCTGAGTGTGCAGTTCGCCTATAGTATCCCTTTTTCTCTTTCTTTGTTCTCGAGTCCTCGAGCAGCTCTCTCACTCGCGTCGTGTTTATCACTCGATTGGTATTTGGCGAATGGGAATTTCTCTCGCTTTCTGCTGTTTGGAATTCAATAATTTTCCGAGTTGGAGGAATCGGGACGAAAACGTGACTGTGCGCGCAGCGTTGCCACTGTGCTGTGGGACAGGTGCAAGTGCAAGGATGTGCCGACTGGCTGGTAGCCTTGTCCAGAGAGAAGAGTTGTCACCCTCCTTCGATTAGGTTCGCGCCCAACTACCATTTTAAATGTTTAAATTCTAGCTGTTATGTACATCTACACAAATCTAGTACCTACATACATACATATATGGTACCCCGATTTCCTAAATGGAAACAACTCCGAGCGCAGCTACTCCCGCAAATGCAGAGTAATCCAATACATTGAAATCTGTTCAAAATCGCAGGACGGTTGGTGCTGGCAGGTGCCAGAACTGCAACTCTGTCTGAAATATTTCTGTCGGCAAATGCTGTTGTCTGCGTAATATGTTTGTTTGTTTGTTTACAAGGTGTCGGGCGTATGAGCGTTGCGCATCTTATTATTATATTGTCTCTGGTACCTGGTACCTGACTATGATCACCGATGACTAGTCAAACGCTGCACACAATACATATTGTTTCATACATTTCAGCTTTGGTCCAGCTACAGTGTCCACTATGGCGCCACTATTTGGCGCCACTATTGTACGCAAGTGGCGCCACTTCAAATTGTACCATGCAAGGCTAAGCCGGCAGGTGGCGGAGACTAGTTGGCTGCTTTTGTCGCTAGTGGTGCATGTCGTGAGTTTCGACAAGACGGGGACGTTATACATTGTAGGTTTGAGATTTGAATTTCGAATGCGTTTCCCGAGGTAAGCAGCCAAGTTGAATTGATTGAAGGATGTCGCTCGGATGATTATTGCCTCTATTTGACATTGCCATTGCCCACTGCAACTGAACGCACTCCCACTCATTCGCTCTGTCGATGTCTCTTTCTTTCTGAGCGAGCCCCAGGGGATGGACCGGGATGGGCTCTGCTTTGTCCGTTTTCTGGGCAACAGTTTACCTCCAGTCAGTCAGTCAGTCAGCGCGTTTGTTTTCTGTTTTCTGTATTCTGTATTTTGTAATTTGATATAGTTTTATGCTGGCCGCAAAAGCCGACAATCAAAATGCCGCCAGCCGCCAACTGTCGACGCCAAATGGACGCCGCTTGGCCCTAGCCCTGTCCTGATTCCGATTCTGATTCCGTTTCTGATTCAGTCTCAGCCTCAGCCTCAGATTCAGGTTCAGGTCCAGGTTCAGCTGATTGCCTATCGTTTTCGCTGCGCTTGATCCTTGTCCCTGTGCTGGTGCTGGTCCTGTTCCTGCTCCTCTTGTTGCCATCAGCCAGCAATTAAAAGAACAAGCATCCATATCGGTTACCTCAGCCGAAATGAAATCTATATAGGGAATCCAATGCGAACAAAGGAAGGAAGTTGGCCGCCTCTGTCTTTGCCTCCGTCTCTGCCTCTGCATCTGCCCCTGCCCCATGCCCCATGCCCCTGCTGCGGCCACCGTCAAGTCCTGTGAGGCCATTGTGCAGTTATGACAGGCGTCCCCCTTTTTGACGGCATTTTTAGCGCGATTTGTCCTCGCCGGAGCCTATTGCTCGTACAGACAGGCCACACCCAGCGATAAATATTCGTATGTTCTCGCACGAAATAAGTTTTGATGGCCGGAAATAATATACGTAAATGTGGGTATCTGTTTAAGAGGTTTTAGGAATAATTTGGAAGACATAATTTATTTATGGACTGTGCCAGAGAAGCATTCAGTGGATTCAAAAATCGAATCGTGTGCAATTAACATTTCCCCTTGGGGTCGCGAGTGCCCGCGAGGGGTCTGCTCTAATATCACTCCCGCGGCAGTGTCGGCCACTTCAAAGCGGCGGGGTGGAGGGGTGTGCTGCAGAGCTTTTGCCCTGCCTGGTGCTCGACTGTCCCATCCCCATCCCGATCCCCATACCCATCCCATGCCGATCTTTGCCCCCCATCCGCGTAGTCAGCAGTGAATGTCCGCTGCTCTCGGATGGATGCTCTATCCTGTGTCGACTTTATGAGTGAGCGACAGCTGCCTCAACACCTTGTCCCACGCACAATTTGAGACGATTGAGGACTGATGGCAATCTGCTGCTGGGCTGGGCTGCAGGACCCTGTGCGTAATCCCATCCGCAACTGACAACTCCTTCGAGGTCGGGCTAAGGCTAAGGGTTCGGCCCAAGCCAAGTGGTTCCATTTACGACTACGAGTAGGAGTACGAGTAAGTGCCGCAATTGCAGCTACTTAGCTTCTCAGCTTAGCTGCGGAAACATTTAGACGGCAAGGCGAGGGCGAATCAGATCGGACGGGTTCAGTTCAGTTCAGATCAGATCAGATCTGATGGTAGGATTGTCAGACAATTCAGACAATTGTCGGGGGGAAATTGTCTGTATCCGCCGCCGTCGCCGCCGCCGCCGCAAATCTCAAAGAGGATGCGCATGTGCACCTTTGAGCGAGCTGGTGGGTGCCTGTGCCTATGCCTGTGCCCCCCTGATCGGTTCTACCTCTCTTCTTTATCGCCCAAAAACATCTTGAAATCTGGAGAGGGAGGGAGATCTGCTGGCGATCCCTTTGCTGTGCTGTTGTGCTGCTGTGCTGCGTAATATTTGGCAACCCAATTACTTTGTTTGCTTAGCCGACGAACTATTTATTCAAGCCCTGAGCAGCGGCAGCAGCAGCAGCATCAGTAGCAGCCGAGCCGCACTCAGATCCCAGACACAATAGGGCCATACAGCCTTGAGCTATTATCCTGGCGGATCGCTGGCAAACTTCATGTTTTGCGTAATCGAAACAATTGTTTTTTTGTTCCGTTGTGAGCAACGCTGTCGAGGGAGCAATTGTAATTGGGCGGAGTGCAGTGCGATGATTCCATTCCAACTCTAAATCCAAATGCAGACCGACAGACAGATGAGAGCTGATAAAAAATACGAACACATCTGAAAGCGAGGGCTCAGAGCGTCATGGAGGTTATAGAAAACAGAAGAACAAAAAGAAAGCAGAGCGGAGCGGAGAGGAGTGGATAGGAGAGGAGAGGAGGGGGAGAGGAGCGGAGCGGAATACATTCTCGGAGTGCAGTGAACTGCGCTTAGATCCTGTTGATTACTTCGCTGATTTGCGTGATATGCAGATGCGGGAACATTTGCTCGGCAACAACTGTCTGCCAGGGCAGGGGGAAAACAGCGAAGCAAAGGGCAAGAATATGTATACAAAATAGTTAACTTTAACTCCATTTAGATTGAGGTACACAAAACACAGACACGGGGACACACGGAAAGCCACTTCCGAAAAGCTAATTGCAGAAATGTTCCTAGGGAAATCATCGGAAATCGGTGCCAAAATAAGGGACCATCCATAGGAACTCAGTTGAAGTTGCAAGAGGTTGGTAGAAGCGCCCCCCCTCCCCCGATAGGTAGGATTCGCACTTTGCGCCTGGCTTGTGAGTTGTGACTTGTGAGAGAGCTGAGACCTTTCAGCCGAGTCTTATCCCCCGCATGGCCCTAGCCTGCGCTTAAAGTTTGGATGTGTATTCGTGCCTTTATGTTTACTGTTACGAGTGCGAGTATATTCATCCATGGACACAGATCCACGCCGAGCAGGGAAACTTAGTTCGTGCGAACTTTTTGCAGCTGAGGTGCGAACTAAATTAAATATTGGAGGCTGCGCCTCGAACAAGGCAGCGTGAAGGAAGCGCACAAAAGTCCGCGAAAATGGAATCGAATGGCCACGGAATCGCATCGAAACGAGACGAGACGAATCTGTAAAGGAAACGAGTCGATTGAGAGACAAAAAACAAAGCAAAAAACGAGCAAAGTAAACAGAAAATGGAGCAGCAGCAGCAGCAGGAGAAGGACAAACACAAATAGATAAAACGACAAAATACAGCACGTTGCAGGAGGACAAGTGACACAGCGGCAGGACAAGAACGACGGGCGGACAGCACGGAAATGTGCTGGAGCGGAGCGGGGCCTCAAGGCAGGAGCAGGGCGGGGACCAGGGAAAGCACAGTCCATGAGTCCACGAGCCACGAGTTGTACATAGGGCGTCCTCCTGTACACACGCCACAAAATCTGCTGCCCAAAAAAGAAGAGCCCAATATGAAAAGAAAACGAGAGCAAAAAAACCAAGGTAAAGGGCAGGCGGGGGCGGGGGCAAGTGAAGAGAATCAGCGGCCAGGACAGCACAGGACAGAGCAGAGCAGGGCAGGGCAGGACAGGACAGGACAGGGCAGGACTGGGCCCTGCAGAAGGAGCAGGAGAAAGGTGAGCACAACAACACCTGAAGAGGCTCTGGGGGAGGCTGTGGACGAGCGGGTGGATGCCAGATGACAGCGCAAGGGGACAGGACACCAAAAGAGGACGCGACCGGCGCCAAATGCTCGGCCAGGGACAGGGCCAGAACCAGAACCAGAATCAGACCCAAAGCGAAACCAAATGAAGCAGCCCAGCCCAGCCCAGCCCAGCCAGGACCTTGCCGGGGTAGCTAAGGACCACCCCTCGCCAACCCCCAGACAACAACACACAGGCTATATACACATGTACATATACATATATATATGTATGTATGTATGTATGTGCATGGGTGTATATACACTCCGATTTGTATGCAGAGGGTTGCTACATAAGGGCGGGTTCTGGCAGTGGCAGTGGCAGTGGTCCTGCCAGTGGTCGTGGTCCCCGTCCTCGTCCTCGTCCCCGTCCTCCGGGGCTGTGCAGCAAAAAGCAAAGTAAAGCGCTATAAGAGCAAATATGGCTGCCAACACCCGAATTCGACACGTAAAGTGACGCGTTAGCTGCGTTGCTATGACAACCCAAAGGCCTCTGCCTGTGCCTCCTGCCTCTGCCTCATGCCTCTGCCTCATGCCTCTGCCTCATGCCTCCTCCTTTTGCCGTTCCCGTTGCTGTTCCTCCCTTCTCTCGTGGCGGCGCTTGATGCTTTCCATCCAGCTGCCGCTTTGCTGCGGACCCAAAAAAAAAGGCAAGAACCAAAATAAAAGCGACAGAAAAGCTGACGGGGAATTCTCTTTTTCGGGCGAATGCGAAGGAAACTTGGATTGGATGCTTTCCCTTTGAGCCGGAGAGCGTGGGGGTGGCAGATTTGGGAGTTTCGGGAGTTCTGGCGCTTCAGCGGGGAGCCGAATGCGGCAGCTCGATGGCGGGGCCTTCATCGGATTTCATTTAATGAGATTTTCCCTGTATGCCAGCCACTTGCCAGCAGGCCTTCCTCTTCCCCTTCCGCCTTTCTTCTTTCTCCTTTCTCCTCGCCTCGCCCCGTCGAGCGAAACACACCTCTTTGATGGAGCAGCGCCTGGGATGGGAGGAGACGCGCTGCGGATGCGGATGCGGTCTCCCCGAAGTTCCCTTACGTGGAAATGTGTGGCATTCATAGAACTCTGGCTGAAGTGGCGCCCAAAACTGTGCAGCACTGCCAGACGGATTCTCTGGGGTTTATTCTCTGGATTCTCTGGATGTGCGCCCAGATGGAATGTCGCCGATGGGACCGAAACTGTCCCATGACTGAGACTTGAATTGCTCTCTTCTGGAAGAAACGAAAGTGGAAACATTGGGCATCGCTTTTGTGTCACTTATGCAAGCAAATTGTTCGCAGGAATTGTAAAATCATTCCAAGTCGGCTCATATATGTATATATAATAACTTCTGTACTTTAATCCCGTAGCCCGATACTTAAATGAGAATGAAGCTGGTCTCAGGGGGGTGCTAGTCCCACGCAACGCTTGCTAATTGTCAATTAAGCAGAGTACAAAGTTGGCCAATAAATGTGCGAGGTTCGTCCCCCCGCGGAACTTTCACTATTCCCAAGAATTGGATTTATTCGATGGCTTGCAGGTGCCTCAATTGCAGTTCGACTTTCTCGTTGAATTCGCATTGGCAATTCTCCGCTGGGACTAATCCCGAACATCCCGAGTCCTGAGAATCCCCATTTCCAAGTGCTTCTCCGTGCAGCCCCACACACAAACCAAAACCAAAACACAAACACAAACCCAGACTCGTTCGTGTGCGTCTTTGTCTTTGTCTGTGGGCTCTGCCTCCTCCTCCTGGGAAGCCCAACCAAAGTTTGCTCTGAGGAGCGCCATCAAGCGCCAATTCCAACAGCTTGTCAACCGCAAGGCCAAGCGTGTGCCAGGCCCCGAGCTCCAAGCCCCAAGCCCGAGCCCGAGCCCAGGCCAGGCCAGGCCAGAAAGAAACCTCCCCCAAAGGCTAATCAGCATTGCATCAGCATTTGACTTTTCTGCTTCGTTGATAAGGTTTTAATAAAGTGCAAAATGCACTGGGACTGGGGATGGGACTGGGGATGGGACTGGGGGGACTGGGGACTGGGACTGGGGACTGGAGCACAGGTTGCAGCAAGGTGCAGCAAGTAGAAATCTTTTGTTTCGGCTGCCACTCGAGCAAATGAGCACGACGAGGTCGAGAGCCATGTGAAGGTGGGGCAGGGCAGGGCAGGGCAGGGCGACAGTAGATCCATGGCACTCGCACATGTGCACTAACTGGGGACCTTAACTCTGTCGCTCTCCGCGC
Organism: Drosophila tristis; assembly: GCA_018150885.1. Classification (NCBI taxonomy): domain Eukaryota; kingdom Metazoa; phylum Arthropoda; class Insecta; order Diptera; family Drosophilidae; genus Drosophila; species Drosophila tristis. The sequence continues at coordinate 848,737 of JAECWT010000125.1, forward strand.
TCTCCTCTACCCTGGAAGAGGTGCCTCGGAGTCAGTCAGCCAGCGGCTGAGTATAATGTCTGGAATATTATTTATCTATTCAATGACTAAAGTGACTGATCTGCTCAGATCTGATCTGATCTGATATATGGAACTATATCTACATGTAGCATCTGTAGCTGTCGCTTGACAGTTGCCTCGGCATCTGCGGCGGTATCTGCTGTGTCGGTCACATCGTTGGTCGTTCCATCTCCCCATCTTTCTGTTGCTCTGTGTTCTGCCAAGCACAGTTCGTCATATTGGCACATGTCCTTTGAAAGGATAACGCTCGTACACAGCCACCTCTTCACCGCTGCTCGGCATCACCACCCAAACCCCATCGACATGTGAGCTCTGCTCTTCTGTGCCCCCTGCATCGCTGCATCCCTGCCCCTGTTGCTGCTTTAATTATGTGGCTTTCCTGCCGAGTGGAGGGCCGCAAGCAGCACCAGAAGATGGGTATAAAAATGTGTCTGAAAGGCACAGGCACAGGCCACGCCCCGCAGCCTAAGCAACGCCCCAGCCCCAGCAGCAGAACCAGCCCCAGACCCCAGCCCCAGCCCTAAGCGCCTGCATGCACACGATGCACACGATGCACACGAGTATGCATCCAACTTGACAGTTATTAAGCTAACGACGTTGAAAAGCTTTTTGTCAGGAGCACTGCAGCGCGAGGAAGGTGTCCCACCCGCTCCACAGTAGGTGGTGGGATGCCGGGATGCTGGGATGCCGGGATGCCGGGATGCCGGGATGCGTACTCGTTGGATTGTGCCTCCTGGGCTGGTGGTGTGCCACAGCGTTATTGCAGGGCTGGGCGCTGTTTGCTCGACTTCTTTGACTGGGGCACGAGTTGCACGAGTTGCTCGCGGTATCTAATCACTGCTGGCTGGCAGCAGGTGGCCCCAAGTGCCCCGCCCCCACTTGGAGGCCAGCCAAATGCAGAAGAGAGCCGCCAAAAAGCGGCGCACAAAGGATCGCAGTGCACGTTCATCAGCCATGTCCAGCCAGAGATTGGAATTGGAATTGCGTTTGGAAGTGCTTCGGGACAAAGATGCCCTGCCCGCCGCTCATCCAGCTCATTTCGGATCGAAATGAGTCCGACAGCGGGAAAATGGCCAGAGAAACGGTCCACAAAATGCGACAAATGCGCCGAGTGCGCCGTACGAGTGTATCAACTGCCACTGCAACTGCAACTGCCACTGCAACTCCTCCCACTGCAGGAGTCAACCCTCCCCACTGCACCCTCGGCATTAAATGGAAACTCTTTTGCTTATCCCACATTAAGTTTTCGCTGCTCCCATTCGGGAGTTTTATTCCTGGAAGTTGCTGTGGAGGCACCCATCGTACCAGTACGAGGCCATCACCCAGAATGGCCAAATCCACTCCCACGTGTCAACAATCAAATTCCCAATTGTCTTCTGTGACTATTTAAGTAATAACAATTTAAATGATATTATTTTAGCAATAATAATATACAGCTAACGTCCCTCCCGTCACATTTTGAGCGCACTGAGAACTGCCATTTTGCCAGCCTTTCCCAAGTTCTGCCCACAAATTTGGCGTGGAAATTGGTTCGCCTTTGAAGTTGATTTAATGGAAGAGCAGAAATCTCTGGGGGATTTTTAGACTTCCGTGCGAAGGAGAAGCGAAAGAAATCCATCTGCAAGTGGGGAATACCAGCTGCAAATGCCACCAGATACGATACAATTATGGAAATGGCTTTGTAATCTCGCCCGAACATCGAAGTTTCTCCCTGCCACATCTCCAATTAGCTGCGGTTCGAGGGCTTCCACAAGGACCAGTACGAAGGTGGGCGGGGGGATATATGTGTGCGTGTGTGTGTGTGTGTGTAAGGGACACCCCACCCCACCCCTCTATGGCTTCTTGCATAATCAAATCCCCGCAGCCCACCGCCCGCAATCCATTCGAGTCCCTCCTCCTGCAACTGTTTTTGGTCTCTCCACTTTTCGGTTTGTTTTTTTCTTGTTGTTTGTTAATTACGCATATTGCGCCGAAGCTCGAAAATGCCGCCACAAGAGAGCGGCCTTAAGCAGCCACCCATCTGAGTCGTGAGTCGCCCAGGCGCCCCACCTGGAGCCCGTGCCCGTCCCCGTCCCCACCCCACAGCTCCGTGGATGCGGCACTCGAGTCGTGCAAATCCAAACGGAAATATGCGCAAATTAAGCCGTTTGTTATTTGCGGAAATTATAAAACGCGTCAAGTGCGCCAAAGCCAAACCCCAAAGCCGGGGCCAAGTCAACCCTGGCAACACGGGAGCCCCGCGTCTCCCCGCCACAGCCCAGGCAGCCTCATTACAAATCGGAGGCAGCAACCCCTGGCAGCCGGCTAAAAAGGCAAATGGCGGTTCCATCAACACAGAGAACGAGGACGACAACAAACCACCCACCCACTTACCCATTCCAGGCCATTCCAGCCCAGCCCATCCACTCCTCCATCCATTGGCAACTGGTGGCCCAGTCAATGCAAGAAAATGTCATGAATGCGATTTGATGACAGAGCCAGAAGGCGGAGTACCAAGGGGAAGGCGCAGAAGGAGCAGCAGCAGAGGGACAGAGCGAGAGAGCGAGAGAGCCACTTGAATGCATGTGAATGACTGGGAGGACTCCTGTCCCAGTCCCAGTCCCAGTCCCGTTCCTGCCCCTGTCACCGCCTCTTGCTCGTGGAAGCTCTGCCTGTGCCTGTGCCTGTGACTGTGGAATGGCTCCGGGCTCTGGCTAAGATGGCTGCCGCCTGGCTGTGGGGAAGGGTGGCCGCACAGAGCACTCAGGGCTCGTCACTCCCAGCAGCTCGTCACTCGAGTGGCAATGCAGCGCCATGCAATTTTTACAAGCTTCAATGCCTAGACGTAGCCACCCCACAGCCAACACCGCCTCACACCAGTAGCCACGTAGCCGCCCCCGCACAGTGGCCCAGTGTCACGCAGTTCGGCCAACTTTGCCCCACCATAAAACGCTCCTAAATCCGATTAATTGCATGCCAGAAATAATTAAGTAATTTTTTTGGTTTTTTGCCATGGAATCCCCATACCATTAGGGGGCTGTCCAAAAGGCTGGTTAACCAGCTGTCTGTGTCTGTGCCACGGAAACACAAGCAGACGCACTTCTTGGCATTGGATTTTCCCTCTTTTTGTGGATTTAAATATCTTCAAACTCTCTGGAATGGATATGCATAGATGATCCCTTTACTCGGTCGAACTTGAGAGAAACCTTGAGAGGTTTCCTTGCGTTTCCTTCCTTTAAAAGGCGAATATTAATGGCTGATGGACTCTGTTTTGTTTTGCTACGCATGCCAACTAGCTAATTTGCAGCGTATATTCTTTTGAGTCACTGTGCGAGGCACTTTCGGGCCTTGTTCCCCCTCGGTCTGCACCTTCAGCACAGCCACTCTCTTTCTCTTTCTTCTTGACTTGTGTTTGACTTGCATTTAGCGCAGACGATGACGAGGAAGCAACAGCAGCCTGCCCCGCCCACTCTACATAGTGCGGCGAGCATTTCATCATATTTGCAGATTGGCTGCCTCCTGCCAGCAGCCAGCCCCTGGCTTGAGGGTGATGGGGCAGTGGCGGTGGCAGTGGCAGGGAGGGGATGGTGGCACTGCTGTATCTTTGGCATTGCATGCAAATGCCATGTTGATTTGATTTTGCCAATAAAGTAAGCTGTCACAGTCAGCACTTTTGCAGGTCTTCGCCCTGGGTTTGGGTCTGGGGTCGGGGGTCTGCTCTGCTCCGGCTTGGTCTGCCATTAGCCTTTGTTGTCCTGGGCCAGGATCAGGACCAGCACCAGGCACTGGCCGCAGCACCCCTGAACCCCTGAACCCGAAGCCAGGTACACGGACACGGACACGGACAGGGACGGGGACCCAGTCCATTGTTGACTCTAGGCTCGTTCTCCAGATCTCTCGACTCGACTCGACTCGACTCGTCTCGACTGCGGCTGATTATGGCGCAATTTTCTAAGTGCTGCGGCGCAAAAATCCTCAATACTAGACGGGGGTGGGGCAGCAGCAGTAGCAGCAGCAGCAGCAGCAGCAGGCAGGGGGCAAGCAACTCAATAGCTTCCCCCACGCCGCTCCACCTGGGGCTCCTCGTTTTGCTGCTCTGCCGGGCTGTTCCTGCTATTGGAGAGTCACTAATTGGGCGCTAGCTAAAGTTGCAAATAGTTTGTCCCCAGCTGCGGCACCAGCCAACCCCGCAGCCCACCCTCCATGCCACCCCCGCGACCAGCGCTGGACAATGGGCGGCGAGGTCAGCTCATTAGTTGCACATGCGGAGACATTCGAGATGGGCGATTCGAGACGTTCGAGACGGCCGGGGAGACCGGAGACCGCCCAAGCAAAGTGACTCTTGAGAAAACAGTGGGATAGTGGGGCTGGGGCGGGGATGGGGGGATAGGGGCAGACCGTGCACAAAATGTTACGTAACTCGAGTGGCAATTATGTCGCAGATATCAAATCAAATCAATCACCCCGAATTATGTCGATATTCCCTCCCCAAGCCCTCGCAACGGGGGCACTCCATGAAGGAGAGGGAGAGGCAGACCAAAGAGTCGCCATGAGATTGCCCCCACTGCATTCTACTTTGTGTGAGTGTGAGTGAGAGTGAGTGTGAGTTCCCTTGCGTTCCATAAGCACAATCTATTCGCCTGCCAGTGAATAGCTTCATGTAACCAGCTCCACTTGCACATTTGCTATTTGGTGCTCTTTCAGCTGGCCAATCCAAGGGGCCTTACAACCCCCCCAAAAATCATCGAGTAGTAGGTAAAGATCTGTCCACAATGCCAGATGGATATCCGAACGTACGTCTGACACAGAAGCTATAGAAGCTATTCCTATTTAGTGTAAAACTTCTATGAATATTTTCTGAAACGCATTTTTTGGTGAAGCCTTTTAATGGTTAAGTGCGTAGCCAATTGAATGAAGCCTTCAAATTTGTTTATTTTGATAAATAAAATGGAAACGGAAGGCAGACCGTAGAATGGTTACCAATTTACGATATTTTAGGGTGGATCTCGCTATGGAAATTCCACGAAAAGTATATGTACACATCGTGATATCGATTATACGAGTAGTCTCTTGTGGATTCGGTTTTAAATTAAATTCGTGCTAAACTTTTTGTGGGGCAATGTGACGAGTCCCTGAGATGAGTGGGCTGCAGTACTGCGCCTTGAGAAGGTCACCACAAGTGTGTTTTACAATTGATACGAGTATAGGCACACAGTTAATTAATCAAACGTTTTAATGCGTTCCCTTCAGCGATGTTCACTTCGGTTCGAGTCATGCAAATCGATTCAGTTGATTAACGCACGATGCGAGGTAGAACTAAAACTCAATTGCGAAATATTGAAGGCAAACTTTCACTTGAGTTAACAGCAGACCCAGACAGACTTGGGCCAGAGTCTGACGGACACGCACCATGGCAATTATGGCATGTATTAATAAAGTCAGCACCACCCTGCCGTCCCCGCCGTCCCTGCCGCCTCTTCCGACCCGCCCGACAGGAAACGCATCCTGTTAGAAAGGCGGCGACCAGAACTGTCAGAGTTGCCAGAGAGTGGCCAGTGGGCAGTGGCCAGTGGCCAGTAGCCAGTAGCAGCCAGGAAGCGGCATCAAATATTGATGGGGACTCTTTTAAAATTTGTCTTAAGCACCGGAAATACAAATACTGAACTGGACTCCCCGCCAGCCCACCAGACGGCCGCTCCATCCACTCCACAATGTGGGTCCGCTTCCTGTCCGGCCCAGGCGCATTCAATATGCATGAGACCCAGGCAAGGTGAGGCCCGTGAAGCGAGGCCGCACGTACAGTCACCGCTCTATGTGCTAGTGCCGGGCCAAGGAAATCTCCTTCCAGGGCATTGCTGGGCACGGCCTCGGCCTACCCTGCCCTCGCCCCTCGCCCGTTCCAGTTCTTCTTTCGCGACTGTCACTTGCATGTGACTTAACATCCCCCAGCTCCAGATCCAGCTTCAGCTTCAGCTCCAGCTCCAGCCGTATCCGTATCCCAATTCCAATCCCGAAAAAAAAAATACCCCCAGTATATCCGCAAATTTCAATTCCAAATCCTGTCACCGTCCCAAAGGAATGGCGCGAGGACGAGGACGAGGCGCGTTGTGTAAATGTAAATTAAACGTCTCATTTCCGTTATGGCCCGGTCCAGCCACCCATCCGGCCACCCCCCGGCCACCCTCTCAGGGCTGTTGTGCAAACAACCACCACCGAAAAAGAATACAAAAACAAATCAAAAAAAATATAGAAGGCAAGCAGAAAATGCCGCCAGCAGCCCTTGGCCGTGTCCGTGTCCGTGGCCGCGTCCGCGTCCGTGTCAACCATTCGTCAGGCGAGGAGGAGTCCCTCAGTGGTTGCTGCCTCTACATCTTATTGTTCAGAATTACATACATACATGTGTATATATGTGTGTACATATATGTACATATGCATGGAGGACAAAGCACGAACCACGCAGCCATCAGAGGCGGGGGAGGGCCCTGCGTTCTTCATCAGCTTCACCATCATCACCGCCTCCGGATGTGAGTTATTAAATTGAAGAATTTGCGCCCCGCATTCTGATTGTAAGCTGAGGGTGTCTGCACCCCTACCCCCACTCCCACTTCCACTCCCCCACCATACACGTATGTATGTATAGAGAATATATACATATATATTTACATATTTGTGGGTAGAGTGGTGCTTACGTCAATCTGTGTGAATTTCTGCTCTCTAATTAGACGCCTCTCAAACGACATGCACATGGAGATATACACACACCAGCGTACGGGCATCTACAATATATACATATGTACGTTGGCAACGGGGGTGAGTGGGTGGCATGGCAATATGTTCGAGGGGTGTCCGAGTCCTCCGTCGGCCCAGTTCTCCCCAGTGGTCCATGGATATGGTAGTCAAGCAACAATTTGTTGTGGTCCCGTTCCCGTTCCCGTTTCGAGCAGTAAACGTTAAAGATTGTGAGACAATTTCCTATAGGGGTAATCAATTCCGAATTGCCGGAGAAGCTTTCAATGAACAATGGAATAGATCTTCGAATGGAATAGTGCTCGTACGCGTACTCGTACTCGTATAAGCATCTGTCAGATATTCCTATGACTAAACTATGACTGACTATTCATTATTCTAAAAGTAACTAAGATGAGAGTCTTGGAGCAGTGGAGAGCTAATGGCAACCCATTTCGGGGAGATTTAGATCAGAGTTTTGGCAGCTGCAAAACATGTTTACATAATTGTGACACTCAGATATCATTTATTATAAGGCAAGAGGAAATGCACACAGAAATATGTAGGAGTGTTCAAGGCAGTTTCAGTTGATACACCGATAGAAAAAAGCCCTGAAATTTTAATATTTTCGCTTAGATTTTAATATTTATGCCATTGATTTTCATCCAAGAGTGGTTGCATTAAAATTGAATATTTTTCACTAAAATTTTGATTTTAATATAGAAATATTTAAATTTAATACATTTCATATTTAAATTTAATACATTTCATATTTAAATTTAGTATATTTCATATTTAAATTTAATATGTTTCATGTTTAAATTTTATATATTTCATATTTAAATTTAATATATTTCATATTTAAATTTCATATGTTTAATATTTAAATCTAATATGTTTCATATTTATATTTATATTCATTTTTAACTAATTGGTTATTATTTTGCGTACGCAAATTACATTTCAAATCCTCATGGTGTGAATTGGTTAAAGTTGTCAACTAGAAATAATCGCAATATGCGTCGAACTGCATTGGTTGTGATTATACCCCTGCGCTAAGACAATTTTACTGTGTATTCAAGGCGGCAGCAGCTAGAACCGGTTGGGAATTCGAGGGACATAAAAAAAAAATATAAACATAGTTAAAATAAATACAAAAAATATTTGATTTCATTTAATATGGAATATTTAAAATAAAAAGTTTTTCCTTTGGATTTTAAAACAAAATTTTAATTCAAGTCATAATAATATTAAATTTAAATATGAAACATATTAAACTACAAATTTAATATATTATAGTTATTTTGAAGTGTTTTGTATTTAGATTAAATATGACCATATTAAAAAAGCATTTTGAATACATTTATATTTGAATAAAAGTGAATTCTATTAAATTTTACTATGTTTGTATTTAAAAGCCGCATTTTAAATTCAAATATGATTGTAGTTATTTTTACTATAGCTTTTTTCTATCAGTGTATTTAATCCAGACTCTTTGGATATTGTGTCGGCAGAGCTAAAATCATTGCAAAATCGCATGTCAATCGCAGTCAGCCATTTCGCTTCCTTGCGATAATATTAATATTAGCAATAATATTTCATAAAGCACGATGAGACCCACAGCCGATCTTTTCGGGGATTATAATCTGAGGATCACACCAAAGCGAGAGCAGAACAACAAGAGCATGTATGTATGTATGTAAGCGGTGATAGCGACAGCAACAGCAGTAACAATATATGTAAAGCCACAAGCAACTTTACTAAACATGAAGAGACAGGCTCCGATTGAAGCTTTTGCAAAAGCTTCTCGATTTTCAATGAAGTCTTGGACTACGGGAATAGGTCCAGGGCCAGATTAGCCCTAGGGCAGTTGCCCAGGGCCCCGCCTAGGGCTGACAGAAACATTTGATGAAAAAACAAAACTCCAAATAATGATTAAAAAATAGAATAGCCACTGAGAAACATAGAACATAATCAAACATAAAATGTATAAGTTTACAGCGTGAAAAAAGGAGGGCCCCCAGATTGATGGGCCGGCCCTGAACAGGTCGGAAGAATGCAAAAACAACTTTATTGCTTGTGCTTGTTGTTGGCATTTGTTTGTTTGTGTGAGTTCACTGTGAGGAAATGGCCCCGAAACAAAAACTTGTGTGAGCGGGAAAATAATATAAAAAACTCCGCTGATGTTTTAAGTTTATATTTATATACATACATATGTACCTATATAATTAAAAATTAATTTTCGCATATTTCCTAATATATTTAATACATTTATTTCTAAAGGCTCCCAATTTAACCTCGCCAAAATAAACCTAAGCAACAACAAAGTGCGAATTCCCATTTCCCAATATCGGCCAGGGGGAAAATGTCGTCTGCTCTTGGTTCACCGATTTTTTGTTTTGTTTTGGGCATACAAAATGCGATTGCCAGAACGTTGGCATTTTAAACTTAAATATTTCCATTTCCAAACCAAACGAAGAATTTTTTCAAGGCAAATATCGATAGGAGAAAGTTACGAAAACCGGAACGCACTCAATTTCAATTCGAACGACTTGTTCCAAAATCGTAATCGCAAAATTGTACGCAAACGGGAGCACAGCGGAATATATAAATAGGTGTGAATGTATGTAAATATATCAAAAAGAAAACTATTTTGGCAGACTTCCCCTTCTTTATGGAATTACTTGCGTGCCCGAGTTTGTGGAAGGATTTCTTAGACATTTGCCATAGGAAAAGAAAGCGAATATCTTTGGATCGCCGACTAGAATTTCGAGTAAATGTTTCGTGGGCTGTGCTCACAGGGGAGGGGTGTGTTCTGCCCCGTAATTTGTCAAACATTTTTATTTGTGCGTCTTGGCTGTTTTTGTGTCTCCATCCAGTTGCAAAATGGCGGCGTACCAGTGCCACAGCCGCAGCAGCAGCAGCAGCAGCAGCAGCAGCACAACAATCTTTTCAACAAACACCAGACAAAGGCAGAAAGGCAGAAAGCCAGGCAATATGGCAGGCAGTGGGGAAGGGGAACCCCAATACCAATTCCAGGACCCTCCCTGCAAAAAGCTTTGACAAACAACAAAAAGCACTTGCTCTGCATCCTCCACCTACCCAATTTCTCTTCTTGGCATTCTCTTTTCTTCTGCTGACTGACTGACTGCGTGGGCCTATGGGAGCGAAGGCTGAGATGCTGAGAGGGAGGTTACTGGCGGCTGGCGGCAGGGGAGCGGGCAGTGGTGAGTGCTGAGTGGGGGGTGGAGAGTAAAGAGAGCAACTAGCAGTTAATTAAAATCGCTCGCTTGTCAGCCCATGGGGCACAGAAGATGAAGCAGCAGTGGCAGAACAAGCAGAAACAAAAGAAGAAGCACAAATGACAACAAAATATTCTTGAGACAAAAACCTTTTTGCCAGCTCTCCTCATCCTCATCCTCATCATCATCCATATGTTTTCGATGGGTGGGATGGGTGGCCAGGATGAGTGACAACGTGCTCAAGTATTGCCAGAGCACGGTGAACCCTCTGCGAAGCAAACATCTGTGCTGTTGCCTCCCAAAGGATATGTCCAAAATGCCGCCTGCTGGATGATCTCTGGATGTCCACTCCCAGAGAGCCGCAGCCGAGTGCTCTGAAGCTGCGCCTAGCAATAGCTTGGGCCTAGCATTGATGCATCCGTCGCTGTTGCAAGCAGCAGTTGGAGTGCGTCGCAAGTAGCTGCTAATCATCGCATCACGATGCACACTTGCTGCACTGCACAGTGCCACTCTGGGGCACTGATGGATTGCCCATTGTAGCGCATTAAAAAGTCAAATCAATTGCAGTTGGCTCCACTCGTAATCCACACTCGAGTCACTCATCAGTCACTCTTCAGCACTAAACACTCCTAAAAGTTGGCTCATTATCCCTAGCCCCATCGTCAGTCAAGGCCGAAACAATGCCAAAAAGCAGAGCAGAGCACAGCACAGCAGAGCAGAGCAAACATATGTGTGCATGTGGATATGGATATGGGATGCAGGGATGCAGGGAAAATGCAAAAATCGCGTGAATGGCCATTGAGTGAGTCGGACTAATTAACAACATAAATTATGTTCAAGTGCATTAAGGCAACACCCAGGCGCGGGCAAAGCAGGAAACAGTCTACAGGATACAGGATACAGCCACACACACACGCAGACACAGACACACACATTCTCCGACGGATGCAGTTATCCCAAAAAAAACCGGAGGCAGTTGGAGTTGGCTGTGGATGTGGCTGTGGCTCTGGATGTAGAGAGGGAGCAGGGAGCAGGGAGCAGGGAGCCGGAGCAGGAGCCAGAGGGAGCAGCGTAAATCGACACTTGAAGTGGAACAAAGAGCAAAACAAAAGTAAAACGCTCATCAGGCCCCGGCAGGGAATGGGAATGGTACAGTGGGTGTGGCTGTGGCTGTGGGTGGTGCATATTCATTTCATTAAAAGTCAAAAGATCTGAAGGGTCGAAGGGCAGGCAGTCAGCCTGGTAGCCAGCCAGGCTACACGTGTCGCGCTTACCGCTTTTCATTTCATTTGATTTCTGGTTTTTTTTATTTTGTTTTTATTTTTCGAAACGCCTGCCAGGGTTGCCACAGCACCAGCACCAGCAGCAGCAGCAGCAGAACTGCCTTCATCCCATCCCATTCCATCCCATCCCATCATAGTCATTCGCATAATGGCGGCTGCCCTGGCACTTCACTTTAGCGTTTCTGCCCTTGTTTTATGAATATAGAATATACTCCTCTGCTCCTCTGCTTCAGCTTCAGCTTCTCCTTCTCCTCCTCGGCCAGCACCCAGCACCCTTGTGTGTGCGCGTTTCAACCCTGAAAGCTTCCCCGTATGTACTCGCCCTGGTGGTGTTGGGTGTTGGGTGATGGTGATGGAGATTCGGACGCGCGGCGACACAACGAACGTGTTATTTACCAAACACTCGACAACGGCACGGCACGGCAGGGCACGGCAGGGCATGGCATGGCATGGCATGGTACATAACACATGGGATAGTCATCGGGGATTCAGGGACTCAGCATCAGAATCAGGGCCCCACCCAGGGAGGGATCCACTGCCAGAGCTGCCTGCTAGTCGCTTGCACGAGACACACACACACACTCAAATGCCGAGAGATAGACAGGCCGTGGGGGCTGGGGATGATGGCCGGGGGACATGCTCGCACTCGCCCTCGCACTCGTATGCGAAGACGAGACAAGCAAGTCCTTGCGTCAGTTGGCTCAACACACGCGTCCTGGCACCCATTTGTTCGTTTGACACAGTGGGCATCTGCCTGGGAAAAGACAGCCGTCTGGAATGGGGATCCGGAAAGCCCTCACCATCTACGTACGAGAGTACAACTGATCTCGGATGCATGATTAAAGTACTTCAAAGAGTTGGATCATAATATGATACATATGTACATATATCCCGTAGTTGTAATGAATAAGGGATAACAATTAATGCTGGCAGCCTTTGACGCTGAGAGCATATCCCTTCCTTTGCTTTGCTCTCCCTTTACTTTCGCTGTAATTCTTTGATCGATTGCCTCTGTGCATCCGACTCAATTGCAAATCTGCTGTGAGTCCCACTGTGTGTGCAGTGTGCACGTCTCGCCTTCGTCTGGTGTGATTAGCCAACAAAAAAGAGGCATGTACATACACATGTATATACTACAACAAATAGGAACTACAGCAGCAGCAGCAGCAGCAACAATGCGAGGAATAACAGGAGGAAGAAGGAGAGGAATGCGCACAAAAGACAACCGAGGAGAACCAAACGCTGCCCTCCGTGGCGGCGCTGCGGAGCACCATGAAACGGCAACGAAAATGGAAACGGGGCAACGGGCATGGATAGCTATGTATGTGAGTACTGGCTGAACGAGGTGGCAGCACCCATGCCATGCTGGGGGATCTCTCTTCTCTCTCTCTTCTCTCTCTCTCTGCTCTGCCAATGATTTTAATAAATCAAAATGGAATGGCCACAGCTCCACATGTACATCGGGTGGTGATCCTCTCTGGCGCCTTCGCTTGCGGCTCGAAAGGTTCCGCATTCCCGTGCCCTCTTCGTGCTCGTTTAGCCAGTTCTCAAAGCACTGCGATTTGTTTTCTTTTCTTTGCATTCTGTGTGCTTTCGCCCTCCCTCCATGCCCAGAGCCCAACAAACAGACAGAGCGACGGACGGACGGACAGAGATGGCACATGATGGACATCTCTCACATGGGTGTGTGTGTGTGTGTGTGTGTGCCTCTCCCTCCGTGTGTTTGTGTGTGTGTGTGGATCCTTTTATTTCGCTTTTCAGCCCGCGCCCGCCCACGACCGATCCAACGCCTTCCCTTCTCCACGTTATCCTAAGAGAGAGAGAGAGAGAGAGAAAGGTGGCAGGGGCAACAATTTGGCGAGTGCGCGTCAACTGTGTCGCATGGCCATCAGCAGAGGCCCAGTGGGGAAGAGTGGAGCCCCGGTTTTGGCTCTGTGCCTCAGCCTCAGCCTGGTGTCTGGTGCCGGTGCCGGTGGCTGCTGCCTGTTGGCTGGCACGATGCCTGGCTGCTACAAAGGATTTGTCATGAAATGTCCCCTCACCAGCACCAGCACCAGCACCCAGCCCCCAGCCCCAGCCCAGCCAGCATCAACTCCTATCCATCCGCATCCTCATGGCCATCCTGCCACATCCATCCTTACGTTTGTGTGTGTGTGAGCTCTTGAAAAACATAAGCTGGGGCAGGGCAGAGGAACAGGTCCTGGCTGAGGAGCACGAGTCGGTAGAATCCTTTTGTGTAAATAGATTACAAACGACAAAACATTCTGGGTGCCCTGCTCCAGCTCCTGCTCCTGCCCCTCCTCCACCAGCACTGCTCCTCCAGCTTTCATTACAAGTCAGCACTGGGCAGAGGGGGGCACAGCGACGGACACTGCGGAAGATACGGATACGGATGCGGATGCGAATGCAAATGGATGTCTGCGAGTGTCTGTGAGCGGCTGTCGGGGGCAAATGTGGACCTGAACCAAGTTTGAATGTCAAGTGAACTATGCACTGATTTGGGGATTTCCTTGGGCTGAATAACACTCGCATCCCGTACACCCAATAGATGCCAGAACAACCATTGAACTATTTCCCTCTGACTCAGATCACGTTTTTATGGATGGCATTTGCGATGTATCTTCAGAGAATCAGAAACCATCAGAGACTCACAGCATTGGCGCTGGTTTCGAGGTATGTAGAACAGAGATAAATAAACTAAATAATCTGCCCATTTTCGTACATCTTTGCACGATTTTAAATCCGTTTCTCGGGCCTTGAGAATCTTTTTATTGTTGGCTTTCCTTTTTGTTGTCTTCTTCCATTTGGTAGTTTGTTCCCCGCTGTGCCTACACATGTCTATCCCATTATGCCCTATCATTCCCATTTCCCATTCCCATTTCCATTCTCATTTCTTTCGAATCGGCGGCCCCACCTCTTGTGGCACCCACGAGGACGGGAAGTTGCATCAAAGCTCTGCCACACATTCCGAAAAGAGTGTTTACTTCCTTGAGGCCTATCGAGGACTTCCGCTCTCGGTTGTTGTTGTTACCGTCCAACGCCGAGTGCCGGGCGACGGTTGCCGCTTGCCGCTTGCCGAGTCCCGAGTCCTGAGTCCTGAGTCCTCTGGTCCCCTGGGTGCAGGGTTGCGCTGAAGTTGCTGAAGTTGATGCCGCTTGACGCTGCTCTGGTCACAGGATGCTGTCCTTCGGGGTGGCTGCTTGTTGCTTATATTGTTGCTCCGAGGGTTGGCCTCCCCGTAAATCGAAACTTGCCAACTTGAACTGCCCCTGCCCTGCCGCTGCCGCTGCCCTGCCCTGACTGCTCTTCCTATCCCTTCGTATCTGCCTCGTTTGCCCGTAGTCCCGCATCCCATCCTTATCCATGATATCCCTTTTCCCTGGCTTAGCGCTTTTGGCCCATGCCCAGGCCCAGGCCCAGGTCCTTGCTATATCGATTTCAAGAGCCGTCAACGTCGACGTCATCATTATCCTCGAATGTTTTCATTATTTTTCCACTTGGCTCAACTCCTTGTCTGTTTGAATGCCGTCAATGGCCGACGACATGGATGGTAATGCGAGTCACGAGGCTGTTCACTGAGCCACTGAATGGGGATGGGCCCGACGGACTGGGCGACTGAGCGACTGAGCGACTAAGGGCTGATGGCTTTGCCACCCTCAGTTCTCACCCGCACCCGCACCCTCGCTTCACTTCTTTGGTGGTGGCCTGGCACCATCCACGTCCACGTCCACGTCCCCGCCACCATTTTGATCTAACTCCTGGGAATTGTCGCAAGTTGTTTGATTTGATGAAATGCCCCTGTAATCCAGCCATCACATCACCCACCCCACTCTCGATATGCCATATCCCATATCCCACATCCCATATCCATGGCACATAAGTCCCCCCCGCCCCGCCCCGCCCCCACACCACATGCACATGTGCCAGCATTTGATTAAAAGCGCTGCGAAATTAATTTCTGGATCTTCTGGGGATAAGGACTCGCCTGATGCCCCTGCCCAAGCCCAAGCCCAAGCCCATGCTCGAGCGGATGCTGATGCGGATGCGGATGAGGCGTTCGAAATTGTCGCAGCCACTCGTCGACCACTTGAGCGCTAAATGGCGGCCTTTGTGCTCGCCTCAAGGAGGGTAAGCCACTTGGGTGGGGTGCGGACGCGCTGGGCTGGGCTGGACTGGGCTGGTGGGGGTGTATTAATTAGGGCGACAGTTCAACCAATCCACCCGCACCCGCACTCGCACCCTCCCCCCACACACAGTTGTTGACAAGATGTCGGCCATTTTGGCATTTGTTGGGCTTCAGTTTCAAGCGAAATGCGAATCCATGGCGGGCGGGGAGCGGTACGAGTGTGCGGAGGAGCATGGTGGACTTCTGGTGTGGGGAGAATTTCATTTGGCAGAGTGGCATTTTATTGCCTTTCACTCAAGTGGCGCGGGAGGGTGCAAAACCCCACCCGTACTTAATTAAAAAAATACTGAAAACCCGAAAGAAACTTTCGGTTCGAGGCGGACCGAAGCAGCAAATACTCTGGCCGGCGCCAGGACTCTGCCACTAAAGGGCTGCCCGATATGGCGCTGAAGTGCCGTTGGATTGCAGAACTATTTAGCGTACTTGGAAGAGTTGTAGAGTTTGATTTACTTGCCACTGAGGCAGTGAAAAGATTGTCCCTAATCGAAGACACGAATGTGCTTGGCAGGGGCGAAAATGCTTCCTTTGGGGCAAAGGGTAGATGCTCTTTCAGAGCAGGAAAGCGGAGAAACGACTAAAAATTGAGGGCGACACTTCTGAGAGGCACGACCCACGGCCCACGACCCAAGGCCCACATCCAGATCCCAGATGGCAGACCCTTAGGTCTGGTCCGCCACTCAGCGCCATCTGCATCATCGAACCGGCCACTTGGCGAATTTTGTGTATTTTAATTAATGACCGACCACAAGCGAGCGGCTTGGAGCGGGCCGGGCAGGGCAGGGCAGGGCAGGAGAGGAGTCCCTCGGAGAGGGAGCCAGGACACTTGATTCCTGGCTAACCATTTTTTTGGAGTGACCCGAAGCGGCCCATTCAGGAATTGTCGCCAATACAGCGCATGCACTTGTGCCAGCAGCCCCCCACCACCCCCACCGCACAGCCTGCCCCCCGCACTTGAAGTGGAGTTCTCATTAGCCGAGAGTCCCGTAATGCGCGGTGAAGGAGGAAGGCGGTGTTTTGTGTGTTCATAATTCGAATTCCAATGGCGCTCTTGGGGCGCTTGAAGCCCCGCTGGCTTGCCACAGCCCGAGACCGAGCCCGAGACCGAGACCCGCCACTACATTTTATTACAACATGCTGGCAACGGCAGGCACTTGTCGTTGTGGCACCACCTCCATTAGGTCCCACCCAGAAACGGCAGCAGCATCCCCATCGGCAGTTCCATTACCCTAGCCAGAGCCAGAGCCAGAGCCGGAGCCGGAGCCAAAGCCAGCGCCAGAGCACTCGTGCCACCCCTTTTCTATCCCCTGCTTCGGTTCGGGCTTCATTTATGCCAATTTTTCAAACTAATTGGTGCTGTTGACATCTTTTTTTTTGTATTTTTCTTCTCTTTTTGCGCAGAGAAGTTTCCACTCGGCAATCGCACAACCCTCTTGAGGTCGGGATGGGGATGGGCATGGGCATGGGGATGGGCATGGTTTAGGGGTGGAGCTGTCGCCGTTCTATGCCCCACTAAAAGCACTCAGCAATGAAATTAGTGCACATTGCTGCACTTGCCTCGGGCCTGCCTCTGGGCACGGATTCTGCCTCCTGCCTCCTCCAGCGCTGCTCTTCGCTGGTCTTTTCTTATTTTTGCATGTTGCATCATCAGTGCAGCAGAGTGGATAGAAATAGTGGGGGGAAGTGTGCGGAGGGTCCACAAATATTTTAAATGCTTATTAACCTTTTCGGCCTCCTCAACTAAAGTGCGCGAAACTTTGCCCCCAATCGAAGGGGAAAATCACCTTTCTGCAGGAAGGTTGCAGTCACCATTGCATTGCAGAAATCTACTTAATTCTACGAATATTCAGATGCACAGCAATGCAAAGAGCCCGTAAGGCTGCACGCCACACACCGATCTGGTCCCACGGGGCACGGCTGCGACGAGTGCCATCGAGTGCCATCTGCTAATGGAGAATGGAACGGTCTGCCAGAGTTTCTTCTGTTTCTTCCGTTTGCCGGATCTATCATGGAAAAGGGACTACTGCACTATGTGCGATATGCACAGGCCAGGAATCTGTCCCAGAAGAACTGAATCTGAGCATAGGCCATAAAAAGTTTGCCAACTCTCCAGTTATGATGCGTCAGCTGATTGCAGCTGTCCAGCAGATGGGGAAAGGCGCCATCGAACACGCGGACGGGGCCTGCTTTGAGGACTGACACGGAGACTGGAGACGCGTCTGCTCCTTGCAGCGTCCTGCGAGTTTGTCCCCAATGACGAAGGCGGGAAATGGAATGGGAAATGGGATGAGAGCTGGTCATCTTATGTCTTTCGAACTTTAACTGGCTGAGGACGACCAGCAGGGAATCAGTGAATCGGGGAATCGGGGAATCGGGGAGGGAAATGGAGGGTGTAGGCAGGTGTGGTGTAGGGGCGCCGGCACGAGCCTAAGGCTGATGTATTGGACAATGGTCCGAATGTAAACAATATATCAAATTTTGAGAGCCCTAACAATGTGTGGGGAGCGGGATGCGGGGTGGGGTGTGTGTGCGTGGCAGCCGCCACGGCCCGTTGCGCAATCAATTTTTGATGGACGTGCGAAATTTATGGTGAAAAATATTTGACTATCCACAACGAACTCCAGCAGCGTCCCGCGTCCCGTGTCCCCATGGCAACCATGGGCCATGCAAGTGGAGAGGAGTGGGGTGGGAATCAGTTTTCGGCATTGCAGCGCAGTGAAGGGGGGTGAAGGGGAGTGTAGAGTGCAGGGTGTAGGGTGTAGGATGTAGGATGTAGGAAAAACTCGACCAGTGCGGCTAGCCATGGTCAATGGTCCATGGTCGAGGGTCTAGCGCGCTCCCCCTCTCCCCCTCTATGCCTCTCTCCACTCCAAAGTCCAACTACAAAAAATATTGTTATGCTCCCCCGCTCCACCGCTCCCCCGCTCACCCACGCGCGTGCAATATATCCGCGTATTTCCACACAATCCATGAATTGGTTATGTTTTTGTTTAATTTTTACGTTTGTTGCGTATTTATGCCGCCGCGGGGAGCTTCGCTCTGCTCTGCTCTGCCCCGCTCTGGGTAGGCGCCTCTTCATGGCCATCATCCAGTAATCGGACGATAGTGGAGGGTCCTTTGGCTGCGCGCATCCTCTTGGCTCACTTTTCAATTTGCATTTCGATTTCTGTAGGTGAAAAGGTAAGCCGCATTCCAGGGTCTGTGCATGCACAATAACTGACGCATAAATGGCATTAAGGTTGTCCCTACAGATTGTATGTACAGTACACAGTACACAGCACACAGCACACAGCCAGGGTACTCGACAGTCGAACCTTATCGCAGGTGGCGGGTGGAAATTTTCAAAAATTTGCACTTGTTGTTGGTGCTCCATGGAGCGTTTAAAGTGCTTCCAGGCAATTTGCCAATGAACAATCGCCGGGAAATACAACATAAAATATTTAAAAAGTGTTCAAATATCCGTACCGCACTGGCCGGCCCCTGCCCCCCCTCTGCGGCACCCGATGTAGCCCTGTCCAGCGAGGCGCTGGTGTTGCTGCCGCTTCGTTACCTCTTGCGGCGCGTTTGATTTGATTTATTTGGAATTTGCATATTTGGAGCCCAATGCTACCGCGCCCCCCTCCCAATGCTGACCCCAACCCCAGCCGCAATCCCATCCATTACCCCCGTCGCTCCGCCTGCTGGGGGGTGGGAAGCGTTTGCATTTTTAAGCATGTTGCATACGTGAGCGAACGAGATTTGAATTTTGAATTCGATTTTTGATTAGCTGCATGCACCACTGGACTGGCAATGCAACTGCCACCGCCACCGCCACCGCCACCCCTTAATGCTTTCAGCCACAGTCCCATCTCAAGGCAAATGGCAGCATCCACAAGTGCCTGAGTCGATGGGACCCTCTTCGCAATAATAAAATGATAATAAAATAATAAATCAAAAACAAATAATAAATAAATAAAAATATAGGAGAATATTGCACCTGTTTCCATGTGCTTTATTCTCGAACCCTTCAGCATTTGATACTTTGCAGAACTAATCTCAGAAGCTCGGAAATTCTGGCTAAGACGTGCAGGATCATCGAGAAATCTTTCGTCACAGCAAGAAAGATGTTCGCTAGGGTACATGTCTGTCCAGAGACAAAAGGATGTTTGTCAGAGCCAAACCCCCTTGCCGGCGCGGTTAGAGGAAGGCAGGGGGATCGCACGTATAAAAACAAGAACATCCCGAAACCCATCTTAAGGGTCTTTCAATATTTACCAAGGTGTTTGCCCCCAGGCATCTGATCTGACGAACAGAAGTGTAGTGGAGATGCCGCAGAAGCGGTGCTGGCTCAGCGATATCTGGACAGGAACGGACGCCGTCCCACCATAATACTCGTTTATTCTGAGAGTAATGCAAATCGTATAACGTCCATAAATGCCTCTTGGCTGAGCGCCATAATGCCATCAAAATAGTTCTCGAACTCAAAGAGATTATGGATGAATATTTCGTTTGCGATTCTCTTTTCGTAGCTGGGAATTCCTGAATGCATTTACATTTCATTGCAATTGCCTAAGCCATTCGCAATGCATTTTTCTCCGTTCAATCGGAACTCCGTAATTGGTCAGTTTGGACGGGGACGGGAACGGGAACTGGGGGCAGCTGCAGTCGGCATTTAAGCCTGGTCAATACCAAATTTATCACTTTCGACCATTAGTCAACAGAGTAAACTCGATTCCAGCGTGATGCCGGAGGGTGCCAAGGGGGAGGGGAAACGGAGGGAAAGAGACTAAGGCGACAGCTCAACCAAAACTCCGTGCAACCAAAACCAAAACCGAACCTGCAACCAAAACCAAAACTAAAACTAAAACTATAAAATAAACAAGCTATAAAATATTTGCACTCCGCTTGGGCATTTCACCTGGGGTCTGGATGGGGGATAGATTGGTCAGATTGGTCAGGATGGGACGGGGGAGTGGGCGTATGGGGGTATGGGGGTGTGGGGGTGTGGGGACCGGGGACCGGGGAAAAGAACGACTGGGGACCCTGTCCATGTGGCTCACAGTTTGGCCAGCAGCTGCTGGCCATGCAAATTGCATACGGCATGGATTTGGTTATTAGAATTGCATTGAATTGGATTTGAAATTGAAATATTTAACACATTTTCCGGGCGGCACGAGCCTTCGCTCGCTCGTTCGAACGTTGCCAATTTTCTGAATTGCTGATTTTACCCCAATTTCTGAATATCATATCCAAAGTCCCAAAATCCCAAAATCCCAAACTCCCGATTCCCAAGGCCCTGAAAAATACGCGTGCTGTGCCGTGCCGTGCCGTGCCGCTCCATTCCGTTCTACTTCACTTGCAGTTCGATGGTAAAAATATAAATCCGTATTTTGTGTAATTGTGATGTGCACACATACATATACCCTGGAAGAGGGTACGTTACATATGAAAACAATTATCAGTCTGTAAGCTGTGCATATGTACAAATTTATGTGCTTCAGTTACTTTAGTTGCATCGAAAAACAATGTCAAAGTAGAGAGCAGCACTGCACAGCTGTACATACGAAACGCGCACTGACATGGGACTGTTTGTTGGTTCCCTCACAGTCCCATCAAATTTGATTAGCCTCCGAAAACTGTATCAAATAGCTGCATAGCTGCATAGCTGTCATAGAAACTCACGTCCTGCAAGTGTAGTTGCCGTTTAGTTGCCCCTGCAGCTCTGCACATTTTTTTGGGAAAAAGATTTCCATATTGGCCCTGACCCAATGGGTTTTCCACTTTTGGCTGGACTTTAGTTAGAGTTCTCTGTGGCGTTGATCCTCTACCTGCAGCCGTTGGGTGATGACGATGACGATGATTAGGCCTTTGCCGGTGACGAGGAGGCAGCGGTGTCCTGGTTCTTGTTCTGGCTCTGGTTGTGGTTCTCGATTACAGCTGAGTGGGCAGCCGAATGGCGAATTGCGCAATCAGGCGCAAACAACAAAAACAGAAACGAAATGAAACGAAGAGAATGGGCTGGTTCGGGACGGGACGGGACGGTACGGGACAGGCGGGGAATGAAAGGCGGGCAAGGAAGACTGAGCAAATGCCAGTCAGCCCTTAGATCATATCGCCGTTGCCCAGACCCTAGGGGCACGGACGTCGACGTGGATATGGGCTGTGGGCTGTGGATGAAGATGTGGATGGGACAGGGACTGGGACTGGGACGGGGACGGGGACTGGGACGGGGCCAAAGATGAGGCCAAGACACAAAAACAACTGATAAAAGTATTTCAATTAGTGCTGGACTCTCCCGCCCTGCCCCCCTGCGCTGTAGATGTGTGGCCACATCTATTGTTGTTGCTCAGCAATCAATATACTTACATTAATAATGAAATCTTAAATAATTTGCAATTTGCCGGCTGGGCTGCCGCAACTGCAAGTACATAAACAAATATGTATGTGCTCTGTGCTGTGTGTACATATGTACTGGCTCAGGTATGTACATACATACATACATATGTATGTGCTCAAGTGTTTGTATGCTTGTGTGAGTACTCGCAAGTAAGAGATAGATGGATGGATGGATGGATGGATGGATGGAATGGCTGTTGGATGTGTCTGTCGCATGAATGCTTTATTTTCACCCTCGGGGCGACAACGCCAACGCCAAAGCCAAAGCCAAAACAACGACCACGACAACAACAAAGGAGGAGGAGAAGCAGTTGAAGGAGAAGCGGGGGAAGCGGGAGAAAGGAAGCATCACAAACAACAACGGCTGACGGTAGAGCTTCTCCGACCAATCTCTGACAACGGTTGACACGGGCTAAAGCTCCATGGAAATAGCGGTGGGGAGCTGAGGAGCCCAAGGAGAAGATGATTAAAAGTCATTGGTAAGAGAGATGCCAAAATAGGAAGAAGACATAGCAAAAGAAGTAGTGGAACACATACAAAAGAAATGAGTAAAAGCAGAAGACGTAGAACAGGGAGAAGATAGCGAACAACAACAAAAATAGCGGCAAAAGTTTAAGAAAAAGAAGCTCAAGAGGAGAATTGGCCAAAGAATAATTACATTAATACAAAATAATAACAATAACAATAATAATATTGTGATTCCGATCAGTGGTAACACTCGCCAACAACGATTTTGAACTTTGCCATGGACCAAATTGGGCTGTGGGTTGCGGAGAGAAACTAACTGAAATTGTTTTCAACGAATTTAATGTGTTCAAATAGTTAAATACTCGTATTAATAAATACAAATTGCTTTGTTTATTAATTCTATTATGGCCAGAAATTAGCACTTTTCAGAAATTAGAGAAAACCGAGAAACAATTTGATTGCAGATGTAATTAAAATGGCCACAGTGGAATTTTGAAAACTAGCTGATTCTACTTTTAATGATATATGTATGTATACAATCGAATGTACATATGTACATATGTAGCTTCTGTAAAGATTACGATTACAAACGAAAACCGAAAAGGAAAATGTAAACGTAAATGCGGCATCCCTTTGAAAGGACATCTACATATGCGTGTGGGCGGGTGTTTCTGTTTGTGTTTGTGGGGTGCACGTGGGAGTGGAGCGGACCCACTCTATTGAGTGTCAGCGAGGCAGAGCCCCCAGTCAGTTAGAGTGGAACCCAGCAGCAGGCCAACCAGTCTGAGTGCGAATCGCTGGTGATAATTACATGTGCATGTGCGTTGTTTTAGTGATGTTTTCTAATGGGAGCCGTGATTCCAAACACCTAATTCTTGATCAGTGAATTTCCTGATCAAAGGGAAATACATTCCCTTTGGGGTGTACTCGAACTACGAGTTTAATTAGGGGATCCCAATCCCAACTTGAAACAAAAGACTTGAGTGAGTCGGGATCACCTTAATGAACAGCATTTTGGCAGCACCAGCACCCACACCCACACCCACACAGCATGGCCATTGCCAACGCCAAAGGAAGCAGCATCATGCTCAGTGGCAGTGCCAAAAGCAACGGCAAAAGCGCCATCAGATTGAAGCTTGACGCTTGCGGGCACGGGCACGGGGGAGGTTCAATAAGAGGTGGGCCCCGGGCTGTGGGCAGGGCCACAAGGGGCAGGCGCTGCCATTTTATTAGAAAACGCCATGTAAAACGACGACGTCCAGAGAGAGTTCACCATTTTGTCGCACACTCACGCAGCCAGAGAGAGAGTGTCCGTGAGAGGGGGGTGAGGACATGACGAAAGAGAAGAGACACACATTCCGGCGGCCGGGGGTTCTGTCAACGTCTTCTGCCAAATGTTGCAGCAACAGCAATGAGAAGCGGCAGCGGCAGCGGCAGAGGCAGCAGGAGTAGCAGCAATAGCCTGGCAGGACATCCGGCCCACCCACTACCTCGCCGCGTCACGCAGTTGGTGACAAATCTAAAACCGACGTCAACGGCAGAGCCAGCGAGCAGAGAGCGGTTAGCAGAGAGCGGAGAGCGGAGGAGCTGCAAGAAACGAAGCGAAGCCAACGAAATGAGAGAAACTCACCACGGCAGCGCAGCCGACAGCGCTGCACGCTCTCTCTCCCTCTCTCTCGTGTGCGCTTGTCTGTTGCCGCTGGCGCTGGCGCTGCGCTGCCTGCATTACACGACGAAAGCCACCCTCGTGCCGCACACACTACACTCACTCTCCGGCTCGCCGACTCGCCGCGTTGTCTCCCTCTCGCCGCAGCGCCCGAGAGAGTGGAGTGTTGAGTGTCTGTGCCTTGTGTCTGTGCGAGTGTGAGTGCTAGTGTGGCTGTGTGTGTCGTCTTCGTTATCCTTAGAGCGGCACTTGGCCAATGGTGACACATGACCAGCAGCAGCGGCGTGGAAGTGAACAGAGGGAAGGACAGTGAAATATTGGGTGGCATTAGAGCGGGCGACGGGACAGAAGAAGGCCATGCGAGCGGAGTAGCAGCAGGCCAGGAGAAGGTCTAGATGAGGGGCATGACAGGATCCGTCAGATAGGCGCTGCCCAGTGGGAGGGGGGGTGGCGTAATGGTAGAAGTAGCCCAAGAGATCGAAAATATCCTCTCTCAATTGGCAGCCCCAAAGCAGTGCAATTCATTTCGAGCGTGCAACAAGTGGGCATTGGCATCCCCTCCCTCCAAACAGCACACGCGGATCGTGCCATCTGTGGCACCCCCCACCCCACCCCAAACAATTGCATGGGGACTCCCATAAAAACCCACTCGAAATATTAGACATTTAGAGATGGATTTCCTTTGTGGAAGATGGGCAACCCACTTGCGATCCACAATCCACAATCTCGATCGTGCACCTTTCGAGGCGCGTGCCTTCTTCTGCCCTGCCATGGCAGCAGGGATAATATAACAACCCCGTCTTAGGCCACAGCCCCGGAGGACGCGTCTGAATACACGAAGGAAAGCACCCCTAAAGTGTCACATCGCGAAAAAGGACCAGAGAGCAGGCCAGGCCAGGCCACGCCGAAGAAGCAAGCCCACGTTTTTTCTTAGCGAGAGCTTTCGTCGCTGCCCAACAGATGGCGCCCGCATGCTACCCGTGCCAGCGGCTAGATGGCGCCTACAGAGAAAATCGTTTTTCGTTGCCGTTGCATCCAGAGATAAGCCAAAGCCCACGACGG
The DNA here is from genome assembly GCA_018150885.1 of Drosophila tristis. Taxonomy (NCBI): domain Eukaryota; kingdom Metazoa; phylum Arthropoda; class Insecta; order Diptera; family Drosophilidae; genus Drosophila; species Drosophila tristis. The sequence goes on from JAECWT010000125.1 coordinate 873,781, forward strand.
AGTGGGAAGCGGGTGGTGACGGCTGTGAAAAAACCAAACAATTCTTATTCAGCGTTGACATGTGGTGAGAAAGAGAGTCGAGGAGCAAAAACAGGGAACCTGGGGACTTGGTCCAGCAGTGCATAAATTTCGTACCGCCCTTCCTTCATACCCTTCTGCATGTCTGACGGCGACAGGGATGGGGTTGGTGGGGCAGGGACTGGAGCAGAGTGGGGGCACCCAGAAACAGCTGGCGGTCGTATTTTCCAGTCAACGAGGCAACAACAAACAGGAAACACACACACAGTCAGCGCACCGTCCATCCCTCTCATCTCTTCGATCTGCACACTTTATGCTCCTCCACCTCTGTGGGGGGAGGGCCCACGCTACTCCACTGCCACGCTCTTCCGTCACCACTCCCACGCGCTGAAAGGGGCAGCAAGAGGGAGAATGGGCGGCTGTTTATTAGAGTGACCCCGAAAATGGAGCGCGTCGGGAGCCCAGGCCGGCCCCCGCCCCCGCCAAATGGTTCTCTTTCGCTCTGCCTGCATATGAGCTTCGGGGACCATGCCCTTGAGGAGGAGTTGGGTCGGGTCGGGTCTCCCACATACTTACTGCATTCCTTTTTCCCCAGAAAACTTTTCCTGGAATGCCGGCTATTAAATTGTTGCTGCTGTTGTTGTTGGTGTTGCTGTGACTCGCTAGCTTCTTTTTTTGCTACACACTCGATAGTACACCGAAGGAGCTGCGCCGCTTTTCGGCAAATGGATAAGTCCGGGTAGCAGCTCCTGCTCCGAATGATGTGTTGAGATTTACTGCTTGGTGGGTGCTAGTCGCTGTGATTCCAAATCTCACAAATATCCCAGAAACGTCCAAGATAATCGCACAGCAGCCAAATCCGAATCCGACTCCGACTCCGACTCCGCACTGCGGACACATTACAGCCATTGCCAGCAGTTCGGTCCCACACCCGTGGGACAAGCCCAAAATGGCCGACTGCACTCATCCTCCTTGCCGGCCTTATCATCATCATCATCATCCGCCTCTCCATTCTGCACTCTCCGTTCCCCGCTCTGCATCCTCCTCTCCATATTCTTTTCCATTCCAGATTTCCTACCATTTCACCTCCCACCGCCCCATCGCTGGACACACTCAATTTTCACAGGCTTGTGTGCGAGGGGGTGCAGGGAGGCGGGGCGGGGGTTGGGTAGGACCATACCATGTGTGTGTTCAGTTCATAGCCAAAAGTTATGGATTCAACTTTTGGCCAATTTAATTTTCTCGCCTGAAACGGCTACACAGCAGCGTCAGCGGCAGCGGCAACATCCCCTCTGGTCAGGCCCCAGCCACCCCATTACCCAGCACCCACCCACCACCCATGGCACACACACACACACACGTATCTACCCAGCACACACATGCGTAATGCGTGTGTGGATTGTGTCGACGTGGTCGACTGTGATGATGGCCAGGCTGATGAGGCTGCCTGGGAGCCGTTGGGCCCGAGGAGGTGGAAGCCCACACTGAACCGAGAGCAGGGAAGGGAACAGGGACCAGGGAACAGAGAACCGAAAACCGAGAAGCGAAAAGCGAACCAGACCACACCACACCGGAGCAAAGCAGCCCAAAACGAAGCAAACTGAACTGAACTGAACTGGCAGGCAGGCAGGCCTGATGCTGAGGCCCGCATTTACAGATGATTTAGCTCATGTTTGAGGCCAGGACTCTTTGCTCTGGACCCGAGGCAAGTGTGCTTACGTGTGTGTGTGTGTGTGGACACATTGTGCCCCATTAGTTTCTGCCACAACAACAACAGCAACAGCAGCAACAGCAGCAACAACAGCAACAACAGCAGCAACAAGAGAAGGAGCAGCTGGAGCAGACGCAGCAGCCACAGAGCAAGCAACCGACAAAATTTGCATCGAGCTTCCTTCTGTGTACGAAATTTTGGGGAATGTTGTCGTTGCTCCATGTCGCAGCTCCTGTTTCTGCTCCTGCCCCTGCCCCAGCCTCTGCTGCCACTCGCTATACCCTCGCTGTGGGTATATCGGTTTGCCCCACAGGTTTGCCCCACAGGTTTGCCCCGTACACAGAAGAGAGTCGTTCTTCTCTGAGCAGCCAATTTTGCTGCTTAAATTACTCCACGATGTGTTCCATCTTTGCTCTGTGTAGTCGGCAGGAGAAGCATTCGCAGGTCACAGTTCTGCAGGTTCTGTAAATGCAGGATAACTCGCTCAGACTTCACCAGAAGCAGTCGCAGGGCGCAGTCGGCAAGCTGTCCGGTTGCCATGGCAGCCACAGCCTGCGAGCCACAGCCTTCCAGGGTATCACATGCTTCGGTGTACGCTTCATGCTTCCCTGAAGAGGGGTTGTTGTTGTAATAAGCTATGTTTTATGCACGCACTCTCCACTGGACAACAGACGGCGTGGCGTCCTGGCTCATGCCCGTGCCACCCCCTGCGAGTGACCATTGGGAGTGGGAGTGGCAGTGGCAGTGGCAGTGGCAGTGGAGTTGGGAGTGGGAGAGTGACCAGTTTTCCAGTCCATTTAATTTCGTAGCCAGCCCGCAGTTTTTCCTTTTTGGTTTTTCCCTTCGCCTCATCATCATCTTCGTCTTCGTGCTGCCTGCTCTGCCTGCTGCCTTGTGCCTTGTGCCTGCTGCCTGCTGCAATTTGACTCACTTTGATGATGGCTTAATAAAATTAGTTAATGCCTGGGACAGGGGCACAAGAGCATGAGCATGGAAGGAGGCTGGGCCAGGGCCAGGCACAGAGACAGGGACAGGGACAGGGGATACTCGTAAGTGCAAATCGAACTCCTTCTTTATGAATGCCATGGAAAATTGTGTAAATCGATTGCAGCAATCGAGAGTATTTATGCATTGCAATTCCATTTATTACCCAGAGAGGCGAAGGCTGTGTGCAGGCTGGCCGAAGAGTTCCTCAATTTGTTTTGATTCTGCATTTGAATTTGAATTTGAATTGGAATTGGAATTCTTTACTAATGGCTAAATGGCACAGGTGGCAGGTGGCAAGGTGACTGGTGACTGGGAAACGGTTAGTTGCTTTGGATTCCCTCTTAATGCGAAGATGGAATGAACGGCCTGCAAACGTCATTTGACTTGCAACTGGAATGCCCTCCATGAGCCCCAAATGCATGGGGCTGATGGCTGATGAAGGAATGTCCATCGCCCCCAGTTTATAAATTGGTAAATCGCATCAAGGGACATTCACGTCGGAATAAAGCGAACGAGCATGCAGTGAATTTGGGTGCCTGTTGGGTGCAGTGGCAGACACTTTTCCACGCACACGGAATACTCATTCTGGGCTGGCAGTGCCTTGTCCTGGCTCCGTTGCTGGCCATGTCCGGCCATGTCCGCGGACTGGACTGTCGATAGATGGCCCAGCGGAGCTGATTCGAGTGTTGTCTGTGTTGCCAGACCACTCCCCACACTAAACTGTAGCCCACATGTTCTTCGCAATTTTCTTTGCCAAAGAATTTTGTTCTCTTCCTCGTCCCTCCACGTCCTGCCCCGTCTGCGGGCTGAGGGCTGAGGGCTGGGGCTGGGGCTGAGGTGGTGGCAAAGTTGCGAAAAAGGCATCCCCGAGTTCAGCTACTTTCAAGTTGAACTTTCTTCAGCACACCCACACCCACACACAGACACACCCACGCACACACATGCCTAACCAAGCATACCCCAAGTGTGTGCGCTCGAGTGGGGCAACTTCATCTGGGGCTGTCCTGCCTGCAACTTGGGGCAAACTTCGCTTGGCGAAAGAGAGCGAGGGAAGAAGCAGCAGCAGGTGGCGGGTAAGGGCGAGCTTTGAAAGAATGCCGACAACAGTGTCCCACTCAGTGGCGTCGCTGGGGGGAGGCTTAGCCCTCCGCAAGTTGCCCTGGCCCTGGCCAGGACCCTCCCGCCGACTACGCTCCTGGCTTCCCCTCCCCCCTGTGGACTGTGTGGACTGTGTTGCTGTGTTGTTTGGTTTTGTTTAGCTTAATTTGCGCACTTGCTTTGATGTGTCGACTGCCCGCCCCGCCCCGCCAGGGCCCGCGCCGCTCCAGTTGTGTGTGGGTGGCGGGGGGCAGAGGGCTGAGGGCAGAGCGTGTGTGGCAGGGCCAGTCGCTTGCCATTTTATATATCATTTTCTGGAGGATGCTTCTTGCCCTTTGCGATTATCTGACGAGTGCCACTCTCGGCCTCCGCTCCAGTTAGTTCTGCTGCTTCAGCTGCTGCTTCACATTCGCATTCGCATTCCGATTGGGATTGGGATTGGGGGATTGGAGGCTCTCCCCGTCCTGGCCCGGTGTCCGCAGGTGTGAAGCACAGCCACTCCCCGTGTGGACGTGGCACCCAGGGGGCCGGGTGCTGGTGAAGTGCTCGTTTTGTGTGTGCGACATGTCACTTGGGCGATAGCTTTGCAGGATGTCCTCAAGTCGAGCTGCGACTTCCCTTTGCCACTTGCCTTGAATTCTCGCACTTCCTCCGCATTCCTCCCACACCCCCCCGGGACGCTTCTGACTTCCCAGCTGATTCTGTGAAGAGCTCAATCAAGTGGCGCCTGCCCTTCCCCCATCCCGCTACCTGGGCCAAGTGCTCGCCCAATTTCCCCTCCTCCGAGAGGGTCAAGCGAGCTGAATCCACAATTTATGATCGTTGCTAGGCTCGGCGGCTCTTGGGGGTGCAGGGCGAGTCGCTTGAATTATTAAATGTCTTGCCAGCCCATTTCCTAGCTGGAGAGGCGCTTCCAAGAAGCGCCTCGCACTGGCACACACCCCGAAGACGAGAAGACGGGAAGACGAGACGAGGGCAATTATCCGAGCTCTCCCAGTTCCCAGTTCTCGGCTCCCTCCGTTCGTTCCCCTCTGCCATTGTTCTCCGACTCCCAATTGCACTTGTCACGATCGCAGTGCGCGTGTCAGCGACCCTCGTCTAGGTGTGTGTCTCTGTCTCAGTCTCTGCCTCAGTATCAGTCTCTGCCTCTGGCTGTGTCTCTGCCTGTTCCTAGCTGGTGTCAAAGCAGCGGCGACAAAGCCCCAGACAGATAAGATCGCTCCCAATCCCAGTGCCAGTGCCAGTGCCAGTGCCAGTGCCCAATCATTTCACCAATATCCGAAGCAGCCATTCCGGGAGGGGGAATCCGAGTACTCGTGGGTTGAGTTGGAGGCTCCATTCATAAAAATTGTCAGCTGCTTTGTATGCAAGCTCCGTCCGCGACTGGGTTGGGGTTGGGGGAGGGGTTGGGGGATTGGGCTCTACTTTCCGCCTGCACTTTGACAGAGTCAAATTTTGTGCTGGTAATTTTCTGTGACTGGCCAATTGGCCTGGCCGCTCTCCCCACTGGCGACCGTATTGGATTCGCTTTCGTGAAGTGTCACATGAAATTTTGTAATTTTCCCATCCAAAAGCCAACGGGGGACAGCCCCAAGAACAGCACAGCAAAGCACAGAACCGAACATGGCAAGACAGGCCAGAACAGGACAGGAGGCAACCCTGCGACAGGCGTTTAAAGTGTCAGGCGACACTCGATTGGAAATTTGTCAACGTTTGGCAGCTTGGACGGTGCCCCAGCTCCAGCTCCAGCTCCAGCTCCAGCTCCTGCCCACTGCTCCTGCTCCTGCTCCCTGATCGGTGCTCAGTTCTCCGTTGTAATTTCGGCCATTATGGAAATTGCCAGAATTGCTGCCAGCTACTTGCTGATTCCCCCCCGCGCACTCCGCTATCCACAGCACTGGCCAGCACAATTTATGCCGCCGCACTCTTGCGGGCCAACTTGTGGCGCATAAATCGCCGAGAATATCCCACCGCCGAAAACATAATTAATTTCAATTGAGTACCAAAACTACTCGCCCAAACAGCAGCAGCAGCAGCAGCAGTCATCGATGGATGCTCAACAAGGGACGGGGTGGAGGGAGTGGGGGAGAAGTACAGTTTCCAAAACTTTAACTAGGCTGCGGCTGCGGGGGGGTGTGGGGTGTGTGGCTGGGGGTTGTAATGTTATTTAGACAATATGTGCAATAAAACTTTCCTCCCACCGCCCACCTCCCACCTGCCACCTGCCACCGCCTTCTGCCTGCTGCCTGCTGACACACGCCCCGCCCTACGCATGTGGGGAACAGAACTCTAAACAGCTGCCCCCAGCCACACCCCGTCCAGAATATGCAAAGCTGCTCAGGGGTGGCAGCAGGGGAAGACACGGATACGGATGCAAGAAGGAGGTGCCCTGGGACGGGCATGGGGGGGCTGGCAGCTACTGACCCGCCAACATTGTGTAAAGCGGAGATTTATGAGAGTTTGCCCCAAAAACTTGCCACACACACACACACACACACACACACAGACACACATGCACACAAGGCATGTGTGCGAGCAGTGTCTGCTTTTGCGTCTGACTGTACTTCCGCTGACTGTACTCTCCCTCTGTGTGTGTGTGTGTGTGTGTGTGTGTGTGCGCGCCATTTGCATAGAAAGTGTTGCCACAAATGTCGGGTAGGAAGTGGAGGCTGCCGCTGCCACTGCCACTGCCGCTGCTGCATGGCTCTGTCCAACCTTTTCTTAATTTGCTGTGAAACTATTGTCAACAAAGCGTGGCAAAGCGTGGTCCGGGTTCGGGTCCATGCTGCTGCTGCACTGCTGGGCTGGGCTGGGCTGGCTATGGGGCTGGTTCTGGGGCTAGCTAAATAGCCTGAAATTGTTTAACATCCGGCTGTGGCTGTGGCTGTGGCGGCAGCCGCCTCTGGCCGTTTGTCAGCGAGAGTTTTTCTTCCCAGTTTCCAGTTTCCCAGTTTAATTTTGAGCGGTGCCAGAGAGATGGAGAGCGGAGCAGTGGAGGAGTGGCGGAGTGGAAGAGGCAACTGTGCTGGAAGTGGATGTGGGAGGAACAGCAGCAGCTGGTCCTTATCAGTGCGGGCCAAGAGGAAGCGAAAGAAATGCGCGAAAAACCAGAGAGAAGAGAGAGCAGGGGGCAGGGAGCAGAGCCGAGCAGAGCAGCCAAAAGCCACAAACTTTCCGTAGCACATTCCGGAGATCAACGTTGCAGTTGCAGCCTGCCCGCACACACACACACACACACACACACACACCAGCCCCAGAGTGTGGCAATCCGTTATGTGCGCCACATCAGCAGGCAAATATGTTGATGGCAAGACACAGTCGTACGCAAATGAAGCCACTGCTGAGTCCTGCCGCAGCCTGTAAGCAAAGCGGGAAACATTGCTTCGAATTAGGAGAGGAATATCTATGACCAGCTCACCGGGAGAGACAGTGGGACAGTGGGACAGCAGCAGCAGCAACTCGCTGGCCTCAATCATTAAACAAAATTGGCATCCTCCTCGCTCAAGTGGAATTGGACTTTCCTTTGGCTTCCTTTCACCTGAGGTATTGTTTCACCAGTTGCAAAATGCTGCTGCGGCAGCCATTTTCTTGCTTGCATAACCTCACATGAGGCGGCCGGGGAGGGGGCGCAGCGGCCGCCCTGGTCAGAGGTTGGAGCGAGCGTCTTGTCGTGCCTGGCAAAAGGGCAAACTGGCAAAAGGGCAAAACTTCAACACTTAATCTTTTCATTTAATGTTAATTTGTTTGTTTTTATCGACATATTTGCCTCGACTTCCCGCCCCACGCCCCCACCACTGCCAAGGGGCTCGAATAGCGGTGGGGGGAGGGAGGCGCCTCGCGCCTGTTACGACAACAAACTCATTTTACGTTATGACAAATTGCTGCCAATCAACATAATTCTGCGGCCAGAGCCAGAGCACAGGTAAGCCCCGCCAGAAGAAAAGTGGAAGAAGAAAAGAGCGCAAAAGTTTTGCACACTGCCACGCCCCCTCCCCCTCCCCCGACAAGAAAGAAGGCGCCTGATTAAAAGTAGTACGGGGGGAGGGGGAGGCGAAATGGGAGTAACAGGGTAGCCGGGGCACGGGAAGGGCTGGGCAGGGGGGCAGTCTCTGAGGGCCCCGCGTTATGCCTGGCTGGCGCTGCTCACTTTAACGCTCATTGCTATTGCCACGCCCACTCATCAGTGTCACTAAATAAGCGCGAGAGCCTCCCATCTCCGTCTCCAACTACGTCTACGTCTACGTCTGCGTCTCCGTCACCGTCTCCGTCTCTGTGGCCATCCATGTTCCGTAGCCGTATCCGTGTATCCGTCCTACTGCTCTGGGTGCTTCTGGGCGCACCTCCCCCACCGCTGCGGCTGCCACGTTGTTAGGCTATGACCTCGAAAACAGTTGACAGTTTGAGTTGTTTTCGAAACGGGGATAGAAGATTGAAGGCGTGGGCGTGGGGGGTGGTAGGGTGGTGGGGTGGGTTTCCCTCCAACATTGGATATGGAATTGGAATTGGGAGCATGGAATGGGATTCCAACTTCAAACTTGCTGCAGTTCGGCAGAGGTTCCCCTTGGCTCGTCTCGGGGGTAGTGTCTTTTAGTCACTGGTGGGGTTGGCTGGGCTAGGCTGGGCTGGGGTGGGGGGTCGTTACAATTGAAACTGAGCGGGTGGAGGGCTTATCACAAGTTTTGGCTTTATTTCTGTGATAATTGCGGCGCATGAATTACAATTAATTCGCAACAGTTCGTGCCAGAGGCTCCTTGGACTCCTTCGACTCCTTGGACTCCTTGGACTCCTTCATTCTTATCCATTTCCATTCTGCCATCCACTTCCTCCACTTGCCATTGAGAATGACAGCGACGACAGCGACGATGACTCCGCTACGCTCCGCGTGTCGTTAGCAGCGCCTGTTTATTATTCCGTTAATTTTTTCAACTCCTGCGAAACCAAACCAAGCCAAGCCGAGCCAATCCCACATAGCCCAGCCGAAACTCTGTCGGTGGAGCTGTGCGGCGACTCCCTCACCTTTTGTTTGCTCGAGACATGCAAAGCGGCGGTGACATCGCCGAAAAGCAAAGCCACAGACCGAAACAGAAGCAGCAGCAAACATGCAGCACTTTGGAGGAACCTCCGCCGCACCACCGCACCACCAAACGGTTGCTAAACCCCACCCCCCCACCACAGGGACAGCTCCTTGGGAGTCTCGGGCAGTGGGTGGCAACACCCTGCACCCTGCACCCTCTGCCTATGGCAACCAGCAACTTATGCTGATTAATATTGATGTGGCTCCTCCACTGAGTGCTGAGAGCCACTCGTCTCTAGTCGCCAGTCGTCTGATCGATCATCATCATGATCACGAATACACATATGAATACACAATGAATACATTTATATGAATCTGAATGAATTCATACAAATGTCCGTATTGGAGAAGAAATTATCTCGATCCTGCTCTCGAAGTCAGACCCACAGAATACCCTGCTAAGAAAGTGTGCAAAACTAAGAGCTGGAGGTCGTCCTAGCTTTGATTCAGGCTGATCATGATGCTGAATCACATGAATATGAATACATTCACATGACAATGAATACATTCATATGAAAATGAATACATTCGTATGAGTATATGAATACATTCATACAAACATTCATACATACACACATATACATACGTACAAGCGATGCCGTGGGATCTCAGTGGATTCCGTTTGTCTTTTTTGGCTGTCGCCGGTCGTGTTCTGGATGCGGGAGAGCGGCGCAGACAGACTCTGGCATTTTTTATTGCTGTTGTCATCGTTTTGCATAGGGTCTGGATCTGGGCTGGGTGGGGGGAGAGGTCTGCGAGGCCGTTCGGCTCGGTTTGATCGCGCCAGACGCCAACCCGCTGTGATTTTATGAGCCGCAATTGCACAAAACATTTCTATCGAGTCAGCGTAAAAAAACCAACAGCGGCAGCGGCAGCAGCAGCGGCAGCAGCGGCAAAAGGAAGTCTCAACTCGAGGACTCGAGCAACCCTCTGGACTGGCAGGGCTTGTGATTGCTGTGATTATACCGCCACCAAAGCCAAAGTGCTGTGTGCCTTGGAAGGCACTGGGAAAGGGAGGAAGGTGCAGGAAGGGGTAGGCTGGGGTGGGGTGGGGTGAGGTGGGCTGTGCGGATTTGGCTGCTGTATCGTTTACGCTTAACAATAATAACAACTGATTTTCGGATGTGTTATTACATTTCCCGCGGTGACTGCCGCTGCACCCAAATTATCACAGCTTCCCCACACCCCACACCCCACACCCCACACTCCGTACCCCACACTCGACAAGCTTCCAGCGCAGTTGGAGATGGCCTTGGCACTGTCCAAGATGGGGATGATGGGCTGCTGCTGCTGCTGCTGCTGCTGCGGTTGAGACGCAGAAACCGCAGAAACCACAGGCACGGCTTTACGTACATTTCATTGACATTTTGCCGGCTGTCGGACAGACGCTTAACCGGAAGGTGGCATGTCGTTCCTCGGATTCGGTACGGGATGGGGCTGGGGATGGCGGTGGCGGTGGCGGTAGCGGTGGGGAAGCGACTAGATCAGGGAGGATGTTGATGTTGAGCCAACCGACTTGGGCATAATGAAGTTAAGGACCGGGCCAGGACAAAGGCGAACTGATTGTGGTGCGGCAATGAGACGGCTCGTTTACAGCAATTACCTTCGCATTTTGTCACCCAGAAGATGGACCCAAAGACGTAGTCGGGGCAGGCGGAAGTAGCGCGAGTGGAGTGGAGCGGAGCGGAGCACCTGCTGTGCTCAATGTGACGCGGCACATTGCGCTTTTGGCTGTGCCACAAGAGCCACAAGAGCAGAGCCACGCCTTGAGAAAATATCCCATATTGCTATTCCCATTCCTCATCCTCTATATACTTCCCCGAGTATTAAATTCGCCAGCAATTCTTTCTTTGCAGCCTTGTCGTAGCTTCTTCTCAATGCAATGTCGGGGTCACCACCTTTTGATTTTGTTGTGGCTCTGGCTCTGGCCTGGCTCTGCTGGCGCTGGGAGAGCTACACTCCCGTGCACGATATGGCCACGATAAATGTACATAAATGATGCAAGGTGCAGCTGCCTGTAGTTGGACGGTAGGTCCTTTGTGGGTCCATCTATCTGCCGCATCCGATCCTGCAACCCAGCTCCCCCCACTCACATTTGCATGGTGTGCCCCACCATGTGGAAGGGGGTTGGTGGTTGGCGGTTGGGGGTTGGGGATGCTGTGCCATGTCCGTTAGTTAAGGGGCACGTAACCCATTTGTTGTTTGCCTGTCCATCTCTGGTGGCTGGTCCCGTGCGCACCTCTCCCTCGACCCTCCTGTGCCCAGGGACCTGCCAAATGTTTTGTGTGTGCATTGGACGCAGCTCAATTGCTTGAAGTTGAATTGTTGTGAACTCTGCGTGGGCTTCATCATCTACTACGAGTGCTCCTGCTGGCTGCCCCTTGCCCCTTGCGCCTTGCCTGCTACCTCCTGCCTCTTGGCTCTGCCCCTCTGTGTTGTCTGTGTTGTCTTCTCCTCTGTGCCTGGCTGGCTGGCTTTTGTGTCTCCTCCGTGTGGATTCCCTAATGCCTCCTTCTGTGGCTGCCGCCTGCTGCCTGCCGCCTGCCGCCTGCCTCATGTGTCTTCTGTATCTGCATCTCTTCGGTGTATCTCGGTGTGTGTCTGCCCCAGCTTGTGTGTGTGTTAATGATGAGCGGCCACGGCAATAGTTAACTTTCCTCTTGCCGAATTGTACTCTGTTTTGGCCTGGCCAGCTCATCTCGGCTCAGCTCCACTCTGGCCTGCTCCCTGATCCATTCCGTTCTAGGCTGCCACTGCAACAGACGCACATTCGAGAGACCTTGCCGCAACACATGATGCTGGCGGATGGGGCAGGGGTAGCTCGAGCTGTGTGTCGAGAGACTTTGCCACATGATGCCGTGTGACTGCTGTGGATGCTGCGGGACGGGGATGGAAATCGGAATTAAGTAGGAGGAGCAGGAGCCATCCCCATGCCCATCCCCATCCACCGCTGTTTCTGCTTCTGCTTCTGTTTGTGTGTGCATTTGAGGGAGTGGCCAGGTACCGGACACATTTCCGTTGCAACTGCCCGCTGCCCGTTGTCCGTGGCCCGTTGCCTGTTTCTGTTGTTGCCCCAGCGAGGACGAGACATTGGAGGAGGGCCTGCAATTTGAGCGCTGGCATGGCATATTAATGGGGTCGCCAACTGACCAACTGGCAGGCACAGGAGTGCACAGGGGTGGGAGGAGTGCAGAATCGGGGAGTCTGTGGGGGCGCCGCAGACATTCGCATGCGTGTGGCACATCAAGCGAGCCCCAAAAACGTAACAGGACTCGGACTCGGACTCGACTCAAGTTGACCCACGCCGTAGCCGTCGCCGTAGCCCCAGCCGCAGCCGTCGCCGTTTGCCGCCATTTAGTTCATTAGAGCAAAAGTGTTCTCCTGCTGCACGTACCCGAGAGGGGAAGCGTGCATGAGGCATGGGGAATGGCATGGAGCTGGAAGAGTGCTCTGCTCCACTACGCATTTACGTGATTAATCAGCTGGCCACGTGTGCATCGCATTGCATCCCGTTTGGCTTTGGATGGAATTGGGGGTGGAGGACGGACTGGCCAGGCCAGGCCTGGCCTGGCCTGGACTGGACTGGGGGATGGAGAGTGAGGGATGTGCTGGCATATGCTCCCAAGTCATGCAAAGCCGAGCGAACAGACAACATCCTAATTGCCACAGCAGGCAGAGAGACGCGCGGGAGAGGAGAGGAGCGGAGCATAGCACTCCAAGGTGGACCAATCCAAAGAGCAGATGAATCTTTAACCAGGCTGCACCCAACCAACACCCAGGGACACAGAATGATGGGTGGCCGGGGAGGGGAGGGGAGCACCGAAATGGCACTCAGAGCCTGGAAGGAGCTAAGTGCCAGCTACGAACTGCCATGCGGAGAGTCTCTGCGATTTGATCGGCATACAAATGCTGCACTCCCCCACTCAGATCCCAAAGTATGCATCTGACGCCTCCTTCCGATCTCGTAGGGAAGGTGCCAGGTGCCAGGTGCCGGGTGCAAGTGGCAGTTGTTCCATCATCGCTTGTCACCCGATTGATTTATCAACCGTTTCGGCTGCAGCATCCGAGACAAAAGTGCCAGCCAGTTCTTGGGCCACTCCATCGACTCGGTTCGGCCAACTTTGCTAAGCCACAACTGACAAGAGGAGTAGGAGCGGGCCTCAAGCAGCAGCACAAGGAGGTGGAATGCCAACTGCTGTTTGCATAGGGGCAACGGCAACGGCAAGGGCAGCCCTAGGGGTGTTAACGCCAGAGGTGGAGCTGCACTGGCACTGGCACTGGACTGGGGCATTGTTCTGGGCATAAGTTCAGTTCCTCTGGCGACTTATCAAACTGACACCAAACAACCGAAGGAAATTCCAATTTTAATTCCGAATCCGAATCCGCATCCAATATCGATTCGGCGCGGCGGTGCCTTCCATTCAATTTCAATGCTTCTTTACTTTGTCTTTGGGGAACCTGGGGGGATCTTGGGGACTCGAGGTTCGATCGACATGGCCTTGTTATTTGCTGATTAAAACGCCCAAACACCGAGGGACTCTGACAGTTGAATACGCACACACTTGTGTGTGAATTCGCATTGTCAGAGGAGCCTTTCGGTTCGTTTCGTGCTTAAAATTATAGCCGGGCCAACTGACATAACCGCAGAAGCAGCAGCAGCAGCAGCAACAGCAGCAACAGCAGCAGCAACAGCAGCAGTCGGTGGCTGTGCCTCATGTGCCTCTGACAGTGGCAGTGGCAGCGTGTGAAAGGTGCGTCAGGTGCGGCCACTCTGGCATCTCTTCTGTCTCTCTCTCTCTCTCTCTCTGTCTCTCTCTCTGGCCATGCCTTTGAACTCTGACACGGACAGAGCGACTGCCACTGAGCCAGCGAAGCATTTAACCAAACCAATTTTCCCATTAGGGCCAACACTTTGCCCAGCTATCGATCGGCCCAAAACGCTGGCGAATACCGCAAATGTCTCGTCTACATTCGATCGCAGTCGATCGTGCGCAACATTTGCCTCTGCCACTCTGCCACTCAGCCACTCTGCCCCATGCACCCTGTTGTTCTGTGCTCCCAGCTAATTGATCGGTTCCAAGTGGCCGATCGCACGTAACGGGCAGCCACATATGTGCTTTGGGCTTTGGGCTTTGCTCTCTGGGCAGGCAACTCCGATGTGCGCGCGAAATATATAGACGAAGACAACATTCGGCTATGCGATCGTATCACGCGATAAGCCTTAAAGGGCATTAAAGGCAGACCAGACCCGAGACCCCAGACCCGAGACCCGAGACCCCTATATGTACGTCCCATGCCTCTGACACTGCCACTGCCAGTGCCACTGCCTTCTTCTCGAACGCATTGAAGCGTCACCGACATGGGCCCAAAACGGTTGAGGAACTTGCAGCCAATTCTAGCTAGCCTTCCATGGGATGGATCTCTGCTGTGATGGAGTGAGGCGGAAGGAGGAAGGAGGTTAAGGATAGATAGATTAGCTTTGATCAATCAGCGATCAGCGATCAGCGATTCCTTGCGATTGAGTGAACTTTGCGTGGCTTTCGGACGGGGCAACCTCCGAGTTTCCCTGCTTTAATTCTGCGCTAAAGGGCAGGCCCTGTGCCTTGACGGGGACTAAGTTCGTGATTGGGTCCCAAGGTCAGATCGATTGGCTGCTGCCATTGGCTGTGCGTTGGGGACACTAATAAATAGTAATAAATAAAAATAAATAAAAATAAATATTTGTATTCGTATTCGAAACTCAGGGTACATATTTTTCGTTGCGCAACTTTCCCCAGTTGCCTTCGCCAGGAAGAGACAAAAAAGAGCTCCATCTGCGGCTCGTCCCAGTGGCCGTGCAATGCCAGTTTTTCACTTCATTAGAAAATTGCTTTGCGAATATTGAAAACACATTATCCTGATGGCTTAATCCCCACGACAGGGGACAGAGTGCACGGATAAGGATACGGACACGGACACGGACGCGGACAAGGCCAACCCTTGGCGGGCCACCCTCACCCCCGCTGCCCCTGCGATCGGCAATCTTTGGTGGCCAGCTGGCTGGTGCCTTTTGCCTTCTGCCTTTTGGCAAATCGATGTAATTTACGAAATTGACACTCAAAAGACTTTCAGTTGCCGGGGAAGAAGTCTAGGCAGGGCGCAACCCCAGCAATTAAACGAGCTCTGCCCGAGGGCCCATATGGAACTGCGTACGGGAACTGTGCAGGGAAGGGAAGGAAGGGAAGGGCATGGGCATTCGCATGGGCTGGGGCTGGGGCAGGGGCAGGGGCTAAGCAGGGCAGTTGATGGTCATGTTCATGTTCAAGGCCTGGACAATTTGTCAAATGGGAACATAAAAACATAAAAAGTGCCAATTGCAGGCCAGTCCAGTCGCTGGCCAGGTCCCTGTTCTGGTGTGTGTCTGCTGTCTGGTGTCTGCTGCTGCCTGGTGCGGGGTCAGCTGTCCAGGCGTAAATTAAATCAACTCTAATGTCTTTAATTTGTTTGGGCTGGCCTTTGTCCCCCTGCCCGCCATCGATCAGGGCAGTCAAGTGTGCAGCGATGCGTCCGTCAAGACGGGGTTCCGAGTGCCAGTTCTAAGCTCGATTCGGATTGGGATTCGGATTCAGAATCGAAATCGGCATCAGGAGTGGGCCGCAGTGGAAACGGCAGTCGGGAGACGGTGGCATGTCGTCGCTGAAGCTGGCCATAAATTTCGTATTAAATTGAGTGTTAAATGCTGGACGCAGCAGCAGCAGCAGCAGCAGCCCTGCCCCCTCCTGAGCACCCACCCCCCTGCTGGTGACGCTGCTGCCAGTGCCACATCTTGCCGCGTCTTTCAGCTTCCTGCTGGCCCCTTCTGCCGCTCAATGTGCAGCCGTGCGCGTAGCTTCTCCTTCTACGTTGCGGTTGTCGCTGTCGCCTCTGCCTATGCTTCTGCTTCTTCAACTTCATCATCATCCACATCGTCCCTTTCCCTGCTGCGTCTTTGCTGCTGCCTTTGCCACTGTTGGCCACAATCCATCCGTCAGTGGTGGCCAATTTATTATGCCCAAATCTTTGCTGCTTTATTGATTGTCCGCTCTGGTCGTGGATGGTGTTGAGCAATCGACCTTTAACCCCGACACACAGCAGCCTGAATCCAGCAGTGCCCTGCCCAGAAAATTGAAAATTGAAATTCAATGGCACCGATCGACACATCGGCACAGCACCAGCAAGGAACGAAACGAAAGCGAAACCGAACCGATTCAAAAAATAAATTCCCAATGAATTAATTCAGCTACTCACACAGCTATTCGGAAATCATTCAACAACTATTACTCCGAGTGCAGCGAGGAATCTGCCGGTGGAGCCGCCGGACGACAGCCCATTACCTCTGCCCTGCTCTTCCGCTCCGCCAACATGGGACAGGACAGCATAGCTCTGATAGAGACGTTGGGACTCTCGTGCATGCCTCAAGCTCAATTTGAATCCCAGCTAGCCAACTAGCCAACTAGCCAAGCCACCAAGCCAATCCCACTAGCCAAGCATCGAGGCTGGGGCTGCAGCGCCAATTGCCGATTGCCGACGACACCCAATAAACTGCAAGCCAATTACAATCACACATCCGAGTGTGTTTTATACTTGGCACAGGAGGAACAATCAGCTGACGGAATGCCAGGACAGGACAGGACAGGGCAGGGCAGGGCAGACCAAACTAAACTAAGGACAGGGCTCTGGCTGGGGCTGTGGCTGTGGCTGTGCCTGTGGCTGGGGCGTAATTTCCCACAAAAGTATTTGAATGTCGTGTAAAGTGTTAAATTGTTTTACATTTTTGTTTCGTTGTGGCTGATGTGTGGATGCTGTGGATGCTGTGGATGCGCTCTGGCTACTGTTCTGCGTCCGTTTCGGCTGGAGTTGGAGTTGGAGCTGGAGTTGGGAGTCGTCGGGTCATACAGTCACATAAATCGCGGCAACGATGCGATAATTTGCATAAAATATGCGCAAACACACTCAGACAGAGGCAGAGGGAGAGGGAGAGACTGGTGACTGGTGACTGGTGCAGAGAGGTGAGCGAAGGTGGACTCTGACTGGCAATTGGACACAAACTGAAACTGAAACTGAAACCGAGACTCTGCAGCAGGCAGGCAGGCAGCGATCCTCCCTGTGGCAACAGCAGCCACAGCAGCAGCCTCTTGAACTTTGCCGCATTCGGGTGTCGATTGGAATTTTAAACGGAGCATTGACAATAAAGCTCTCCCTGTGCCTGTGCCAGTGCCTGTGCCTGTCCCTATCTCTGCCCCTGTCCCCGTCCCTCTTGCTGCCCACCGCAACTGGCAAACAGCCCCCTACCCACCGCCCTCCCTCCCTACACCTATTGTTCAGATTGAAAATCGCCTTTGTCTGCTCTGCTCTGCCCTGCTCTGCTCTCTGCTCTTCTGCTTTGTCAGTTCCCCTTCCGACCAGTTTGATTCGATTCGATAGCTGAACTGCGCTGAGCTGTACTAAATGATCAAGCACTCGCCCCGATACTCCACACTCCCTCCACACCCCGCACTCGATTGCAGTGCCCTGCGATTACTTTATTTGTCAAGAAAACTCTGAGCACTTGATGACTTCTTTGTGGGCAGTAAACATGTATATATGTATAGGTGCCTCACATGCTCGTACTCGTGGGATATGGTTATCCAATTATATATGTGTATCAGATCAATAATCAACTGACAACTGATTCGGTGGAAGGAGTATTTCTGCATGCCACGTAACTTAAAGTAGATCTAAATATTTTATGTGGTGCAATTTTGTCCTCAGTCTCTCCAATTAATAATTAGGAACAGGAGCAAATGCAGCGGGGAGAGCAGCGCCCATATTTCGTATGCGCCCATCGGGCTCATTGCTGGGCGTAAGACGTCATCCAAGGGACTCCGTATCGGTCCGATCGATTCGTGCAACTTGAGCTCCATCCCCCCACCGACTCACCCCCCACAAATGACACGAAAATCGCGGCACACAAAAAGTCAAATCAATCAAAGTGACGACGACGGCACTGGCAAAATTGCTATGCAAGTGGAACACTGCCCGGCCCGGGACACTCGTACTCGTGTGCCAGTTGGGAGCGGAGGGGGGGATGGGATGGGATTTGTTGCTGCCGCAAAATGTCAACCGGCTTTGCATATGGAAATTGGATAATGGCAGCGACCGTCAGTCAGCCTGTCTTTCTGTCTGTCTGTCTGTCAGTTGGTCCGGCGGTGTCCACCGTTCACTCATTTCCATGGATTGTCCATATGGATGCGCATAGCATGGGCCTGGGGCTGGGACACTGTTTTGGCACAGCAATTTACCGCAAAATAGAGTTCAATGGAACTGCAGGCGGGCTGGCTGGCTGGCTGGCTGGCTGGCTGGCGGGCGGGCGGGCGGTCAGGCTCAGATATCATCAATGTCCCCAGCATCATCATCCACGTCATCGTTCTGTTCTCATCAGCATTTGGTCATCTTTTCGGCTGCCGAAAATGCCGAAAATGCGGGGAGTGCACAGGGGTGCTCGGCCGTGGCAGGGGGTGCACGGGGTGTGGCTGGAACCAACAATGCCACACCAGGCCGCACCACATTATTTTCAGCGCTTTTGTGGCCAGCCACCAAATTGACCGATAACTGATTTTCAAATTTACACCCCCCACCCCGCACCCGACACACCGCTCCACATCGTTCTGTTCCATTCCGTTCCCTTCCGATCCGTTCCGTATTGTTGCGAGGGCCGCACCTACACGTTACAGCTCAATGGATGGGATGGAACTGCAATGGGCTGTGCGGAGGGGGGCATACTTCGGCGGAGGGGGGAGGTATTCCACTACTAGTGGTACAATATCTGTGGGCTTTCTGAGTTTTTGGTAACTCGACTTCCGGCCAACTCGGGCGTACTCGGCGGCCGGCAAAACAAAAGCAACTTAATCGAGCATGACTTTCGGTTGAACTTGTGGAGCAACGCCTACGCAGGGGAATATTGGTGGGCGGTGTGGTGTGTGCAGTGGGGAGTGGGACGGGGGCGGGGGAGGGGGCCGCCGGATATAGGGAATTTTAATTTGTCGCGTCGTTTAAACGCGACCACTGAAATATCGTTGGCAACCCTTTAACGCCGTTGTCGAATGCCGAATGTCGGAACGTCATCGCGGCCATTGAAGCGTCACCCCATCCCAGACTCCCCCATTCCCATTCCGCATCTCCCTACCCCACGGAATTCCCCCGAGCATGCTCGCACTCCACTCCACTCCGCATCTTGGCGCACACAAATAATGGAGATTACCTTTAACCAAAGATCAACTAGCGTGGCCGAGAAACCTCTCGCAGATCGGGCAGCAGTACAGGTGAGAAATCCCACGAATAGAACTCCACAGAACTGCAGAAGATCGCGAATCCGATTCCATCTGGCAAATGGGTATCCCCTAGTCCGGATACCGACTGCAGCGTACTCATTGTATATTTTTTAAAAATCGTTTGGGTGGTTTTTATTAGGCCGCTTGTCTCCGCTCGCCCGCTCGCCCGCTCTCTTTCACTGTCTGGGCACATTATTTATGGTCGCGCATTTGCATTTTGATGGTTGCACACAAACACACACACACAGACCCCCACCCCCCCTTAACTCCTTCAATGGCTGGCTGACTGTCAACCCTTTGAGGCAAGCAGCACAGTGCACAGGTGTGTGTATGCGTGAGCTCTTTTTATGACCGCTGCAACCGAAAAATTGAAAACAAATTTCCACGTATTGATAGCTGCTATCCATTCCCATTCCCATTCCCCCCACCACCATGCACAGCCCCAGCCCCAGCCACAGCCACAGACTGCGGCTCGGTTGCGCTTCAGAGGATAATCGTAAAAAGGGGAAATTGCGCTTATAAAATGATCAGAGCCAGGATACGGCAATGTTTGCTGGGGCACGGGGGTTCCTCCCCGTTGCCGTGTTCGGCTTGATTAGGCCCTGCCCTTGCTCTTGCTCTGCCGCTGGCCGAGGTGATGACTGCGTCAGCTCTTTTTTTTACTTTAGTCATCTGGGTTGGGGTGCGGGTCGGGAGAGGCTTAGCTGTACATATCCCCCCGAACTGACTTAATTTCCGCCACGGACCAACCAGCATCCGTTTGCGTTCTGGGAACAATGTGGAAATGAAACCAGTATGCAATCGCCTAATTGGAACGATTTGGAAAAGAGAGGAAGAAGCAGGATTTCTGCTGTATCCATCAGCTGAAGAAGTTGAATACATTATTCCGTATTGTAAGATTAATTGAAACTTAAATGTATCCCATGGCCTGGGCGTTGCTCTCGGATCGGAGCCAACAGTGAGGGTCACGCGTTGAATGGGTTCCTGTGGAAATGGCATTGATCACTCCCACATTTTAAGCAGTTGGGCACACATCGTATTTGGCAGCGTGTTTCGCATTGAGGCATCAAAGATTGCACTTTCAGAATCGGGGGAACGGAGGAGGGATTACTCTTTGAATGGGAACGGAACACTTGGGGGATGGGAGCTGGGATAATGGGAACATTCCATTCAGGCACTCATCGTTCACGAATAGCGAATCATCACGGGAGTCAGTCGCCAACTGAATCACATGCATCGCCATCGCCTCGCATCGCCATCGAAATAATCATCATCATCGTCGTCATTGTCGGGTTGTCAACAGTTTTGGGCTTTTGTTGTTCACAAATCAAAGCCTGGCAAAAGGGAATGACAGCAGGAATGACAGAGTTTGGGCGATGGGGTTACTGGGTACTGGGTACGGGGGTACGGGGGTGCGGGGAATGCGTTGTTGACAAGTTGAGCATTTTAATTGCTGCCGTGCGGCCGCTTACGTACAACAACAACTCCGCCCATGGAATCGGATCGAATGGGATGGTGTAGAGCGGGGATGGGGATGACATTATTGGAGGGTGAGGGTGAGGGTGAGGGTGAGGGTGCGGGTGGGGTGCGCAACCCTTTCGCGGTGCTGCACGCAAAGAGTCAACTTCCTGTGCGTATCCACAAAATGCGCTAACTAATCAAATATGCATAACAAACTTGAACCAACCTGAGGAAGAGAATCCGCGCCAGGCCAGGCCACTGCCACCACCCCTGGGCAATGGGCTCACGCAATGTCTACGCACCGCACAAAAGGGTTCGGGAATCGAAAGTATGACAAGCATTTCGTCGATTTAACCCAATGTCCCCATCCGGCAAGTCCCTGTCCTTGTCCGTGTCTGTAGCCGTGTTGGCCATTGAGTCGAGTTGCTGCTAAATTATTGCTGCTCGTTGTGGCTGTCGCTGTGACTGTGACTTCTCTAACCCGTAAAACTATTATTATGATCATTATGGCTGCGACTCTGTCACTGGCACCGCCCTCATGGTATGGCATGGCATGGCATGGAGCATGGTGCATGGAGCACGGGTATGTGTGCCCGGGCAGAACCCGCAACAACTTTCAACACGCACTTTGACGCACACTCTCCCTCCCTCTGGGGTTGTCTGTCGCTCATAAATGTTTTGGCAATAAAACGCAACTTATAATAATGCCAATTCATGGCTAGTGGCGGAGATATCTAAATATTTATACCAGCGAGTGTTTACATGTTCCGTTCTGTTCCGTTCCGTTCTGTTGTTGTCCTGTTTGGCCCAAGTGATATGCTGAGCTACTCGCTCGTTGATCGCACAGCGAGACTAAAGATTTGATTTACCTCTGGCCCTCGTTGCTTGAAGATCTGTTAAGATTCTGTCCGAGTTAGCCTTTCCCGCTACTAATCGTAGTTTAATCGTTTAATTAGCTCTGTCTCAGTGCGTGAGCGGGAGTGGCGGTGGGTGTGGGACCAGGGCTAGGGGCTGGGGGAAGTTATTGTTGTCAACATCGACATAACCCTTTTGTCGAGCAGTTGGCGGTGGCGACACTGGCGACGTTGGTGACGGCAGCGGCGGCGGCAATTAATAATACGTAATTTATGTTCCGCATTCAATTCTATTTGACTTTCGGCCCGAAACACTCAAACTTATTGACAGGGTCGGGGGCTCTATGGCTGTGCGTGGGCCGCAGGAAGGGTTACGCTACCCAAAGGGTTTACTGCCGCACTTAAGCTCTCTTTGCGCCTTTGCGCCTTTGCTAGTGAAGCGTTACAATTTACAACCGACGCCGGCAGTCGGGCGTAACCAACCATTCGAACCATTCCAATTTCGAACAGCTCTCGCTCGATGCGGGCTGGCGGCGCATTCGATTGCCGATTGGCAATTGCGGAGACGGGCACGGGCACGGGCACGGGGACGGGGACGCGGTCCGTGGTCTGCACATGGATGATGCCAATCTACCCTGGAGGAGCCTTATCCCCGGCTAATCCACTATCTGCCGCCCGCGACAAGTGCAGGATTCAGCATTCGTGTCGAATTCTATTAGCTCGGCATAGAGTGCTCAACGCTTGGCTTAGTCAAGGGTTAGCCGAGTCGAGCCGGGCGATAATCGCCGTTCGCCGCTTGCCGCTCGCCGCTCGCCACTCGCCTAATCCAAGGTGTCTGTGCCTGTTTCCATTAGCTCACAATTTGCAGGCAAAGTTTTTATTGAATTAAATGTTACACCTTCGACGTCCGGACAACAGGGTTTTCGGTTTGGGGTTGGGCCAAGCACCAAAGTTGGCAAAGTGCTTAAATCATCAACGTCGAATCGATTAGGCTGAGTGGGTAAGCGGAAGAAGGCTCACAAATCGAGTTACTTGACACAGATTGCGGGCTTGTTGTCACACATCCTGGCAGTCCCTTTGACATACTCGTAAGCTAATCTGTTGGGTGTATTTCTAGCAGCCTCCGACTAATTATTATTGTCTAGGAATCAGAGGACCCATAGCCCATGGCTCTTGGCTGAGTGTCCCTTTTCCGTACTTACCCAAATCATTGGTCCCGCGCAGCTCTCACGTACTTCTCTTTGGCTTCGATTTTGGATCCTCATTGGGGAGCAATAAAAGCAAATCCGCGGCAGTAAATCCGTCCTGGCATTGCCTGTCCATTGATTCGGTGGGCTAGGACTCCACTCCCGATGACATGGACCACGAGTCATGACATGAGGATGTGCGAATGGGGTGCCATGTGTGCCGGAGGATGATGAACTAATTATGCCACGCACTGTTTGCCCGACATTTTCATTTCGGTATTTATTTATTTATTTATTGACGCACTGCTCATTTGGTTCCTTTTCTGGGGGGGGGCCGACAAACGATGAACGACGGGCTAATGAACAATGCAAATGGCAAACGGCAGAGGGGCAAAGGGGGAAAACCACAAGGACAAAGAGCCAAACAGCCAAAAGCATTCGAATTTCGAAAACCAGGCAAATAATAAACAGGAAAACTAATAAAACACGAAACGCACTGCACTGATTTCGGTTTCATGTTTCTTGTTTGCATCCACAATAAATATCGATGGGTTCTTTTTTTAGTAATAATTTTTATTTAATTTCCTTTGTTTTGTTGTTGTTTAATTAATTTTTATATATAATTGCAGTGACATGAGGTGTTGTTGCTTCTTCATTTAATTTTATCCATATACATACATATATATTTAAATATATATCATATATATTCTTTTATACATATACATATATATTGAATTTGTTCTTGTTGCTGTTGCTTGTTGCTTGTTGTTGTTGTTGTTCTTTTCGGGCTTGTTTGCATTTGTTTAAATTTAATTAACTATAATTAATATTGCTTTTGCGTATAATTCATTCAAAAAACAGCTAAACCAACAGAAAAAAAAAGTATCCATTTGATTTTTTGTTTGTTTGCTAATATCATAATGCAGATGATAAAGGTGATAAAGGTGATAATGATGAGTGGTGGTGGTGGTGGTGCTGCTGCTGCTGGTGCTAGGGATGCAGGATATGCGGATGATGATGTTCGCATTTATCGGGATTATAAGGAAAACAAATTGCTACAGAAATTGTATTTTTTTTTGCATATTTTTTCTTTTCTTTTCTTTTCTTGTTGGGTGTGTGTGTTGCGTGTGTTTCTGTGTGTGTGGCGTGTTTGTATTTGTGTGTGGGTGAGAAGGTGGGAAGGGGGAGTATGTTTTAGGGGGCGTGGCCTGTCTGTTAGCTTTGCGTCTTTGTCGCTCTCTCTTAAATTATGCGAGGAACATGCGTTGAATTCAACTCTTCGTTTTCGTTTTCGTTTTCTCTTCTCTTCACTTCACTTCTCTTCCCTTTCCATTTCCATAGCTCTTTCTCTATCTCTTTCACTCACGCAAAACAAAAGAGGATTTTCTTTCAGTTTCTACACTTCATTTCTTTTCAGTTTTCACTTTCATTTTTCATTTACTACTAATTAAAAAAAAAAATTATATTTTTTTATTGTATACCTGTACTACATATGCATATATGATATAAACACACACATCAGACTCGCGCCCTAAAATTAGCATCTCAGAGTGGGGCCTACAGCGAGTCTCTTCTAATAGACAAAGAAAAAAAAAACCTTAAATAAAAATACAAAAAAAATATTATCTTGTTCTTTGGTTTTAGAACTTAAATGTACGAAAAAAAAATGCCAAAAAAAAAAAACCTTACATGTAAGTATGGTAAAATTAGGAAAAGTTCTCATAGTTTAGTTGGTGCTCGGGGCTCGGGGGCTTGGGGTGTATTTATTTTGTTTAGTTTTAAGCATTTCCCCAAGGGCCTGCGACTGGGTTTGGGGGCATCACTGGGTGGTTCGTGTCTCGGCTAGGTGCGTGTCTCTGCACAGGATGTACAGGAGCGGATCGCCCCGGGCCACGGTGGCCCCAAAAAAAATATATTCAGTTGGGGCCTGTGAGTTACAGTGGGGGTGTGTGTGTGTGTGTGTGGTGTGTGTGTGGTGTGTGTGTGTGGTGTGTGCTTGTGTGTTTACGGTATCTTGGTACTTAGCAGCTACATAAATTATTTTAAATATATATAAGTATATATTTATATATATCCATGTATATATATATATACTATATCTGTATAGGTTTTATCATTAATTTTTCATTTACGTTTACTAAAAAAAAATTGTTCATCCTAGAGCTAAGAAAAAAAATTGCATTTATTTTTTTGTTGTTGTTTTTTTTATGTTTTTTCTCCATCTTTGCCTTGGGGTTTGTTTTGTCTAAGATTACAATCGTACAATGTGTGTATACATATATGTTTATATGCATGTACATATAGTATATGCATCTATATAAACGCTATGTGTACTATATGTCTGTGTATACATGTATAGGTAGGTATATATAGAGGCGCCATCTTTGATGTTGCTATTTCCGATCGTACAATATCAATATACATATAGATGTGTGTAAGTGTATGCGTGTATGCATTTGTGTGTGAGTGTGGCTGTGAGTGTCGAGGGGCTATATATATTTCTGATATCTATATATATATATATTTTATACCATTTATAAATTTGTCTGCTCCGATATGGGAGCTTTCCTCTGCTTGCATTTCATATCCGTTTATCCATTTATGTTCTGTTCTGTTTACAAAGGTATCTCGGGGTCATTCCCTTCCTGCAACATCCCCACTGAGCCACGATCGGCCCTCCTCTCCCCCCGCCATTATCTACCCTCTTTCTCTTCGCTCTCTCTCTCTCTCTCTCTCTGTTCGCTCTGCATTGGGCCCCACAAGAGGTTCTACGGGCTACACGTTGCTTAGAAACGACACAAAAAAAAAAATTACT
Source organism: Drosophila tristis (assembly GCA_018150885.1). NCBI lineage: Eukaryota > Metazoa > Arthropoda > Insecta > Diptera > Drosophilidae > Drosophila > Drosophila tristis. Next base: position 899,314 of record JAECWT010000125.1, read on the forward strand.
TTCTCTGTGGGGTCGAAATCCAGAGCGACGCCACACATCCATCAATACATCCAGGAGCGAGATGGAGGGCAGCAGCTGAAGGAGGGGTACATCCACGAAGGGGCTGTGGCTGGGGCTGGGGTTGGGTTTTCACTATATGCTACAAATGCCTACATACTAAAATTATGCTGGTGGGGAGGGGGGCAGGTCGCGCCGATGATATACACAACAGTGGGGCGTGCAGGTGCAGGAGCATGGGGGGAGGGGGTGTCGCTAGACGACTGCCACGGGCGAGGGCCAGGACCAGGACCAGGCTGGGAGCGGACTGGGGGCATGGCGGCCCCAGCTGAGTTGGGGCGCAGGCTAAAGGCGTTGCAACAGACCCGTCTGCGGTCAGACATCGACATCGAGGTCGATCACCGAGCTGCGGTCGTGCTCGTCCTCATCATCGTCCACATCGTCCTCCATCTCGAGCTCCAGCTCCAGGCCGTCCTCCTCGCAATCGGAGCGGCCGTCCAGTAATTGTCACTGATCCGTGGCCGCCGCCGCCGCCCCATGGTGCCCCGGTTGCTGGTGCGGATGCGCGTGCGAGTGCGGATGCGAATGCGAGTGAGCTTGCGGATGCTGGTGGTGGGCCTGCGTGTGGTGGTGCAGCTGGGCCGTCTCCTCGGCCAGTTGCAGGGCCGCGGCCGCAGCAGCCGCCGCAGCTGCGGCACTGCCATTGTGCTGCACCTCCAGCCCGTTGACCATCTTCTCCATGCTCTTCAGCTCCGAGGGGGAGTGCTGGGGCTGCGACTGCTGCTGCTGCTGCTGCTGGGCCTGGCGCTTCAGCAGCGAGGGCGGCGTGGTGGGCGACATTGATATGGGGCGCGTGGGCGGTGAGTGGGAGGAGGCCCGCGGCCGGGGGCTGGAGCTGAGGCTGCGGGGTCCGTTCTCCACGCCTCCGCCGGATCCGCCGGCGCCCAGCACACCGGGCGGAGGTCCGTCGGCGCCCCCGCCGCCACTGCGGTTCGCATTCGATCCCGGGGTTACGGCGTCGAAGGCGGAGCCCAGGCTGCCCGGCAGACTGTACGGCGAGAAGCGGTGGCTCTTGAGGCCCTGCAGCGGGGAGACGGGCGTGTGGCCGGCCGCCGCGTAGGCGTGGCCGAAGAGCGCCGGGTGCTGGGCGGCCAGCGCCAGCTGGGCGTTGAAGAGCAGCCCGGGGTTGAGGCCGGCGGGGCTCATGGCGGCGGCCGCGGCCGGGTTGTGCAGCAGCCCCAGGTGGTGCGGCGGATAGAGGCCGTGCGGATAGAGGTAAGGCAACAGATGCGGCGACGGGTGGATCGGTGGGCCCACCGAGATGTTCGGCGAGGGGTAGCTGCCGCCGGGATTGAGGCCAGCCGCTGCAGCGGCCGCTGCCGCCGTGGCGCCCACCCCCTCCTTGGGGCTGCCCGTGGAGGTGGGTCGAAAGGCACCGCCGGTGCTGCCGCCGACACTCTCCGAGCAGCTGGAGTCGCTTCCGTCCCGCTCCACGTCCGCGTCCGCCTGCAGGCGTCGCCGGAGGGCGTCCTCCGCATTGGCATTGGCCGCAGCCGCCGCCGCATGCTCCCCGGCTCCGGCACCCGCCAAGTGATTGAACCAAGCGGCCAGCGCTGAGGAACGGAAACAAAAGTAGGGAGAACAGAGAGCAGATTAGTCAGCTGATCCGCACGGCAGGGGCAGATGGATCCTGCGCTGTATGTATCGCCGCGAATGTACTCACCCGAGTGCTGGTGCGCGTGCATCTGCTGCAGCGAATGGCTCAGGGGCAGCAGCGGACTCTGCGGCGGCCCCACCACGTCCAGCAGCTTGTCGTCGTCGTCCTGCTGGTCGAGCAGTGCCGCCGCGTGCGGGTGCATGTGCGGCGGTCGGCCGGCGTGCCCCAGATGCAGCGGCGCCCGGGAGCTGCTCACGTGCGTCGGATTGAGCTTGTCCGAGTCGGACCCTCGATTAGACATCAGCGCCTGCCTGTAACAACAATTGTACGAAGGACAACGACACAAATTAGAACATCCACGTGTAGGTGCATATAAAGCGGAGGGCGCCCTTTCCCACAGCACTCCATGAGCGCCGACCGCCGACCACCGACCACCGCCTAACCCTGTGGATTTTCTGGTTGATTTTCCAGCGGACTTTTCGGGGATCAGAGGCCCAAGCTCTGATAATATTGTTGCTAACTGAAATATCTGCTAAATGATAAACCAACGCTGGCGGCAGCCATTCAGCCGTGCCTCCACCCCCTGCGCTGGCTCCTGCCCCCGCTCCTGGCTGGATGGCTGGGCTGTCAGGACCGTAACCTTAATTGAATTGTAACAATGCGAGGCGGAAACGGGCCGCACAGCCAGTGTGTGTGTCTGTGCGCCTGTGTGTGTCTATGTCTGGGGCTGACAATGAAATTGAAAAATAATTCAAAACACGTTAGTGTAATTTAGTGTCTGCACTGTCGGCCCCGTACGTTTGCGGCCCCGTCCAGGTCCTTATCCTGCCTCAGCCTTTCAATTTTCATTTTCATTTTTTTTTCCGCGCGCCGCTTTTTGCTGTTGCTGTTCACACATCAAAGCCGTGGCTGAGCCTCACAAATTGGGCAATTTCAGCCCACACACACACACACACAGACACACACAGTCGCATGTGTATGGTGTGTGTATCATTATCACAGAAACCACACCCAAACCACCCGTGCGAACCACCCACCCATTTGATGGCTGCATTTCTGGCATTGCGCCAGAGGCGTCTTCTTTTACACTTAACTGTTTTTCCACATTCGACCATTTGGGCACCTGCCTTTATACCATACGACCACACGGGTGTACATCGGGTGTACATGGGTGTGCGTGTGTGTGAGCCTAATTTAATAGCAAATCAATTTGTGTTAATCCAGGCAACGTATCTGACCCACCCACTTAACTACAGAGGCCCTGGAAGCCAGCTCTGAAGTCGGCACGGAGTCGCACAAGGAGCGAAAAACAATTGCGGTTGAACAGTGGCGGGTGGAGGCAGCGCCCAGCTTAGGGCGACAGATTACATCGAATGTCGATGGCAGAGCAGGGACGCAGAGATTGGGGTGACTAATAGCCCTAATAATGGGTATTTGGAGCTGCTTTTGGTATTGTCTCGACACTGACATCCGTCGAATATGGTACGTAACCAGAAGGGTTAGGAGGTTATCTTCGGATGCGAATCATCAAAGAGGAATCTGAAGGCTCTAAGCTTTCTGCACTGAGTGGCGGGAGACAGTCGTAGAACTTCCCTACTTCCCTGCTGCTGTACGCCTGAACCGCTCCTGGGTCCCGTCGCACATGGAATTCGGGTGCCGAGCCCCACAGCCCTGCCCTGAAGAAGACGTTTGCGTTTATCTTTTGCCCTTTTCTCTATCATTGTTGTTGTGTGCCGAAGTGAACGCCCTGAAAAGGGGCCCATGGGTGGCGGTGGACTCTGAAGAAATTGCGCCGTTTTGTGTGCTCTGTAATTTTTGAATTACGTCTAAATTTGCGGCTTAAACAGCCCAAGAACGCCCACAAAAGCTCGACCGAGCCCGTACCGCCGTATCCCACCTCTCCTGCTCCGCCGAGTTCCCTTGCTGTTTCTCCATCTGCAGCTATGGCTCTCTGTCTGTCTCTCCTGTCCTGCCCGGAGTTCATATCCGCTTGGTGGGACTGCTGTTGATAGCAGAAAGCGGCTATTGTCAACTAACGCCTCGGGCCTTTTAGCCTCTCGAATGGAAATAAGAAAAGGAGGGAGAGAAAGAGTGCAGGGTGCAGGGTGCACCCAGGGGTTGGTGGGGGGTTCGAATAAGTGCCGCTATGTACTCCCGGGGTGTGAGACCCATTTTTTGTTGCTGTTGCTGTTGTTGCTGTTGCTGCAGAGAGAAAAGAAGTTTTCAATTGCTTCGACGGCGGCTGCTGGCTGTTAAAACGTTTTCACTTTAGATTTCCGGTTCCCATTTCGCCTAGAGGCCATCTCGCGATGGGATGACGCGCTGACGGGACGATGCTGTGGAATATGGGATTCCGGCGGAAGTTGCGCACTGCGAAGTGGTTAAACGGCACTGCTAGAGGGTAGCGGGTAGTGGGCAGTGGGTAGAGGGTAGCGGGCAGAGGGGTAGCGGTGGATAGAGGTGCTTGCCACCAATTAGCATCTCTCGCTGTCTCTCGCTGTGAAGGGCCCTCACTGGCATCGGCATCGTCATCGTCATCGTCAGGAGCCACAACACCCATCCACCCATCGTTGACTCTTTGTCGTCATGGCATTGTTGTTCTTGCCGCTAATGAAGGGGCTGCTGGGCTGCTCACGGCAGCGGGCAGAAGGGTTGAACGGGTACAGAAGCAGACAGAAAGAGAGAGAGAGAGAGCCTGGACCACAGACAGGGGCACAAAAAAGAGTTGACTAAGTCGTCACTAATTGCCAGGGATTTTTGGCAGGACCAAAACTCAAAGTCCTGCCTACCTTGCCTACCTTGCCACCCTCTCTGCTTCTCCTTCTCTCTGGAATTGTAAGCGGTTTAGCGGTTTTTTTCGGGCTACTCCGGCCCTGCCGCTGCCACTGCCACTGCCACTGCCCCAGCCACTGCCCCAGCCCTGACGGCATTTAATTAACAATTGAGGCAAGTCCTCCCCCTCCCATCCCCCGCCCAAGAACGACTGGCTGACTGACTGACTGACTGACTGACTGAGCTGCCAACTTGCTGTCACATCAATGACCCGGCAAATTCTGTGATTCTTTTTTGGCACAAAGTGGAAAACAATTTTGTGGCCACAAGACACGGGTGGTGTGGTGTGGGGGTGGGTGGGTGGGTGGTAAGGCTTTGGCTTAGACAACAGACACGCTAATGCCAATCAGGGCTGGAAGTAATCAGTGGAAAAAGGGCGGCCCAAGAGCCAAGCCCAGAGCCCAGAGCCCAAAACCCGGTCTGAGTAAATTGTTTGTGTCAATGGAGGAGAGCCGCCAGTGGCAGCTCCGATGAATAAGCGATGATATAGGATACGAGTAGAGGAGCCGCCTTGTCATCGCTGCTGGCACACAGACTGAAAATTGATTTGTAACGTTTAACATGGACATAGACATGGGGATGGACAGGGACACGTACAGGGACACGGGCAGGGACAGGGACACGGACAGGACAGGGACACGGACATGAACATGACAGGGCGGGGGCAAGGCCATTCCACCATTAAATGTCATTCATCATTATGCTAAGTCAGATCACAGAATCACAGAAGCCACCCACCTAGCAGCCCGTCACTGGAGTCCCCTTGTGGGGCGATGTGTGGCCGGAAACCGGAACCACTCCAAGTGGGATGGAGCCTTGGCATCACTTTCCTCCTCCTCCGCCGCGCCCTGCCATGGACAGGGAGACAGAGAGATTGGAAAATCTCTGCTGGTGAAAAGTCAAAGCATTTTGACCAACATCATTGCCCCGCAGGGTGTCGATGGGCAGCAGTGGGGTGGGGTGTGGTGGGCTGGGATGGTGTGGCATGGGATGGATGCCATGCCAGAAGCCAGCAGCTAACAGGAAATTGAAATCAATCCATCAATATGGATTACATGTTCGAGCTGCTGCTGCTGCTGTTGCTGCTGTGAGGTGCCAGTCATCGACATTATCCGATGGAGGAGGATGGAGGAGGAGGATGGCCCACCAAAAGCCAGGGGCATCATTAAACAGGAACAACATCGTTCCGGCGCCGCACCACACCGCACCCCTGGAGTGGCAGCTTTTGTATGACTTGCAATTTGACAATCTGCAGGCTAATTAGTTCCGCATAGATTTGACAAACATTAATGTCCTCTCCCTCCGTTCCGTTCGGTTCGGTTCCGTTCCATTCCAATCCAATCCAATCCTTTCGGTTCTGTTTTTGTGTTAATCAAGCCCCAAACAGAAATGAAGCTGTAATGGGGATGCACAGATGCAGAGAGAGAGAGAGCGAGAGATGGCAAGTGGAAAGAGATGGAACAGAAATAGAGGAGCGTAAAGAGATGACTGGCTGACCAGATACCCCCCCCAAAAAACTCTCTGTCCGGAGACAAATTAGTCGAGTCCCAGAGTCCTGCAGCAAAGTTGCCGATTGTCCGATTGTCCGACAGCCACAAAAGGGCAAACGGTTTGCCCAAAGGAGAGCCTCTGCTGCTGCTCCCACATCAGCATCCGAATCCTCGTTACGAGTCCTGATTAGTTTGCTCTTTGATAATGGGTGGAACGAGGGACCCAGGGGGTCACAGAGACGCAGGCGAACTTTCGTTGCTTTGGCCACATGGAAGAGGCTGGCGCAGGTTGGTTCCATCGGTGGACTCTTTAATATAGGAACCCCGCTTCAAAAAGGAACAACATCCTCTCGCAATTATTATCAACCATTATTATTAGCTGCTTCCACCAGGGAAGTCAATCCTCTAGCCTTGGTAGATTCTTTGGGCTACGCGCCCCTTCGTACTCCTGTGATACTTACTTCTTTTCCCTTTTGCCAGCACCAGTATCACGAAAGCCCTTCGCAAAGGGATTGTTGTCGATTTTCAGTTGAGTTATCTGCCGGGGGAAATAAGAGATTAGTTCAGATCGGATCGGATCGGATTGGATCCCCAATCGCCAGCACTTACCTTCTCGTTTTGATATGCAGTTACGGCTATGAACTCGGTCTCCTTGAACACGTACGTGCGAAATGTGGAGTACGGCAGCTTCAGTATGTCGTTGGCGCGCACCAGGTGGAAACGCGGCTGATACTTGTGCATCGAGTTCAGTATGGTCTGTGGGAGAGCGGAAGATACAAGGGTGGAGAGCGGGGAGCGATTAGTGAGCTTGTTCTGCAACTGTGGCCAGTTCAACCAACCAAAGAATAACAAAAAGAACGAACCCAAAACGAAACGATGAAACGATGAAACGATGCAACTATGAAGAATCCTGACTCTGGCCCCAACTTGACAAAACTCACACAAAGGGAGGAACACAGAGATAGCCGTGGATTGGCAATGGCTTAGGCCAGAGTCCGAGTCTGAGTCCGAGGCCGAGTGCAGGCCCGAAAATGCAAAGGCATAGCTGAGCTGACGCTTGCAACATCGGGCAGCGACCACCCACCAAAGAGCACGAGGAGAGCACAGGGAGGAGGAGCAGGAGGAGGAGGAGAACTCCAGCTGGGGACAAAGGAGAGTTGACAGAGAACAGAGGATCCAGCAGGCAGCAGGGAGCAGGCAGCAGGGCGCGTGGTGCTGTTACCAATACAAAGTTGTGTCATAAAATATGAATTTGTCTGCCTTAGTCAGGCGGCGAGACACAGACCCCCCAAGCAAGCGCAGCCACAGGCTTTGCTGCAACCTTCGTTGGCAGACCCCAACCCCCCTCCGAATCCAAGGCATTTCGATTCGATTCGCTTCGCTTCGGTTTGGTTTGGTGCGGGGCGACTGTTGCAAAAGGAACACCTTTTTAATTACCATAACTCGTCGCGGCTCGACTTCGATTAAGCGACAAACAGGCCTAGACCCGGACAGAGACTCGACTCGACTCGACTCGACTTGAATCGACTCGGGGTCTGGGCTTTCAGCCAGTTTTTTTTGTCGCTGCGTGTGGACCCCACAAGCAGCCCCCGGTCGCCATTTTGTTCGTGTAATTTCAGAAAAGAGAAAAAAACTACAAACAAAAACAAGAATCAAACAGCAACAGCAACAACCAAAGCAACAACTTGCAGACTTTCGTTGTTTCGACAAGAGGAGAACCACGAGCGAGCGAGCGAGTGAGTGAGCGAGCGAATGAAACGGAATGAGGCAACAACCAAACCAAGCCAAGCCAAGCCAAGCCAAACCAAAAACCAACCCACAATGTGTATCTCATAGAACGAACATGAACGTGAATGTGAATGTGAATGTGAACGTGTGCCTTGTGCGGCAGGCGGCCTCTGGCGGGTATCTGGTACGAGTGTTCGAGTGTACGAGTATCTGGTGTCCGTATCCGAGAGCCCGATTCGCACGCCTCTTGCAGCGACCGACCACCAATGGCGAGGGCCAGCGCAAGGTGTGACTTATGTGAGTGCTGTGAATAGCATTCGCTTGGGGATGGATTAACGGCCAGCCGGATGGCCCGGGCTGAACGAGTGGAGTGGAGTGGAGTGTGTGGCCAAAAGACGCGCGAAGTGCTCTGGATGAATGGCCAAACGATCATGTGAGTCCCATATGAAGATCCAAGCATCGGCATTCCTGAACGAATCGAATCATCGACGAATTATTTCGTATTTATTTGCGCATGATGTCATTCATTTATGGGAAACATGAACTGTGAATCAACGTGGACTCTGGCTCTGTCTCTGCTCCTCTGCTCTCATTTCCATTGTTGGAATTTATGCAATCATGCGAGGGGTGTCCCATCTGCGCCCCACTCCCCAGCACCCAGCCCCCAGCCCCCATTCAACGCACACACTCAGCCTCTCTCCGCCCATTCGCATTCGCATTCACCGCAGCACTCATTAGTATGAGTACAGCGCACTCAGTCGAACACTTCACGTGTCCGAAACCAAGTCCAAAAAGGAGCCAAAAGAAGAAAAAAAATGATTAATTGCCCGCCATTTTGAACTAAACGCTTATTTCTGGAGCCCTCCCCAAGCTCCACCACCACCACCACCACCACTACCACGTTCCCAAGCCCCCTCTCTCTGCGTTTCTGAGGATTGCCTTTTAAAGGCAAACACTTTATGGCCGGCTGATCCGCGCATCAATCAAACAAAGCCGCACCGTGGGCAATTTGACCAATTTTGATCGGAAAACGTAAAATTTCAATTGTTCGAATCTAAATCTGCGATATTTTTTTCTCTAACAGTTTTTGCATCAATATTTGCACAGCACTCAGCTCCCAAATTAGTTGTTCAGTCCGACCGCTATTTGGGCCTCATCATATACTAATGAAAAATATATATCTTCAAATTTAAGGTTTGTCCATGCTGGATTGGTCAAATCGCCCACTGTGAGCCGAAGCGAACCAAATCGAACCGAGCCGAACACAGTCGCAGCGAACCAAACAAATCGAACCCGAGCTGAGCTTTCGCGTTCGCGTTCGAGCTCGAGCGAGTCGAAGCGCCGCCGCTGCGCCGCCGCTTCGTCGCAGTCCATAAATCGCTGGCAAAACGCGTCGCAAACGCGTCCTCTACTTAAAACGTCATTTGCTAATTTGCTTGAAATTTATTGACACATAAATTCATTTTGCTCAACAGCAACAATCATAATTACGCCTGCCTGTCTGTCTGTGGTGCACGGAGTGCATGTGTGTCTAGAATTTATTGATAAAACAATTTGCATTATTACGTTAATTTTTCATTCGCCCCAAACCCCCATCCATCCTCTTTCTCCTCCTCTGCGCTGCGCTGCTCTGCTCTGCTCAGGCACATTGCACGAGGCGCAAAATTGTCATTTAAAATTTCATTTTGTCGTCGAGCCGAGTCGAGTCGAGTCGAATCGAGTTGAATTGAGTTGAGTTTTGTGCCGAGTTTGAATTGCGATTTAAATGAAAATAACCGTGAAGATAGCCATAAAAATATAAGCATGCCATGCAATGCCAGTGCAATGTGGCTGCTGTTGCTGCTGCTGCTGCTGCTGGCTGCTTTTTTCATTTCAGTTTTCCAAATGGGAATAAACAAGTCTAATTAGACGTGAAGTGCGATTACACACAACACACAGCCAGCCAGCTAGCGAGCCAGCCAGTCAGCCAGCCAGCCATCCATCAGATTGATGTCTGGCCTGTCTCGTGATTGACGTGGCTGATTGAATTGATTGGCGAACAAAACCAAACCAAAGCAAACCAAAGCAAAGCAAACCAAATGCAATTATGCATCAAATATTGCCTAGATTTTTAGCACATATGATTGCCATAGCCAGCCACATTGCGGCACGTATCTGGAGTGCAGCAAACATCGTCACGATGTGCGACAACATCCCATCCCATCCCATCCACTGCACTGCACTGCACTCCACTCCACGAAGTCTCCGAGCAGCAGCAGCATCTTTGGCTTTGGTGATTGCTCCGCTCCGCTCCTCTCTCTCCTCTCTCTCCTCTCACTTTCCTCTCGCACCATGACAAAGTACGAGTACAATCCAATCCGTGGAGCAGTTAATCACTCTATATATCGCCCCGGGTGACAACTGATTGAGCCGCCGGCGGTCAATACCAAAAATGGTGCGACAATTTTTGCCCCCAGCCCAGTAGCCTTCCTCTGACACGGTTGCTGCCTCTTGCCGGGTTGCTGCTGCTGCTGCTGCTGCTACGTGCTGCTACTTCGAGTTGCATCTGCACCCAGCTTGAGCTTTCAGCTCTCTCTCTCTCTCTCTGGCTCCCTCCACTCTGTGCTCCTGCTGCACTCCCCCTCCTCCACGGAGCAACACGTTTGTTTTGGGCTTTTGCGTGTTGATTGCTAAAAGGTAAAATTGCTTCTGCTGCTGCTGTTGAGATTGCTGTCTCGGTGCTGCTGCTGCTGCTGCTGCTGCCACTGACTGTTGTTGCACACTCATTGTTGGCATATTATCACATAATTTAACTGATGATGGCACTGCTGCTGTTGCTGCTGCTGGCTGCTGCTGCTGCTGGCTGTGCCGTGTGTTGCCCGTGTGTTCGCCTTGTTCGCCACAAAGCCTTGTATGTATGATTGCTGTCGTCAGGTTGTTGCCGGGGTGTTGCTGGAGTGTTGCTGCAGTGGAGTGCCGGACGGCCGAGTGCTGGGCCTGCCTGCTGCTGGCGTGCTGGGTTAATTGAATGATCACTCCACACTTTGATTCGATTTGGCATGTAACAACCGCCACGGAGTGGAGTTAACGGTGATCGACGATCCACCGATCCACCGATCCATCGATCCGCCGATCGGGCGGCCAAAGTTCAGCTGCTGCTCAGCGGAGAGGTGCCACGGATCGTGAGTGAATGTCCGATCGCCGATTCGCCGATTTGCCGATTGTTGTTGATGGCATAACAAGTTGCTTTTTAATTAACATTAAGTAGGTGCCTCTCCCTCTCTCTCTCTCCCTCTTTGGGGGCTGATCGCGTGAGGAAGATCGATGCCAAATCGAAATTGCCAGAAAGTGATCAACGGAATGTTTGCTCTGATTGTTTGGCTGTGGGATGAATTGATCGTGTTTCAGTTGTGAACAAAAGTTCTAAGACACCGCGCAGCATTCAGCTTGGATCAGTGCGGCGATCAGCTGAGTGCTCGAGCCTCTCCGCTGCCTCGATGTGACTCAATTAGGCATCGGGTTAAGTTTCGGGCTGAGGCCGTTTTCGGCTACCTGTTGACCAATTATGGACATAATTGAAGCGCCGCCGCCGCTACAGGCACAGGCACAGCCACTGCCGCTGCCGCTGCTGCCATAGATGAGTCAGACTAAGACAAAGACTTGGCCTGGGTTTTTGCTTTATTAAGCTGTATTAAGCTGCTTTTCGAATACACTCCATCGATATGCATATTGAGCGATATGCATATGCCATAAATATCAACACGGGACTCGGTGTGACTCGGCGATCTGTGTGCTGTGTGCTGTATGCTGTGTGCTGTGTGCTGTGTGTGGTGGCTCCGTCTTAAGGCGAAACATGTCTTAATTAAGCCAGCCAGCCAGCCAGCGGATCAGGTAGAGATCAGGTAGTCCCCAGTCCCAAGTCCGAATCCGAATCCGAGTCCCAGACGGGGCCCACCATGCTGCGGCCTCTCTCTTCCTCTCATATTAATCTGTAAATTATGCATAATTTTAATTCCCCCCCAAAAGGCGAATGCGAGGAGAAAGAGAGCCCCAGAATCACAGCCACCCAAGAGTCGCAGCCACACTCTCCTCCGAACATGTCAAAACTCTCACGCTGGATGGAACTGCTGCAGTCCCAGGCACAGTCCGAAACGAATCGAATCGAATCGAATACCCCCCCGCCCGTTGCATGTAAATAAACTCAAAATTTATTTACAATTTATAACAATTCTTTTTGGGGTCTTATCTCCTGGTGGTCGGTCGTCGTCTGCGTCAGCAGCAGCAGCAGCAGCAGCAGCAGCAGTAGGAATTGTTCAACAAAATGTTAATTAAATGGATTTACATTTTAATGACAACACGAAGAGAGCCGCGAACGCCATGGCTCCAGCCGATTGAGATACAGAGCCCGGCAAACATACGGAAAGAGAGTTGTGTTGTCGATCGACAGACCACTCGAATCCAATCCAATCCCAGCCAGCCAAGCAGCCAGCCAGCCAGCCCACTCCATCTTCCACTTCCTCTTCATCTGCGCTCTGTTTATGCTGCTGTTGCTATTGCTGTTCTGTTTACCCCTGCAGCCAATTGCAAATTTGCTAAACAAAATGGGCGGCGTTTGAGCCACAAACAGAAACGGGCCGAAACAGAGGCCCAAACAGAAGCAGCTGCAGGGCAAAGGGGGCAAGGCAGAGAGGGCAAAGCCAAAGGCATTCAACATTCAACATTCAAGATTCGATATTCAATGCAACCTAATGATGCCTTTGCCTGTCTCTCCGTCCGTCTGCCTGCCTGCCTGCCTGCCTGCCTGTCTGTCTGTCTGTCTGTCCGGTGTCTGTGCTGCGCTGTGGTTTTTGTTTGTTTGTTGCATGCAAATTGATCGTGCCCATCCACCTCCCCCGCCCAGTGGCAGGGGCAGTTACAGTCGATTGGTCAGGGCAAGAATGCTCGAGCTTGGAACACGAGTTCTCTCACTCTGTGGCCGCGCGTCGATGCAGCCCACTGATCAAATGCGCCTGCTCCTCCTGCTCCTCCCACTCCCCTACCCCATATCGATTTGGGTGATTTATCGATAGCCTGGCAGCTCGGTAGATGAAAGTTTACCACTTGGAATGACAACTATCCACCAAATATCGATCGAACGATTGTATCGATCAAAAGAACAGATTACATTTGGATAATTCATCGATTTGTACACCCCACACACCCCACACCACACACCACACACCCCACCCCACACACTGGAAATAAAGGCAGTCATAAATTTGTTGCCTCAAAGACGCTGTGCCATGGCCACAGCAACGACATTTATCGATTTATAATCGATGCACATGGCATCATTAATAATCGTTTTGTATTTGCCACCCACATGGGCGGCACCAGCACCGGCACCAAACGCCAGCCACAAACTGCAACTAACTCGCGCGTCGGTCGGTCCTCCCCTCCGCCCATGAGTGCGGAGTCCGAGTCCGTCCGTCCGTCCAGCAGCTGTCGGCAGAGGCCATAAATTTGCCGCTGGTCAAAAGCATCTGAAGTCTGCCGCCGCTTATAAATGAGCTCGGACCATGGCTCACAGCCCCGGCCCCGGCTACAGCTCCCATAGATACGATAAACGAGGATGATCCAGGGGCGCGCTGGCTAATGGTTGATAGCTACCGCCGACAGTCCCTGGCCCCGCCATTCCCACTATCCCATATCCGATATCCTCTCTCGGTCTTCGGTCTATCAACGAATGACAAATATTTCAAATGATTTCAACACTTTGCCAATGCCGCCGCCGCCGCCGCCGCTGCCGCTGCCGCTGCCCGATCGGGCCAGAGTAGGGGGGCCGGGCCGACTGTGGCTATAACTGCGACTGTGGCTGGGGCTGGGGCTGGCTCGATGATTTGCGTTTTATTGCAGCTAATAAATTGAATGGCGACCCACCACTGAGCACCGCCAGCAGCAGCACCACCAAAGAGTGGCTTGCATCGACTCTGCGTCTGAGTTCGAGTCTGGGTCTGGGCCCGACAATTTCGCGTTGACTATTTGTTGCGATAAGCAGCGGTGGCAGAGTGGCTCTTCTGTTCTGCTGCGTTGCATGCAACATGCAAGGAGCAACGGGCAACGGGCAACCGGCAACGTGCAACGTGCAACTGTTGGCAGCCGCGCATGCGTGTGTGCATTTCAATGCAACACTGATAAAGGTGTTCAACGCTCGATGACATTAGCACCATCCAAATGCCGCAATCAACTTCGGCTCCGGCTCTCCTCTCTGCCTTCTCTTCTCCTCTGTACCTTTATGGCTTTGCCTTTGCCTCTGTTTCTGTTTCTGCCACTGCCACTGCCACATAGCCCGCACTTTTTGCCGCTGCTGTTGCCGCTGCTGTTGCTGTTGCTTTTGTCGTTTTGCCATATTTGTCGGCGCCGTTTGTTCTTCTTTATTAAAAAGGCGAATAATCATAATAAAGAACCAACAACTTCGTCGCTGTCGCTGTCGTTGTCGTTGACGTTGTTGTCGTCCATTTAGCCACTGAGTTTTGGCTGAGCAGCCGCCTCTGCCAAGCTTGTTTTCATACTGGGCCTGGCTTTGGGTCTTCTGGTTTCGCTCTGGCTCTGGCTCTGGCTCTGGGGTTTGGGCTCGGGCCTGGGCTCGGGCTTGGGTCTGGGTTTGGGTTCAGGTTCAGGTTCAGCCGCTCGTTCGGTAGCTGCTAGACTTGGACATTAATCGATAACACTTGAGTATTTTTTCATGTTTTCAGGCGAGCCATTAAGCGATTGTCCACTCCACCACTCCAAACGTTGTTCTCTCGCTGCTCTGGCGATGCTCTGGCAATGCTTTGGTGTTGCTTAGGCAAATTCATTGGTGTTTCCTCCACTGGTGTTTGCCGGCTTGTTGGTTGGTTGCTGGCTGCGCCAAGCAGTTCGGTTCCCAGCTCTCAGTTCTGTTCAGATCTGTTAGGTCGCGTCTTTGATCGCCTTCGATGCTCCCTGTGCCCCTTCGGCAGCCCAATATCATCGGATTGATGGGTTATTATGTCGTGGATCTATTTGAGAGTTGACACGATGAGATTTCAGCTGCTGCAGGCGTGTTTATTGGTCTGTGGAGGTTACTGGTGTGTCGCCTTAGTAGTGATTTTTTTATGCCGAATCCCCACCTCCACTTGCCGAATCTCCTCCGCTATCCAATGCACTCCGGTCCACTCCTCTCCATTCCTCGGTTCTCTCTTCTCGGAGCCAGAGCTTAATGAAATGCAACTCAATGCTAAAGCCAGGCTGGGCATCCAGGTACCGCAGGTCCCTGTCCGATCTCAAGCCAAGCCCTATCCCTGCGACACTCTCTCGCCCTCCCCATCCGCCCTCCCACCGCTCCTATGGCCAACACTCGGCAATTACTAAAAGACAAATTTATTTGCACGCATGCAGAAGAGCTGTGTGCTGTGTGCTGCTGCTGGCCTGGGACCATGGCCTGGAACTGGGACTGCGACTGGGACTGCAGCCGGGCTACTGTTCGACAAGTGTTAAGCATAATGCAGACACACTCGCGGCTCCTCGGCGGAGAACGTGGGGAGAGGGGAGCGGGGAGTGGGAGGAGGCTGGTGGATATGGCTGGGAATGGGACTGGGACTGGGACTGCCACTGGCACTGGCACTGAGGAGCTGGGCGACTTTAATTGAAGTGCGGCCCGACTCGCATCATTGACATTAAGTGTCGATAAATTAAGCATACGCAATGTTCGCCCCGCGTTTTTATGAATGGGAGCCGCCGCCGCTGCCGCCTCTCACCGAGAAAGGGAGAGAGAGAGAAAATGTGAAAGGTTCAGGTTCCGAGCACTGAGAGATCTGAAGCTGGTTCGCGGCCCGACCCGTCCGGACCAGACCAGACCGGACCCGACCCGACCGGACCGCCCCTGCCGCCGCATAAATTGCCGATAATTTACTGTATATAAAAATCAACACAAAACATTTTATGTTAATGAAAATAAGAGTGAGGCTGGCGGGGCTCCCTCCACTCCAGTGAAAGCCACGCGCATCAGGGGTGTGCGGCCGGAGGGGGGGATCCCTCGGCCAAACAGTAGCCCCCTACACAGTCCGTCCGACCGGGGGTCAGCGATAGCCCAGATATCTAGGCAATTAATGGCCAGAGCTAGAGCCAGAGCCACAGCCACAGCCAGAGCTAATGAGCCACATTTATACGGAGCCACAATCAGTGTCAGTTTTGTTCTTAATTTCGCAGCAAATTTGCACACAAATTTCGTGGGTGCCCTGCCAAAGCGACAAGGCGACCGGGCGACCAGGCGACCAGGCGACTGGTTTTTGTTTTGTTTTGTTTGGTTTTTGCCTCCATCCAGCGCTGGATCGCTGGATCGAGCGTGGCTGAGGGATCGTTGATCCGTTTGATCCACTGATCCACGATCCACGGCTGCTTTGATGACAGCCGCTATCTTATCAGTGCAGGGCACTCGAGGAGCCAGAAGAGGCGCAGAGCCGCACCAGCGGAGCATTAAAATTGGTTTATAACTTAATTACAGACAGACAATGTCTGAGCCATGGAGACACATCACAGCACATCAGTCAGAGGCGGAGGCAGTGGCAGTGGCAGTGGCAGAGGCGGAGACCGACAAATCGTCACGTTGTTTAATATTCAAATATTTTGGAAGCGTTTGTTCTTTTTCTTTTAATGAATGAAATATAATGGGAATGGGAATGGGAATGAAGGCGAAGCCGTATCCGAATGGAAATGGAAATGAGTCCGATAATGGGTCAGAGCACAGTGTTCCCCCCACCTCCACTCAGTGTGTGTGTGTGTGTGTGTGTGTGTGTGGGTAGAGCTGAGCAAAGAGGCACAAAACAGTCAGTGGCAGAGTCTCTATTTGCCACACGCTGTGCGGCGGGCAGGCAGACGGGCGGGCAGACTCTGTTTTATGGCCACATACTCCACTAGTGCTAGTCCAGAGACCTGGCTCCGGATCTGGACGGGATAGCTATTTGAGTTCTTTGCTTAATTAACGAAAGGAAAAGGCGAGCGGCGAGCGACGAGGGCGAAGCGTAGCGATGAGCGGCATATAAAAATTAATTAGCAGACCCCGAAATCAAATGCATGAAACTCCCTAACAGAGCGCAGGAGTGGAGCGGAGTGGAGTGGGAGTGGACTCCAAATGGCGGCACTGCAGACATGGCGAGAGAGAGAGAGAGCTCGACTCCGGGGCAGCAGGATCTTCCCAGCTGAAGTGCCCAAAAAGAAATTCCATATTTGTTTTGGCTGCGTCGCTCACTCTGCTCTCTGCTGCTGCTGCTGCTGCTGCTGCTGTCCCCGCTATTCTCTGGCCTGATCACAATTAAGTGTTGAATTATGTTAATTATCCCCCCCTCTCAGCGCTGCCCCTCCCCTTGGTTGCTTGTTCGTTCGTTGATTGAGGAAATTGCCGTCGTTCATTCATATTGGTTTCCTCGCACCAATTTGGCAGCTAATCAGAATCAGTTGTGTTGCAGCGGAAATCGCCCCCCACCGAAATTGGAAAACAGAGTGCCACTGGTCGTGTGGCGGTGTCGGTGGCAGGTAGGGGAGAAAACGCAGGTCTTATAAGGCAGCAGTAGGTCGTCGCAGGTCTCGTTCGGTGGTCTGGCTGCCCACAATTTCCGTGATCCCACAGCGCTGAACTATGCTAATGAGATTCGCTGTCGCTGGTCGCTGGCCCAAAGAAAGTCAACAAAATAACAAAATTCAAACTACAAAAAACACAAAACACAAAAAACATTCATTTAAAATGCGTTACAGAAACGGGCAACAGAGACAGAGACAGAGTGACCAGGCGACCAGGAGGAGACCAGGCGGGTGGCAGGGTGGCAGGGTGACAGGGTGGCAGGGGGGCAGGGGGGCTGGCCAGAGAGCGAGAGAGCATCCTCCTGAAGAGCCATAAAAATGTGCGTTAATAACATTGCCGCCAAAGTGAAGTTGGCAATAAAATGGCAGATTCATGTGACGATGACGATGCCGATGAGAGGCCAGGACAGGACAGGACAGGACGATGAAACGCTGACGACAACGACGACAACAACGACGACAACGACGACAACGATGGCTACGAGATGGCGCTGCTACCGACGCGTTTCGGTGGGAAATACAACGGCCCCGGCGACCTATGCCAAGTACTACATATCGAATCGATATGCCCAGGCAGGGCATAAAAATTTACGTCCCATAAATATCCACACAAGGCTGCTGCTGCTGCTGCTGCTGTGGCTGCTGCTGCTGCAGATTCGCATTTATGCGTTTAATGATAAAGAAGAATGGGGAATGGGCCGCCGACTGGTGGCATGCGGCAGGGGCCTGCGTAGCAAGCTGCCAGCGGTAGCCACCTTAAGTGCCACATTGCGTTTTTGCATCGGCGGCCACACACACACACAGACACACACAGACACACACACACACGCATACACGCGGAGGAGCATCTCTCTGGCTCCCTCTCGTGGTGCAGCTCATCCGGTGGTCCACGACTGGGGGGCACAAATGAGGAGCCCTGATAAGGCGCCCAATGCGGGGCCACCGCTGGGGGAAAGCCAGCAGCTGGAGCTGCGATGCGGGGAGAGATAAGCGGAATGAGAGAGAGAGTCCCATCCCATCCCAGCAGCAGCAGCAGAAGCAGCAGCAGCAGCAGGAACACCGCCAAATGGCGGCGCCTCCCTCTGGGGTGGCCCCTCAGTGGAGAGGGCTGGCCCAGGTGTGGGCCATGATGCAGAGCAGCATCCATTATCATCCGTTCTATTCTTTGATCAGTTGGCGAGGATCGAGGGGGAGAGTTAATTGCCGTTTTCCGGGCTGCTCGGCGGGCGCTCTTGCCGCACCTCTTTCCCACACCCCCATCTCGCGTGGCTGCCACAGCGCAGACCGTTGGCAGTGGGAACGACCTTGTCGCTGCACATGCTCCAGCTCTGCCCCCCAGGCCCAAGTCCGTTCTCTGTCGGTGTCTGTCTGTCGGTTCGTTTGTGCCTAATTAACAAGTTGGCGGCCGCGTCGGTCAGCGCACGCCCAACAAGAGCAGCAGCAGCAGCAGCAGGCGCAGCAGCACAAGTTGCAACATCTCCGGCAGCGGCTGAGGGCGGCGGCGGGACAGGGGCCCGCACAATTGGCATTGAAACGAACGCATTTCATGCAAAAAAGCAACAAGGGGCACGCGGCAGTGGCAGTGCCAGGGGCAGGGGCATGTTGCTGTGTGCCCCCAAAAAGCTTGTTACAGGACGGCGGCTTAGCCGGCGCCTGTGTTGCCGCCGTCGCGTCGCACTGCCCAGCTCTTGTGCCCCAAGATGAATGTGTGTCGTTGTTGTTGTTGCTGCAACTGCAGCAGCAGCAGCAACCGTAGCAGCAGCAGCAACGTTGCTTGTCAGGCCTTGTATTTCGTATGTAATTGGCTTTGGGCTTCGGGCCTGGGGCCTGGGGCTTGGGGGCTGCTTAAATAGATGGCGACTGGCGTCACCTGTCGCCCACTGTCGCCTGTCGTCCCCCAAAGCTCGTAGTTCACTTTTCAACGGGCCAGCAGGCCCCTGCCACCGCCCCTGCCACTGCCACTGCCACTGCCCCTGGACTGTGTGGCGACACATCGGCATCGGATCGGCATCGGCAACCAAAAAGCCAAAGACATTTGCAAATCTTTTGTTTCTCATGTCCGATCATTTCTCATACAGAAAGGCGAGAGGCCGGCCAGGCCAGCGACCAGCGACGACAACCGACGACAAAGGCATACCGCAGGCGCCAGCCCGAAACCCAAAGAGCAGAAAAAGAGCTCGAGAGCTGCAAAAGAAAAGAAAATAAACTAAAAGACGATGCCCAGACGATGACGACGACGACGACGACGACGACGAGGAGGAGGATGAGGCCACCAGCAGCAGCAGCAGCAGTGGCAGTGGCAGCAGCGGCAGCGGCCAGTGTCCAGCCAAAGCGAGGAGTCAGGGGCAGGCACAGGGCAGGGCACTGCAGCTTGAGCACGAGCTTTTGTCCAGGGCTGCGACGAGCGCCACAGGATGGTCATGGGGCCTTGGCATTGTCTTCTTCGTCGAGGAGGAGCGACGACATTCAAATCTTAACTCGAAATCAACGACGACGACGATTCAACGCGAGAAGAAGCAGCAGCATAGAGAGAGAGACGGAGAGAGAACCGACCCGAGACCCGAGACCCGAGATCCGAGTCCCGGGCCCAAAACAAATTCGAACTGCCAAAATAATAAGCGTCCCCAACTCCAGACTCTGCAGGCTCTCCCGGCTCCCCTCTGCGCTCCTTCTGCTTGTGCATTTTTATGGGGACCAACAGAGGAGCAGCAGCGTGGCGCGCAGCGGGACCAAGAGGGACGGAGGCTGCTCTGAAGGTCGCCCTGTACCGGGGGACTAACGCCAGTCGTCTGGCTGGTCGCGGTGGTCGCCTGCTTCTGGCCTGCCATAAAATTTTTGAAACAAACCCCGGGCCGAGTTCGCAGTCCCCCCCATTCCCCATTCCCCCATTCCCTCATGCGCAGAGCAGAGCAGAGCAGCTTCAGATAAGAGATTTTTGCTGAAAACTCGTGCGCGATTCCAGCATAAGGAAGGAAGGCAGCAGCAGCAGCAGCAGCAGCAGCCGCAGAATCGGCAGGGCAGACCGGTTACCGGTTTCATATATTGATGACGACGATTTTGGAGCCCCTCTCGGTCCTAACTGCATAAAATTTGTTTGTCGCCAGAGCTGGGTAGCCGGGTAGCTGAGAGCTGGGAGCTGCGACCGAAGTCAGCGCCGGGCATACAAATTGGCTCTGGCCACGTCCTCGCCTTGGGTTCTAGATCTGCCCATGGGCTGTGGCTGCGCCTGTGGCTGGCGTCGGTAGCAGGGCTGTTTAGATGGCTATCAGTAAATAGAACACAAATGAAATTCATCGATAGAAATCGAAATCGAAGAGGAGCCAGCCGCCACGGGGGCGGCTAACCAAATCAAAGGGCCACAAAGGCAGCAGCAACAGCAGCAGCAGCAGCAGCAGCAAGAGCAGACACTGCTCCCCCCGCCGCTGCCACCGCACGTTGTCGTGGCGACCATGTGATGGAGTACACATGTTGCCGTGCACTTCTGCTGGGCCTTCTCCTGGGCACGACAACAACATGGCCAACAACAGCTCCAGCGGACAGAGGACAGAGGCCAGGGCCAGGCCAGAGCTCCTCTCTGAGCCAAAGCCAAAGCCAAAGAGCCAAAACCAGTGGGCGGCCCCGGGGCATTGACAACCCACGGGGGCTGACCTTTTGCCAGCCACAAACAACAGACGGCAGACAGCAGACAGCAGACGGCCGACGGCAGACGGCAGCCAAATGGCTCGACAAACTACAAGCAGTGCAACACTTTTAGCCACCGTCAACGCCACGCCACACCACCACCAGCAGCAGCAGCAGCAGCAGCAACGAAAGCCGCAGCAGCAGCAGCAGCAGCAACCACAAAGACAGACAGAGCCACAAGGCCCAGCGAGTGGTTGGGGGCCAAGCCACCTATCAGCGCAGGCCCTGGAGTTGTCGTGAGCAGCGGGTGGCCACCGCCCCAATGGCCGCCAAATGGCGACACATAGACAGACAGGACAGGACAGGACAGGCAGAGCGGGGGAGAGCCAGGAATGGGAGCTGCTTTTGGGGTTAAAAACCAAACTAAAGGAAAGTCCCCGTCCCCAGGTGCTGGGTAGGAGGGAGGGAGGGAGGCAGTTCCTGGTGGGCCTTCGAGGGAAAAGACAATGCGCAGATACAGCCAGCAAAAGGAAATCGAACGGCTCTGGGAGGGTCTCTGCAAGTGTGCAGATTATATATGGATGCATATAGCAATCTCTCCCAATATCTTGGGGGAGGGGAGGCAGAAAAACCAACTTCTCAGGGAGCGCGGGGGGAGGGTTATGTGCGGATCCCTCAATCAATTTTTTCCATTCCCCAATGGGGTCTCCGGCAAATGTTGGGCTCAAG
Organism: Drosophila tristis; assembly: GCA_018150885.1. NCBI lineage: Eukaryota > Metazoa > Arthropoda > Insecta > Diptera > Drosophilidae > Drosophila > Drosophila tristis. The sequence continues at coordinate 920,923 of JAECWT010000125.1, forward strand.
TAGCCAGGGCATTAGGCATTAAGGCACGACTTGAGTCAATTAATCAATAGGTAGGGGCAGGGGAAACAGGGGCAACAGGGGCAGGCAACACACACAACAATAGAAAATCTGTTGAAGCCTTTGGCGACACTCGAGACAGAGAGACAGAGAGACAAAGCCTCAAAACCGGGGCACACACACAAGATGAGTGTATAATCTGCCTCTAATGATGCTGATGAGGCTAAGGCCTGATGCTGCTGAGCCAGGGACCGCTGCTGCTGTGGCTGCTGCTGCTGCTGATGCTGCTGATGATGATGACAAAAAGCCAAACACGGCAGCAGCCTGGAGGGAGGTCTGCTCTGTGGCAGGGGGCACCCTACTGTCGACAGCCAGCAAGAAGAAGGTTAAGAGGGTAGACCTGAGACTGAGACTGAGACAGAGCCTGTCCGCAGCTCATTCTCACATCATTAATTACAAAATTATTGGGTCTCGGTCTGTCTCCTCATCTGTGTGTGTGTGGCTGTGGCTGTGGGTCAGGTAATACTCTCGTGCACGCAGGTGGATTCGATTGGGAGACGAGATGAGATGCTGTGTTGATGCCAGCAATTTGGCCGCAGGAACTGTAACAACAACCAAAACTCTCGACTCAAACAAATCCCCAAAAACGAACAAATCCCCCAAAACCAAAACCAAACGCCAAAGCCAAAATGTTAATTTTCAAATCTTCGTGGGAACTGAAATTAGTAGTTAACACAGATACAGATACAGATACATCTACAGATCTGCCTGATGTGCCTGCCTGCGGGCGGCCTACACATATTAGCATTGTTGATTTTTCGGCCGGGAAAAGACCCGTCGCCGTATCCGTCGAGAGGGCGGTGTGTGCTGACATCGGAGGTCCGCTGAGGTCCGAGCTGGGCCCGGGGGCTCCTATATAGTTATTGATATACGAAAATTGTGCACAGCACGCCGGAGATCAGTGCAGATCCCCCACTTGTTGCATACCCTTCTTCTTCCCACTGCTGCGGGTATATTCCGAGGGTATCTATCCGCACCCTGTACCCTGTGCACCCTGCACGGGTATCCGCTGTAATTGGGCCCTAACTGAGTCACTGCCTTCGAGATGATTGACTTCAGTCGCAGTCGCAGTCGCAGTCCCAATCCAAATCCCAATCCAAGTCATAGTCTGCGGCTTCGAGGCAATTAAACGATTTCGTTTCATGTGCGTTGTTTGTTGTCTTCAGCTGTCTGCTGTCTGCTGCTGTCTGCTGTCTGCTGCTGCTGCTGCCAGCGGACGTTGAGGATGAGGATGGGATGCCGTGATTAATATGTTTTTGAGTAGTTCTTAGCCAGGGGCCACAGAGCAGCTAACAAGACACGACCGGGCTCCGACTCTCCAGTGGAAATGACCATCCAAGCAACCCGTCAGCCAGCTGGACAGTCGGACAGAGTCAGTCGGTTGGCCGGTTGACAAATTGTTTGTAAATGGCTGACAGACAAAACTGGAACACACGCACTCTGGCCGCGGGTCAAAGTGGGACCACCAGAGCCAGCGGGCAGCCGCGCATTTTCCCAAATGGAGCCACTGATGGCCTGATGGAGCCGAGCCATTGCCGCACGGAGCTGGAAAGCTGTGCATTCATCTAACTTACTTTCGCATGTGAATAAGTTTTTGTTTCCCTCAGAGCTCATTGGGCTGTTGTTTGGGATAGCCTCTGGGTCTGGTGACAAATATTCGTCTATTTGTTCTGGCTCTAGTCCTGTTATCCCCATTAAGCATTCGAATCCCCATCCATCCAATCGCAAGCCAAAGCTCCAACCAAATCCGACAGCGACACTCGACTCAGCCCGGCTAATCCCCCAGCCCAGCGTCGTAGCTGCCAACATCTGCCACTGGATAGGGGAATCCATATCCATCCATCCATCCATCCGAGCGGATGGGAAGGCCACTTGAGCCGCGGAAAATCGCAAATGGCAAATGGCAAATCGCACTCCGGGCCACAAATGGCAATCCTATTAGGCCAAGGTGCAGCTTTAAGAAATCCAATTAAAAACTTGTGCGGAATGGAGCTGGGAGCTGGTAGCTGGTAGCTGGGAGCCGTAGCTGGGCGCTGGAGAGGATGCTGAAGCTGCAGCTGAAGCTGAAGCTGAGTGTGAATGTGAATGTGAGGAGCGAACGAACTCCCGTGGAATCTGTGCATAATAATACGTTAATAATGACTGTCAGGGGGGGATTGGTGGTGCGAGTGGATGGTGAAGAGTGCGAAACACTCCAAAGACATTAGCGCACTTGAGCCACCAGACACGGGGGGTGGGAATGGGGATGCGAATGGCGATGGCGATGGGGCTGGATGTGGCAGTCGGATGTGGCAGGGCACTTGGCGAACGGAAATGTTTTTTATTTCTGTTATTTTCGCGACATGGCTAATGAGCGTCACCCCACCCGCGCCGAAAAATGCATTTCGCCAGAAGGAGATAGCTGTGCCCAGAGAGAGAGAGAGAGAGAGAGAGAGAGGCAGAACAAGTGTGAGAGAGCGGAGTGGAGTCCCGCAATTGTTGACACTGCCAAAGCTTTCGGGTGTTTGTCGAGTGGCCAGACCCGGGACCATTCCCTTAAACAAGTTGGGGCTGGAGTTGTGGCTGGAGTTGGGGTTGGGGTTCGAGATGGTGTCATGTTGCGTGTGGGAGCGAGACAGCCAGAGAGAGAGAGAGAGAGAGAGCGAGCAGCAATTTGCATTCGTATTCGCATTGCAGTGCGAGCAAATGAGCAGAATAAATTAAGACAAAGACAACAGCAAAAGCAACAGCAAAAGAGAAAAATAAAAACACAAAACTGAAGCTGAAGCTGCAGGCAAGCGGTAAGAGGGAAGTGCAAAGAGGAGGAGTAGGAGAAGGAGGAGCAGCAGGCAATGAAGAGATGAGGAATGAGGAACGAGAAGGAACAGCAGAAAGGCAGAAGAAGTGAAGGCATGGCCGCGCGCGCTTGACAAAAGACACTTGAGAGCAGATGACGAAGCTCGCCAGAGGGAGACAGAAACAGCGAACGAACGCAGGCGATAACGAAAGCGAAAGCCAGAAAGAGCGCGAGCGAGTGAGCCGCGAGAGAGAGAGAGAGAGAGAGAGAGCAATGCAATGGCTGGGCCACAATGGCGGAAATGTGTGAACGAGGACAGAGAGGGCCACTCAAGAGGCGTTGCTCTCCCCTGCTCCTACGCCAGCCAGCGGGCAGAGTGAGAGAGCGAGCGACTATAATTAACACCAGCGGAGAGGAGAGGAGAGTCGGGTCGAGTCGTGTCGAGACGCGTCGCGTCGTGTCGCTGGCGCGATTTAAAACGCACGCAAAACGCACTGTCCCCGCCCCCGACACGCACCCGGGCAATCAAAGCGCTCAGGAGGTTTGGGGGCGCCTCAAGGTGTTTAAATCAGCACCAGTCACCAGCACCCATCCCCCCACCCCAACCGCCAGCACACCCCACCACTGGCTGCGGTTCACACAGCAATTTGTCATCGCCCTGAATGCAATTTAATGGGGGTCCGGCGCCCACCCCGCCCCACCGTACACCCGGCACCTAACGTCTGTTGGCTACCGACGAGCTCAAATCAAAACAGAAAACGTTCTAGAGGAGAAATAAAAGATTATTTATATAAATAATAAATTGCAATCCAGAGGGATGGGGTGGGGCAGACGCCCAGCCAGACCCGAGGGTTAATTGCTAACCCACTTTGGGTACCCCTCGCTTAATTACTGGAAGTCGCCCACTGTATCCCCTGCCCCTGCCACACCCCCCACCGGCCAGCAGGCACCATCGGCATGGCATCCAGTGGGTCAGAATATTGTTGACTTGCACAAATTGCTTTATAATCGTCATCAATAAATGAAGCCAGTCATTAGGCTGGTCAGTCGGTTACGAGCGCACAGGCACAGGCCCTGGATCCCCCTAGGCCCACAGCCCCAACCACTGTCCCCGCCCCAGCCCTACCCACACTAGACTCTATCGGAATTGTTTGACAAACAGAGAATTATTATCCTTATCCTTGTGTCTGACTTGCACAAACAAACGCCACAAAGAACCAAAACAGGGGGAGGTAATTGGAGGCGCAGCGAATGGGAAGTGTTTCCGGGGGCTTAAGGGCTGCTTGTTAATTGGCAAGAGATCTGAGAGATCTCCCTCTGCATAGGACACAGAGGCAGAGATGTACAGTGCCCTGCATAAGTAGAGACTCCCAGCACACACTCGTATTTGTCACTGTGATTTTATTTTTAGCAATGATCGAATCGGTGGAAAGCATTTGCGAGGATTGCGTGATTCAGGCTCGGACTCGGAATCGGGCTGCTCCTCGTGCCCGTCGGGAATCGCCGAAAAATGTAAGAGGGATGGAGTGGGATGGGGTGGGGTGGCCCGACCATGAGTCGCCTCTGGTCGATTTCATTGGAATGATGGCCAGTGGATCGGTCGGATCCGGCGGTTGGCTGTTGGCTCTTGGCTACGTGTCACAAATTATTAATAATCTACAATAAAAAGTATAATTTCATTTAATAATGAGACGCGTGTAGAAATGTTTTTCTCCGGCAGGATCCTCCACAGCCCCTTCCCTCCCTCCCCCCCCTGCCTGAGCCCATCGCGGACTGAAAATTTTTCATTTAATAAATCATCGAAAAATGAAGTTGCCGACGCAGACGCATACTAATTTTTATTCCTCATCGACTCGACTGACTCTTCGGGTTCTTTTGGGTTCTGTTTTATTTTTGGTTTCTTTCTTTTTGTTTTGTTTTTTGGTGGTTGGCCACGTTGCGCCCATTTTGTGGGCTCTCCTTCGTCATCGACTGGCGCCAGGTCCCATCTAGACAGGAGAGACGAGGGGCACTGGCAGTGGCAGTGGCAGTGGCAGGCGTTGCATGTGCTGGGCCTCCACCTCCTGCGCCGCACAATCGTTTGGTAGTTAAATTTTTGTTGGTTTTCCAACGTGACGCCTGTCAGCTGCCATTTCAGCCATCTCAGGGAGAGTGCCTACACACAGAGAGCGAGAGAGCGAGCGAGAGAGAGAGCCATGGCCGAGACAATTAAATGCCTAATTTTCCATTCCCCTCTGCCCCCCTACACTCATCCCCTCCCTCCCTCACGTTGCGTGGCCTGGCGTTTGTTTTTCCAAATAATTCATTAATATTTTTCTGTTGCTGTATATTTTTCTTCTCGTGTTTCTCTTTCTTTTTTTTTTGGGGTAATTATGACGAGCGGCGCTTGACTGCCTGAGTTGCATGTGCAATGTGCCACATTGTTGCTGTTGCTGCTGCTGCGGGGGGTATCTGGTAGCAGCAGCAGCACTCAGCACTCAGCAGCAGTGGAAAGCACCAAAGAGTAGGCGGTCTGAGTGGGCGGGTGGGCCATTTCATGCGCTTTTCTTGTTAAGCGCGATAATCCATCAACAACAACAGCTTTGCCCATATGCTGGCTACAGAGCGAGAAAAACAATATGCCAAATAAATAAATAAAATTAATCAAATTATTTCCTGCACTCCTTGCAACCAAAAGCAAAAGAATCCTGCAAGGGCATTTACCTATGGGAATTTCACAGAAAATTAAGGGTTTTCGATTTGCCAAGATAAACATTAACCGATCTATAAATGTGCATATATGTATGTATGTATGTTTGTATGGTGTAATGTCTGTAACGTGTTTTTTTTTGTGTGTGTTTTTGTTTGTTTGCCTTTTCCACTGATCAGCTGCACTCGAGCGGAGAAACTGCGCCACACGGCGCTGTCGATAATAAGACGAGACGAGGCCTATTATCTCTGTTATCCCCTGCCACCACGGGCCACGCCCACTGTGCAACGCCCTCGATCCGCAAAACGGTACAAGTAATAGCTATAAGGCTAAGGCAGAGATATGTAGGCACGAAATATGGATATGGGCCCATTCATCTACATCTTCATGCAGAGACTGCGACGCGGGTCGCAGGTAGGGTGGATCGAGAATGGGAATGGGAATGAGAATTGGAATTGGAATGGGAATGGGAATGGGAATGGGAATGGTGCGGGGAATGGAAACTCTCGGACTGCAGAAGTGGACTAATTGCTGCCGGGCATTGTTATTGATGAGTGGAGTGGAGTGACCCCGGGAGAAATTACTATAAAGAAAACGTTCTGCTTGCCGATCTGCTGGCCTGCTCTCCTCTCCACTGTTCTACGCTGCTCTGCTCTGCTCTGCTCCATTTGCCATCGACATCGACATAGACATCGATTAATTCTATTAATTATCGCACTAATAGTTTTGTGCCTGCTCCTCGCCTCGCCTCTCCTCTCCACTCTTCGCTGTATCTGTTCTGGCTGGTTCCCCCTGTCTCTAATTATATGTGTGTACAATATATATTTCCCTTTTATGAGTGGATGAATTCAATCTACCTCTCTCTGTCTCTCTGTCTCCTCTCTCTTTATGCAAATAGTAACTGAATTTATTCCAGAAGGAAAAGCAAACGAGAAGCAGAAATGGAAATGCAAATGGAAATGGAAATAGAAATAGATTTTCCCAGTGATTGACGCTTTGACAGAGACAACTTTGTTGTCAACACGCAAGAATCGTGTACGTAGACTGCGGCTATGCATGTGTATCCCCCCTCCCATCCCCCGTCCCCCAGCGCCATCTACAACTACTACTATCCCCAGCAACTATCAATCTATGACAAAGGCAGCCGTTAATGAGAGACAACACAGAATTTGCGTGTGCCACCCGTGCACCCCCCGTGCACCGTGCCCCTCGTGCAGCGTGTTCTCATGGTTGTTGCTGGGTGTTGTTGCCAGCTAGAGTTGTGGCCATAATTGTTGGCATACAATCTGCTTGTAATTGAATCAAAAGCGAAACGCATTCACTGTGTCCACGAGATCCATAAAAGTGTCAAACAGCATTAGAACGAGGCGGGCAAGGGGGCAGTGGAGGGGCCAGGGGAGACAACAGGTGACATCTGGTTAATGACTTTCACTCTGGCTATTTGCCCAGAAGCCAAACCAAAAGCCAAAAATCCACCGAACGGCAAAGGCAAAGACAAAGACAGAGCCCCAGCAGAGATAAGCCCCCGGAGGGGAGCACACAGAACAGAACAGAACAGAAAGCAGGCGACACAGAGATACAGCGAGGAAGAGATAAAGAAAGAGATGGAGAACAGACTAGAGACTTAATACCGCTAGAGCTGTCTGTCTGTCTGTCTGTCTGTGTCTGGGTCTGAGCAAACTTGGAGACTGAGCAAATATCAACAGGAGGAGATTTGTGCAACGTGCTGGAGAGCGGCGCCAAAGACAACAGAAAAGATAGAAGAGATATACGATTATATCTGCTGTATGAGGAGAGAACAGAACAGAAGAGACGAGAAGAGAAGAGAAGAGCAGCCAGAGAACGGCAGGGAGAATGCGATAAAGCGTGAGACTAAATCGGAACAGAAATAGGGACTCTGACTAGATAAGAGAACGGGAGAGATGAGAAGAAACATTGAAAGATCCACGAGCCTCTTTGGGAAAGGAGGAACCAAGGGGAAACGAGGGGAAAGGAGTATGCGGAAAGGGATAAAATATATCAAAATAAAAGCAACGAAAAATATAATCAATTACGAATTTGTACGTCTAAAAGGAAAAAGGAATAGCATAGCAGATTCAACAGCAGATGAATTTCGAATGAAACGACTAAGAAATATATTCCGTGTGCAGTCCGCAGAGTCTCTCGGGAGGGGGCCACCATTGAAGAAACCCCAACAAGAATAGGGAAATAAATAATGTTCCGTGTGTGTTTGCTCGAAAGATTCCCCTGTATCTGGGCTAGAAGAGCAAGTGACATCCGAGATTAGTGGCAGGCGCCACATCAGCACCAGAGGCCACTTCCGTTTGCCTCATTCCGAGTGTTGCAAGTGGCTCAGGGAGAGAGTGGGAGACTGCAGACTAGTCAAACATCTTTGCGAATGAACAAATATCTTAAATTCAAATAGAAACAAAGGCAAACACAAGCACAAACAGAAGCAGAAGCAGAAGCAGAAACAGAAACGAGAGAGATAGCCACAGAGATTCAGATTGAGATGTGAGATGTGAGATGTGAGATGAGAGATGAGAGAGATTGAGACTGGAGACTGCTGACTGCTGACTGCTCACTGCAGACTGGAGAGCTGAGTCGGGGACAAACATTTGAATACCAATAGAAATTTACAAAATGTGGTAGCATATTTGAGGTGTTTAACTGTCACCTAAGACTTAGGCAGCAGTCAGCAATCAGGCAGATAAGACGGAACACAGCAGACAGCAGCCAGCAGCCAGCAGCCAACAGAGTCCGATACGAGCCAAGACAAGTGGCGCTTGGGCCGCGCAAACAAAGAAACAACGAAAACGGAGGAGAAGACGAGATCGAAGCCACGCATACCCTGCACCAGCAAAGACACAGATGAACAGAGGCACAGAGACCCTCAGAGAGCGCGACAGGCAGCGGGCAGGGCACTCCCCACACGCACGCGATCGAAGAGGGGTAGCAGCGAGGCGAGGCGAGGCGAGTGGAGGCGAGTGGAGTGTCTGGATAGTCGCGTTTAGAAATCTATTTGATGGGCAAATATTTATTGCACTTCCGTTACATGGCAGCGCAGCGCAGCCACCCTCCAGCCCCCCTCCACCGCCACTCTGTGGAAATCCAAGTCAAGCTTGTCTGTTTGCCTTGGCCTAATGGAAACTCTGCTGCCATCAGTTGTTGCTCATCTTCTACCCCACACTCCCCACTCCAGGCACGGCTTCTGGCCAGAGGGGGGGGGCGGAACGGGCACCCTTCTGCATGGCCCACTTGTGCATGATCTCCTTTTCGGCAACAATGGCCAAACAATAGGATTTTCCTTTGCTTTTACCGAGGGCAGAGCAGCAGCTGGCGCTGCTCACTTGGATTTGTTGTGTTGGGTCCTGACAACGAGGAATCGAGATGAAAGACGCTTAATCGCTCCACACGCACACACAGGAGAGGGCAGGAGAGGGCAGGAGACGGCAGGAGAGGAGAGAACAGAACAGGCTGGGGACAGGACACGCAGCATGTGTGCGCTGCGGCATTGTCCTCTCCCATCATAAATTTGTCTTCAGCTGTCGTCGTTGTGCCTTCATTTCTAAGCATTTGTTTAGACATGAGCACGGGAGAGGAGACGCGGAGACACGGAGACACGGAGCCACAGGGACAGAGATCCCTGGGAGATTGGCTCTGCGGTTGCTGCACCACAGGAGACGCCCCACGCGGCATGCAGTCAGCGTCAAATGCGGCGTATGAGCAATCTGCCCCCAAAAGAAACACACAAAAAGTATGCAGGCAGCGAGAGAGATGACAAAACCGCACAAAGGAGAAAGGATAAAGGAGAAGAATGAGGAATGAGGAAGGGAAGGGAAGGCAAGGCAAGGGAATGGTTCGAGCGAGTGGGCGTGGGTCTAGTTAATTATGTTGTTCCGATATCCGCGAGGGAACCAAACCCAAAGCCAGACGAGTGGATGCGCCTTTTGCTTTGGGTTCGACGGTGCTTGGGAGTCACCTCAGGAGGGAGATTGAGATTGAGATTCCCATCGCTGATCCGCAGCTCAGGGCTCAGTGCTCAGGGCTCAGGGCTCAGTGCTCGGAGCGAGTCAAGCGCAGTTAAGAACATTAGCCAGGACCCCATTCGCAGGATGATCTTGTTGCTGCGGTTCGTTCCCATCCGATTCGATCCCATTCGAAAGAGATCCGATCCGATCGCATCTCTAGTGTGCAGTCGTCAGGGCGTCAGGGCGCGGCAGCAACTAATCATCAAGGGGATTATCTGCCATTGAGATCCTGATCCCGATCCCGATCCTGAGGCCTGAGGCCTGATGCCTGACTTCTCCGCTTTGTGCCCGGCTGCTAATGAGACCCGAAGAAAGGCACCCAGAGGCAGGGGAATCCTTTGCAGGGAATACATCTCCATTGAAGCCTGGAACTGCGGATGCGAGCCGCCAAGGCCCTGCCACAGTTGCACCAAAAATCCCTCCTTAAAGCGACTTTAAGTGCGCGCGCCCAGTTTCAGTTTCAGCTTCAGTTGTAGACTCCCCCCAGACCCCCCAGACGCCGCAGACCCACCCAAGCATCGCTCAGGAATGCCAGCTGAAATGTAGCCCCGGGAAAGTCCGCAGACTGCCATGCAAATTTCTCTCTCCCTCTCACTCTGAGCCCCTCCTGCCCGGGTCCTGGCTTTTGCTTCTTTATTTCCTTCTGTTTCTGTTTCAGTTCGTTATTTGGTCTCGAGACTTCATTTGAATATTAAAAAATTCCAAAACACAAAATGGAATTTTTATTTGCGATATTTTGTCGCACCTCAGCGACAACGTACTTGCCACCTCGTCAACGTCAACGGCTGGCTCCGCGCACAACATTCAAGCCACCACCGCCACCCGAGCAGCGCTGGGGCCAGAGTCGCAGGACGAGTGCGAGGAGTACGCGGACATGGGACGGATCTTGGGTTTAATTTAACATAAAAGCGCGTTCGCCATTAGGCGCTCAAACAACCCCCTCCGTGGCAGAGTGCGGCAGTGTGGCAGCGTGGCAGTGGCAGGGGCTGTTTTCCACACTGGAAATTTATGAGGCATGCTCAGGTTTTTATTAGATTTTAACTAGGCCTGGCGCCAGGCCCTGCTCCCCGCTCCACGCGGACCCAGTTCAAGGTTCTGTGGGCTGGGCCCCAGAGTCAAACGTGCCAAAAACATTAAATATGTTAATTAGTTTCGACGCCCCTCCCCCCAACCACCAACCACCAGCCACACCGCACTGACCTCCTGCCCTGCCCTGCGCACAGAATCAGGCATCGGGCATCGGGCATCAGGCCAAAGCCAAAACTAAATGTTCCTCCAAAAATTTGTAAGCGCCTAAGCGGGTTGACAAAACACAAACAGAAAACGGAAAAAAAACAGAAACAGAAAGCAGAAACAGAAAACAGAACCAACAGAGAGAAAAACCGAAAAGGGAACTCTGACCCGTCGTCTGGTTTTCGTTTCGTTTTCGGTAAGTGCCGCTGGTCACGTTAGGCCCTTAACTGCGATCCGAATCCGAGTCGAAATCCAGGAGTAATATGCTAATGCCCCCCGAGGGCCCACGCCACCCAGGGGAGGTGTCTTCCTGGGGGCACGGCGTTCCAGAATTTGTGGCTGAGTTTGGTTTGTGTGTTCTCCGCGGCATTTGGCTTTATCTGCTTGTAACGGACTGTCGGCAATTGAGTTCGACACTTGACCAGCTTTCCCAGATAAACGGAAACGGACGGGCAAATGGAAATCGTGGGGAGCGTGGAGCGTGGAGCGTAGGGAAAGAGCTGCTCTCAAAGGAAAGCCCATTCAGAAATGAACCAAGCAACCCTCAGACATTGCCATAAATCTCCTCTTAAATATTATCAAACTTGGGACTTGCCTCGGCTGCTCGGCTGCTCAGCTGCTCAGCGAACTCCTTCCATGAATCTGCTGCAGAATCTGCAAAGGAATCGTCTCGTAAATCAGCGGAGTTTCCAGCGCTGATCAGACGAGGGAAAATGCTTTTCCAATCACAGAATTTTCATACTGCCCAAGTCGCCATTTATTTCCCCCATCCTCCATCCGCCATCTCCATTCTGAGTTACGCCCTCGAGCAAATTGCGTGTGGCTTCCATCAGTGGGAATGATTGATGGGTCTGGACTGGGACTGGGACTGGGTCTGGGTCTGGGTCTGCGTGGAGCATCTGAAATTGCGTACCCAGACGAGTTCCACTTCCCCTTCCAGCAAGAGAAAGAGAGAGCGATCCGATGTGATCCCAGAACGGGGTAGGAGGGGAGAGAGCAGAGCCACAGCCACAGCTGTTGCGAAAACTTTTGCCTCGCTCTCCTGCCGCAGGCCGTACCGCATGTGTCCCAGTATCCGATCCATAGGTGGCTCCTTCCTTTCACTTGGAATCAACAGCAGCAGCAGCAGCAGCAGCAGAAGGCTTAATCTATCCAACGGAAAGTTGATCGCAACTGATAGCCCGGCCAGGCCAGGCCAGGCCAGTCAGCCGTCGCAGCCATTGATACCCTTTGCACTCCTCCATCTCCCATCTCCCATCAGGCATCTCGCATCGCGCATCTCCCACTTCCATCTATGTACCTCTCCCTGGGATCTTTGGGCAACGGTTCGCCGTTGATGCCATGATGTATGTCTGGGTCTTGGTGTGGCTACGGCTATGGCTAGGGGTATGGCTATGGCTGTGGCTATGGGACCGGGGTGCTTGGTCTGAGTGCGTGCCTCATGATATGGGCGGGAGATAGCGAGCGCCGCAGCGCCGCAATTGATGGCATTAGGCATTAGATAAGAAATCAGACATTTATGGGCACAAAAGGCGAACGGCGGCGAACGGTGAACGGTGAGCGGGGAACGGGGAGTTGTGCGGTACCAGACGGCATTTGTGGTTGCAACAGCAGCGGCAACATCATCATCAGGCAGGGATATGCCTATGGGCGAGCATCCTCATTAATGGCTCAGGGGTTGGAGGTGCTTCCTGTAAGGGTTGCAGCAGCAGCAGCAGCGGCACCCCCAAGCACCCCTCCAGTGCGCTTTTCCGTGCCAAAAATAATTCAAATGGAGGTGCCAGGGAGCCACCTAGAAGGTTCGTTTCTGGCTGCAGAAAGTCTTGGAGAGAGCACAGATCTAATTTAAGCTAATTGGTTGGGCTGCTCAGTGGACGGGAGGCACTGCGCAGTGCATCCCTTTTGGTTTCCATTTAAAAGCCTCTCTCACACGAGCCAAGATTGGGGAGGGCGAGCTGGCGCTGTCAACTTCAAAAGAGCCTTTCAAATGGCATTTCAAGCAACACCTAGGACCGAGCCGAGCCAAAGGGGAACACAAAACTACCTGAAGCAGGACACAGACCAGAGGACAGAGACCAGAGACTGCGACTGCGACGAGCCAGCGACTATTGCAGACAAATTGGCCATATCCCATAACCCACATGGACAGACAGGCGGATGGACGGACAGAGACGGACGGACAGACAGACGGACGGACACACGTGCAACAGAAAGGAGCGGGCCGCCTTTGATTTTCTAAGCGAATTGTTTCAAGAAAACCACCAGAGAGAACCAGAGAAAACCCAGAGAACCAGCCATCCAGGGCAGGATGACAATGTCTAAAAGGATGAGATGGAGGATGAGGCTGGGCCTGTGGCTGTGGCTGTGGCTGGGGAAGGTTAAGAGGACGAACCCGAAAAGGCTTGCCAGCAGGACACACACGCAGAGCGTGCGAGAGAGAGAGAGGGGGAAAGAGACGACATGTGCTTCAATTAATTTGATTTGCGTCCGGGAAGGGGTCCAGAGCTCAGTTCAGAGTCCCAGGGTCCCGGAGTCCCGAAGTCTCGAGTCCGGAAACGGGAACTGAGCGGCAACTGAACTGAACTCCACTTCACTTTATTTTGTCAACCCATTTCGAATTTTTTTCGCTTCGTCTGACGCTGCTGCTGCTGCTGCTGGGACGCTGCTGCTCGAGACCACTTGGGCATGCCTCAATGGTCACAGAAGATGGCCAACTATGCTTTGAACTATGATGAAACTAATGGCAGCAGACGGGCCCCAATGCCCCCCTCTCAACCCGCAAAGAAGAGCACATTCTGCCTCACTAAGCACTACCCCTCCCGCAGCCACTGCCGCTCCCACTCTCCTCTGCGCGGCTGTGTGTGGGACAGGGTTGTCATTCAGCTAATTGGCAAAAAGAGGCCCGAACTTCAGTTGCAACAATTAAACGCATTGGGCAACACCTTGCTGCCACCGCCGAGCCGCCTCGCTCTGGCCTCTGTCCTCTGGCCTCTGCCTTTTCGTTTGCCGGGCAGCAGCAGGAGGAGGGCCCACCCCTTTTCGGGCTGGTTCATCATTAAACCGCATTAGGGGGTTGCTTTGCCCGCAACATGGCCGCCTAACACGCACACTCGAGCACAGGGAAACAGCAAAAGAGACAGGGTGAGAGGGAGAGGGAGAGGGAGAGAGGGAGGCCCAACGACCGCTACAAAAAGGGGGCGGTTAAAACCGCGCGCGCGTTTTTCGCCGCACTAAGTGCATTTCAATGTACCAGAAAAAGCGATTCCGCTTCCGTACCGCTTTGGGGCAAGATACCCAAGTGGTGCGACAAACAGAAAGGAATGCCCAAGCGGGTGGAGTCGCAGCCCTGAGTACCCTAACAGCACGCAGGGGCAGGATCTACAGGCAGCTCGATCCCAGCAGACAGCCAGACCGATGGACAGCCTCTGCGACAGTTCTATTGCCGCTTCGCATATCCCCATCCAGGGTATCCACAGCACGAGTACATTCCCAGGCACCCGTTTGTGTGTGGGGCGCACTCGTAGTCGTTCTCGTTCCCGTTCCCGTTCCCGTAGTCGCAGTCGCAGTCGTCGTATTTCTTGTCACAATTATGGGTTTTATGGGGCTCTAGAATCGACGACTTTCTGTTGTTTTGACACGCAGCCAGCGAGCGCGAGCGCGAGCTGACCCCTCTCTGACCGCAAAAAGTGTTAAATTATAGACTTTGATTCTCCAGTTCTCTATCACATGGTTATTATATGATTATAACGCTTTTGAGAGCCTGCACAGCTGTGGCCACCCCCCCCCACCCACTCCTGCGCGAGCACATTGGCTGGGGGGGGCCATGGGGGTACCAGCACAGGCACCACACGCAGCGTCGGCGTTTTGGGCGTTTGAACTAAGCGAAATTAATGGCCAACACAGGCTACTTAGCAGAGGCCCACGCACACAGGGGGGACTACAGGGACCACGGGGACTACGGGGACTACAGGGACTACAGGGAACCCACGGAACCAGCAGATCGGAGCCCTTGTTCGCTGTGCGATTTATGACTTGGCATGCAAAACAGAGAAAGAGACAGAGAGAGAGAGAGGGAGAGACAGAGGGAGAGACAGAGAGTGGAGAATGGAGAGCGCGGAAAAGCACAGCACAGAGGGAGAGCGAGAGAGAGAGCGAGCGAGAAGGCGGAGCACACCACAGACATGGCAAAACAAAGCTGCATGGCGCCCGCCAGCGTTGTCCCATCATCATTATCACGATGATGATGATCATCACCATCCCCTCCCCAAGTTGCATGATCATCACATCGTAGGCAAACGAGTCACAACGGGTGGGCCCCAGCCACAGCTCCAGCTCCAGCCCCAGCCCGGGGCCCCGGCGGGACGGGACTCGGCGACTCTCTGGGGTCTGATCAATAAAAATGAAAATTTGCCCAGCAGTTGATGAAATTTACGCGATCGGCGTCGGCACAACTACAAAGTCAAAAGCGGCCTTGGAAGCGCGCGGCCATCAAATGAAAAGTCCACCGACAATTTGCTTGGCGCCCAGCCCTGCCACCGCTGGCACCCCTGGCGCCCGGCAACCCCTATCCAGGGGCTTATCCAACGACTTGGCGTCGTCCTCCGCCTCCTTTCCTTCTGCTGCTCTCCTCCATGCGTGTGAGAAGTTTTAGATAAGCGCGGCGCTTGGCTGCAGAATACTTCAAAGTGCAGGCGCGGACTGCGACTGCGACTGCAACGGGGGGCTCCGAGCAGCGTCGCATCGCGGATGCCATGCAAATTTACGTTGATAAGAACGCAGGGGAGGTGGTCGGCGTGGGGGGTTGGGGGCTGCCCAGATGGGCAAGTGGCCACCGCTGACAGATTGCAAATGGAGCGAAAGGCGGCAGGAGGAGGATGCTCTGGCTCTCGCTCTCGCAGTTAGAGTGGAGGCCCCAGCCAGTCGGTTGCCGAGTGTTAGGTGCCGCCTAACACACAGCCGCAGGGGGAGGGGGGTATACGGGTATATGCAGATAAAGTTTGCTTTGATGTTCGCTGCTCGATTGGATCAGCGGATCAGGGGATCAGCGGATCAGTTGGGTCTTTGCCTTTGAATAACTCCGAAATGACACGCCGAATCGCGCAGATGTAAAGGCAGGCAGACATTAGATTAGATTAGAAGCATTTCCTTTTCCTTTTTTGCGCGCATCACACGAGTCTTTCTATCAACGAGATCCATGGGACCCATGGGACACATTAAGTATTGAACTATCTCCCAAAAGGAGTGCAGTTTTTCGTGCAACTACATTTTAATGACTCCGAATTTACTCCGAATTTAGTCCGAAATTACTCCGAATTTAGCCCTAATCAACTCCGAAACATGCCTAATAAATTATGATTTGCTCATTTCTGTTCCTTTGCTAAACATGAAATATGAAAATCACTCCGAACTAACTCCGAACTTACTCCGAAAAATGCGATAGCAGCGAAACGAACGACATATTCAGATGTGAAAATCAAATAAAAAAACAAAAACGTTTCTAACCACTGAGGTCGCGCAATCGTTCTGGGTTGGTATTGAAATGGGTATTGATGGTGGTACTAATAATAGCTTAGATAACTAATGCGGTAAACAAAGAAGACGTACAGTACTTACAAATCCATGTTTATCACTAATATTGTTGGTCAATTTTAATTTGTGAAAGGAAACAACTTTCTGCATCCATTGCTCACCCGTTGTGGGCGAATCTGGATGGATATACATGCGTTTTGGCATCTCCGGGTCCGCCTTGCCGGCCACCATCCAGCGGCTGCAACAGAGGGGGAGAGACGGAAACGAAAGACCGACAAAATTATTAAATTCCATTGGCGGGCGGCGGGAGGATGATCCTTTCCCAGACTTACCTATTATGAAACTTATAACGATAATCGTCCGCCGCAACGATATCCAGTAGCAAGATGTACTTAGCCTTGGCGTCCAGTCCCGAAACACGAAATTTCATTTGCGGGAACATTTGTCTGCGAACGAAGAAGCGAAAATGGGGGATTAGATTAGGAGTCGGACTCGTGGTGGACTCGTGGTGAGGTACGGAGTGTGGTACGGAGTGTGGTACGGAGGGGCCTGGTAATCAAATAAAACATTAATCAGTGCGGCATATAAAGCCTAAATGCTGCAACGGTTGCTTGCTTGCTTGGTTGGTTTGATGCTTTCGGTTCGGTTCTGTTTGGCTTGGTTTCGGTTTGGTTCTCAGGGGCCCACCGCCGGGCAAGATCAGGACCAGTCCCCAGTGCCCTGACCCTCCCATCTGTACCCCTCGCTAACCACACACACACACACAATCATCATCATCATCATCATCATTATCAAAGCCACAGCCAGAGCCAGATTCGGAGTAACTCCAAGACTCCGCCACTCGGCTCCAAGTCCCTGGCTAAAGCAAACAAACCCAAAACGTCGACCAGTCGGGGCCAGGTTATCAAGTGGCGCCAAGCCACAAATTGTTTCGACTCCGCCACTGCCTCTGCCGCTGCCTCGACTTGCCTGCAACTCGAATTCAAATTGGCCAAAGCCAGAGAGACAGAGAGAGAGAGAGAGAGAGAGAGAGCGCTGTGGGCTCTGGGCCCTGGTCTTGGCCGGGTTGATTAGCCATGTTGGTGGCAATGTGCAAACTCGAAAATTACATGGCCCCAGCCCAGGAGGGAACCCACACAGGCAGGCAGGCAGTCCAGCCACATCCACCCAAAAAGGGACCCAGAGTCGCAGTCATCCTCCTCCTGCTGCTGCCTCTGCTGCTGCTGCTGCTGCTGCACCCTCAATACACACACATATAAATATGAAAATTATAACTTTAAGTAGCAATCACTCAATCGCTGCGCCTGCGCCTCGTCCCCAGGTCCAGATACACGTCCACGTCCGCGTCTGAGGCTCTGGCCATGGCTCTGGCTCAGGTCCAAGCGCCTCGTCTTCGCCTCATGAATCAAATTTAACGAACGTCTTGTTCATGTTCACAGATCATCATCAGCTGCGACTGCATTTTTGATAAAAAGAGGAAAAAAAAACCAAAAAAAAAAAACCAAGAAAAGGCGAGCCAGAGAGCCGGAGAGTCAGAGCCAGAGCCAGAGCCAGAGCCAGGGCGAGAGCGGCTAACAAGCTGCTGACTGATGTCCGACTTGACTGACGGACTGACTGACTGGAGCTGTAGCTGGAGCTGGAGCTGGAGTCGAGGAGCGGGATCGGGATCGGAAGCAAACGGGCGGGGAGGGCCCAGTCAGAGGATGTTTCTATTTAGAGAAGAAGTCTCGCTGCTGCTGCTGCTGCTGCTGCTGCTGCTGCTCGCTGCCCCTCTCTTTCTTGCTCTCTGGACTCTCTGACTTGGGGCTGGGGGGACAGGGCACTGGGAACTGGGAACTGTGGACTGTGGACTGGGGACTGTGGCCTGCCTCTCGTCTGCCTTTTTCGACTGCAAATTATTTTTTATTTGCCAAGGAACCAAGGCACGTCTGTCTGCCAGCCAGGGCTTTGCTTTGCTTGGGTTCTCTGCCGCTGCGGATACTCTCGCCCCGCGTGGGGTACATCCACAAGTGGCAGAACGAGGTGTCCCTGGAATAGCCAATATCGATATATATATATATGTTGTATATATTCCATCTATGTCTGGATATGCACTGGATATGCACTCCGTATCGTACCGTATGGCCCACCCACCTTCGAGCAGGAACCAAACTTCAGGGAGGTGTGTTGTATTTGTTTTATTTTATGTTTTTTGGGGCTTTCTTCGAGGGTATTTAAAGCTTCGACCCGCCGTACCCCCTCTCCTTTGGGGTTTGCTCTTTTTTTCGTGTGTTTCGTTTTGTGTTTCTTTTTTGTTGCTGTTGGTTTTGTTGCTGTTGCTGTTGCTTTTGTTTTTGTGTGTTGTCTTAACTGAATAGCTCGTTAACATTATTGAGCACTTGGCGCCAGTTGTTGGCAGCTTGTTATGGCCGGGCCCGGGTTTTGGGCCAGACCGGGCCAAGTCGCCAAGTCGCGCCACAGCCCCAAGCGAAACGAAGCCAAATGGAGCCAAAGACAGAGCCAAAGACAGAGTCAGAGCCAGAGCCAGAGCCAGTCCTGGGCCTGTGCCTGTGCCTGGGCCTGTGCCTGGGCCCACCACACGCGCACAAAATATCTCTGGCTGTGGCTTTTGGGGCTGGGAGCGTTCGGCGTCTGCGCCAAATGTGCGATCCTCCTCCCCCTACTCCTTCCCCGTCCCCGCCCGCACCACCTTGTGTGCTCTGTGCTCGACAACAAAACGATTTGCTCTCGTTTGTGTTGGAGCCTCGTTGCTTCTGCTCAGGCTTTAGCTTCGCCAGCAGCATCAGCTCCAGCATCAGCATCAGCTCCATCTTCAGCTGCTGCTGCTTCTCTGGGCTTCTCTCGCTCTCTGGGCTGGCGCAGAGCTCTGGGGGCTGAGATTCAGGTTCGTGCAAATCGTTACGTGTAAAACTTGCACCTTTTGACCAGAGCGATGTTTGTTTTGCAGCTTCTTCTGGGGGTCCCACACACACAGCCACACACACACACTTACTAAAGGAACGGGAAGGGGAACGCGACTGCGGCTAATTCAATTTCCCCTCCATCAAGCAGGGACACACCCCAGCCACCCGCCCTGCCTGCCACTCCATCCTGGGGTGGAGTGGAGTGGAGAGCAGAATGGATTCCATGAGCCCATAATTAAGCCTAATTAAGCCAGTGCGTTTGTCTCCCCTGCCCCCCGTGCCGCTCTCGCTCACTGTTTTGTGTGTGTGTGTGGAAAGGTGTCGCTCAGTTGTCCTTCGGTGTCCCTGGTGCTCGCTGGCGCACTCATCACTATTGGGGTTAATGGCTAATCAATTAGCCGGGGCCCCGCCGCTGCCCGCTGCCCGCTGTCCGCTGCCCGCAGTGGCAATGAAAATAAAATTCTCGCCGATTGAGTTGTAATTGGGTTTTGTTCTCTTCCCCAGTTTATTCGCTCGTTCAGGAACGGTCAGGCAGCAAAGACGCGTGGAAGAGCGCCCTGGGAGTGGCAGGGAACAGGGGAAAATGCGTTGATTAGAGGCAGAAGCAGAGGCAGAGTCAAAGGCAGAGTCTGGGCAGAAATAAATGGAAATTCACAAGGAAAATGGAACCGGAGATGACTCTCCGCCCCTTAACGAATAGATCATCCACTGATGGAACATGAACTGCCAGAAACATTCCGAATCTATGGACAGTCCGCAGCTGAGAATTGAGTTGTAGGGGACATGGACAGGAAAGGTCAGTCAGCCAGCTCGTTGGGTCTGTTTTCGGTGGCCATGTAATCGATTAGCAGATTGCATCGCAGGAGAGCTGCAGGTGGTGACATCTCAGTGCGGAGTGTCTGTGTGTGTGTGTGTGTGTGTGCTCTTCCCCTGCTATCGTGACCGGGGGCTAAACGGCGTCTATTAACGCACCTGTGCGCCCTCCACTCGATACGAGGTTCAGGGCAGGGCAGGGCAGGGCTGGGCTGTGCAGGGTCTGCCTTAGAAGCGTCAATGCATTATCTGATAGTCAATCAAACGACAGCAGCCCGACTCGGAGACACATGAGAGGAGATGCAGGCAATGGCAATGGCAATGTCAACAGCGCGCCACAGCTGATCATCGCGATGATGATCGCGCGTTGATGTTCGGAATTGGATGTTGGAATGGGAATGGGAATGGGAATGGGTAAGCAGAAGAGGGACAAACAGAGGGACAGCAGAGGCACCGACACAACAAACAGAAACCAAACAGAGGTCGATCGGTCCTTAACTGTCCGTCCGTCAGTCCATCCGTCCCCCCTGTCTGTGTCTGTGGGTTCTGTCCATCGCCAGTCCAGGGGCTTGCAAAACGCATTCGTTGTGTTTGTCAACAAGGCGCGGGGATTAAAGTAGCACCTGCAGTTCTGTTGACCGAAAAGGAACCAAAAATGTAAGGGCTAGGGGTTGGGGCCCTCTGCTGCCGCTGCTGCCCCTGCCCCTGCTGCCCCTGCTGCCCATGCCACTGCTGCCGCTGTTGACAGTTCGCCTTTGTGACAACAAAATTGTTGTCGACTTTTTGTCGTTTTTGTTGTTGTTTGTTTGTTTCGCTGGAGGAAGCCAACCGCTTTAATCTTTGGCCAAGTTTGTCAACACATTTGGCCAGATCTGCGGAGGATCTCTGGGACATGGAAGTGGACATGGAAGTGGACATGGATATGGGTGCATATTCAGCAGGCTTACATCATTTGCCTAGAAGGAGGAACATCTGTCTGGCTGTCCGCACATATATTTTGGGGACATTTCGATTGCATTTAATTTGAATTTTATTGAATGACAATTGCATGCAAATTGTTGGCTTTCCGGCTGCTTCCTGCAGTTTTGTTGCATTTTACACGAGCCTGGCAAATGGGGAAACGGAGATGGCAGTGGATACGGATATGCGGAGATGGAAAATAAACTTGTAGATGGATATTTGACAAATTTGTGGCGCACAGCGCACAGCACACAGCACACAGCACACATAGTGTGGCAGCTCTGTCTCTCTCTGTCTTGACTGCAAAAAGGACAATGGGAACCTTCAAGGCAGCTGCATCATAAACGTTAATTACCCCTACGGAAAAGAGGAGATATACATATTGTATGCATGCAGCAGGAGAGTGGAGAGTGGCGAGCAGGAGAGACAGCGGCAGAAAAGAAGATTGAGAGGATCGGGGGCAAATTAGTTAAACCAATAAACTGACAGACAGAGGCACAGGCACGGCACAGGCGGAGGCAGAGGCAGAGGCCAGACTGGATATGCAATATATCAAGTCTATATAATAATAAAACAATTTATGAAGGCATAACAACTGCCCCAAGTCCTCAGTCCTCAGACCTCAGTCCTCAGACCTCCGTCCTCGGTCCTCGTAAACTGCTCGTCCAACCTCTCCGTTTCTCCTTGGAGAGCTCCTTTGTGTGTTTCGGGCTGTCAGTTAGTGGGAACGCCCACTCTCTCGAAAGTGGCGGTGGAACTCGTTGTGGCCCAAAATGAATGGCCATGTCATTAAGCATGGCCATGGCCCAGACAAACATGCGAAGGCGCCCTGACCAAGGGGCCAGCCAAAGGATCAACATCACATCAGCTCAGACCAGACCAGACCAGAGCAGAGCAGAGCAGGAGTGAGGGAGTGAGGCAACTATCGCTTCCTATCGATAGTACTTCGAGCAATGAATAAATCAAAGGAATTAAATCGAGTGTAATTACGGATGATTTGATCGCTTCATTTGGCAGCGTGAAACGAGCGAAACGAATGACGAACCGAAACGAAACGAAGCGCAGCCGAACGACGAACGCCGAACGCCGAGTATCCCCCCGAACAATATCCTAAGTAGTGCCACAGAGATGATCACTCGAAAGGTATCTCTCTCTCTCTCTCTCCCTAAGAGCCAAGTATTCGGGCAAGTCTGGGCCCTGCTTATCGGCAGGGGCTCGTAGATTAGAGATTTGTGGCACTGTCATCGGGCATGATAACTCTCCCGCCTCTCCCGCCTCTCCACACCCATCCATCCTCTTCCGCACAAAATATACGCGCTGAACCCGATGACCTTGTCAACGATTAGAATACCCCAATCGGTACGCCAATCCCCAATCGGTACGCCAAGCCACCAAACAGATTCCACTTCCATTTACGATTGCCGCTCCGCTCTGAGCTCCGCTCCGTGCTCCGCTCCGTGCTCTGCTCTGATCCGCTTGTTGTTCAACTTAATTGTTATGAATTGAAATGCAGTTGTCACGCAGATAAGACGGCAGGGCAGGGCAGGGCAGGGCAGGGAGACACGCTCGGGAGTGGGGCACTGCCACTGGGTACTGGGTACTGGGCGAGGTTGGGGGGTTCATCGGTTCATCGGGGTTATGTTTTGAATATTCGGTCTCGGTTGACTCCTCGACTTTGGGTGTTGATTTATGTGGCACATTCCGTGGCTATGGCTCTGGCTCTGGCTCTGGCTGTGGCTGCTGTCTGAGGGGCAACGAAACGATGACAGCAGCGTGCCTGATAATTATGGCTTTGCTTCCCAGTTATTAGAGGTGGCTGGTTCCAAACATTTGAGTGTAAACAAGAGACGATCGATATGGGAGGTTGTGAGAACCACACAAACGATATAGTTAGCAGGTTTCAGGCTTTGCTCTTGCTACAGAGGATCAGAACACTGCACAGCATCAGTCAGTATCAGTTTATTTGAATGGGATATGCATCTTTTTTGCAGAATAAATATGGGAATTATCTGTCCCATCGCATCACAGATATGATGGGAAGTTTCTCTCTGTTATGCTGGATTTCACTCAGTTGCTTTCTTCTTCTTTCCCACCTCCCTCTCTCCCTCCCCACCCTCACAAGAGTTACCCAAAACTTAAACCTGTACAAAAACCACGTCCCGCCCCTCCACATTGCTCTTATTGTCGCATACTCTTGTATTCCTTTGCTTTGGTTTCGTCTCTCTCTCTCTCTCTCTCCCTCGCTCACTGCTCTGTCCCTCTTCTGTCGTTCCTCATAATTGCTCATAATTGCGGACACACTCACACCCCCATACCTCTACCTTTACCTTTACACAAACACACAAATTTGCGCCATTTTTTTTGGCAAAAAAAAAACATTTCGGTTGACGTCGCGTCGCCATCATTTTCGATCAATTGACATAAACACACACACGGCAACAAACAGGGGCATATGCACATGCACAGTCGGCGCCCCCCTTGTGCACACAGCCCCCCGCTCAAAGGTTCTAACCATGCATATGTGCAATCCTCTCCGGCGCTCTCCTCCCTCTCGCCCACCTGCCGGAGGTATGCTTCTTTCGTGCTCTTTCGGCTGTTGCTGTCCCATTTGCACGCTGCTCATTCCATTGGGCCTGGGCTTGGGCCTGTGCCTGGGCCAGAGCGAGATGGCCTACACCCCCGCATGTGATTGTCTCTCTCTCTCTCTCTCTGTGTGTGAGTGTGTGCTGGCATTTTGCGCGATTTGCTTTTGTTATTTTTATTTGCTTTGTGCTTTGCTTTGCTTTGCTTTGCTTAATTCCTCTGTTTGTTCGCCTGTGTTTCTGTTTCATTCTTTCACGCTGGCTAGTAGACCGCCCAGCTGTCAGCTCTCAGCTCTCCACACCCCCGCCCACGGGCGGTAAAGCTCTCCCAAAACTGTGTGTCCATACGTACAATACAGCAAATATTCACTCGTCATTGCCATAATTACCTTTCTCCAAATAAAATCCCACAAAATATAAAATTTCCTTTTATTTTCTTGCCAGTATTTTGATGGATTTTCCACAGTGGACAGTGTTCCCAAATTTAATGACCAAAGGAAAGTGTGATCGTTTTATGGCTGCACTGCGATTGGCAAATTTTATGGACACTGAAAAAGCGTCGGGTCGGCACCATTCCAATTCCAATTCCAACACACTTGTCACGCCGTCACTGGCTGCTGCTGCCCCTCGATTTGCATGCATAGCGGGAGGATCGTTCAGAATTTGTGAATATTTTTCATGCTTAATTTTGATTTTGATTCGTCAGATAAGCAAACATATATGTACCTACATATACATACATATACATATGTGTGTATTTGCTCGCAGAATTTACATGTGTGCTGTGTGTCTCTTTGTGGACACTTTTTTTTTTTGTTGCTGCTGCTACTGCTACTTGTCGCTCATTTGCATTCATTTATTAATAATTCGCCGTTTCCTCTGCCGCTTAACCCGCTCGCGGGACTCGTGGGTCTGGCCTGGCATGGGTCTCGCATTTACTTTTTAATATGCAAGCCGCTGGCCCTGCGCTCTGTGTGACTTTTCGCACAATAATCAAAGGCAGAAAAAAGCACCAGCAACAAATTACAATAAACAGCCGCAACAATTTATCAGCAATTTTTATTTCATTTGGCATTCAATTTGATGCACATGCAACGCATACCCGAGCGAAATACTTAATAATAACAAAAAGAACGCAAGTAAATGCTCAAACGAATTTATATTTATATTTATATTTATAAAGCTGAGTTCCATTTATGCAAATTGATTTAAATGACAGTCATTATTTTCGCCCACTGATTTTCTTCACTCGTTTTTCCCCCAATTAACTGGAGCTGAATGTTAAAACGGATAGCCCCATCATATGATACCCGATTTTTGGCATATTCCCAACGAACTGTCCAACTTTTCTGTGTTTGTGATTCGCTCTTAGTGCTCACTCTCTCCCAGTGTCGCTTAGCACAACCTCCCTGTCTTGCTGTCAAAGTGATACTTGTTTTTAGTTCACAAGTTTATTGGCTTCTCAGCAATTAAATCCATTTATTTATGTCCTGTTCTTCAGAAATAATTCCAAAGAAAACCCCAGCTAAACTTTTTATATTATAAATATTGTCAATACACACAAGGGTTTTTATATTCCTCGGAATGAATGTCTTCCAACTCAATTAGGTCCTTAACCCATTGAGTCGCTGGGGGCTCTCAGAGCCAGCGACGGTCTCAAGTTCTTTGGTCAAGATGCAGCCATTGGCAAAGCGCTTGCCCCAAGTGGCAGGAGCAGTGACAGTTGTCGGCAGGGGTGGCCAACAGGAGGGGATGCCGTCCAATAGCATCCACAGGACGAGGCCCAGAGTTTGGTGTTAAATTATTTATGGACAACTTTTAAATAGAGTTTTTTCTGGTGGCGCCTGTCGGCTGGATGGGTGGTTCTTGGGGGTAGTAAAGAGAGTGTGAGAGAGTGAGAGAGAGGGGGGATGAACGGGACAGTTTGTCTTATTTTTAATTAAATTGTGCGTCAAATGTTTTGCAGTTCGTTGGTTTGCTTCGGCTTCGGCTTCGAGTGGTGTGGAATGGATGGATGGGTGGGTGGGTGGTTTGGATGAGTGCTTCGCTGGCGCTACAGCAGGGGGGTGGCAATGTGGCTGTGGGTGTGGGTGTGGGTGTGGGTGTGGGCGTGGCTTCTCTTGTCAATGTTTGCCTGCCAAAGTGTAAGTAATTTATGCGCATTTAGTGCTCAAGTGAGCTCAAAGCGAACGAAATCTAAAGAAAGATGTTCTCGAGATGAATCTCCAGAAAAGTGTAGGGGGTGGGAGGCCAAGCAGCGAGCTTCAGGGGAGGGGGTGGCAACTGGAGTGGTCAATGGCTATTGAATAAAAGTGGAGCCAACTCAACCGAAATGGATTTTATTAGGTTTTTGCCAGGCTCTCTAAAAGATGTCAAATTACGAGAAAACCAAAGTCAGAGCACATCACAGACGAAAGGAGGCGCTGTCGAGTCGCTGTAGATATCAGCGGATATCCCTTTCTCTCCCTCTCTTTCTCCTTGTGGGGCTTAGCAGGTGAACGTATCCGAATGCCTCGTTTCGACTTAGTTTTTCCATGCGAATCTATGGAACACTTTGAATATTTTATGGATTTCATTTACTGCCCAAAGCAACCGCTCCGCTCGCCTTGCTGGGTAGTACAGTGAGTAATCGCATGAGCCAACTGCAAATATAAATACAAATAAAACGAGGGCCAAACCGAGACCCGACACGCCCCCCCAGCGCCCACGTTTAATGTCTAAATTATGGTGGAAGGCGCCATTAACGCGTTTCTGTTTGCTTTAGAGATCCACACACAGTGAGCGGCAGACAGGGCGAGAGAGAGAGAGAGAGAGGGAGGGAGAAGCCAGAGAGAAGACAGAGATCCTTGACTACTCCGCTGGCACCTCTGTCGCGGTGGCGACCAGGACGATGATGAGCATCATCATCATCATCATCATCATCGTGATTCGTGAGGTATGGATGGGTGGGGGGGCCTGTACAGTGATGGCCATGTTGATGCACACATCCGCACATCCGTTTAAAGCGATCGGCAGTGACTGGAGCTGCGACTGGCACTGGGACTGGAGCTGGAGCTGGGACTGGGACTGGAACTGGGATGTGAATGTGGTTGTGGATGTGGACGTGGCCGCGGCTAATAACAGTCATCACACACGTCAGACACTCATAAATCCTCAGAGTCAACAAGGCGAAGAAGGCACGTAACGAGGCCTAGGCGAAGCCAGTTCTCAATGGCGAGGGATCGATCGCCTGCACAGGGCAGGGCACGGGAGAGGACAAACAATCAGATTCTAAACGAGCTGCGTTTAAATGTTGTTAACATCACCAACATGCGGCCAACAGACAACA
The DNA here is from genome assembly GCA_018150885.1 of Drosophila tristis. Taxonomy (NCBI): domain Eukaryota; kingdom Metazoa; phylum Arthropoda; class Insecta; order Diptera; family Drosophilidae; genus Drosophila; species Drosophila tristis. The sequence continues at coordinate 947,824 of JAECWT010000125.1, forward strand.
GATTGGGATGGGACGGGACAGGATAGGGCCAGGAGAACAGGAGGAACAGGCACAGAGCATCGCCTCAGTTCGGATCAGGCATTTCTAATGTGTGTCCCACACACGGCGCACACTCCAATCTACAGCCAGAGCCCAAACCAAAGCCAAAGCAAAAGCAAAACCAAAGCAAAACCAAAGCAAACCACTCTTCCATCCTCATCATCGACAACAAGACTGCAACTTGTTTCAGCCCACAGTCACAGAGTCAGAGTCAGCACTTACACACGATCGACCAGTCGAGACGAGACGCGACAAGACGAGACGGTAAGGAGGGGCCTGCCCTGCGCCTGCCTGCCTGCCTGACTGCCTGTGGGCCCAGGTCCAGGTCCAGGTCCAGGCTGCGACTGCTGCCTCCATTCATGGGTGGTGCAGAGTGCCGGAGCACAACGCATGTTTATATAATTCTTATTTATGATCGAACAGCGATAAATTCGAATTCACATTCGGACATTCCGACATTCGGACACTCGAGTACCCTGTGTGGCGGCCGGGTATCCGCAATATTGAACAGCGGCTTGGCCCAGCACCAACTTCACATCACAGAATTATATTTCCAGAAGATAGCTGCCAGCCTGCCATCACTTTGAATATTTTCACTCATTTTTAGCAACTCTTTTGTGGGGTATTTGAAGCTTCGTTACCCGAACGCTGCGCATTGCCTTCCTTTATGGTTTCCTTTGTTTTATTGTTTTTCATTTGTGGGTTTTTAATAAATCAAATCAACACGATTCGCAGAAACCGCCTCCTACTCCGACTGCTGGGCTCTGCTCTGATAAGCCAGCACATAAGCCCGAGAGTCCCGAAAATCCCCCAAGGAGAATCTCTCAGTGTGGATCTGTTCACCTGTTCACCTGTTCACCGACTGTTTGTTTGCTGGGACTTCCTCCCTGCTGGCTTGGCTGCCTGGTTGCCTGGCTGCTTGGGGCTGTGTTCGTTCCCCCAGTCAGAGATTTGGTAGCCATGATCTTTGAATCGCATGCTGCTGTCGAAGGAATTTGCTTAAAGACCTTAGCCTCTGAAGAGGTTACAAGATGGGTTTCCAATTCGTTTTTGTTTTCAGCCGAAGAACGCCAAAGAACGCGCTCGACCTTCTCCTTCTACGGAGTCAAGAACCCAAGGATCTTGCAGCAACTTTCATCCGTTTCCAGCCGTTCTTTCACCAAAGTTCCCCCCAGAGGTTCGTTCTCTTTGTGAAGACCCTTTCCCATATTTGCGATAGCGATCGCCGTTCTAGAATGGGAATTCTTTTGTGGCGCTTTCCAAAGTTCGTGGACATTGCGTGTTCGTCGATGGATGTGGATGGGCCTGGCGTCAGTTGTGCTCAAGGACTCGCTGGCGATGCCTCTGCTCTGACCGATGCCTGTCATAAGACCAAAAAAGGACCCAGCGCCCCGCATCCCATACGCATATTTCTGCGGTCGACCCGAAAGCGAACAGAGGGAACAACATGAGGAATAAACAGAAACTTACAACTGCTGCCGTTTTTTTTTGTTTTGTTGTCCGCTGCTCCCTTTTCTCTCTCTCTCTGTGCGTGTCTCTTTCTCTATCTCTCTCTGTGGACTCTTTCTTGCCTGGAGCCAAAGTCTACAAAAGGTGTTGACCAAACAACAACAGCAGCAGCCGCAACAGCAGCAGCAGCAGCAGCAAGAAGGGGCACTGGGTACACGCGTCTTAACAAGAACTACAGCAGCAACGGCAACGGCAGTGGCAACGGCAGCGGCCAAAAGAAGGAGGAGAAAGAGTAGGAGCCAAGAGTCTCTTGGCCAAGATGCGAGAGCGAGGGCTCTTGAGCGCATATAAAAAACGTTATAAATAACACGCTCGAGCATTTAACGCGCCAAACATGTGTTCCACTGTCCAATTTGTGGTATGTTTACCTTTCGTCAGTTCCGAAAAGGGCCCTGAGACACAAGCAGGGACAGGGACAGGTACAGGGACAGAGACGTGGCCACAAAAAAGGGGTTTACGTAGCAATAGTGGGAGCTTTGCAAAAGCTTGACTTCAAACGAAAGTTTGAAGCAGCTGATTGAGCCGCAAGATAAGGCTGAAGAGGGGGAGGGGTCAGCCAAAAGGAAATGAGAGGAAAAGCAGGAGAGAGAAAGAAGAAAGCGAAAGAAGCTTCGATCCGATCCCCAAAAGCCCAGCGGCTCAGGATGATAATAAAATGCAGATACAAACGACATTGGACAAGTGGCAGTGTGGCAGTGTGGCAAGGGCAAAGATCAAGGGAAAGCAGAAAAGGGACACAGAAAACAAACAGATGAAAAGAAGAGTTCACAAGAAGCAGGAGAGCAACAGACACCGACAGGGATGAGGATGTGGATGAGGATGAGGATGTGGCTGTGGCTTACCTGGCGCTTCGAGGGCCATTCCCATTGAACGATCGATCGGCTCGGCCAGACAAAAACAGAAAACAAACAGGGTTGCTTCGGCACTGAAATCCCTCTCCTGACACACTGGGTTAGCAGCTGAGGAGACGAGCAACAATCGGCCCTCGGTCCTTTGTGGATTTGTATTTTTTGTTGGCCTGAAGGGAATGCCGTAGCGGCGGCTACTTCTGGCTCTCTCTCTCTCTCTCTCTCTATCCGCTTTTGTGTGGGGATTTTGAGCGGAGGCCGCCGAGCCTTCTTAGGCGCCGGCCATGGGCGGGGAACAGGTTTAGCGAGAGGGATTTGGGCAGCAGAGCGAGAACGAGTACGGAAAGCGGAAGGGATTATAGAAGGGAACTACTTCTCAAATAGGAACTAGGTTGTGTAGCGCCTGCCATTCATTAATCTCAATTACATACTTCATTAACGTTGCATAAATGTGCGAGTTGAGTATTGCGAGTGACGAGTAGAAAAAGTCGACGAGGAAATCGCTAGGGCCAAAGCAAGTGCAGCAGCGAGTAGCCCAGCGAACAACTTAAGCTGCCAGCGAGTACCGCTGTCACCGCCCGGCACAAGTGAAATCCAATCCGATTGCCAATCAATCACCACTCACTGACGATGGTAGATGGGAAATGCTTTTCCAAATAAGCACTAAGCCTCGCACCTAACCTGTTCCACTTTCTGTGAACATAGCCCCACAGGGCCCCCCTTCTCCTCTCCTGCCACACACACGATTGCACACTTGCACTTCCGCTGTTGCTGCTGCTGCTGTAGCTGCTGTTGTTTTTGTTGGGGGCACTGTGATTGTCGGCTGTTGTCGTCGTCGCTGAATGTTGACTGTTGACGACTGCTCTCGGCAATTGGCAGTGCAACAAAATAGCTATTGACAAATTATGACCAACTTAAAGTAATTACACGCGACGAGCCAACACAGACACACACAGAGAGACAGCTATAACGAGTTCTCAGCGTTGCACTCGTTGATTATTTGTACTATTAGCGCGTTGTCAGCGACAGCAACAGCGACAGCAACGGCAGCAACAACATCGGCAACACCGTCAACACCGTCAACACCGTCAACAGCCACACTAAACATACACTTAATATTAATTGTTTTTTATTAACACGATCCGGCTGCTGCTGTACACAGCACTTGCTCTGGTCCACTGCCCTCTCTACGTCACTCTCCAGCTCTCTGGAATCGCTGCCTCTCCGCATACCCTTCCGTAGGATATTCAGGGTACTTAGGGTGCAGTAAGCAGCGAGTCTGCCTAATAGTTGCGACTGTTTCTGAATTGTATTAATATAGACGAGTGAAACTTTTCATTCTGCTGAAGTTAGACAGTTAAAGCTTAAAGGTGAAACAAGCTTCCTGGACTACGGTTGATTGTATTACATGGTAGTGGCGTTGCCCAAGCCCCTGCAAGGGTATTCCTTGCTTCGGTCCAGCGCAGCGGGTCTTTGCCTCTCTTTCTCTCTCTGGGTTTCCTCTGTTTTATTGTGGCCGTTGGCTGAGATTCATTAATAATTCAAAAAATTGCACATGGCCGGCGGCGGTGGCAGCAGCAGCACCACCACCAGCACCGACAGTGCGGTTGCAGTTGCAAGCAGCGTGTAATCGAGTTGTTAACTCAAAGTGACAACGAACGAGAGAACGAGGCAGCGACGGCGGCGCGCACAACAATTAAATGCAGTCAACACACGATCACACCAAAAACAAGAGCAGGCAGAAGCAGCGGCAGAGGCGTACTGCAGAGAGGGGGTATCAGTGGGAGAGCCGTGCTGGAGAGAGAGATATAGACTGAGAGGGGGGGGAAGGCAGAGAGTGTACGACTTTGACTTTGCTGCTGCTGCTGCTGGTGTTGCTGCTGTAGTTGCTGTTGCAATTGCTTTTAATGAAATCAACACTTTGCTGGCACTTGCACGCAAGCCACTCTCGGCCACAGCCGCTGCTGGCTGCTGCTGCTGCCAGAGCTTTTTCATACCCTGCTGGGGTATATGCAGAGGGTATGATGGCATTGAGCAGACATTTGCAAACAGCTACGAAAGGAGATACATGTACTTAGCTTCACTTAGTCTAGTCCAGCAGTGATAATACCAGTAAACACAAGAATTTCCATCGAGCAAACGATCTGCAAAGGGTATCAAAAGCCTCGTTCCCCCAAACGCAAAAGTAAGCTTGTTTTTGCTCTGTTGTCTGCTTGTGTGTGTGTGTCTGCTTTTATATGTCTGTTTTTTGTTTGTTTTTTTTTTGTTTATTTTGTTTTTCCTTTTTTTTTGGAGAAGCTTAATTAAAAGCCAAATTGGCACAAGCAGCTAAAACATATTTCGCGCCTTTGTTGCTTAACAATTAAAATCAACAGCACCAACAAAAGCCCAACTTCACACTCAATTAACACGATGCAGGCAGCAGCAGCAGCAGCAGCAGAGTTGCAGCAGCAGACAAGGCAGCAGGAGTAAAACTTTTTCGTTTTCTGCATTACATGTGCTGCCACCCACAAAATGGGAGAGAGTGTGAGAGAGAGAGAGAGGCAGTGGCAGAGGCAGAGAGGCGACTGACTGAAACTTTTGTTTGCCGTTAATTGACTGCACACACACACCGAGTGGGAGAGAGGCTGGGTAAGAGAACGCATGCAAAAAAGGGAATTGCAAAAAAAAACAGAACATGCTGCTGCTGGGGTGTATGGTGGCGGTTGGGCAGCGGGAGGGGCGAGAGGCTTAGTCATGAATGAAAACTGATAGCGCACGTCATTGACACCTATGCTCTCGCTCACTCCCGCACCTCTCTCACTACCACTGGCCTGAGATGTGTGTGCGTGCGTAATTGCCTCTTGACTTCGTGTTAATTTCTCTCTCGGAGAGGTAGAAACAGAGGCGGAGGCGAAGGCAGCGCGACACAGTGGGTGCTACATAAATTTGATTTGTATTTCCCAGAACTCCCCCGCCACACAGCAAGCAACCGAAATAAGAGGAATTTTTATTCATAAAATCCAAGTGGTAACATAAATTCGTGTGTTACCAAAAACGTAGATAAACTATACGTAAATATGTACATACGTACATATGTACACACGTAAAATTATGTACGGATTGTTGTCGCATCGGGAATCTGGCAAACAGAACACGCAGAGCAGTTAAAACTCACCAAATGGCCCCATACAATTTGTATAATATTTTTGTTTCCAGAGCCCCTCCCCCGCCTTCCCCTTCCGCACACACTCACACTCTCCCTCTCGCTTGAAGCCAACCACAAAATATTAAATAAATATATCTGTATACACAGAGACGAGCCACGAACACAGACACACGGTAATAATAATAATAAAGAACAAAATAAAACCAAAGCAACTCGTCAATTTTTGCCACTTAAAATTCATAAAGCGTCTTCTGTGCGCGCTGCTCTGCTGTCAGTGGCAGAAGCAGCAGCAGCAGCACCAGCAACAACAAAGGTAGAAGCCCAAGCAGAATCAGCCCCAAAAGAAGATGGAAGATGGAACAGAACAGAATAGAAGACAAGAAGAAACCGAGTAAGAGACCAAGGAATTGCAGTGAAGAGAGAAGAACATGTGACCAGGTCATAGAAAGTGAAGCAAAAGTGCAAAGAGCTTCAAGCTTCACTGTAGAACCACAAATGCTTCCGGATCACCTGGATCGTAGAGGTCACTACAAAACTGTAAGTTGAGAAGAGTGCCGGGCGACCAGAGATAAGAATTACCAGAATTAATTGTACCTGCACTGTGTCTCCCTCTCCTTCTATCTCTCTTCCTCAGCCTCTGTCTCTATCTACCGCAAAGAGAGATCGCATAGATCAAAAGCCTATTCATTTCCTAATCGCGCAACTTTTCGCCAATCAAGCGGACATTTCCCCGAAAAATTTCCCAGCTCAATGGGTAGCCCCATACCTAAATCCATGCCGCATCCGCATCCATTCCCCCAACTCCTTTTGAGGCCAATTAGCGTTCTAATCAAGTGTAAACTAATGCTAAAAGCCCGAGCTGGGTTCGCCTCGAACGCGTGAATATGCCACGAGACAAAAGACGGCGACAAAAAACAGCAGAGACACAAAAAGGATGGATAGAGGATCCGCCACGGATCGGATCGGATCGGATCAGAACGGATCCAAGCTCTACTTTCGGTTTTTTTTTTTTTTTTTTTGTATTCGTATTCCGTGTGTGTTTGTGTATATGTGTGTGTGTGTGTGAGAGAGAGATTGAGTGAGTGAGAGTGCTAATTTGACTAATTTGCTGGGAGTGGAAGAGCGACAGGGAGAGCGCCAATGGATTGTCGTCTCTCGGGCCCTGTGATGCTGCTGGGGCTGGGGCTGGGGCTGTGCTGCTGCTGTTGTCGCCATCTCTTTGATCTGCCAGCGTACATCTAGGAAATGTTTGTCAAATCCAGTCGACCGTTCTCATTGTTTTTGACATTTCTTTTAGGTCCGCTCTTCGGTGTTCGCCTCAGTTCTGCTCTTCACTCTGCGCCTTGTCTGCCGCCCTGCCTGCCGGCCGATCATCACTTTCTCTGCCGCTGAGAGAGCTTTTTTTTCGGTGAGCGCCAATGCCAAACACATGTCTCCTGCATGCATTGTTCTCTGTCGCACACACACACACCACACACACTTACACATGGTGGGACTTCCTCCCATTCCCCCCACCGGGCAACCGAACCTCCGACAGACCCCACCACCACGCACATTCGTCAGGCATTGTCGTTATTTTTCTGGCGCCAAAAAGACGCCGTCTTCGTCCTCTCAGAGTTGCTTGCTCACTCACTCACTCTCTCTCTGCCTCTCTTTCTCTGGCATTCTCCTGGTTTTTGTTGTTGCTCCATTCTTTGTGCAGCTTTTGTTGTTGTTGTTGTATCTCCTTTTTCTGTTCGTGTTTTTCGTTATTTTCCTTCCTTTTTATACCCGTACTCGAAGAGTTAAGGGGTATATTTGGGTATTTGTGGTAAAAGTAAATGTGTGCAACGCAGAGATGGAAATATGGAGAAAATACATTGTAGGTGTAGAGGTAGATGTAGACATGTGTATAAAAGTAGAGTCGCGTCCACAGAAGCGACTCACGTTCCTTCTCGTTTGTTTTTGTTTTTTGGGGTTCTTCTGAACTCATGTTCTTCATTATAAAGGACGTCATCATTGACATCCCCGATCCCCATCCCCATCCCCAACCCCAACCCCAATCCAATCCTCATTCTCTTCGTTGTTGTTCTTGGGTTGTCGTCGGTTGTCGGTTGTCATATTTTGGGTTGTTTGCTTTATGCATTGCGAAGAGAATGCCAAAAATGTTGTCCAACTTGCCGGGGGTTTTCGTCCGCATGTGAAATGCAATTTTTAAATGCTAAATATTCCATTACCATGCTGAAGCACTGCTGTTGCCCTCCTGTTCTTCTCCTGTTCCAATTCACAGAGTTTCACGTTCCACGTGGTTCATCATTCCATTCCATTCTGCGGCGGTGAAAGCGAAAGTTTGAAACTTTGCGAAACCTTGGTACAGTTATCACTTAGAAAATTCCCCCTAAGTTTTATTTTGCCACTTTCTTTATTTCCCCTCAAGTCTACTTGCTCAAAATCTAGTCATGAAATGGATAATTGGATAGATTTGTATCCAAACTTTAGAATCGCTTTATTGTCACTTTGGAATATTAAATATTAAATATGAACCAGTCAAATTGACTTTCGCACTTCAGATTGTAGCGAGCGATCGCCTAGGATTCCATTTTCACTGTGGCGTGGCATTCTTTAGGCCAATTAGCTGTGTTAAGACCTGTAGATGGATCACCCTGTCATGGGGTTATCAGTAGAACCCTTTTCCTTTCCCATCATCCCATCATCGCCCACACCCCTCCAAAAATGGTACTCATTAGGTAAGCGGAGCGTGTAAACAGCGGAATTCTCTCTCTCGATTAGACCAAAACCATTTAGCGGCATTTTGTTACCAATTTAAGGGGCACACACTCACAAACACAGCGAAAGAGCCATCAATTTTCGGCTTGTTGCGGTCGCTAGCCAAACTCGGGGCGACCATTAAGCCAAGTTAGGAGCCAAAAACTCCGACTTCAACTTGCAACTTCCGCTGCGTGGGGCAGGAGGCATGAGCCATGAGCCATGAGCCACGGGGCACACCAACGGAAGCATTCACTTAATTAGCCGAACCAAAGACGCGACTAGATTTTTGGTGCGTTCCCCAAATTAATTCCCATTTAATTCCTAGCGGGGGCGTAAATGCAATTCAAATTAAAAGCCACCAAAAAAAAAACACACACAAATAAAAAAATGCCCCATCTCTATGTCTCTTGCTGTCTCTCTCTCTGGTTGCTTTTTAATTTGTTAATTTTTTATGACGTTTTTATTGTAATTTAAGCAGCGTCTCCGTTTTTGGGTTTTGGTTTCTGGGTTTCTCGGTGTTTGGCTTTTGGGTGGTGGTGCGGTGCGTTGCGGATTGTAGTTTTCGCCCTTGGAACGGGTTTCCTCCAGCCGAGAGGTTCCATTTCAGGGTTCTCGAACAGGGGTTGCACCATGGATCAGCGTTAGGGGTTGTCTGTCGGCCATCATCTTGTGCGATTTTCCATCGCGATGATGGACTTTCCAGGGACTCTCCTTAGATAATTTATAGATATTCATGTAAAATCGACTATATCCGAAAGCCAAAATTACCATACCATGTAATATTCTATAATTTCTCCAATTAAATAGTTAATGGTGAAAAAAATCGAAGAAATAACGCAATTCCTTTACTGATTTTGTAAAAATTCCGCCACAAGCGGAATTATATGCCACATCGGTATATATTATATGGACTCCCATATCTATTATTCCGTAAGCGTAGGGAAATCAATTTGAAACCAAATTACGCGAAAATTACACAAGCGACTCATGCATTTTTCAGGAACCAGGAGACCAGGAGGAGCACCGATTCCAGCAATCCCCATATGGGACATGTGCGGTGGGTGGGGCGGGGGGTGTGTATGCATGGCTATGCCCAATTATTATGCATTTTTCATCAGGGCTGTGAAATTATCAACTGATGGAACCACCGTTTGGAAAAATGCGACGCTTGCGGTACGAGAAAATGTACTGTGAAAATGCCAAGGGATAGCTGCGGTCGGTGCCGTGTCCTCATGGAAAATTACGTGTAATTTAGCAGGGGGGTAGGTAGGTAGGTAGACCTCTGCGTATTTGTCAACTTAGCACATCGATAATTTTACTAAACACAACCTCGCGACCCTCCCATCATGATCTTTCACCTTTTTTTCTTTCCTGGCTAGAGTTTTCTTTCTGTCGTAACCCTCCTTTCACTTTGTGTGTGTGTGTGTGTGCTTTTTCCCGACGCCCTTCCCCCTTCCGCTCGCAAGACGACAATTTTAACACAATTATGAAAAACGTTTCCATGATGGAGGAATAGGACTAGGAATAGGAATAGGACTGGGACTGGGTTCCCTCAAGGGTTGTGTGGACTGTAGCAAAATGTTCCTTCCCTTCTCCCCAAACTGCTTGGAAAAGTGAAAGAATACTAAAAATGGGAGGCAGACACGCCCATTTAATTGAGCCTAACTTTTCGTCCGTCCGGAGAGGGCTTCAGGTGGGGGTTGCGGGTTGTGGGTTGTGGGTGGCACCCAGGGGTTAGAGGGTGGCTCTGGCACCCAGGGCCAGTGCACTTTGATTGCGTTTTGTCGTCAGCTGAGTTTTTACCCAAAAAGCGTGGGGTAAAAATTTTTATTTATGAAAATTAAACAAGTGAACTTTGACAGGCGGTTGCCCAGGGGTTGACCCCTAGCCAGGGTGGGGAGGGAGGGTCTTGGAGGAGGGTTGCCTCTTGCCTGTCTGTCTGTCTGTCTGTGTGTGTCCTTTGCCGTGTCATTAAATATTTTTGTCTGTCACATTATCGCATGCAGCCGCCTGCTGCCTGCCGCCCCGCGTATGTGAGACCAAAGTCTGTCATCAATTAAAAGGAAACGAAAAGGCAAGGAAAGGGGTGGTACCCCCTATGGGAGGGCAGGGCATGGGCTGGCACAGGGCCTGGGGGCGCAGCGACTATGAATTGGCTTCTTCAATTAGTCTCAAAATCATTGAAATTTCTGGCAAATCAAAGCGAGAAAACAGCCGCCTCCTTCCTGTCGGCATCTCCCCAATATCTTCAGGCCGCGTCCCTCTCTGTCTCTCGCCCTATCTCTGTTTTTAGCTACACTCTCTTCCCTGCGTTGGGCCTCTGTTGAGGTCAACACTTGATAATTTTTGGCATTTTTTTTTGTATAGATTTCAGAATTATTTTCATGATTTCTTACTTTTTTTCCCCTCCATTTTTTGTGTCGTTTGAAAGTGTCGTAAAGTGTGGCTGGGGGACTGGCGATGTACAGGGGGCTAGAGGGGCAAAGGTTTTTATTTATTTGCGTTTAGACAGCAATTTCAATTAATTAATAAAGTCAGAGAGAGAGAGAGACGGAGGGAGAGAGAGAGGACGGCGGCACAAAGATTTCACGCAATTCGTTCGAGCGATTTAATTGACAGCGACAGAAGCGCAGAAACTAGCATATAGAGGAGGGGCCCTAGACCAGATGTACGAGGAAATTTTTCCCCGATGAAGAACAGCCCAGAGAATCTGGGAAGAGAGATCTGGGAAGAAAGTGGGAGAAATAGAATGGGTAAAGAACGAGGGAAAAAAGCACATAAAAGGCGCTGAGGAGTGCTAAAATTTAAATTTAGAATTTCAAACGCAAATTTAATCACAATAACAAAATGATTCCATTTTTGAGCAGCACTCACAGTGCAGCAGATAGCATTCCAAATCCAAATCGGCTGACTCTGCCACTTAACGAGGGAACGCAAGCAAATGAATCGCCAAACAATAATGAATAACTAAGTGAATATGACTACTATTCAAACAATTTTTAACCATTGAAAAACACACACAAAATAGGCTGCGATTGAAACGAAGCGAATCAATGCAAATCCACTCACAAAACATTCAAGTGGCACTCAGAGAGCCAGAGAGTGGGCTGATGGTTGGTAGCAGCTGGGGGTGGCCGCAGGGGAAGCGCGGCTCAGGAAAAACAACAATTTTGACATTGATGATGATGATGGGGGCAACAACAGCAGCAGCAGCAACAGCAAAATAGCGGCAACAATAATTCCGTTTTGTTGTTGCTGTTTTCGCACGTCTCCTACTGGCGCTGGTGGCATGCAACAGCAGCAATGTGTGGCGTGCAAAAAAGTTGCAACTTGCAAACACACATGTGTGAATAGTACGAGTGCGAGTCCCATGAGTGTGGTGAGTGTTTGTGTGAGTGGCTGACGAGGTCCAAGTACTTAAAAACTTTTGCCGGAGCCACACACCCCCCAGCACCCCATGCCTCATGCCCCGTGCCTCGTTCCCCATGCCGCCACAACAATTGCATGCCACACTTTGGATAGAACGATACTTGTAGTAGAACGCAGTAGCCATCCATCCCTCCCATAGCCACGAAAACAACAAAAACAAAAAAAACGAGAAGGAACGCGAGTCGCTTCTGGGGACGCGACTCTACTCTTATACGCGTACTCAGTCTGTATATATACATATATGTGAGCTTATGATTTAAAATTTGTATATTTTACATTTTTGTTCTACATCTGTCAAAGTTTGGTTGCGCTAGCTCTTATAGTCGCTGAGATCTAGGCGCTCAACAAGACGCACGGACAGACGGACGGACATGGCTATATCGACTCGGCTGTTGATGCTAATCAAGAATATATTTACTCTATATGGGGTCGGAAATATTTCCTTCACTGCTCTGCAAATATCCACTTTTATCACAAATACAATATACCCCTTAACTTTTCGAGTACGGGTATAAAAAAGAAAGCCAGAGGCCCAGGTCATGGAACCCTTCCCTACCAAGGAGTAGGCGCAAGCGGAGGTGCAGGCGGAGGCGGCGGCAGACCAGCCCCCACTTTTGGGTTGCTGTTGGAGTGGTTTATGCTCATGGATGGCCACTTGGTTTAGTTTCACACTTCAAGTCTCCAAACTGCTAATGAGCTTAAGGATTTTCTATATGCATCCCATAATTTTCATCAACTTTTTGTGGTTTTCATTTTTCCTGTTCGTTTTCTGGTAATTTTTCTCCGCTTTCCAAGTGCAAACAACAACAACTCAAACTAAACACATATATTATATATGCATCCAAAATACAAACATATATATATATATATATGTATATATGTATTTAGTACGGTAGGGGCGTGGTTATAGCCCAGACACCTGGCCAGACATCGCCCACACGCCCCCTCCGCACAAACTTTTCCGCACACAAAAACTATTTGCAAATAATTTGTTTGTGTTTTTATGGATACCCTGTAGGTGTGGGGCTGATCAGAATTCTTATTTTATCTTATCTTATTTTTATAGCCATAATCCTGACTCGCTTGCTCTTTCTTTATCCCAGTGTGGTTTAGCAGCAAAGCTTTGAAAATACTGCGCATAATCACTGGAGTATTTATCAGATATTTTAATGCATCGAAAAACTATACTAAACAGGTAAATGCAATGGCCGAGAGTGGATATATAAATATTCTGTTTCTTAGGAATATATAACAGAATGCAATTTGGGGCATATTTATCTCTCTCCCATCCGAAAATCCCCGACTAATTTTGAGTAGTTTTTTAGACGAATTGAATTTTAATTTTTTATACGAAAACTTTGAATTGAATTTTAATTTTAATATTTGCAGAGCTTAAGTAATCTCTCAGTGCTCATTCGAATTCAATCAACGTACCCACAGACATTTCTTCAATACGTTTTCCCAGAGTATTTTTCATTGCGACTTACACTCGAAAGAGGCTTTTCCTTTTCTTCGTTCTATTTTATTTGTGGTTGTTGTTTTTCGTTGCTTTGTGGCAAAGTCGAATGCCACGCCCACCCCTTGGAAGCACCTTGGATGTCCATGAAAGTGGGCGGAAAGAAGCAGAAGGAGGCAAAGCATCGGCGGAGGAAGCTTAGCCGAGGCGTCAAGCAATTTGTAGCTTAAAAAGCAGCAGCAGCAGCAGCCACAGAGCAGAGCCACAGAGAGACGCAGCAGAAGCTAATTGAATTTGGTTCGAGGCGAATGAATCACACTCGTGAGTGCGGGTGTGCGGGTGTGAATGCAGGCGATTGCAGAGCGTGTGGCAGGCAGGCCCTCGAATTACATGCCACACAATGAAGGAAGAAGGAGTTAAGGCAGCGTGGGGCGGCGATGAATCATCATCAATCATTAGGCCGAATGAATGAGTGCATTCAAGGGAGGATTCCATCAGGTGGATTTCCATCAATGCAGTCAAAGAATTTTCCAAACTATTTTTTTATTCATTTAATATTTAACATTAATTATTTTGCATGAAACATTAAACTGGCATGCAAAATATGTGCATCGATACTGGAGCTTTCTTTTTAAAGGGAAATATTACGTTTCATTGCTGAATGTGTCTGTCTAATCCTCAATCATCTTTCCCAAATTCATTCACTGCCCAAAAAGTACCTCTAATTGTCTTCTAATATTTTCTACTTTTATTTCTGCATAAATGCATCCCCTGTGTGTGTTTGGACACTATCATTGTATCTCCATGGCATTCACTCGGCACTCACTTGACACTCGTCCGTCCGTACGTCTCCTTATCCGCTGCTACGGGCTTGGGTTTAGGTATGAGCATGAGTATGGGTCTGTGGCTGTGGCTGTGTCTGTGTCCTTGTCTGAACACTTTCTCAAGTAGGTGTGAAGCTCAAAACGCATTTTCACGCGCCAACGCAGCTTGAATGTCAGGCACGACGACGTCATCGTCGTCATCCTCTCAAGAGATGCTCCCGCCTCGGAGGCAGGAGGATGAAGCAGCTCTCCGCATTCGTTCACCTACTTTTCCCGGGAGCTTGAGACGTCGTCACACGTGCTCAAGTGGCAAGGGCGGATGATGATGGTGCTGCCCCCAGAGGGGGCACAGACAGAGATTGGAGACGGAGACTAATACTGAGACTGTGACGGGGGGTGACCTTGGGTCGGGGAACAGATTATCACTTAACACTCACCTGCCGCTCTTGGTGATGACCATCTCCGTGCCCAGCTTGTGGAACTTCTCCCACAGATCCTTCCCCTCGAGCGTCACCTTGGGATCATCGACGACGCCATCGTCCTCGGGCTGGAGGGCGCGCAGCGGTCGCATTGCTGGATGGAGCTGATGGGCCACGGCCGATGCCAGGACCACGTCCTCGGCCGTCGTGTAGGCGGTGCCCAGCGGATGGTGGGCGTGCGGGTGGGCGGGATGCGGCGGAAAGCGCAGCCCGCCGGCGGTATACAGCCCTGGATGTGGGCCGGCTGGGCTACCGGCCAGAGCGGCCAAAGCGGCGGCGGGAAAGTACGGCGGCGGTGGATGCGGCTGCTGCTGTTGCGGTGGCAAATGCTGCTGTTGCGGCGGCGGCGGATGGTGATGGCCCGAGGCCGGCGCTGCTCCTGCCGCTGGCCCTGGATGGGGATTGGCTCCCGTGGCGCCCACGCTGGGTGAATGGTGGGCGGGATGTGGCACTGTCACTGACGGATGGTGTGGGTGTGGAGGGTGCGGCGGTGGCTGCTGCTGCTGCTGTTGCTGCTGCTGTTGCGGTGGTGGCGTGGATGTGGACGTTGGGGATCGTGGCTCTTCGGTGGTCAAGTGTCCCTTGCTGTGGCTGTTGCTGTTGTTGTTGTTGTTCTGCTGGCTATGATTGTTATTGTTGTTGTTGCTGTGGTTGCTCTGCGGCGAGAGCTGCGATGGGGAGCTGCCGTGATAGCTGGCAGCACCGCCACCTGCAGACGCACCCGCACCGCCTGCACCGGCACCTGCACCACCTGCCCCACCGGGGGAGCTGCTGCTGAGATGTGCTGCTGCCGCTGCTGCTGCTGCTGCCGCCGCTGCTGCAACAATGCTGTTGTTGTTGTTGCTGCTGCTGTTGTTGCTGTTCGGGTTGTTGCTGTTGTTCGAGTTGTTGTTGTTGTTGTTGTTGCTACCCGCCGTCAACAGCGAGGATACGCTGAAGTCAGTGGGTCTTTGCGTTAGCTGCAGAAATGGATGATATGCCATCCCATTTGCGAACCTGGCGAATGGATCCTCAGCAGACTGATGAAGTAGCAGCTCCTGGACGTCGTATCTCATTACATTACAATTACTGGAACCATGTGCGTCATGCAGAAATGTCCTCCTCTCATCCACTCTCGCGCTCTCTATGTGGAAGCGTTTCTTCCTTCTACTGCAAGCGATCGATCCTCCTTCTGCTCTCCTCTCCTCTCCACCCTTTTCTCTTTCGATCCCACTGCTTTCTTACTGTTGGTTCTCCTGCGAAGCTTAAAGCTGTGCTCTCTATCTAGGCTCTAGCGCTGTTTTTGGGGTATTCTTTCTCCTTCTTCGTCTCTGATCTTCTCTGCAGGATCAGTTCTCTGTTCGCTTGCTTTTGTTGTTCTTGGTGTTGCAATTGTTGCTCTGCTTGTCTTGTTGTGGTTTATGTTGTTGTTGCTTGTTCGACAGGTACTTTTTTGATTCGTTTTTGCTTAGACACACACAGTCACTCACATCAGTATATGTACACCGCGCACCATTCAATTGAATCCTTGTTCTGCACTCTCGTTTTTTTATCTTCAATTTTTGTTTTTCGTTTTCTCTATAATTTTTGTATTTTTGTTTTTCAGTTTCTCTTTTGTTTACTTTTTCCTTCGTCGCTGTTTTTTGTTATTCACTTCCTTTTTGGGGTTTTTCTTGGGTTTTTTTTATCGGTTTTTCACTTGCTAAAAAAAAGGAATATGGTTTTTAGTTGTTGCTTTTGTTTTTGTGTGCATTTTGGTTAGCTTTTTTTAATTTGCCAGAGATTTTTGCGTTTTTTGTTTTTTTGCTGTTTTTGCTGTTTTGCTGTTTTGGCGGCGGCAAAACGTCAGCCGCGACGCGTTGTTTTTTGTTGCTTGTTTTTGCTGCGGCTGCTGGTCGTATGGATTGTTGCAACTACAATTCTTTCTCCTCTCCTCTCCTCAGTGCTCCACTGCTCTTGCTTACTCTTCTGCTTTGTTCTCTGCCGTTTTTGAAACAAAGTGCAACCCAAAAAAAATGAACAACAAAAAATTTGTGGATGGCAAACAGTCCCCAAAAGCGGGACGACAACGAGAGACGATTGGGAACGCTGGACGCTTGGCGCTGGCGCTACACGGACGCTGAGATCACGACGAGAACGACGACGACGACAACGAAAAACGGGGCGACGGCGCTCTGATGCTACTATGCCGATACGAACTACTCGCCGGTCGCTTCCAAACTGTAAAACACACACTCAGACGGGCAGCGCAACCCCCGAAGAGCGACTCAGAGCGGTGCTCTGCTTCTGCTGCTGCCGCTGTTTGGGGCAGCCAACGAGTGGCGGGCGAGCGCAAGCGAGATGGCCATATACACGCGACACACACACACAATATGGTGAGTGCGAGAGAGAGAGAGAGCGAGAACTGGTCCTGTGTTGAGTTTCTCGCTTCGGCTTTCTGGACGGACGGGCGTGCGTGTGAGTGAGTGAGAGGCACAGGTGTGGTGGCGGCTGGGTTCGGCCCGTTCGTGTATGAGAGAGCAGGGCAGAGTCAGAGACTGAGACTTGGACTTGGACTGAGACGCTGACTGCGGCCGAAGCGTCGGCCGGCTGCTGCTGTTCCAATAAGAAAACCAAAAACTCAGCCAAAAGTGTTGCGTTGACGCTTTTGCTTGCCTCAGCCAGTCTGTGTGTGTGTGTGTGTGTGTGAATGTGACAAACAACAGCAGCTGGATGATCATCGTTAGGTTGGGTGTTGGGTGGTTGCTTGGGTTTGGGGGAGGGGGAGGAGGCTGGACTGGGCGGAAGGACGGGGCAAAGGCAAACCAACCAGCGAGAGCAACGGCGCAAACGTTAGCGTCAGTCGCGTCGACGTCGCGGCGTGTGACAAGCAGCATGGAAGCGTGTTAGAAGTAACAAGGCGCCCGACACCGACACCAGAAAGTGCACTGCGCCAGAAAAATGCCTCCTCCAAGTGCGAGAGAGAGAGAGAGAGAGCGATGGAGGGAGAGGCGAGGCGAGGCAGAGCGAGAAAGACAGCCAGAGAGCGGCCTGAAAAAAAGCCAAAGGAAGAGCATTGTCAGCAGGAGGACAAGCGGCTGCTGGTGCCGGGGGGTGGTGGCAAGCAGCATGTAGTAAATCACAGCCACCCAGGCGGATTTAGGGAGCGGGCAGGGTGGGGTAGGGGTAGGGGCAGGACACCCAAGTTGACAAATGACGCGCCAGCAAAAAATGCGCTTCAATGGTCAAATGGTTTTTGATGTTCCCCAAAAATGGTGCGGTGCTGTGGCAGATGCTGCACGATGTGCCCGGGCAGAAGCAGAGATAAGCAGACGCCAAATATGTTGACCTACAGTGACCTCTAAGCGATCAAATGGCCTTCCCAGTGGGCTAGCGACTCAAAGAATAAGGAAAGCCTTCAGAGCGAATAAAGAACAATGCAAGAACATTCATAAAAATAAGAAAAATGTGAGATTAAATGCAATTTTTGTTAAACAAAATTCAAAACCAAAAATATATTTTAAAAGAAATTAAATAAGAAAAAAAACAAACAACTGAAGAAGCATTCAATTCTAGTTCCTTGCATGGCCCTTCTTTTGAATGAAGTAATTAATTTAGAAGGGAAAAAAACCTTTAAGAAAAGACCAAAACAGAAAGAAAATAAAGAGGACGTGTGGGAAAAGGTATACAAAATCCCAAGGAAAAATCATTTCAAATCTCAAAAGAAGCTTTCGAGCTGAGAAAGAAGTCCAAAGAAGAGTTACAAGAAAACGGTTTTCAGTCTTAGAAAATGACCAAAAACAAAAAGCAAAGAAAATCTTTAAACTTGGTCCTTATTTAAGAAAGTATACCCCAAGAGTCGCAAACAAAATTCTTGGGGCAGAGAAGGACATTAAGAAAAAGTAAGAAAAGAAGCAGCTGGCCCGCTTTAGGTGTATCTTTGATTCGGTCGAATTCCTTGAGCTGCAACTACATGAGCAGAGCGGCGGCAGACCTCCACCCACCACCGACCAGTAGCCCCGCTAAACGCTTGTTAGCCGCTTTGCCAGCTTTTATACGTCCGAAATGTAAATGAAAAGATTTTTAGACGGGATAAAGGTTTGGCGTCGGCAGAGAGCTGGTGCGAAAAAGCAGAAGAGCAGCGGCAGTGGCAGTGGCAGAAAAGATGTAGCAAAAGCAGCAGCAGAGGCAGAAAAGCAGAAGCATAGGTGCCGTGCCGTCGCCGCCGCCACCGCCGTGTGACAAAAACTTGACGCTAAGTTTTGCGCGCAAATAACACAGGTGCAAGCGAGACGGCGCCATGGAGACTGGGGGGCGTGCAAATGAAAGGCAAAAAGCTCAAGCAGAAGTCACACACAAACACCAAACACAGGCAAACACACACCCGTGCACGCACACATGCAGAGAGAGAGCAGACAAAGAAGCGACGAAGCCAAAAAGCAAAAACGGCAACGCAAATGTATTTTGTCACACGTTTTCGCACACAAACACACACACGCACGCACACAAGCAGGCATAGACACAAGCAAACAAGCTTTGTCTGCGCCTTTCCCATAAGTGAGAGCTGGCTGGCAATATGGGTCTCGGGTCTCGGGCAGTGCGAAAGAAGAAGACGACAAGCGACTTGCTGGCTGCTGCTCAGCTTGTGTGACAAGTTTAACCACAAATACACACACACATACACACATAAAGAGAGAATGAGTGAGTGAGAGAGAGCAGGCGAGCAATGCGGCGGCAGCTAGTTAGCACCACACCTCACAATGGCGGCGTCAGCGTACGCCCACCCACACCACACCACACCACACAGAGGCAGCCAGCTAGCCCACATGGCGTTTGTAGTTGTAAGAGGTGACAACATTCGGCATTTGTGTGCGCGAGTGTCGTGTATGTGTGTGTATCTGTGTGTGAGAGAGTGTGAAAAATTACAGCAGCAGCGTCGTCGTCGTCGTCGTCGCTGTCGTTCATCGTTCTTCGTTCGTTGGTTCGGTGTTCGTTTTGGTGTTCGGTTCGGTTTGGTTCAGTTAGGTTCGGGTTGGGTTGGACTGGACTGGACTGGGTTGCGTTGTGTGTCGTCATGTTGGTTTGTGTTTGATGGGGAGGGTTGTAACGACGGACGGACACGAGGATGCTCTGCTGCTGAGAAGTGAAAGGCGATTTAATTGGTGTTTGGGTGGGGGGGAATTCTGGATCCAAAATTACATTTGATAAAAATACTCAAATAATACCAAAGAAAAGAAACACGGCTACTATTTTTATTTTGTTGGTTATTTTGGAATTTTCGGAGCAGCTTGAGGGAATATTTTGCTCTATTAATTGAGAAAAATACCAGTAGCAATAGAAAATAGTGCAAGCTAATGAAACTAAAGAATAGAAAAGCTCCAAAATGGGGCATAGTTTTTCTTTTCCTTATTTTAATTTTCCCAATTTCTGGTATTTTACTGACTTTTTTTAATGCCAATTGCCAATAAATGGTAAACGAAAATTGCTTTTGAACTTATTCCAAATATTAATACATTTAATATTAATAATTATTGAAGTAATTTCCGAAAAGTGTAAAATTGTTATTTGATCTGAATTTCATTTAAATTTGCCAAAAATACCAAAACGAAGCTGGCCAAATTTCCACGAAGTGGTTCATTCGATCAACGTAGCAGTAGAGAGTGGCATGCCCTCGTGGAATGTTTCGCCCACAAATTTTATTTGAATTGCCTCAACAACAACAGCAGCAACAACAACAGCACCAACAACAACAGCAGCAACCTTCAGCATCGAAAAGTCAGTCAAAGTAAAAGGTGTTAATAAACAACCAACCAAAATGCCGAATGCCTTCCGAAAGCATCAGCTTGCGCCCCTCGCACTGCTCCGCCATGCTCCATGCTCCAGTCTGTCGCTCTTACTCTCTCTGCTCTGCTCTGCTGCTGATTGTAAGTGCGTGCTTGGGTGTGTGTGTGTTTCGTGGCTCTGCTGTGGTGTGTTCAAAGGCTTACACCACACAGCAGAAGCAGCAGCAGCAGCAGCAGCAGAAGCGAACAGCCAAAGCGAACAGCATCACTGAGAGCCACTCTTCCGCTGGCCAGGTCCCACTCTCTTAGTCCCAATGGCTGGCTGGTGTGTGTGATTTTTTTTGTTGGCGCTTTGTAGCTAATTAAAAGTTTATGAGCTCACACATACACGGGCGAACGAAGAACAAGAACAGGCAGGGAAGGCGGAAGAGTAGGGTGGCAGAAAGCAAAGAATAGTGGAGCAAAATTGGGCAAAAGAAAGCAAACATAAAAGAGAGGCGAAAAATCGGAAGAACGAAGAAAAGATGCTGAAATTATTCTAACAAAAAAATACCAGAAACTCATCGATTGTCCCATTAAATGTTATGCTGCCCAAGAAGCAGCTATCTGCTGATTCAGCTGATTCAGAATTAAGAATTCAATGTGTAATTCTCAATTTTACAAGTGAAATTATTTGTATTATATATTTGTACATATTTGTATATCCTGTGTGTGGCAAGTGGCCAGGAGCAGAGGCTCGTGGATACTCCTGCAAGAAGACAAATCCCGCAGAGCATTGGCTGCTGGCTGCTGGCTTTGGCTTTTGTAATTATACGATAAAAACTTTATTTTGGCGGCGCTTATTTCACTGGTTGCCTTTTTCAGCAGCTGTGGGTGGCTGGGTTGCTTGGTTGGCTCTGGCTCTGTCTCTCTCTCTCTCTCTCTCTGTGGGTGGGCTCACTTTATCTCACTCTCGTCAGGAGTGGCGAGTGGAGAGTGGGGGAGTGGGGTAGTGGAGCGGCTTGTTTATTTGCTTAACATGGTTTAGTTGTCTGTATGTGTCTGTGTCTGTGTCTGTGCCTGGGCCTGTTTCTGTGTGTCTGCCTCTGTTTGCCTTTCTCTCTCTCTATGTGTGTGTGTGTGTGTGTGTTTTTGTGAAAATTTACGAGCATCGCGCGTTAAATTATCTAAATATGTTTGGGGGCAAAAAGGTGACGACGAATGGGTTAACACTTTGACTGCCGCCTCCGCTCTTCGCCGCTCGTTCATGCTGCCTGCCTGCGTGTGTGTGTGTGCATGTGCCTGTCAGTGTGTCTGTCAGTATGTCTGTGTGTGGAGAGAGTGTGCATTAAAGGCTGCGTGAGATCACGTTGATTCGCTGTAAAAAGTGCCCCACAGCGAGACATCTTTTGCCAGTGAGTGAGTGCCAAGATATTTCTTCGACTAAATCGATTTTGGGTAAAAATCGGAGATCCAAAATTGGATCTAAAATAGTTGAAATTTCACACATTTAAGGCTGAGCGTGGCAGCGGGTCCAAATCGTTCCTAAGAATAATTTGGTAGCATGGAAATTAATGCTCAAATTATATCTTCCCACAAGGACTCCGCATTCTGCACACAAATATATTATTAATTTGAACAGCTTTGGCCACGCCCACTCGCTGTATTCACTGCTAATCACCCACACACATTTTTTTCTGTTGCCGTGTAGTATTATTTACTTGACAGAACAATCGATAAAATTTGCATAAAATTAAATGGTATTTATGAAGAAGAGGGGGCTATGTGTGTGCGTGTGTTCTGTTCTCCAAAAAGTAGTCTGAGCAACGCCCATTGGACCAGAGGCACGGGCACACACTCGCACACATTTCATCACGTGGGTGTGTCATAGCTCCGCACACTCGAATGGGACACCCCACAAAGTCAGCGGGTGCTTGCTTCAATTTCCTTGAAATTTATAAAGATAGCTGCTGTGGGTCGTAGCCAACGCACACAGGCGCACAGGCACACAGGCACACACACACAGTCTGTGCACTGTCCACTGAGCTCCTTCGTCTTTATGCTTTCCGTTTAATATCTATTTTTGCACTCATCCAATTAGAGGTGAATTCTGAAGCCCAGCAGCAAAAGCCCAAGTATCATGTGAAACAATCTCATTTTCCAGTGGCTGCCACGGCGTATGCGTAATGCTTTGCATGAAGTATGCGCCCTGCGTGACACAGCAATGCGAGGGATAGCTGTGCACTCAAGTCCCACTGGTCGATCGATCTGTACTAACCAAAAGCTACTCCCTTCCTTCACCAGGCCACCTCCATCTTGCGAGGCTTCTAGCAGTTATCTGTGCCCATCTCTGCCATGCCGCAAGCACCCAATGCACTATGTGGCAAGTCCTCAATTAAAATTCAGCAGAAAAAAGCTGCTCTCTGGAAGCTTCTGCTCACTGGTGGAGTGGCCTTTGCGGCAAGTGCCTGCAGCAACACAGCGTCTGGCAGTGCCTCTGGGGGCATCCCTTGGTTACACCAACTCCCCGCCAATAGATGTACGTGCCTGCACATCGTATCCTTGCACACTTTATTCCGCCATCAAAATGCGTTCTATTCCACAAATGGAGAAGTTCACACAGACAAAAAGCGAAACTGAAGCCAGAGGACGCCGGCCCACAGCTTCCACTGGCTGTCTCTCTTTGCGCTTTTCATTTTTCAGCATCGTGCTGGCCATCTCGTCTCTCCCGTTAAGTCTCGCACATTTCTCCATTGCTTTCTCTTGTGGCGTTGATGAGTGCTGCCTACTTTTGAGCGCCAAGTAAATTGCCAGTCGTTGCTGGTGTTGTGGCTGTGGAGAGTGTGGGCTGTGGGGTGTGGGGTGTGGGCTGTGGGGGTTTTGGGGCTCGTTTGGTGGGCTGCAATTGCTCAATTACAGTGCAACAGACAATGCACACACACAGCCAGCTGCCTGTTCGTGGTGTGTGTGTGTGTGTGTTATATTGTGTTGAATTTCACGCCAGTCTGCCAAGTGTAGTCCGTAGTTTTTCGCCATTTTTAACGCGTCAGCGTGTGCATGTGCCTGTGTGCCTGTGTGTTTGTGTGTGTGTATGCGTATTTATTGTTTAATTAACTTTACGCCTGTCTATCACACACACACACACACACACACACACACTGGAGGACAGAAGTACGGACAGAGGCAGGACGGGCGATGTTGTTTGCTTTTGCTTTTGCTCTGCTCTGCTTTGTCTGTTCTGTTCTGTTCTGTCTGGCTATATCTTTACATATACACATACGTACATACATACATACATACATACATACATACATACATACGTGTATGTGCATGTGGGTGGCTGGGTGGCTGTGCGCATTCTGTGCATCCTGCAGCAGCCTGTCCTGTCGGGTCCGGGCCGGGCCTGTCCTGCCCTGCCCTGCCCTGTCCTGCCCTGCTGTCCTGCCCTGCCTGTTTGTGTTTCTGTGCATTGGCTTCTCTTTTTACTCCCCCCCCCCTGCCATCGCAGTTTTCCCACTTTGTTGTTTTTCCAGCTCAACACAAAAGTTAATCAGTTAGGGCAATGTGTGAAAAACAAAGTGCATTCCCCCCACCAACCAGCGCAGACCCAGACCCAGACGCAGACCCCAGAGCCCAGACCCCTGCGCTGCTTAAGCAGAGAGCAGAGTCTCGTAGCCATCCTCTGCCGGAGGATGGAATGGCTCCAAGACGGAATGGCTTCTGTGTGGAATGTGCAACAAGAGCAGATAATTAAATAAATGCAAATTGGCGCAATCGACGAGGGAGCCGGCAACGCCTGAGGATTAAACGATCCCGAAATGCTTGCTGTGCTCGTTCCCCCCATTTGCAGATAATATCGTAATCGAATCAATATGAATATGAATAAATGTGTGGCATAGTTGTGGCAATCGAATGCGTCCAGTCCTTCTGTCCAGTCCCTCCGCCCAAGGGACTCGTCGTCGTACTCTGCTGCTGCCCTGCTCCTACTCTCCGATTCCCCTGTCCTGCTCCTAAACCATTTCATATTTGATGTGTGTGTATTTTGCGGCTAAGAGCAAAACTCGAATTAGCCAAGTTGCTGGCCAGAGCCAACGTGTTAACGTCAGTTAGAATTTTGAGAGTTTCGAATTTAATTTGCTTATGCATTCCACTTGCGTGTGTGTGTGTGTGTGTGTGTGTGTGTGTGCAAGAGAGAGCTGGAGCTGGAGCTGGAGAGCTGGTCGAAATTCTCCTTGGCTGTCAAAGTGTCAATGGCGGCTGGCACTGGGGCTTGGGATGCAAACTCCAGCTGGACTTTATTTGCTGGCCTCTCTCAGGGCTGTTCATGGTGTGCTTCAGCCTTGGGTTTTGCGCGATCCCCGAGCCTAATCCGGAGGGGATCCCTCCCCATCTTCTACTCCCTGTTCTACGCCCTTGTTTTTCGCGTAATCCCTGCCAGCTTCTCCTGCACTCCGGCCAACTCTTTTCCCTGCTCCTTTCTATCTCGTTTTCCCTTCTCTGCCTTTCACTTGCTTCTATCGTTTTCCCTCTTCCCTTTTCCGGCATTTCCCTACTCCAGGTCAGCCGGCGATTCTTCTCTGTCTCTCTGAGCGCTGCTGCGCTTCGCTTTGCCTCGCTTTTGTTTTGTTTTGTTTCCCGTTTCTCCATCTCCACTCTCCACTTACCGCCTCCATCTCCAGCTGCGTCTCTCCTTCGCTCCCTCTCCCCCTGTTGTTTGGCAGTTTCCATTGAAAAGCGCTCTTCACAAGCAATTAAACACACAAAAGCGTTTTGCGCGCCGAGCCGCGCCGCTCTGCGCCGCAAGCGAAACGGACAACTGCAGCGAGCGCGAAGTGGGGAGGACTGGGGACTGCGAGCAGGCAGCAATGAGTGCGAGCCAGGGGGGCAACGGGGGCTCCGGGGGTCGGGGCATCAACAATGTGGCCAAGATAAATGGATGGCAAACTCCCAGCCAAGTCGAGTCGAGTCGATTCGAGTCGAGTCGAGAGTCGAAGCCAAAGCCAAAGCTGCAAAACTGCAATATGAATAATCGCTGGAGGACTAAGGGGCTGTGTGTGGCAGGTGCGGGTGCGGGGGTGTGGGGTGTGGGGTGTGTGCAGCCAACACTTTTTGTGTGAAAAGCTTTGAGGGCGTAGGGAATGTCTGGGCATGGAGCTGGCCCATGGAGTGTTTACACAACCGATTGGCCAAGACGACAGCCAGCCAGCCAGCCAGCCAGCAAGAGAGAAGGAGCGAGGGAGCGAAGGAGCGAAGGGACTCTGCTGGCAATGAAAAAGGAGCAGCCGAGAACGAGAACGAGAAAGAGCGAAGAGCAGGAGGAACTGGGAGAGGCGTCCACATGGCGTGGAGTCTCTCTTTCTCTCTGTTGGCGTTGACTCTGCTGGCGGCATCGGCGACTGGCGACTGGCGACTGCCGACTGCCGACTGGCGAAGGAGTGGCCAAAGTACACAAAATTCACACCAACACCAACACTTGACAATTTCCCTCGCACACCACACACCGTAGGCGTGGGGGGGCTGGGTGGGGGTGGGAGAAAATGGAAATGGAAATCGTGTGTATGGCTCAAGAGAGACAGCAGCGGAAGAGCGACAGAGACAGAGCACAGAGGACAGAGGAAGATAGATAAAGCGAAAAAGCAAGAGCCAAAGCAGAGGGAAAGACAGAGAGAGAGGAAGAGAGAGAGAGAGAGAGAGAGTGAGAAAGCGAGAGACTTGTGTCGCCTGGGTTTTGCTTTTGCCAATGGGCAAACGGCAAAATTGTCTTCGTTTCTAAGCCAAAATTGTGTGTATGAGATGGCCATGCATATTGTACACACACACACACACACACACATATATACACATATACAATGAGTTGTGTGTGGCGTTTGGCAGGGATCTTCCAAGATGCCCCCGAAAATTGGTAGCCCAAAAAGGAGCATCGATGGCAGCCTTCAGTGGCAGGCACAGACACCCACACGGAAACCAAATATAAATACAAATATAAATACATATATGTACACACACATACACATACACATGTGCTAGAGCGAGAGCGAGTCCCAATCTCGGAGACCCTCCAGATTTGTCCTTTCAGGGTTCCCAAGCTTCGAGCTGCAAGCCTAGATGAGGTTCCCACGGGCTTAACCCTCGCACAATATCAACAGCAGGACAGCGAGACACGGAAGAAGGTGCCATGCAGGACTGAGTGCTGCACGGAGCACAGAATGGCGGGGAAATCCATGAAAACTGTTTTCATCAAGCAGAAACAGAAGAGAAACGAATGGCAGCCGGTGCCGTTGCATTTGCCCATCTGGATTTGAGGGATCTCAAACTTTACGTTGCGCGCATCTCTGGACAGTGCCGGCTGTGGCTCACCCATAGGAATATTTGATAAGTCCACCCATAATCCACCCATCCACCCATCCCAATTCCCCAATCGGTATACCAAATGGGAAAACTTGGTCAAGGGAAATTAGGAAAAATCAATTAAACCCCCCGCACCGCCCAAAATACTAAAGGGAAAAATCTCATTCTCAGCGTTGGCCAAGGAAATTAGGGAAAACCTGTTCGGAAATTAATTATAAATCACAGAGAAAATGCTGTCAATCGATTTTGAGTGTGAATGGAAGCGGAGATGGGGTTTCGGGGGCTGGGGGCTGGGGCTGTTGGCTGGGCAAGTCGAAGGACAAGTGAAATGTGAAAAGTAGCAATGGAGAAATGTGAACTTTGCTTGCCTTTCCACTGCAGGAGAGCTCTGGGACTGGGACGGGGACTGGACTGGACTGGGACTGGGACTGCCACTGGCTGCGAAGCATTTCAAAAGTTTTATTCACATATTTATTTATTCATTTGTGCGACTGTGTGCGACTCGTGTATGTTGGCCATTCAAGTGTCTGACTCGTGTCAGGCCCAAGCAACAACTACGATGCCCATTAACAACTGCAGCAACAACAGCAACAGCAACAACAATTATGCTTGCAGCAGCGGCAACAACTATTCAGACTCATAAAACTCAGCAACAGAGGGCGCCCCATGCAGTGCAGCAACAACAACTGACAGCAGCAGCAGCAGCAGCAGCAGCAAAGTGTAAATGAAAACATGACACCTGGCAGAACTTTTATGATGCGCTAAAAAGCAAACTTTCCGTTTATTATGCAAAGAGCACAGCGCAAAAACAACAAAAATAGTGCGGGATGAAAATATGCATTTGGGCACCCACTCACCCCACCCCCCACCATCCTAATGGTCGAAGCAGTGGATACCCTCACCGCACAGATCGACGGGCACAAGACGCTATGACTTTTGACTTGATTTATATTTGATTGAGTTTTGCTTGCAAAATGGATCTTTCTGCTGGTTTATTTTCGATCAAAGCTACGCGGGAATGCCCCGCATGGGTTGCTCTGACAGCTTCAGTGTACTCAGGGATGTGCTCAAGCGCTTTCTGGCAGTGTACATCAATTTTGGCTGCTTCCTTTTTGGCTTTACCAAATTCTAGTGCCGGCATCAATGTACCCCTCTGAGAAGGGTACCAAAAGGAGGGGCACACACACCCCCACTGCAGCTGCAGCTAGCCGCCTGCCGCCTGCTGCCTGCCCCCTGCTCCAACAGCCTGCAACCGAAACGAACCAACCGAGAGCTGACCAGCTCATTACGGAACCTGCAACCTGCGGCTGTGTGCGTGTGTGTTAGAGTTTGTTTGCCTGCATTTTCCGTTGAGTTGCGTTGCGTTCGGGTTGCATTGGGTTGGGTTGGGTTGGGCTGGGGCTGGAGTTGGGCTGGAGTTGGATGGGATTTGGATTTGGATTGGGTTTGAGTTTGAGTTTGAATGGAGCTCGCGCTGGCAGGCATGTGTGTCTGCCTGTGTGTGGTGTTGGGTGTGGGGTGTGGGGTGTGGGGTATGGGGTGGTGTCGGCCAAGGGGCGTAGCAATAAAAAAAGGCGCCAGCCTGACGACGCGCTTGGCAATTATGCCACACAAAGGCCAAAATGGACGAGTGCAAGGATATTGTGTGTGTGTGCTGAAGGAGGAGCTGCAAAAAGCAAAGAAAAAGCTAAAGAAAATGCTAAAGCGGCAGGGTCAACACTCCCGCTGGACTCTTATCCACTCGCTGCCTCTGCCTCTGCCTCTTCCCCCTGCACTCAGCACTCTGCATCAGGTGCGATGGGGCAAACATTGCAGTCTCCCCACCTTTTTGGGAGGTTCGGGAGGGGCCTTCAGGTGCCTGGGTGCCTGGGTGCTGCTGGGCGTTGGGCGGGGTGTTGGGTCTAGGGGCTGCTCTAGCTTGAAGTTTGAAGTTCGGCGAGAGATTTGCGTGCCGACTAATGGGGGGGCTCCTGTTGCTGTTCTTTCCCGTGCGTTTGCCTACCCCTCGGCTGAGGGCTTGGCGGGGCTTGGAGTGCCTGGAATAATTTCAGCCGGCGCATACTCCTTGTCGTATTCTTTCAGCGGCTCCAACTGCAGCACACAGGCACCCACCCGCTGACCAATCAACTAAATGAGTCCGACCAAAGGGGACGCGCCAGCGGGCACATCAAATGAAATCGAGCGTTGTCCAACAGCCAAAATCCAGGCAAATGTCAGGCCAGGCCAGGCCATCGGCTGAGCGTAGGACTGGTGTGGGCAGGGCAGGGCAGGGCTGGTGAGGGCAGGGGAGGGCATGGCTCAACAACAAAGCCCATGGCTCGAACAAAAGCAATGAAAGAAAAGCAAGAAAAGCACTGAAAGAGCACAAGAAAAACACTTATAAATAAAAACATGCTCATTAATGTAAAAGTCAGCCAAGAGGCAGCACCACCAGCACCAGCCCCAGCAGCAGCAGCAGCAGCAGCAGCAGGCGAGACAAGGACAGCCAGACAGACTGGCAGAGAGAGACAGCAAGGGAGCGCAGCGCAGAGCAGACAATGGCTGCTGTTCGTGGCGGTGGCTCCTTTTGGACAGGCGTGGACGCTGGCGTCTGACTGCTCGCACTTGGAATCCACTTTAGTGCGCCAGCCACCGCACTCCGCAGCCCCCTCATCCCTCAGCACCCTCAGCCCCTTACCCCCTCGCCAGGCACAGCAGCGAACAGCTCCTTGGGGCCATTATGATATTGTATTGAAAGTGCCAAGTGATGCTGTCATAAAAAGCTGCGCCTGGCTTGAGCTTTTTACCCCCGGCATACGCGGCATTCGCGGCATGCCGTGGGGCGAACGCATCCTCCCTGCCTCCGCCAGGGCAGTCTCGCCGCGAGAGAATGGAACGAAGAATGAAATTGAGTGGATAGCTTGATGGGATTGTGCTCGGGATTGGATTGGATTGTTAGACGAATAAAGTGGAGCGGGCGAAGCGGCAGTGGATAGGCCGTGGATAGTTCGGGTAAAAAATATAATATAAAAATAATATAAAAATAGAAGGGTTTTCCGCCCCGTCGAACCCCTCGACGGATCATTCGGAGATTAGCTCTGATTAAAGTTAAAAAAGATATGGGACACATTCATTCGAAGCTGGAATATATCGGATTTATATATTCCAGGCAACTCAATAAGCGAGTCTCACTGGCACAGAGCTGCGGCAGCTGTGGGCTACGCTAAGCCACACTGGGAGAGACTAATAGAATCTGATATATGTATATGTAGTGGTACGATAATTCCTATGAAACAGGAAAGTGAGTTAAGTTCGGGCAAGTTCACTTCCAAAGCTATCAATCCACAGATCAAGCAATCAATCCAGCAGCAGTCTTTGCTGTGCAGAGCAGCCCCCAACAGGCATGCCATCTACCATCTGTTCTCCATCCATCCATCCAACCATCCAACCACCCCCCTCTCTCGCTCCCTCTCGCAGGACCAACAATTTGCATAGCAATTAAAGCGAAAGGAAACTGTCAAGTGTTTTTTTGTGTTTTTTCTTCCTTCCTTGCCCCAAATCCAAGGAAAACGGCAAACAAACAGACAAATAAAAGAGGAGAAATCGCGTGAAAATGCGCCAAATTGTTAGACAAAAATTTGCTGTTTACATTATGCAGAGCCACTCAGAAGGGGTGGTGGGGGTGCGTGCACCCTTGCAGCAGAGGGGGTGGCCTGGCGGCAGAGCAGAGCTTCCATGGGGCGGGTGGCTGTGCGGCAGTGCGGCAGCGAAGATGTTCAACTTTTCTTACCAATCATTCCAGCAATGTCTGAGCAGGAAGAGCACCCAGAGGGTAAAAATGTAAAAGAATTTTCAGTTTTTCTCAAGTCTGGCATTGTCAGACCTTCAGGGGGGGGAGGCTGCACTATGATGGAGCGGGAGGATGGGGAGGCTGGGGAGGATGGGGAGGCTGCACTGACTTGACAGCTTCGAAAGTTGAAAGTTTTTCGGGGGCGCCATCAAAAGGCTCAATGAAGTGTCTCGTCTCAGGCTCTTGAGTTGACTTGAGTCGCGTCGCGGCGCGTCGCGTCGAGTCGCCGTGGCTGACGAAAATCAATATGATCAGATCCGGTGTTCCACAAACTTCCCAGAACGAACCCCCATTCACCATTCCCCCCCGAAAGCACCCTCATCAGAGAAAGGGCAAGAGCGAGAGAGAGAGAGAGAGCAGAAATGTGTGTGAGGGGGGCGGAAAACTCTCTAAATTTTCATGCTTCCTGTGCAGGACGCGCTCGCTTATAAATTAAATTCGTAATTGATTCCTGAATCCGCAATCCTGCAAATGGGATTACCACACGTTGGGAAATCGGCCAGAGAGCTGAAGAGTCAGCGGCAGAGTCAGCGGCAGAGGCAGAGCCACCCCCAAAAGCAATCAGAGGGGTTGTGTGGGTGTGGGTGTGGGTGTGGGAGGCGAGTGGGTGGCACGCAGAAGGAAGGGCAGCAAATTGCGTGCGTCGTAACTGAAACTGAAGGAAGTTGCTCGGATGTCAGTCAGAGTCAGAGTCAGAGTCACTGGCAGAGTCACTGGCAGTGGCAGGACCGAAGGACCGGGCCCAACTCTATCTGCCAGCACTGCCATACCCCTAGCCAGCCATCTACCCCTGCCCGCTGCCCTCTGAGGACGTCAGCTGGCGTGTTAGTCAGTCAATAGATAGGATATTCGTACAACAACAGCAGAGCAGAGCAGCGCAGAGCAGCGCAGAGCGGAAGGAGAGGCAGAAGCGGTGGCAGTGGCAGTGGCAGTGGCAAACAAGCCACAATGGATCTGTCCATCCATCCACCTCTCCTCTCTCGCACGCTCGCACGCTCACTCTCTGGCATATACAGAGGAACATATACATACACATATACATATGTATATGTATATGTATACGTATGTATATGTATTTATCGGTTAAGTGTACCCGTTCTGCTGTTCTGCTGCGGACTGCTTTCAACCCCCGGGGATAAGTGCTGGGCATCCATTCCATACCACGGACCCAGGACCACGGACCCAGGACCAAGCCCAATCCCATCCACAGGCAATTCCCTTCTTCCGCCGGTAATAACAACAGCAACAATGGAGCGAAGCGTGCGGTCCTCTGTGCATTTTATAGTAATATACCCGGGCCAGAGTCCCGAGTCCCGAGTCCAGAGCATAGAGCATGGAGTCTAGAGCCCAGCCAGCAGTATCCCAACTCCGTGAACAGCTTACAGTCATCGTGGGCCGTGGCCAACCCCTGCAGCTGGCAGCGAGACCGCTCCACTTGGCCCCCGTTGCAGACCCGGGGCCAAGTGATACGAACCTTGAATGTCCAGTCCAATTTCGGTCAAGGTTCGTTTGAAAAGAAAGGGATATGCAGGGATATGCAGGGATATGGACTCGAGCACAAACTGGGCAGAGTTTCTCTGGGCATTGCAGAAGGTTTCTCCGTAGCGAATCGCTTCGAAATGGGAGAATATATCTTCCGGAATATATCGCAACTGGTGGCATGTGGAGAGTGCAGAAGACTCCGAAGAATCATCAAAAATATCCTTAAACTTAAATTCAAAATTTAATATTAGAAATTGAAGAAATTTGCGATTTAGTTGCCTTTCTCTTAAAATAAAAAATACCAAAAAATAAAAGAAAATTCCGCTTTAATATTGGGAATATTTTTGTAGCTTTTGTTTCGAAATAGAAACCGTAGAGAGGTTCTTGCTGCTGTTTCGATGTGTGGATGATCCTTTGTGGATTAATTTTTCGAATATTAACTGGAAAACCTTGTCGCAAGTTAGAGTTGAAATTGTTAAACCCTTTCCAGATGCCCCTCTCTGCAGCGGATTCATTGAACAGTTGCCAAGGCGATCCCATCGGAGCTAAGACCAGAGCAAAGTCAAAGGCAAAGCCAAAGTCAAAGCCACAGCTAAAGCCAGAGCCAGATAAGAGCCAAAGCCAGAGCCAGTTCTGGTCCTAGACCTCCGCTCCGCAGCTCTCTTCAGGTCTGCTTCTCGGGGGCAAAGCCAAACCGGACTGGAGCTTGAGATATTATGTTTTCCGCAGCTGTCAAATTTGATTTGACAAATGTAAATAATACAGAGCCGGCGACAGATGCGGAGTGACAGACAAAGAGATTGGCCTGGCCTGGCCTGGCCTGGGCCCATTGTTGCTCTGTGGCTCTGCGGCTCTGCGGCTCTGCTGCTGTTGCACGATGGTGGTGCCAATGGAAGTTGACATAATGGCCGGGGCATGGCACGAAGCGGGGGGGACTCTGATTTACACTTGGAGCTGCGTGTTGAGATCCGATCATGATCTCGGTTCTAGCCACAGTCCCCCCCTCTCAGCGGACAGGGGACAGACGACTGAGGACTGAGGACTGGCGACAGACACGCCTGAATGCGTTTCCCCAGCGAGCGAGCGAGCGGAGCTACCCGACCCGACCCGCATCGCAAATCTGTTTGCTGACTGACTGAGTGACTGCCTGGCTAATGGCTACAAATTGTCACATCAGCGAAATACAAAAGGCAAACGGCAAACGGCGAGCAAACGGCGAACGGCGAAGACAGGCAGGCGGGCGGGTAGGCAGAGAAAACAATTTTCGAGGCGATAAACTGATGATACTGGCTGGAAAGAGTTTGCTAATTGGATAATCATTCGGATTTCGTTATGCCTGAGCGGCTCGCGGCGCGGCGCGGCTCGGCTCGGCTCGGCTCCGAGAGAGGGCGAGAGGGAGATCTGTGCAAGTGTCTGCGGGAGAAGCTTTAATGGCGATTCGCAGGAAGGAGAGTGGAGGAATGTTTGCTGTGACAGATCACCGCAGCCGCTCTCCTGGCTGCTGCCCAACTTTAATCCACTCGCCTGCATTCTTTGACTTATTTCTCCGCTGCAGGTTCCCGCCAAAAAGAGAGAACTCTTTTTGCCACTTGGCATAAATCATCGATAAGTCCCATGCCCAGTATCGTTGAGCCAAAGCAGCGCTGGAGTACCTCGAACATCACATTTCGTGCTGCTGTCCTGTGTAAATTTCAATCCGTTGACAAAACTCCAGCAAAAAGAAGCAAACAAACAAGCAAACAAACAATGAAAAAAACCCATCCAAATGCAGACTTAATCGCACCTTTATCTGGCCGCTTGTGCCGATGTGTAGCTCCAATGTAAAATATCTCCTGCTGGCGATATTCGAGTTTAGATGTTTAGTTGCTGGTTTCACTTGTGGGGGAACACGCGGCACGGGGCACGGGGCACTTTGTTTTGTGTATGGGGCGCACTTGGAACTTTTATTCGTCGCTGAGGGCAGTCGATTGCTTCTGTGGTTTTTGGCTGACCAACGAAAAAAAAACAAAACAAAACGAAAAGTCTTGACACATTCGTTGTTCGATTGCTGGAGGGGGGGTGGGGGTCTATCTGATCTGATCTGAGCTGATCAATAACAATCCGAAACGTTTTGGGTGTGGGGATCAAAGGCGAATCCACACGTGAGCGCGGCGTGGATCTCTCGATCTGTATCTGCGGATCTGCGGATCTCTGGATCTCTGGATGGCGTAGTCGTAGTCGTAGTGATGGTCGCGACGGCAAAATGTACGGCAAGGTGGAACGACGTGCAACAGCGGCGATTGCTGGGCCGAGAACGTGTGTGTCCAAGCCAAAGGCAGCGTAGGCCGGTTCGTTCGGTTCGGGCCAAGACAGCGACAGCAACGACGACGACGACGACGACGACAACGATGGCAGCGACGGCGACAGCAAGCAAAAGCAAGTCGACAGCGAAGTCGCGTCGCATCGGCAGCGTAAGCTGCGCGACAAAAATCCGCAAAAAGAGAGAGAGCAACAAAGTTGCCACTGTCACTTGGCTGGGGGGGGGGACAACTTGTTCACCACACACACAAGCACACAGGCACACACACGCACACACACGCAAGCAAAGTGAGAGAGAGAAGCGGCTCTTAGCCGAGCTTAGCTTAGTTTTTTGCTCCCTGGCGCTGCTGCCGCTGCTGCTGCTGTCGCCTGCGGCGGCTTCCACAGCTTGACAAGCATTTTGACACCGTTTCTTTGTTTAGTTTTTTGCCCTCTGCTCCAGCACCCAGCACCGAGCAGCCAGCACCTTCTCCACCCACACCTACAGCTACAGCTACACCTACACCTAAGCCAGCAGCAGCAGCACCCGCCTTGGGCAGCAGCAGCACCTAACTACCTCCCCCTACTCCTACTCCTACACCTACCCCCAAGAGCAGCAGCACCCACCCAAAAAGTGATCGGATCTCCTGCTGAGCTCCCAGGAAGCGGGGGCTTGCCTGGGCTTCCTGCACGGCCGCACTTTTCGTCTCGCGTCCATCCATCGCCCGCCATCAGTGGGCTGTGGGCTGCAAATGCAGTCGTCGTGACTGTCGTCGCTGCCCTGCTGCTCGCTACTGCTCGCTGCTGCTCGCAGAAACCCACCACAGCAGCGACGGCGGCAGCGACGCAAAGTTTGCCGAGTTAATTAGGCAATGGCGGCGTCGACTGAGACGGCGGGCGACGGGACTTCGGTTTGAGTGAGAGGAAATCACTCGAAACCGGTTTTAGGCGGGCTGTAATCTTGCTCCCAGTCCAAGTGTGTGTGTGGTGTGGTGTGTGTGTGTGTGACAGGATAACAACACGCAATGTACGCACTCGATTGCTGTACATTCGCATCCTTTGGCGCTGTTTTATTGCCAGCAGCCGCCGCGCCGCGCCACGTCCTTTGCGGCTATAGCTGAGACTCCGCTACGCTACCCGTCTGCCGGCTGCCGACTGCCGCCTTGTGCCCCCCGCAAACCAAAAGAACAACGGTACAATCCCCATCACTCACCCCTCACTCACACTGTGTGTGTGTGTGTTTTGCTGTTTGTGTGTGTGCGTGTGCGTGGGGTGGCCATTTTGGGGTTCGCAGGAGCCGCCGCGCTCCAAGTCGAGGAAACTGGAGCAACAAACAAAAATCGTTGAGATTAAGTCTGGGTCTGCCATAGAGCCGGGCAGAGCTGAGCAGAGCAGAGCTGAGCAGAGCAGAAGATAAACAAATTTGAAAATATATTGGATGAGTCGCAGATGGGGGAGAGTGGGGCAGAGCCCACACTTGCCTACCATAGCATTGGGAGCCCATGAAAATGGAAACATTAAAGAACTTTAAGCGGAGTTTCATAAGCATTCCTAGACTTGCAGCCTGGCGAACATGAATATGCATCAGAATGTTCACTAAATCCCAAAGAAAGAGTAAAAGCAAATAAACGGAGACTAGCAACTAATTTTTAGACTAGATTTTGTTGTATCTTTTCATGGATTATACTTAGTTTTAGGCCGCCATGTAAAACTCTTTAAATATGCGCAGCTTCGTTGCCGTGTTGAAACGGGTACAGATTTTTGGTGG
This sequence comes from Drosophila tristis, assembly GCA_018150885.1. Classification (NCBI taxonomy): domain Eukaryota; kingdom Metazoa; phylum Arthropoda; class Insecta; order Diptera; family Drosophilidae; genus Drosophila; species Drosophila tristis. The sequence goes on from JAECWT010000125.1 coordinate 983,728, forward strand.
GGTATTTGTGGGGTAGGGAAATACGAGTATAGCATATAAAGATGTTGTAAAGGTGCCTACAAATATATACATATGTATATGTAGGTACAATATAACCTTTAAATTGTATTTATTTTCAACGTTCCACAGTGGAAGTGTAAGAATGAACTACACACCCACAGCTTGAGCACAGAATACAGACATTCAAGGGCCTTCCCTTCGAAAGGACTATTTAAATGATTAAGGAACCAAATTCAAGAAATGTTTGATAAGTTGAATGTTGATTTGAGGCACTGCGTAAGCCGCAACCGTCGCGTCGCCACTGCACCCAAATCCCCATGAAACTTTCGAGAATTAGCATATCCTTCAGGTTGATTACAAGATGCAAGAGGCAAGGAAATCTTTGGCAACACCCAGCAAACTTTTGGGCTGTCGGGGAAGCGAAACCCTATCCGTGGCAGCTCTTTTAGCGTTGGAAAATTGTGTCATTGATGATAAAAAAAATCTGGGCAGAAGCACATAAACAGGGAAAACGGTTCAAAATCAAGGCAGTAAAAGTCAAAGCCCAAGGAAGAAGCTGTCGGTGCTTTGCTGGAGAGGGCGGTGCGTGAGGGGGCTAGGGCAGATGGGGATTGACTGCAGATCAGACTTTTAACGGTAGCAGAGGCAGAGGCAGAGACCCCGGCGAATGCCTTATGACACTTTCCTCCGCCTTCATCTCCGGCTTCGTTGCCCGTCATCCACTCCACTCTCCGCGGAGCGCCAGAACCAAATGAATAAAATATGCAATAAACAGAAAGAAGCAAAAATATGCAAATTCGCTTACAGCACGCGGCGACTCTGACTCTGGCGCTGGCTCTGGCTCTGTGACTCCTTCTCTCACTCTCCAGCACGCCCTCCGCCCACCGCCCTTCCTTGCCAACGTCCTCACGTTCTGCCTCTCGCTCTGGCCGTGCCCTTAGCTGTGGGCAGTGCGAGCGGGACGGCTGCTGAGCAACGCCCCCTGCAGGTCGACCATTTTACACACAAAATACAACGGTTGTTCGCCGCGCCGCTTCGTGTGCAAGCGAGAGCGAGAGCGAGAGGCGAGAGAGAGAGCGCGCCGCCTGCCATTGCCATTGCCCACTGCGCCGACGCTGGGAGAGAGAAGCGGCGCCCGAAAGGCAGCGTCAACGTCGCTGCTTCACGTTCGTGTGTTCCTGTGCTCGTGTGTGTGCGTCGTACTCTCTCGCTCTCTCCTTCTCTCTCTATCTCTCTGCCGGAATTGAGCGGATTTTTGCTGTGGTGAATTTCGCTCCCACACGATCGCTTTGGGGGCGGAGTCTCGCTCTGTGTGCGCGTGTGTGTGTGTGTGTGCGAGTGAGACAAGGCATAAATGAGCAACGGCCGCACACACATACAGCCAGAGGCTGCCAGCATTTTGTCACACACAAGAATGTCCTGGTCCCAGTGCTGGCTTCTCGTCCTGTGCAGAGCAAATGGCATCCTGCCTGACAGCCACCAGGCCTCCCCACGGCATGTCCTTGCCCCATGTTGCTTCGGACTGCCTCCCCGGTGCTTTTACCCCCTCGACTGCCTATTCGATTGTAGTTTTTGGCGCGAACTCCGATGCTCAAACGCAATAGAAGTGGAAAAAGTTGAATGCCGAAGTGCATTTGAACTATAAAATAAATCCATGAGAGCGCATGGAGAAGCAATCCTGGCCATGGGGCCAGCTACTATGCTTATGCTACGATTAGTAGTGCGAGTTCTTAGAAAACTTCATTCTCTCGCATCTATAGGATTCATTTATAGATTCACCAAAGTATTATTTGATTTGGTCTTCGTGGCGTCTGAACTTCCCAACTTCTGAACTACAATGTATGAAATAAATTTCCCTTGTTTTGATACAGTGGTTCCTGTGACAGCGAGGGTAGGCCGATCCTGCTGTTTCCATGCTTGAAACAGAGCCATGGAAAATCGGGAATTCCACATATGTACATACATATATGTACATCGTGCATATGTAACTATTAGACTTGAGGCTGAGCAGTTAGTTTTATTTAATCAAGAATAAATGTGTATGAAAAATCTGCAAGGGCATAGCAAAAGAAACCAAATTAAAATTTAGCTAAGGACTTTGAGACTTGGAATCGAGAGCGATGTCGTTTGCGAACAGATTGTCCCTGGACTTAGCTGCAGCTTGCATCTGCAATCCCAAATTACTTTTCCACTCGGAGAAAACCCAGAACAAAATTTCATAATTAACTGTTTTGCTGCTGCTTCCCGTAAACAACAAAACCGAAATTAAAACAAGGTAAATTACGCACTGGCGAAACTTTGTTGATCAAAGTTTCCTTCCATTGCCACTCCGCCCGTCCCCCGCCCATTGCAGTGCTTCCATTGGAATCCCTTCGAATCCCCTCGGTATTTTCCCTCCCTCCTACCGAAAAAAAAGCAGCAGAAGTGAGGAATCCTCGGAAAAGGCAGCTGAAAATTAACTGTAAAATGTGGCACAATGTGCAATTGTTGATAATGGGGCATGTGGCGCGCATATCCTCCCGACCGCCGACTGCCGACTCTGGCGCCTGCGCCTCGCCTGCTAATTAGTCGGAGGCTGGATCGTTCGCGAGGCCATGGGCCATGGGCGATGGGCCTGGGCCCTGCTCATGGAGAGGTGGCAAGAGGAAGCTGTGCCCAGCTCCGTTGTATTTGCTAAACTTTGCATTAAATTTTGGCGCTGCCCCGGCTGTGGCAATTAATTTGGAGGCGCAACAAGCGTTGAAAGCGTTGAAATGAAGTGTGACGCGCATCGGAAGGAGTTGCCTGGCCCCAGATGGGGGCTGTGTGCGGCAGCAGGAAGCAGACAGCAGGCAGCAGAGAGCAGGCGAGCAGCAAGGCGGGAGGAAGCCATTTCCCACCTTTCTGTAGTTGTTTCTGCTACCCCGTAATCGCAATGACTCTTGGTTCAGGCAGCTGAGGGCAGCTCTAAGTCTTAAATATTTGTAATATTTGCCCATGAAATTTGGGATTTGGGGCACATTTCATGGGTGAACTTTTGGCGTACTTCTAGCTGGAAAGATCTAATGCCACACATACCTATACAGATTATATACATACAGATTAGCAGGTATTTCCCTTGTCTATAGATAGACCATCGGAGTGGAGTGCTGCCGTTTGTTTCAGTTTCGTTTCTTTGGCTGATGTCAATGTGCGTGACATCGACGGCTCTTACTCCGACTCCGACTCCGGCTCCTCGACTTTTGTTGTGGCTGTGGCTGCGGCTGTTGCTGTTGCTGCTACTCTTTCCAGTTGCATCATTGAAGCATGACAACAATCATCTCCTTTGCTCCATTCTCCTCCCCTGGGGCCCTGGCTGCTGCTGCTGCTGTTGTTGTTGTTGTTGTCAAACACTAGACAACAAATTGTTGTAATTATGTTCAGGTTGCGTTTCGCTTGTCGCTTCCCGATGTCATAATGCGTCTGCCCATCTCGCTCTATCTCCCTCGTTGCCCTGCCCTGCCTGCAATTATGGTAAAAGTTGCATGAGACAAAACAAAACCAGCAGCAGCAGCAGCAACAGCAGCAACAGCAGCAGCAGCAGCAATAATAATAGTAACAACGTCCAAACAGAAAGCGTTTCATTTTCAGTTATGAATTGACAACAGTATTTTGTTTGTGCCGTGTCTCTCCTTTTGTTTCGTTTGGCGTGGACAGCGGCGGACAAAAGGCTGAAAATTAATGTTGAAATGAGCAGAAAACCAAGACCAAGCCGCACCCAGGAATGCCCTGCCGAGCAGAGCTTTGCATGGCCCGAAAACCGAAGCTGCGAATGCCCTGCAACTGAGCGATTTACAAAATTACAAAATATCTATAATATAATGCCAAGATCTAAAAAAAAAAAAAAATAAATTTTTTAAAAAGCCAGTTCTCATCCGCTACAAGAACTACAGCCAAAGGGAAATACCCGAAATGCAGATAGTTCTTCCATTTTTACATTACGTACAAATTATGCCATCAAACCCCATGAAAAAACGAAAGTGAAGGGTCGCTCACCGCTTGGCATGTGTCAATTCACATGGCAGAAGAGATGAGATCCCAAGATAGCACAGATTTCAATTTGCAACTGCAGATTCGAAGTTTCTCCGAGTCCGGCGAATGTCGATGAATATTCAATGCTCCATTGGGGTGGTGGACACTTCACAGGAAACCTTCCCACTGAACGGACACAGCTGACACTCGACCAGTGCGGATCTGCCGGAGCTGCCGGAGCGATGGCGTGCTGCATGATCCATGGACAGCGACACGGATAAGGCACAGCGAAAGGGGCACAGAGTGATCGACATGGGCGACATGCAACAAGCAGGGCCAAGTGGGAGCAGCCCATCCTCTCGGGGTGTGGGGCAGCCGAGGAGTTCACCCCTCGCTGGCTATTTTGATGATTATTAAACTGTCTCCGTGGGTCTTCAGAAGGGCAGCGAAGCGAGGAGATAATTATGAGATGCGCGTTGAGCTGTTTTGACCCGGCCCGCAGTGGGAATGAAGAGAGCTGAGCGAATCGTTTGCATGTTCGTGTTTTGGCTTTGGTTACGCCTGAGTGTCGTGTCCTCGTTCACCCTGGCCAAGCCTCTCTGTACCCTGTACCTGTAGCCTGTAGCCTGTGCCCTGTGCCCTGCATCCTGTGCCCTGTATCTGTACCTGGCACACATATGTGTATTTACTTTGTGTCCTGCACACACATAAGTGAAATGCAATTTAGCGTAAGTGCCTCTAGACGCGACAATTGTCGTTCTGCTCCTGCTGCTGCTGCTGCTGCTGCTCCTGTTTGTGTTGCGAGGAGGACTGGACCCCAAACTTGCCTCTGGTCTGCTTACATATGCAAGTTCCGTTTGCCGCTTCCGCTCCAAAGCAGCGCCCAAAATGTCACCCGGGTCCGCATCCTCCAAGTCGAGAGGAGAGTCGAGTGTGTGGCTGGAGTGGCTCCAGGCACCGGGCTGCTGCTGCCTGCTGCTGTTCTGCTTTTCTGCTTCTGTGCGTCGTCCTGGCTAATGTGCTAATAATAATCACATGGCAGGACCAACAGCAGCAGCAGCAGCAGCAGCCGCAGGACCACAACCAGAACACCAGCTCGACATCAAATGGCATGTTAAATGTAGCAGGCCAGTCTCTGCCTCCTCCTCCGCCTCCTCCTCCACCGCCCAACGCTCATCGCAACCCATTCCCGGAAATATTTTCCACTCTCGTTCTCAGACCCCGGCATTATTAGCTCTCATTTAGGTAAATCCCATTAAAAAAAAAAAAAAAAAACCACGCGAGGAGGGAAACCCGGCAAAAGGGAAACAGCAGCAACACAAAAAAAAAAGCCGAGCAAAATTGCCTCGTTTGACATTTGGTTGGCTGCATTTGGGGTGTTTGGTGTTTCTCGGTTGCACGTTTTGGGTGGTGTTAATGCAAAGCCTTTTACACCACCACCCCAAGCAGCCAGAGCGAAGGCCACCACAGCCCACCAACCCAGCCCATCGAAGCGCCGTAATGCGAATGAGAACCATTCAGATTTTGCCCAAAAGCCAATTCAAGTCGTCAAGCCTCGAAACATTTTTTGTCGCATCACTTGCTCAAGATTCAATTTTATTTTGGGCTGCGACAACATTTCGGCGGGATATTTCATGAACCTTTGGCGGATTATTCTACGAGCATAATGCCTAATTATTGGGGCAATTAACTTGAGCTCCTCTCACACATTTATTTGGTGCACTAATTTTTAGCTTCGCTTTGCATATACGAGTATTCAAGCAGTTTTGGTGTTAACTCTCAACGTTCCATCAGCACAAATTACTCAATATTTGCTCCAACATTAGAGGCATTTCATTCCACAATCAGTGCATAAATTGATACAAATCCAGGTGTTCAAAGAGCCAAACGATAGATATTCTGGCTCTTCGAGTACCGAGTATAATTATCAAAATGATGGGACATATACAACATGCACAACATACAAACATCAAATATGTACATCAGTATGTATTAATTGATTCCCATGCAATTGTATTTCTGGCACTGAATGTGTACTAGCAGAAGACAGAAAATCGAGATGTAATTTCTTGCCAATGACAAACTGTCAGAAAGGTGTGATCGTTGAACACAAATTACCATTACATTAGTTTGCATTTACGAACTATGTAAATCTATATGCATTATCCATTATCCACATTCGCAACTCCATCCGTTGGCTATCAGCAAAGACTGTACAGCACCCAGATGCTGCCTGAGTAACGACTGACTATTCAATTTTCGTTGGTGGCTTCAGGGTACGGGCGCGCGGGGCTTATAGCATTTCTTCAATTCTCTTTTAGGCTCCGAAATGCTACTGGCTTCGTAAATGCGTAAGACTTTGGCGCGGCACAGTGGGGACTCAGCCGAGAAGGGGTCGCACAGGTAAACAAATTGTAAGAGCGCTTTGCATAAAGTAAATAATAAATAAATGCGTATAGCATTTTATAGACAATTTTCCAAAGCTTTCCAAAATGTAACTTTGCAGATAATTATATTTTAGGAGATACAGCACTCAAAGTGTGAAATGGTTTTAATACCTGTACTCGTTTCAGTGTGAAGCAATGTACACATTGAACTCTTATTCGCTTATTAGTTTAGCCAGCTGATCTAGGCAAAGGCCCCACCGTGCAGAATGCGTGCACATGCATGCGTCGCAGCAGCCGTTGGTCAGCGGGCGCGCGGTGAGCGACGCACCATAGCCGAAAAGAGAATTGAAAGCACGCGCGCCTGGCTCTCTCCGTCTATGGTGCTGGTGCGCAGCGATAAGCCCAGCCATGGAAACCGGTTCTTGGTCGCGCAGGCAGCATCTTGTTATCTGGTAATCTTGTTGTTGTATGGTCTTTGCTATCAGCTATGCTGGGCACAAACATGCGTATGCACGTAGATTTACTATGGCCATATGCGAACGGGCTATAACAATATTAAACATAAAGCAATATAACAATATAAAAAGAGAATTACGCGCGTAAATTATATGTACTACATATGTACATACATTTGTACCCATCCAATTCTTTTCAGTTTTTTGTGTTGCATATTTAAATTGCTCTTTCTTAGACGATATTTACCCGAAAAATTCTTGCACACTTTCGCGCACTTGTCGCTGCTGGGAATTGCTCTGAATTATCCATGGGACTTGAGCGGGTGGAACCGGCAGGTTGGCTTCGATTTATTTTATGCCGCCCCCCACTCGGGTGTACGCGTATTGTGTGCATATGATAATTATGCAAGCCCGATGCCAGCCCCGTTCAAAGGAATTCTCTGCCTTTTTTGGTTCGGGGGGGAGCCTTCACTTTACATACGTACATACATACATGTACATACATACATATGTATGTGGAGAGCTGCGACTGCGGGGGGTGCCTAGAGTCGGGCCCAGAGTCTAGAGTGGGCGTGGCATGCGGTAAAATAAAATTGCACATTAGATTCTTGTGACAAGACCAGCAACGCAAGCACTCCACTCCACCCCACCCGCCGCCGCGCCCCTTGCTTATTAGCCGCCGTTGCGACTCCTGGCGCAGAGGGCGCAGAAAGCGTTGCAAGCGTCTGGCCGGGGGTGTGGCATAGTGGCATGGAGAAAAAACACAGGCGGTGGGACGGAGGGACGGTTGGGAAAATTGTGCAGTTGCAGCCATAATTATTTTTACGGCACATTGCGTCGGTGCCATGGTCGGAGCCAGCCCAAAAGATGGAGACGCTACGCGGCACACTGGGGCAAGTGCAGTGGGCATTCGTACGAGTGGGAGTGCGCTGGATTCCACCCACCAGTGGAGCTCTCACAGCGCTGACAAACTCCCATTCTTCGGGCCTGGACCAGCAGCAGCCATTGCAGCCAGCATAAATCCGAAAATCAATCAACTGCGCTTGCCCCTTCGCCTGCTCCGCCCTCATTTTGTCTTGTCTTGTGCCACTGTACTTGGTGGTGCTTGGTGCTTGGTGCTTGGTAGGCGCTGGAGTCACCACAATCTGTGCCCAGAGCCAAAGGCAACAGCAAAAGCATAGCCCGCAGTCGATGGGGTTGGCACTGCCACTGCCAGAGCGGCTGTGCCACAGCGAGGCATAGAGAATAATAATAAAAATAATTATGCATATGCCACCCTCCGGTCTTGGGTCCTCCGGCAGCTTTTCTGCTCCGCGTTACCCTAGCAGCTCCTCTGCCGTGCCGCGGCGTGGCATGGTGGCATGGTGGCATGGTGGCACGGTGGCACTGGCTCTGGTTTTGCCGCTTTTGCTGCTGCTAATTTAGATGAGCATGCTCGACAGTAATTTGCATGCCAGTTGCAGTTGCAGTTGCAGTCGGCAGTCGGCAGTCGCAGTGCCGCACTGCCGCAAGAGGGGGAGGCAGGCGACGACCCCAAGCCCGACCCCAGCTGAGAGCCACTTGTCTCTGCACACAAACACACTCGCACATATCTCTCCCTCTCTCTGTCGCTGTCTCTGTTTCTCTGTCTCTTTCGCTATGTGACAGTTTGCAGCGTCGACAATGCCGCCTCCATGTGTTGCCATTGTTGCTGTCTTGTTGCTGTTGTTGCTGTCTGCTGTCGTTGTCTCAATGCTACTTCTGTGCATATGTCGGTGGTGGTGGTGGTGCTGTCTTCTCCGGCCGCTGGCTGTGCCATGTCATTCACACACAAAGTGTGCGACTCTCGGCTAAAATGGCATACACTTGCACACTTTGCTTTGATTCGCCCACATCCCCAGTCCTAGTGGCAGTGCCAGTGCCCCAGTGCCAGCCCCAGTGCCAGCCCCAGTGCCAGTCCCTGACTCTGCCCCTGTCCAATCCTCCCACAGAACCCCAATCCCCCAATCGCAGTCCCCCCATTCTCTGGCGACTCGGCTTGCCCGCGCTTGCGCTTGTGGAGTGCCACTAATTGAGGCACCCAACTGCAGCCCCTGCCGTTGCAGCGATGGTGGCAGTCCCCACTCGGGCCACCAGGCACAACTGTACCCATCGTACGCATCACTGGGGCCCGAGTGCCAGCTCCTACGCCGCTCCAGCCCAGCCGAAAAGTAAGCCAATGCAGCCAGAGCCACGATCTCACCCACCAGGAGCCCAGCAGGAAAGTTCTTTGGGACTCCAAGAAGCCTTGGGAGCTGCCTTAATCGATCCATGCCTAGTCCAGGTACCCCCAAATCAAAGCCGATCAATGCGTCGCATGGCCAAGGGTCAGTCGCTCTGCTTTGTGGACTCAGGCAGTCAGTTGACTCGCTGGCCCTGGACCAGGCATCCCATCCTTTGCATCCTTTGATGCGATGCCTGAATAGTTGCACTTAGGGCTCAGTCAGTCGCAATGCTCCTGCGAGTAGCTGGTCCTTGCTTTGTGATTGCGATTGAACAGCAGCAGCAGCAGCAGCATAGCCGGCATATATCTCTGGGAATTTGTGCGAATTTGTGGATTTTTGTTTCATTGTGTCACTGGAGCCAAGGGGGAGGAGCATGGGCTCGGGCGTGGGTGTGGGTGTGGGTGGGGCGTGCAGGAATGCAGCTCAAAACTGGAAATGCAATGACAATGAGGAATCCAACTGACTTCTGGCCACAGAGCAGAGCAGAACAGAAGAGCGGAGACAGAGGAGACAGAGGAGACCTCTGCCCCACTGCCAGGTACCCCATGGAAAGCCAAGAGCTGGGGCCTGCCGCTGGCGACTGGCGACTGCTGACTGGTGACTGGCATTGGGGTTGGGGATTGGGGGATTGTGAAAATGCAAATGGAGGCCGGCTGAAGGCACTAAATGATCCAATGTGTGGCTGGCAGGGCAGGTTTCGGGGCAGCGACAACACCTTCCAAAAGGCCAGCAATACAACGAGAAAGTGGGAGAGCGGGCGAAGGTGGGAGAGTGGGCGAGCAGGCGAGCGGCAGCGGAAAACAGTGGCAAGAACAGCAGCAACAACAAATCATGGAACCGACAACGTCAGCCAAAACGGAAGCCATGCCAAAAGCCCAGCTAAAAACTGAGGCAGCAGCAGCACCACCAGACAGGGCCAGAGGGAAGGGAAGGGAGCTGCGCGACACATGCACATCCACATCCACGACGTAAATGCACTCCAACGGCAGAAGGAGATGGGTGGCAGGCAGCAGGCCACATGCAGCAGGCAGCTGGCAGCAGGCAAGTGGAGTTGGAGGTGGCACCAAACTGTAAACTATGGCGGTCCCAGCCATTGCTGCACAGCCAAATGTGCGGCGTCGGGCGACTAGCGCCAGAGACGAACAGCAGCAACAAAAAAAAACCCCCAGACTCTGACGCGTATTGCCACTGCCACTGCGACTAGAAGTGGGCAGTGGGGAGTGGGCAGTGGGGTATTGGGAATGGAATAAGACCCTAACCGTGTTATGGGGCGGCTGCCACTGCCACTGCCACACAGAGACTTCAGCTGCGGCGACAGAGTTTTTATGGCACTCAGTCGCCTCATTGTTTCGTAGTTTGCTTCTCCACTGCCATCTTCTTTTTCTGTTTATTATTTTTTACCACTTTGCGAGGGTATACGCGGTAAGGGGTCACACTGTTCCCGAGGAAATTCTCAAATCAAAACACATTGGCGGCAGAATCCGACGAGTGCTGTAGATATAGCCCCATAGGCCACAGAAAGCTGAGAAATCCGAGCAGACAAAGGCTGCTGATATTACGACGATTTTACGGTATATAGGCTGTATATAGACTGTATATAGCACTACGTATATATGCACTGGGGGATCCGTGAGGGTAGCTGTGGCTTCGGCACTGGGCGCGGGAGTTTCCTTCTGCGTTTTTTTGTGTGTTTACGTTTACTTTGTTCAGTTTTGCGCTGAAAGCGTTACAATGCATTGTAATGGCGTGAAATAATATGCAAAATACTCTGCCACACCACACACACACACAAACACACACCACACACACACATGGATGTATGGGTAAGTGCTCAAAGAGTGAGAGGGAGAGCGAGAGGGAGAGAGCGAGCGAAAGCAGCACTCTCATAGGGCACTCGAATGCTGCCGAACGACGCACGAAGGACGGAATGGAACGGAACGGAATGGAATGATGGTGACGAGTGGTGTTGATCGCCGCACGGCTGCTAATTAGGCCACTTAGAGCTCCGTTCCAGGCACTTTTTACAGGAAATCGCAACGAACGAGCCCAGGACCCCGAGCCACCGCCAAATGGGGTGGATTATTGCGCCGATTCAGCTTCACATTCAGATTCAGAACCAAATAAACCGATACACCCAGGTACGGGTAGGGGTAGGGGTAATGGTAGGGGTACGGGTCCGGGTCCGGGTCCGGGTCTGGGTCTGGGTCTGGGTCCGGCCATTATTGCCTAGTGCCATGTAAGTGTGTAAGTGTCGTATGCAACTCCAAGGCAAAGCTCTGGGCGCTGGGCGCTGGGCTCTGGGCTCTGGGTTGGTGTGTACTTGCGTGTGAAGGAGGTCAATGCATCCTTCATCATTGGCTTGCCACTTGACGACACTCCCCCTGCCCACACCCCACACCCGACTTCAGGCCGCCTGCAGGAAGTGTGCGGGGTGTGGCGGCTGGTACAGCTTTAAGGCGACTTAAAGCCCGAAAATCAAACCAATTCGATGGCTGAAGCTGCAGCCTGCCTGGGTGGCTGGCAGCTCACAAAATGAATGCTCGAAGGTGCCTCGAAGCGCGCTTCAAGGGCTGCAGAAGAGCCTCCTCCTCCTGCCAGGCTGGCCATATGTTGCAAGTGGCTAAAAAGCAGTTTGCAAATTGTTTAAATGATTTTTATAAATGCTTTGGGAATAGTTTTGCGGGCATTTTCAATATTTGTTTGCATTTTAGAATTATTTTTGTTCGGAAAGATGTCCAAAAATGACTTAATAATTCAGTAGTTTAATTTTGAATATTTTTAGGGTAATTCCCAAGAGTTGAATGAGTTTTTTTTGATAGACCATCAAGTGCCAGTCGCGGGGCCTTTTATTGGCAAACAAAATCAATCGCAGCAGACTCAGAAGTTGATTTTTAGAGGACGGCAAGCGTGGTACAAAATGGTAGTAAATGGCTTGGGAGATTTTCGCTTATTGGTGTGCTAATGTTCGCTCCTCATTAGCCTGATCACAGCGATCCTGCGATCCTTGGATCGCCTCGCAGCAGTTGTGGGCGTAAAAGTTGAAAAACAAAACACAAAAAACCAAAAGCCTGAGGGAACATCCTTCGTGGCGGATTTCGGCGTGGATGTGTACGGAGGAGGCTCTTTGACTCCGCAGTTGAACGACCCAGCGAGTCGCTGTGGGTTATCCTGCCACTGAATGAACGCACACACACACACAGAAACACACACACACACAGATATACATATACATACATATGTACGAATTTATATTCGTTTTTTGGGGGCAGCTCGAATTACCATAAGTTGGCTGCGTCGCTTCGTCGCTTCGTCGCAGCGGATCCTCTGATCTTTCTGCCGTCGTTGTCTAAGTTTTCAAGGCAGCCCAGCCGAGCCCAGCCCCGCCCGGCCCAGCCCCCGCTGCACACCCGCCCCATGGGCTGGCCACGAAGCGCGGATCAAACGCGCCGCATATCCTGTGCTTGAGTTTCATTCATTGAGTCAGGAGCCGTGTAAGCTTATATGGGGTCTCCGTCTCCGCCTCAGTCGTCCTGCTACTTTCCTGCTGCTCTCCTGCTCCTGCTCCTGCTCCTACTCCTTTTCCTTCTCCCACTCCTTCTCCTACTCCTTCTCCTGCCTCGTATGCGACTCGATTCGATTCCATTCAACCCGTTGATGGTAATGCCTAATTGGGCGAACGCAGAGGCTTAATTAAGTTGTTGCCATGCTTGAAGGCCGTCCACGCCCCCCTCGTTCCCTTCTTTGCCGCTCCGCCCTGTGGCAGGAGTCTAGCCTAGAATGGCGACGGAGTCTCTGGCAGGGCATCGCACCTGGCATCTGTTGCCATCTGCCAACGAGCTCTCCCTGATCTGCGGATTTCCCTTCCGAATCTGGGAATCCTGTGGGTGCGCAGGAGCACTCTGAATCACAGCTGTGAAGCCGATCCCGACCTGGAGTACTCTGTGCATCAGCCATCAGGTTGTGTGACTCTCAGAGCTACAACCAATCGCCTTGGCATCCGCCTGCTATGCCTTCTTCCATGGTCCATCAGACTCTTCCCCCAGCACTTTGAAGCCAGCAAAATGTGGAAGCGATTCATCAAAGATCACCTGCTCTGGGGCCCACTGTCAAGCGAGTAAGAAGTCAAAACCGGCGGACATCGGACCATCAAACGATCATTCCAACGATTCGCATTCATTCAGCCCAAGGACCCAGCCCAGGCCAGCTCAGCCCAGGCCAATCATAACTCCAGCAAGCGGACATCGGCGCGCCAGCGGTGACATCGCCCAGCAGATACAACAGATCCAATCGATCCTCGGCTTTCAGGACCAGCTCAGACTTACGAGCTGCTGTCAAGCTCAGGGCAAAGGCAGCGACGTGACCCTTTGTCCACGCTTTGTCCCCCATAAATTGGCGACAGAAACGCTGCGATCCGTTGGGCTGAGATGAGTTCAGCGGAAAGGCAAGTCAGCAGAGTCAGGGACCCATCACGGTGGTCTATGTATGTCAATTAAGAGGCAGCGACCGCTGATTTATGCAATTGCCCTTAGAGAGCGAGAGAGCGAGGAGAGCAGAGGAGAGCAGAGGAGAGCGACGAGCAGAGCGAAGAGCAGCGCCCACGGCTTTGGGTTAGATGAAGACTTGAACTGGGCTTGGGATTGCCACTGGGAGTGGGATTTCGGGGCGGGGGCAAGGCAACTTCCTTCCGTTACAGTTGCCCCAAAAAAAATACAATATTTCGGACATTGGGCCAGCTAATTGGCGGACGTTGCCCGCTTTGGCTTTCGGGGCACAAGACACACAGAGAGAGGGAGAGAGGGAAATGACAGGGTCTGGGTCTGGAGTCGAGAGTCGAGAGTCGGGGCCCGATAATAACTTCTTCAACGAGCCCCATGAAGTGAAATTATTCGGGTAAACATGCACGCTAATTACAAAACCCTCAAACGACAGACCAACAACAACAACAAAAACAAACACGAAAACGAGCAACAACAACAACAACAAAAAAGAAGAACCAAAACCAAAGCAAGCCAGAAGGAGAGCAGCGACTGGTGGTCGGGCGGTCGGGCGGGGGGTCCAGGCACAAAAATGATATAATATTTTATGAATCAATTCACGAGAGCGCCAAGTGGACCACCGTCGCTGTCAGCGGCGACGCCAGGCCCCAGTCACCCATTCCCCACAGCCCCCCAACCACGGAGAGCTGCCCCTCAGCCAGAGCTCCAGTCGGAGCTCCAGTTCGAGCTCTGAGGCACACGAATATCGCCGTCGTCGTCGTGCAGTTAGCGAATGAGCCACTTAAAGAGCCACAAATAATAATAACGACTTTAACGACAACCACAACAGCCCAAGACGAGGCCCAAGACGAGGAGATCAGGCCGCTGCCACACAACAAGCTTCCAGCCCCAGCACCAGCGCCAGAGCCAGCACCAGTCCAGAGCCAGAGCCAGACCCAGTCTCTGCCTCTCATCTCCTGCTCCAACTCCAACTCCAGCCAGAGAGATCCCGCTGCCCCCCCTAGTTCCTGTGCTCCACAGACACAAAGTTGAGCTTCGCGTCCGCCCGCTTATGACTGAAGTAAGGTTTTCTTTTTCGTTTTTTGTGTCTTTTTATCCATCTTTTTTACTCGTTTACTCGATGGGCATTGGACATTGGCTTTTGGTTTTGGGTTTTGGGTTTTGGGTTTTGTGTGTTTGGGCTGTGGATTTTTGGGGCCTCTGGTGTGGCATGAGAAGGGTCGTTCGGGCTGGCCGTTGCCTCGCCCTAACAAGCATAAATGAACAGGTTTATTATGATCCTCCATCAGAACGCTGCACAGGCGCCCCGCTAGAGCCAGTGGCTGTCAAACTGTAGCAGTCATTAACAGGCAGAGCAGAACGAACAAAACGAACAAAACGAACCACCGAACAAGTCAATCACAAATTTTAATTCGTGCAAAAATCAGCTGCAGAGCAAAATGTGGCAGGAGACCAGCCACAGGGCGACGGTGCCAGTCGGCTTCCAAGCCAAAGGACATGTCTCAGATATCGTATGCGCAGGTAACTTACTTTAAGAAAACAATAAAAATAATAAATAATACAAAAAAAAAAAAAAAATATATAAAAATAAATAATAATAAAATAAAAACAATAAAAATAATGCAAAAAGAATACAAGAATAATAAAAAAATATAAAAATAAATAATAATAAAATAATAAAATAAAAATAATAAAAATAATAAATAATACAAAAAATAATACATAAATAATAAAAAAACAAATATAAAAATAAATAGTAATAAAATAAAAACAATAAAAATAATACAAAAATAATTAAAAAAATATATACAAATAAATAATAATAAAATAAAAACAATAGAAACAATAAAAATAATACAAAATATAATAAAAAAATATATAAAAATAAACAATCAGATTGAATAAAAATGTATAGCAACAAGCAATAAGCAAAAGAACTACCCCTAGCAGTGGGAGATTTATAAATAAATAAAATAATAAATAAAAAATAAAATATTCCTGCAATGCTTTCTGCCAAGCTTACCCCCAAAATATTGGAAAAGTTTTGTGGGCTCAGAGGACTCATTGCAGAGCAATGGAGCAGTACAAACCTCCAATATTTATTGTTATTTTGTCCAACAGAAAGCGAGCTGCCCATTGGCATTGGCCATTGGCCCATTGGTTACCTGCAGCCGACTCCCTCTGGCAACTAATCTCGAAATAAACAAAATTAATGTGGCAATTGCAAACAGTTGGGGAAACCCCTCAAGTGGCGGAGACTGCCTTGAGTGGCAGCCTGGTCAAGTGGCCATTTGATCCCCAATGAATCACAATCCACTGACAGTTCCGAAAGTCTTACTAATTATGTCTTTGTGTTTCTATCGCAGCTTTACTTTGATCGATTTGTGCATATGTGTGTTGTGTGTGGTGTGTGTGTGTGTGTGTGTGTGTTGTGTGTGTGTGCGTTGCCTTTGTTTGGGCCGTGCATTAGCTGTCAATCAATATTTGCACCTTTGACCCGACGCCTGAGTCATTATTGATGGCCGGCAGGCAGCGGCAGACAGCAGACGACTCACACCTCGGTCCTGGCTGTCCTTTGGGGACTGAACTACACACCACACACCACGCACCACACGAACTTTAACCGCAAATTAATTTGAATATATTCAGCAGCAAAACAGTGTGACACAGGCAATTGCCTTTTGGCAAAACAAACAGCAACACTGTGGGCAGATTTCAACGCAGTGGGCAGAGCTCATGGCGGGCTGCTCATAAAGTTCACAAGGTCGCAGTTGGGATAACATTTACTTGGATCGAGCAGTCACCAGCCTTTTGCCAAAGCATCCACGAGACAAATCCCAAAAATATACCCAAAAAAACAAAAAAAAAACAACTCCAATCCGAATTGAAATTTGATTTGCCATCTTGATGGCCTCCCCAGGCCATGCCCCATGCCAGAGCCCATCAACGCAGCTCGTAAAATCTTCTCATTCAGCGATTTTTAACAAGCCAACGAATCGAGCAGTCCCCAGCTCCAATCCCCATGCCCCGACCACCAGCTCCAGCGCCAGTTGCTGTGCTGAGCCTCCGTCAGACCCTCCATCGATAGACCCATCATATCCGCGCGTAATAAAATGCACGCACGCACGTCCGACACCCAAGTAGCTGCGATGCAGGGACTGGAGAGGGGAAGCACGGAGGTAGCTACAGCCGCCGTACAGCATCCGTCGTCGTCGTCGTTGCCGTCGTCATCTAATCAACGTTGATCGCATCTCAAAGCCCTTAAAATGCCCACCACACGCTGATTTAACCACGTCAGCGCTTACATTTGCCCCACAGCCACCGCTGCTCCCCAGACACCGTCATTCCAAGCCAATCCAATCCAATCCAATCTATCGGAGGCTGCGTGTTTGGTCATTTGTAACACCTAACGGTTTGATTTGTATAATCGCTTGCCCCGAAACATTATAATTAACATACCCGTAGCCGTAGCCGTAAGTGGCTGGCTGCCTTGCGGTGAGCAAAGCGATACTCGTTTTCCGAGACAGAGAAAACCCATCAGGGAATCAGTGAATCAGTGAATGAATCTACATATGCCCGGCACCCAAATCGATGAAAGCCTTTGTAGGTTTAATTGATTTTCGGCTGGGGAAAAGTTGGGGATTGACTTCTTTATTCATAAATGGCTGCATGGAGGGATTACCTATAGGCAGGGCACCGTGGACAGGTGTGGAAGGCAGCACTCAGATGCATGGCAGATTTTAAGCTTTTGTGCCCCGAAGAGAATAAAAAGGGTGGCAAAAGATATGGGAATCAGGATATCGGGATACTTGGGCTAGGCAGTAAATGGATGTGGAAAGTTATAAGGGATTTTTGTGTGGAAAGGGAATTCATGTGACGGATAGGGAGTGCGCGGAGGTCAGGTTGGGATGTCCAGTAAGTTTTATTTCCGCCTGGTGGTGCCCTCATCATCGTACACGATCCAAGCCACGATATATATCGTATCTGCAGGAGACGTCTTCAGTCAATTGGTGTGCCAGGAAAGAGCCCAATTGAAGCACAGTTATCCCACGTATCTGTCAGCTAGGCCCAGCGCTGGACCTCCCCAATGGACCACCCAATCCCCAGTCCCCAATCTCAACGAATCGAAACGAAACGAAGCCAAAAACCAAAAAAAAAAACAAACCAAAAAAGTTGTCAACATTTTGGATGTTGTGGTTGTTGTTGTTGCTGTTGTTTCTTGTTTTTGGTGTTGTTGTTGAGGCAGCAAATTTTGTGCAATGTCCAGTGGCCAGCGGCAGCATGGGCAGGCATGGGTAGGCATGGGGCAACCACGGCCTGGACCAGAGCTTGAGCTTCGGTCTAGTGAAGGGGCCACCCACGCTGCCTGCCATCAAGCGGGGTGGGACTGGGAGTGGTGCAGGAGGAGGAGGAGGAGTGAGTGGGTGAGTAGCGGAGGCACTTGAACAAACGGCCATTGTGGCTGTTGTTGTTGTTGCTGTACTCTTTCAACATTTTTGACTTGTTGTGATTATGGCGGGGGACGTCGTAGTCGTCGTCGTTCGTCGTCGTCGTCATCGTAGTTCGTAGTCGCCAGCATCCGTGGCTCTGCCTCTGCCCCTTTGGCTGTTGATTGTTGGGCTGGCGACTGATCGCTGCAGCTATACCCTGGCAGAGGGTTATACGAATACGAACACAACTACAGTCAGGCACTTGCAATGCAGGGAAGTTAGGTGAAGTATCCGCTAGCCCAGGGATCTATAATCAGATATTGCATGTCCCTTGGACCCGCTATCTGCACCACCAAATGGGCATTCATGAGTCGCTGCCATGGATCAATCGATCGGAATGTACAGCTATGCGCATCGCAGGGTATCCAAAAGTTTCGTTGGCCCCAAATGGCAGCTCTCCTTCCTCCTTCCTCCTTCCTCGTTTCTTGTTCTGTTGTTCTGTTGCTCTGCTGTTTCGCTGTTGTTCGTTGATTTCATAATCTCTTCCGTTGCTGGATTGATGGTTTGATGCTGTGATGGCTGTTGCTGCTGCTGCTGCCTCTGTAGATTTGTGGGTGACCGCGCACTCTCTAAAAACGTCAATCACTCAATTAAACTTA
The DNA here is from genome assembly GCA_018150885.1 of Drosophila tristis. Classification (NCBI taxonomy): domain Eukaryota; kingdom Metazoa; phylum Arthropoda; class Insecta; order Diptera; family Drosophilidae; genus Drosophila; species Drosophila tristis. The sequence continues at coordinate 1,002,388 of JAECWT010000125.1, forward strand.
ATTATAATTGCGAAGCGATGATGGCGGGCGAGCAGCAGTTTATGGAATGAAATTCAACACAACCAGCAAGCAGCAACCAGCAACAAGAACCAAACAGCAACCAATTTTCAGGGGAAAACAACAACAGCCCGAGCTTCGTGGGAGACGTCAGACATGATGAGACCATCGATCAGCGTTTGGCAGAAACTAAAAAGAAAATAAACCATAAACTATATGCCATAGTGATTCGATCTGGGCAGATCCAACTTGTACAAAACTTAGGGCATTTCTCTGCACCGAATTAAAAGATAAAGCTAATGAGGGAACAGGCGTATGCGACTGCAGATTCCCTTCTGTGCAGGGTATAAAAGAGGGGTTGATGGCAGACATCAGAAGGGGGCTAGGGCTGGGGCTAGGGGTCTGACTATGACACAGAGAGAAGAGAATGGGATGGGATGGGATGGAACGGCATGGGATGGCGGCTAGAGAAGGCAGCAGCAAAACTCCAATCACTTTGGCTGCAGCTCATTCAGATTTCAAGAAATTTCGCAGAAAATTGTAAATGCACGACGACGCCGACGTCGCCGTCGATGCCTCTGCTGCTGCTGCTGCTGGCGCTGCTGCTCCGCTCTGACGGCAGCTGCTGCTGCTGCTGCTGGTTCCTCTGTTCTGCTGCTGATGGCGACGCGTCGCCTGCACTTTGGTATCAAATTTTGTTGCTCCGCTGTTGCCCGTTGTCTGTTCCTGTTCCTCCTCCTTCTCCTACTACTACTCCCTCCCCCGCCCCTCCTCGTGCTCCTCACATTTTGATTGCTGGCCTGAGAAAATGAGCAGGCTCAGCAGAACTCCAGCAGAACTCCAGCAGAGACTTGCATGATCATGTCGCTTTATGCAAAATGCTCTCTCTCGCACGCTCTCTCGCTCGCTCGCTCGCTCGTTCTTTCTCCCATTGCTGTCTCTTGCAGCTGAGGCGATCCACGCATTTCGGGCGCCCACCCAGAAGACGAAGACGAAGCCCGAACGAACGGGCGAATGGGATGGGAAGACTGCTGGCGAAATGGGAAGGGGGGACGGGGGTAGGAAGGGGCTCAACCAGAGCTGTAACGGGAGCTGAACAAATGTTTCCATAAGCGAATAGACTCATCCGCTCATCCGACTGCCGCTGATTGAAAGGAAAGTGCAGAAATGTTTGAAATTATTTTCGATATCTCCAAAATTGGTTCATGGCTCAGGCGAGCAGCAGAAACACCTCCAGAATTCGCTTAATGGGTTCCTGCTAAGGGGGTTGGCAGAGCCAGGGGGCTGCTAAGGGGTCTGGTCAGTCCGTTGTTGACCAAGTCTCGTTTGGGCATAGCCCATGGGTACGTACTTATCCCAGCCATCCGTGCATTCACCTAGAGAGCAGCCGAAGCGTAACTCTCGCGATCTTTCACACACTTTGCCGCTGGCTCTGCCTGTGCCTGCAGCCTCCTTCTGGGGCAGACAGTACCCAGCCACCAGCCCCTTGCACAACAATTGCATTGTTCGGCGTGTGTTCGCATGAAACTTTTCCACTCCACTCCACTCCATCTTCGATACTCCTGCGATCTGCAATCTACTGTCTCCATTATGTAAAGAGGCGACGCAACGTGTGGGCGTCCACTCCGGAGCGGCCAGTGGAGCGGACAGGGGACATGCCGAGAGACAGTCAGAGAGAGAGAGAGAGAGAGAGAAGGAGAGAACGGGCAGTGACCATTGGAGCGCTGCGTGGACGTTGTCACATATTTTTACGCTTTTGCGATTTGCCGCAGACCAGACTTTGGCTGCGGCTGTGGCTGTGGCTGCGGCTGCGGCTGCCATTGTCTGTAATTAGGGGCGGCGTTTTGTTGTCGGTCGGTTGACAAAATGTTAGGCAACCGGGCAATTGGGAGGGGCAGGAATAGCGCTGGTCGGGGGGCATGCAACAAAAAGAAGTAATAAAAAGACTGAAACTGAAGGGGCCGGGTCCCTCAACTAGATGGCGGAACGGGAAAGGGAACGGGCGCGGGAACGGCAACGGCAACGGGCAATCTCGTTACCGCTCTCTGGGAACGGAACGCATGGCCAGGCGGCAGCTGGTGGAGCACTCCTCCAAATTGCTGGAAATCATTTTTCCATTTACCCCGCGCCACAATTTAATAATTTCTTTTCTGTTTGGAAGCCCAAAGCAGAGAGAAAGAAAGCAGCAGGCAAGTGAGAATCTGAGACGAATTAAAGGCCAAAGGCGGATGGATCCTGCCCAGGGATGGGTGGATGGGTGGATGGGTGGCTGGGGCCTGTGCTTGCTTTTGGGCGATCCTTCAGAATATCTGTGGAATAATCTGTGACCCTCGTATGCAGTGTTTTTTGTGCTGCTAAATGTCTGAGTTTCAGCAAGAAGTAACCCCCATTAGAGTGCCGCAAATATTGTAAAAAGGAAGCTACAGAATTGCCCAGGCATATGCCGCATATCGATTACACGTGTAAAATAATAATAATGGGAATGGGAATGGGAGTGGGAGTGGGAATGGCAGTGGAAGGTCGTAGAGGAATGGGGAATTAAGTGATCCTCGCATCGAGTGTGGGTAGGTAGGAGTGAGAGGTAGCCAGGTAGCCAGGGAAAGAGCCGTAGCCAGAGCCAGAGCCAGAGCCGGCGGACAGGGTCGAGAGTCTTAATGGCCTTAAACGATTTAGAGCCAGGCCATTGTTGCACCATGCAACATGCACCATGCACACCATTCACCTTTTGTTCCCTTCGGCACCGGCATGCCAGCCCAGCCCACCCCCACCCGCACCCTCCCTCCCTCCAATGGGCATTGTTGTTTGGAGTATTTATTGTAATCGATATTTGGGCAATGCAATGCCAGCAATTGAAATCAATGAAATCGAGAACATTTTCACTAACAGCCAAAGAGCCAAAGAGCCACAGAGCCAAAGCAGCCAAAGCAGCCAAAGCAGCGGAATGAAAACTGAAAACCGAACACGGAACACGGAAAACACAGAGCGGAGAAAGGAGAACGTAGAACACAGAACGGAGAACTCACAAACGAATGGCGGAGCACAGAGCACAGAGCACAGAAAACAGAATACAGATGGGAAAACATAATGGAAAAGAATAGAAAGGAATATAATAGAACTGCCCCGATTGCAATTGAGGGCTCGCAGCAATTAAATCTGCTTGAATGCATCCCAACTGCAACTGCAACTGCGAACCCCCCAATCCATGAGGCACGGCACTGGCACTGCCACTGGCACTAGCCACCCCCATGTGTACGTGTCTCCGTGTGAGAGCCGAGACGAGTCGAGATCCCTCATCGATGATCTCGACAGCAGTGTGCAATGACTCCTGCCTGCTGACTGCTGCCTCCTGCGGGGTCGGAGCAGTGCGAGTGCCAGGGCGAGGGCTCCTCCCCATTGGGCCTACCGAAATATGCCGCCAATATAAAACAACTAATAAATGAACTAACAAATGAACTAACAAATGAACTTTGCATTTACTTCGATCAGCGGCAAGCAACTGAAAAGTGTTGGCCAGCAGTGAGAATTTTGGCCAACTTTCGGGAATTGTTTTCAGGCCAAAGCTGCTCATAACCTGCGTAGTATTTGCTGCTTATCTCTTGGTTAAAATGGAAATAAAATTTCCTAATTTTTACGTCCGATTTGAAGCATTCAAAACAAGTGGAAAAGTCTCCTTGCAGATCGGATCTTCCATTCTTCCCTTCGGAATAAATAAATAATCCATAAACTGAACTGAAACTGTTGCCACGTTAAGACTGATCGATTGAATCCTTTGCTGCTCTACGTTTGGTAGCTGTTGGCCCCATACGCAGGATCCGCCCTTTGAGCTGGTCCTGCTCCTGGGCCTGTTCCTGCTCATGCTCATGCTCCTGGGCCTGCTCCTGGGCCTGCTCCTGGTCCTGCTCCTGTTCCTGCTCCTGCTCCTTCTCCTTTTCCTGGTTCTCATTCCTGATGGCCTTTCATTAGATTCGGGGTTTGGGCAGTTGTTTGGGCACTTTACGCGTAATTGACGCACATCTTTCCATCTGCATCGCCATCTCCATTGCCGTTGTCATTGTCGCCGTCGTCGGTCTGTGCCAATTCATCAAAGGGGGGAATCGATTGGTGGCCCGTCCCCCTGCCTGCCGCCTGCCGCCCGAACAAGACCTATTATTTGTAGGTCATAAATTTTATTGCTCAACTGGCGTTTCTGCAATTAAATCTCAATGGCTTGACGGCGGCCGCCGCCTTTGTCATTTTAGCCATTTTAGCCCTGACGGACGACGCGTGTGCACTCGACGCAGCGCGAGCGGGGAGGGGGTGGGGGAGCGGACTCAATCGAGTAGATAGTTATCGACCTACACCACCCACCCATGCAGCCATGCAGCCATGCAACCAAGCAGCCATGCAACAATGCAACAACGATTCACCCCCCCCCTCTTAACAGCCCCTGCCCGTGCCCCTGCCGCAGCAGCCATCCGTGTCGCACCCTGCAAATATTGTGACAGCCTTTGCAGCACCCAACCAGGCACTGAGTAACGACTTCGCGCCCAGTCCGCCACCCGTCTGGTGGCGTCTCCAGAGGCGCATCCTGGTTCGGGACGGGACTCATCCGCAGGGGCCCAAGGGGGTCGCAGCACGATCAGCTGGGCCGCTGCCGGCATCGATGGCATCGGGCCTTATCGCGGCTCGCGTCGTGCCTCGCTATTAACCACAAATGTTTGGGTTTCTTGTCTCCATCTGCCATCTCCCATTTCCCATCTCCCATTTCCCATTTCCCTTTCCCTGCTACGACGCGTATCAGTGGCAGTATCAGGGTGGGGGGACGGGTGGCAGGTTGTGGGTGGCAGTGTGTCCCTGCCACTCATTTAATATCCATTCACCTTCATGCACTCAGACAATAGATCCAGCGATTCATTTGATTGGCTCTCGTCCACTTGTAGAATTTCGCAAATGGATTTACACGGGAATTAGCGACAGAATAAGAGACAGAATAAGAGACGGAACAAGAGACGGAACAAGAGACGGAATAAGAGACAAATTAGGAAACATTTAAGCCATAAATATGTGAGCTTTGTTTATGATTTATTTACTTACAGGAGGTGCTGTCCCTATTATCGTTGGAAGCGCAGCCAAATGTGCATTGAATGCCCCATCGAATGACATTCAAAGACCAGAAGATCCATTCATATGCTCACACGAGTATGTTCACCTTTGAGGAGGAGCAGTAGCAGTAGCAGGAGAAGCAGTAGGGGCAGAAGGTGGAGTCCTCTCCCCATAACTCCACGTGCCTTTGGGGCAACAACTCATTCAGCAAATGCCCGTGGCATATCCACTTGCTGGCTGGCTGGCTGGCTGGCATTTCACGCAAATTTGTCAAAGAGCATCTGGAGAAGGGATCTCGGACATGGCTTAATGGACATGAAGATGACTGGGATGACACTGCAGATGTAGCTGTGGCTGCAGCTGTGGATGGAGTCAGCGGCGGACGTGTACCGTGAGCCGTGAGCCACACCCGAGTCGAGCAGCGAGCAGCGAGCAGGCGGAGGCTGGACCCTGGGAGTCGCACAGCATTTTCCCACAGGCGCCGCCATCAGGCGCGGGCCTAAACGAGCTACGTGTCGCCATCAGGTGGCAGTGGCGGCACTGGCGCACCCGCCCCGCCCCGCCCGCCCTGTCATCATCTGCATTATCTGCAGCGTCGGCCTACGCCTCAATCGCTGCTGGAGTGCCGCCCGAAAAATCCAGAAGGCGCTTAGACAAAGTCAACCCTTTGATAAAGTTGCACAAGCACAGGCAGAGGCAGAGGCACACAGTCGCAGTCACAGGAGGACTGTGGGGGATGGCATGGGATGTGATGGCATGGGATGTGATGGCATGGGATGTGGCTCTCTGTGATTCTATTAGCAATTTCCGCGGAAATCGAGGCGCATCTCTAGAACCGTTATGGGCCAGACCCGGGCCAGCTTCAAAGGGGAGCGCCACTTGGCTCTCGTTCCGAGCCGTCAGGGAGCGCTCCGCTTGAGCGAAAACAGTAGCGCCGTCCCCATATCCCATACCCCAGACCCCAGACCCCAGACCCAGTTCCACTGGCTGCAAAAACAAATGCGCGAGTTCAAAGCCTAATGCGAAAAATTCGCAGAAATCTGTCATCGCCTTGTCAACGCTTCGTCATCGTCAGCGGCAGCGGCAGCACAGGAAGAAGCCACCAACCGAAAGCCCAAAGCCGAGAGTCGAACCCAAGCACAGCCCCAATGCCCCCAGCCGCCGCAACCCCAGCCCATGCGATAGACCCCGACCCAGTGCCAGTGCCAGTGCCAGTTTCAGTTCCCGTCGACCAGAGGCAAAGTGTGGCGCGTAGCCGGGGCTCCAATTGGCGCTTGACATGCCCCCGACACACCAGCGGACAGACAAGCGAAAATATTGTTCCATCAAAAATCTCAGCAACGTTGTCGCATCGTTGTCGCTGTTGTCGTTGGCGGCGATCATATCAAAGCGGCGCAAATTTCCTGCCGGCAAACAGATAAGCAAAAGTGTAGGAGTTGTGTCAGGACTGAGACAGGGACAGGGCACAGGGGACAGGAAGAGGGACAGCAACAGGAACAGAAGGCAGAAGACTGTGGGAAGATGCCCATGGGGGCACACACAGAGACCCAGGTACAGGTCCAGTCTGAGTCTGCGACTGAGTCTGAGACTGAATCTGAGTCTGAGTCTGTGACAACATCAACTGGCGTCTATCAAAAATGTTTTGTGTACCCCAACCAAAGTGGGGGATATTTGGAGCATTGCAGAGACGTTTCAGGGCAGATCGAGACGAGTGACTCGGCCATGGGACTGTGGAAATTATTATTGTGGAATTTAAGCACTCCAATTGCCTGTAAAGTACGGCAAAAGGTACTCCCTGCTGCATGAAGTGTACCAGCAATCGATTCTGCTATTGCGTATTCCGCTTCCGATTGTGTGCAGATTGTTCCCTGGGATGCTCCTCTGTGGTGCAACAATTAATTGAGCATAGAAGTAGGGTTTATGCGCCCATTCAGCCGCCTTCCAGCCAGGAGACAGTCCAGACTCTAGACTCTAGCCTCGAGACTGTCTCCGATTTGTTGGCACATTCTTCGCCGTGTCTGTGGATATGATTTCTTTCATATTCTGTGGCCTGCTGCATGTCATTTGTTTCTTGTGTGCCCCATGCCCATGCCCAGACCCAGCCGCAGACCCAAAAGAAGAGACCAGCCTGCCCAGCGTCCGCTCGGCGCTATTTAACTTCAAAAGGCGGAGCGCAACTGGGCGCAGAGCATTTAACGCCGAATTCCGCGCAACAAATGGCAGGCAGGCAGGTAGGATGATAGGCCCCCACATTCCTATACCCCACGCTCCTTCCTCGCCCTGTGCTTTGGGGGCAGCCAACGGGCGCGCATGCCACACATTTTTGTCGTTAGATTTTTGTGCACTTAATTGCCGCAATTAGCGTGGGGCGCGCTTTGTAGTGATGCCACGCTGCAAGTGAAATGGCCCATTAAATATTTTTTGACTGTTCCACCCAGTCCCCTCGAGATCCCCCCTCCAGCATGAACATCCCACGACCCATTCCCATGCCCCTGCCACAGCCCCTGCCCCTGCCCAATTCCAAGCCTTTAGTTTCCGCCTGCCCCGCGGCAATTTGGCAAACAAAATGAAAGGAAACTCAAAAGGGACTACGGGGCGTTACGGGGCAGCACGAGAGGTTGCCATAGGTCAGCCATGGTGGGGCAGTGGGTGGGGGGGCTATGCACCTCCCCAGTGGCGCCTCGAATGAGTGCATTCGTGACTAATTTGTACGGGGTAGCCAGCCATTTACGATGCACTGAGTACGAGCACTCAGCCTCAGTCTCAGCCACAGCCACAGCCACAGCCTCAGCGGGTATGAAGATATTTCTGTATGAATACTCGCATTTGAGTCTTATTAATGGCTCGTTGAACCATTCCAGTTCAGTGTTAATTATTAGAGAGGAGAGAGAGGGATACCCCCGACCCATTCACATTATTTCTGCCATTTGTGAGTGCACTCGCTGCACTCGCTGGGTGCCTGCCTGTTCACACGAGTGCCAAATGCTCGGGCTCAGCGTCTCAGAGCCTCAATGCTCGCCAATGCCAACTGGCGCTGTCAATAAAATTTGCGTCTGGGCCCAAAGGCAGGGGCCAGGGGCAGGGGCCAGGGCCAGCAGGATGGGCCAAGCGGCGAACGGGGGGGAGCAGGGAAAAAGGCGCCGACGAGCGACCGGCTGGCGCGCCTGTCGTGGCCGATCAAAATCAATGCGAGAGCCATGGAATTGCGAATCAATTGCCGGTGCCCCGAAAAAACCTCAGCTTCAGCTACAGCCAGAGCCAGAGCCCCAGATTCAGATTCAGATCCAAATCCAGGCTGAGGGCTGCGTGGCTCTGGCTTGTGTGTTGAGGCATGGGGCTGGGACTGGGACTGGAGCTGGGGATGGGGATGGGAGTGAACGGTATCGGGCCAGACGACATCCAGGTCGAGGCAGCTCACTGGAGTTGAACAGTCGTCGATCAAAGACAAAATCCCGGCGCTCTGATCCTGATCTGCCGTTTTCCAGCTCAGAGCTCCGCGAGCTTCAAGCTTCAAGCTTGCAGCTTGCAGCTTCAGAGGCCTCAGCGGCCTCAGCAGCCGCAGCTTCGAGACAATGAGCCTTGTGCCTGCCTCCTCTTCGAGCCCGATGAAGACGACGCTTTGGCTCTTCTCTTTTTTTGGCGACAGCGACAGCGACACTGACATGCCGCGTGCGGGGGCGCCAGCGAGAGAGGGGAACGCATACAAATACGAATACTTGTACTCGTTCTCGTGCGAATACAAATGCGAATCGAGTGCGACTTCCAGACCAAGTCGCACAGCATTCAAATGCAGTCAGAGCCCAGCAGATCTCAGCCAGGGGATCTTTGGGATACCCTCTCCGGGCGGGGTATGTCCGTGCCGCTGGTGCTGTGATCTGGCTCGAGCTGATCCTTCAGCGGGATCCGCGTGGCTCTGCCTCGGTGTATTCCTGCCATGGCGAAGATCTGCCCGTTAGGGTATTGCCAGCTTCGGGTCTCGGCGCTGACCTTCTTTATTGTTGTGTCTGCTGCAGCTTCTGGTGCCTCACGTTTCTCGTTTCTCGTCGTGGCGCTTGCAACTTGATCGATGAATGGCCATTCGGCGGCCGGCCTGGCCCTGGGACACAGACACAGACACGGGACTCGGACTGGGACTCGGCGCCGCTGCCGTTGCTAATCCAAGCGCCGCTTTTGAGTTGGGCCCAACACAATCCGCAATCACAATGGCAACGAGCGAGACGGCAGCCCGGGCCCGGGCCCAGTCAGTGTCAGTCTCAGCCCCAGTCCAGCCCCAGCCCCAGCCACAGTCTCAGCCCCAGCCTCTGAATGTTTGCTGGGCTTTTGTTTTTTGCTTATTTTCGGAAGCGTTTCGGCAGCGCGGCACACACCGAATGCATTCGCTACGCTACGTATTCAGCATCTCAGTCCCACAATCCCCGACGATGCTTCAACTTTGCTCAAACAGATCAATTCCACTTAGAATTTTCGCCTTAATAACTATTATTGGTGACCCCAACTGGGCTATCCACCTGCAATGCACTGCCAATGCTTTTAGCCCTCATAAATCATAAATCCCACTCGAATGGGTCGCACGAGTGTGGTGGCATGTGGGGCTATGGCTCAGGATCAGCGAGGCTCCTTAATTAGTCGCCCGAATATGATGCCCAATTCGGGTGGGTGCTTAAGGCTCATTATGACGATTGCAATCGGGCAGGGCAGGACGACCCAACCTGTGTTTTAATGGCACGGCAGGGCATCTAGTCTGCTGTTAGGCTCGAACCCTTTTTGCGCCAAATGCAGGCGCAGGAGCAGCAGCAGGAGAAGGGCCAGGCCAGGGGCAGGGCCAGGGGCAGGGGCAGTCCCGCTCATGTCCACTTTGTTTGCCTCCAAATGACAGCTGATTGCCTTTCAGCGTGGATCCGTTTCGGTTTCGGTTTGGGCTTCGGCATCGGCATCTCTCTTTTCTTTCCACGTTCGATGGTTCCGGGACGCTCGTTCGTTCGTTCGTTCTCAGGTTCTGTGTAAGCCGGCGCCTTTAATTGGCATTTGAATGATGTGCACACACGCCCCCCGCTCGGCTGTGGCTGTGGCTGCGGCTGCGACTGCGACTGCGGCTCTGCACCTCGTTGAACGGCTTATCACGCAGCAGCAGCAGCAGCAGCAGCGGCAGCAGCGACAGCGGCAGCGTCAGCCTCTTATCAAACTTGTCGATCGACTCCGGCCTGGCGCTTATCTGATGCTCGTTTTGGATAAACGCATCATTATTACTGTCGCCGCCACAGCGACGACGCGAAGTTCTCAAAAAACACACAAACAACGGTCCGAAAGGAGACCGTGGAACAGGAGAGTAGCAGCAGACGAAGAGAGCGGTGAGCGGAGAGCGAGTGGAATGGGAATGGCAATGGAAGGGGAAAAAGGGTTAGGACCAAAGCGGAACCATTGAAACCATTCGGAGCAGTCGGAACGATCGGAACGGTCGGTGGTCGATGCCTGTTCTCGCGTATACCCTAGCAATTGGAGTATCTCGATGCGCACTTGAACTCTGCCTTAGACTGGAGAGTGTGTGCACGAGTGGAATTTATATTTGTTACCATCTAATTTATGATTCCACAGAGAGTGGACTCCTAGAAATATCAATTACAGATCAAAGCTGGCTTCAACATAGCCTAAGCAAACCCCAAAGGTCTGACTTAGTTAGTGTCAATCCCAAAAGGTCAACTGATTTTATCTAGAACTAATTCACGTAAATTAAAAAAATACATACCAAATATCGTGTCACATTAAAAGAGTATCTAATGCTTCGATGCGCAGATTCCTTTATTTCGTTTTCGTTCTCGTTCTTCTTCTTGTTCTGCTGCTGCTGTTGTTGATGTTTTTGTTTTTGTTGTTGTTATTGTTGGTGGTGGCTGTTGGTTGTCATTATCAAGTGATCTCAATCGCTGCTAATTAATTTCTAGGGTATTTAAGTTAATTTACATACAGAAACAAATGCGCCTGACATGCACCCGCGTACAGCTGCCGCAGGCAGGCAGGCAGGCAGCAGCGACGACGACGCGACGGATCAACGGGTGACCACAGAAAGGAGTGGGAGTGTGGAATGGCGTGGAATGGAATGGGGAGAGAGTGGAATGGAGTGGGAGAGAACTTTAGATACGCACCGTGCGTAAGCGTAGGCGTTGGCGTTGGCGTTTGCCGTAGGCGTCGACGTCGACGTTGGCTGCGCTTAATTTTCGTTAATTAAAGTAAATGTCAGACATGCTCCCTCGTACCCGCGCTCCCATCCCATCCCGCGTTCCCAATGCAGTGATGGAGGGGAAGCAAAGTGGCGGAAAAGCGTTCAGCTGACATTTGGCGATTGGCATTTGATTTCCGTGTCATTAAGCAGGTCGTTAAGCTGGTCCTCTGCATCCAGTGTCCTGCAACGGAGCGCAGCACTTGGCGAATTAGCAAAATACTCAATTGGATTGGAAAAAAGGTCAAGGGAAGAGCAGCAGTACAAAGAACACAAGGAACACAAAGAACACAAAGTACTCGTACCCGTACTCGTCCCCGTACTCTGAATGGCTGAAATTGTACTTTGCTTAAACTATGGAAATTGGTTTTGTTTTCGTGGCTTACTGGCAGAACATTCCAGCATCAGGATTGTGAAGCCAATTGAAGATTGATGGCTCATCCTTTGAATCCTTTGCAGTATTTCAGTGATGTTTTTGTCGTTTTTGAGCACTAAGAGAACTCGCAATATTCGTGGATCACATGCTTTGGGGTATACATATAAAACAATGCAATAATACAATAATGGGTATATAAAATTTTAATACATATAATACAATAAGTAATATATAAAATAGAAATAAATGAAAGTACATACAATATAATAATTAAATTATTAAATATAAAATATAAATACACATAATACAATAATTAATGTATAAAATATGATATATAAATACATATGATAAAATAATTAATATATAAAATATAAGTACATATAATACAATAATTAATGTATAAAATATAAATAAATGAAAGTACATACAATATAATAATTAAATTATTAAATATAAAATATAAATACATATAATACAATAAATAATGTATAAAATATAAATATATATGATAAAATTATTAATATATAAATATATAAATATATATAAAATATAAGTACATATGATAAAAAAATTAATATATAAAATATAAGTACATATAATACAATAATTAATGTATAAAATATAAATATATATGATAAAATTATTAATATATACAATATAAGTACATACATATATTACAATAATTAATATATAAAATAAAGTGACAGCTTGGCATAGCAGACATTTGCGAATAGCAGACTATTCGCCTGCTTAAACATTAAACAAAATCATTGTACTACAGCATACATATGTACATATGTATGTACCTACATATATACACATTTATTGGCGTTGGCTTTGGCTCCAAAGTATTGTGTGCTTTTCTCTTTCGTTCGTGTGCTCCTCAGCCTTGGCACTGTCCTTGAAGCAGCAGCAAACAAAGTGGCCAAAAGACATTACAGATTCGATCAAATCGAATCAACAACAACTACGAGCAGCTAATAGCCAACTGCTTAGACTCAGCCCCAGCCCCAGCCCAGCCCACCCCCTCCCTCTCCACTGGAGAAGTCTGGAGAAATGTTTTCGTTCGCTTTCATTGTGGCGGAATTGTTCTCCACTGCGAGACGGTTGCGTTGCGATAAAAACTTAATAAATAAATTGACTTTATGGTTATGGGGCGCATACAGATACAGATGCAAACAGCGCGAGCGAGAAGAGGGGGAGTGGGGGCAGGGAGATAGAGCAGGAGATAGAGAGATACAGCAACATATGAGGCGACAGCTTACAATGTCCTCAATGTCTCATCCTCATTCGTATTCGTTCCTCCTCCTGGCAGTCGAGACTCATCCTCGAGTTGTCGGGCTCGTGGCAGGCTTTTGTGTTGCCACAAATAAAACCATAAATAAAACGCAAACGGCGGCGGCAGCCCGCACCCCGCCACCCGCTATCCGCTGCCCGCAACCCCCTTATCATGCCAACCCCTCTTGTGGCAGAGTCATTCAGGATTCACTTTTATCAGGCGCAAAATGTATTCATGAGTAATTGTCACGCGGCCAAAGGACGCGGACGCCGAGGGGTGAATGGACGACGGACAGGCGCAGGGCACAGGACACAGGCTCCCCCTGGATGGGAGATGGATGGATGGACGGATGAATGCCGGCTGCTTGGATGGTCGGCATCGGCAGTAGGTCCTTCGGTTGGATGGATGTTTGGATGGCAGCGGACGGAAGCTATCGGCCGGGCGGAAGTGAACGGCAACCGTTGGCCATGGCCATGGCGTTGGCGTTGGCGTTGGGCCACGTGATCGGAAGGAAACGCAACTTGCGAATTGAAACATCCGATGCAGACAGCGAGTCAACGTCAGCGCCAGGACTGGCATCAGGAACAGGAACAGCAGCAGCCAGCAGGCAGCATCCTTGAAGTCTCATGGAACTCCCATCGCTGCCAAAGTGACACCAAATTGTCAGCTAATCTGCCGCTGACTTTTCAATTTTCCCCCGCACTCGCAACCACCCAGCACCCAGCACCCACCACCCAACCCAACAGCCACTGTATCCAGTATCCCGTAGCCAGTCTCCCGTAGCCAGCAGCAGACTTGAAGCCACTCGAAGCAAGCTGCCCGAGTGGGTGGGTAGGGGGGAATGTAATACCCCAGAATTGGCTTGGAATTACAATTATTGTGCGGGGGCCTCATTCAGCGGGTGCTGTGAGGCTGGCAGTTATCAGCTGAGAAATAAAGCAGATTTTGTTGCTTAAACTTCGGCGATTAAATGCTGAATGAATAGGCAAATGCTGTGGCGCATTGGTGCACTGAATCGATCCCATTCTGCGCTCCTGTCAGCCACTGATTGGGGCTGAGTGACTGGCTCCTGGCTGGCAGCAGCAGGCAGCAGGCAGCAGCGCAGCTTCCAACCAAATTAGTTTGAGATCTTCGCCCTGGCAGTTTGAGAGCCACTGACCGGCGACTATCTCGTGCTCCCTCTCGTGCTCCCTCTCCCTCTCGCTCTTGCGGTGTTTGTGTGTGGTGGCAGCGCCATTCATTGTTGTCGCTGTCGCTGGGGCTGTGCCCCGAAAAGCTGTTGCTGTGTGTGTGTGTGTGTGTGCTGCAGCTCTCTTGCAGCATTTTGTTGCTGCCTGGCGATGTTTGTTGTTCTTGCACAAAAAAATGTTTGACTGGCGCCACTTGAATAACTTTGCCGAAGATGTCGCTGGACGAGAAGGACGGACGCCAGACGGACAGGGAACGGGCAATGGGGCAATGGGGAAAGGGGTGCCGGGCTGCCGGGCTGCCGGGGCACTGTGGTCGTCGTCGTTGTCTCAAAAATAAAGACGATCCAATCCAAAAAAATCGAACGAGTGCACACTTAAATGCAAAAGGACATGAAAAGAACACGACTTAAGGATTGCCCCTCCGCACGACCCCCGCCAGCCATGCTCCACTCTCTCTCTTGCTCACTCTCTCACTCACTCTCTCACTCACTCTCTTGCTCACTCTTTTGCTCCTCTTTTATGTATTTTGTGTGCTTTGCGGGGCTGCCAATGCGCTTTTGTTTTAAAGCTTGGGACTTGCGGCTGGGGCTGTGGCGGGGGCTGGGACTCGGGGCTGTGGCTGGGGATTGTTGGTGTTTTGTGCCCAGTATCTGGGCATTGAAGCCGCCGTCCTCGCCGTCGTTTGATCAGAAGCCGATGCCGACGACGCCGTCGCCGTCGCCGCCTCAGTGGAGTTATGCGCCCGTGCCCCGTTGTGTGTCCAGGGCTTTGGCTACTTGAGGCGCCACCAGGCGGCGGCGGTGGCACCGTCTGCTATACAAAAATGCCATGTTCTCTCTCTCTCTCTCTCTCTCGCTCTCTCGCTCTCTGAATGGGAAGGGGGGGCTGGCGCTGGCGATGAAGGGCTCTGTGTGTTGGCTGAAGCGCCTGGCGTTGGCGCTAAGCAACTCAGGCCAATTGGCGTCATCCTTCATGCCCAGGGTCCCACTTCTTTTGGGTGTACAACTCGCATACATAAACACACACACATAGTGTCTGTGTGTGTGTGTGTGTGAGGCACTTGCCGCCTTCATCCTCATTGGCAACAAAACACTAAATCAAATAGCCGCCACACGAGAAACACGGAGCAGCAGCAGGAGGAGCAGCAGCAGGAGGAGCAGCAGCAGGGGGAAGAGCAGCAGGGGGAGGAGCAGCACAGGCAATGGACCCGCAGGACGGCGGACGGAACAAAAACCTAGGCGGTGGTCCCTTCGATCCTGCGCTTGGGGTCGGTCCCCGTCCCTGTCCCTCGCTAAACTGTCGGCATATTTCTTGTTTTCATTATTTCACATTTTCATTTTTGTTTTCTCCACTCCACTCCACCCCCCTCTCCGCTCGCCACACTCCACTCCAACATTTTGGCAATTTATTAAATTTATTTTTGTTGTTACTAATATTATTATGGGAATGCGTGGGGTTACGTGCCCCAGACTCTGCCAGTGCTTGTAGAACTGTGCGCAGATCACTGGGGCACTACGGGGACAGAGCTCTGCTGCCTCCATCATGGTGGGTAAATCCCATAAATAGCAATTATGGGGGGCGGTACATAGTATGTACTACATATGTATTTATGTATGTATGTACTACATATATGGGTACATGGGTAAATGGCACATAGTAAATACCCTCCTGGAGCTCGCAGAAATGCTCTGGAAGAATATTCAATGGGAATGCAATTAATGGAAAGCCAATGGAAAGCGGGGAATGCTGAAAATAAATAATAAGTAAATAAATAAGTAAAATAAATAAATAAAAATACTGAATAATAAAAATATATAATATGTAAAATAAATAAATAACTAAGTAAATTAAATTAAATAAATAAATAAAAATACTGAATAATAAAAATATATGGAAAGTAAAATAAATAAATAAGTAAAAATACTGAATAATAAAAAAATAATAATAATAATAAGTAAATTAAATAAATAAATAAAAATACTGAAATATTTAATTTTCTTGTAAACTAAAGGGTTTGTGAAACTGTTTTTACTTTTTCTTTAAAGACAATTAAGATTTAAAAAAACTTTGATTTGTTGAGATTAGAGAAGATATGAACTAGAAATTAAAAGTTGAAAAATAAAAAGCACATCTATTATTTTTTCCATGCGTGTATAATAAGTAAAATAAATAAATATATAAAAATACTGAATAATAAAAGAATAGAAAAATTAATAAGTAAATTAAATAAATAAATAAAAACACTGAATAATAAAAAGAAAAAAATAATTAATAAGTAAATTACATAAATAAATAAAAATACTGAATAATAAATATATATAATATGTAAAATAAATAAATAACTAAGTAAATTAAATTAAATAAATTAATAAAAATACTGAATAATAAAAATAATTAATAAGTAAATTACATAAATAAATAAAAATACTGAATAATAAAAATATATGGCAAGTAAAATAAATAAATAAGTAAAAATACTGAATAATAAAAAAATAATAATAATAAGTAAAGTAAATAAATAAATAAAAATACTGAAATATTTAATTTTCTTGTAAACTAAAGGTTTTGTGAAACTGTTTTTACTTTTTCTTTAAAGACAATTAAGATTTAAAAAAACTTTGATTTGTTGAGATTAGAGAAGATATGAACTAGAAATTAAAAGTTGAAAAATAAAAAAAGCACATCTATTATTTTTTCCATGCGTGTATAATAAGTAAAATAAATAAATATATAAAAATACTGAATAATAATAAGAAAAGAAAAATTAATAAGTAAATTAAATAAATAAAAACACTGCATAAAAAAAAGAAAAGAAAAATTAATAAGTAAATTACATAAATAAATAAAAATACTGAATAATAAAAATAATTAATAAGTAAATTAAATAATTAAATAAAAATACTGTATAATAAAAATAAAAAATAAAAATTAATAAGTAAAATAAATACAGAGAAATACTGAATAATAAAAATAAAAAATAATTAATAAGTAAAGTAAATAAATAAATAGAAATACTGAATAATAAAAATAAAAAATAATTAATAAGTAAAGTAAATAAATAAATATAAATACTGAATGTTAAAAATAAAAAATAAAAATTAATAAGTAAATTAAATAAATAGAAATACTGAATGTATCACGTGTGGTGTTCATGGCTGTTGCACATTGCCCAATGATTTGTGTGTGTCATTATGTGCCAAGTGCTTGTCCAACTGCATGCCCGAATGCATCCAAAACTGTAGCTGTGGGTCAGTGGTGGTGGGGCGGCTGCTGCTCAAACTTGTCACACATTCAAGCGAAGGGGATGCTGATCCCGACGATGATACGGTGGAGGGCCCAGGCAGCGGCAGGGATGCGGATGCGGATGTGGAGAGGCAGCAGCAATTAGCTTTGTGCCACACGTAGCTGCCAAAGCGGCAGGACAAGCGCCAGGACATGGCTGCGGCAGCATCATCATCAAAAATGAAAAAAAGAACCAGAACCAGAAGCACAGCCAGAAGCAGAAGCACAGCCAGAAAGCAGGTCAAGTGCTGCTCCACGAAGATGAAGAAGAAGTAGAAGTGCCACCCCATGTCCTCTCCACTCTCCACTCTCCACTTTCCACACGCCACCCCCTCTCCAGCGCCTCTCCAGCGCCTCGCTCCCATTCTGGACAAGTGCGCCCATTAGGCAGCGACACACAGCTGAGGGGGCAAAAACAGCAATGAAAATCAAGTGGAAGACACAACAGGATGCGGAGCAGCTCCGGCTCCGGCTCTGCGCTGCAATGGGCGGAGCAGCAGCAGGACTGAAGCTGCAGCAGGACAACGAGCAGAAGAGCGCCAGCAGGATGGGCGGCACCAGGATGGCAGGACAAACATGACACGGCCGAAAGTTTGACAGGCGTTGAGCCGCCCTGTCCAGCATTAAACGAGAGCTAAAAAGTACTTATATGCACATACATATATGTACATATATAGCGAGTATATATGTGTCTGTACTCGTGTGAATGAAGAAGCCACCCACGCAGCCAAACAGCCCGCCCGGCCCCAGCTGCTGCTGTGACGCTGCTCTGACAATGCCCCGAGCGGCTCAAGGGTGCTCTGCTGATACTGAACCGGACCCGCACCCGCACCCGGACCCGGACCCGCACCCGTACCCGCACCTCTAGCCGTAGGACTAAAGCTGCACATGTTTGCCTTCAATTAGAAGCTTTTGGGCAGGCCAGGGCCCGAGGCTTGTTTGCAGCAACAGCTGAAAATTGGAGCAGCAACAGCGCCAGGAGGAGCAGAGGCACCGAACAGAAGCAGCAGGAAGAGCATCAGGAAGAGCAGGAGCAGCAGGTGCCATATCCAAATGCCCAGGGTGGGTGGTCAGCGGCAGAGGCAGCGGCAGCGGCAGAGCCAGAGGGAGTCCATTGAACCAGCCCCCAAAACCAATTGAGATATTAGTGGGGCCACAGCGGAGACCCGCCCGGACCGAGCTCCCTGCCAAGTGCTGAGCACTCGAAACGTTTCGAATCGATCCAAATCGAGAAGTCAGTCCCGGGCCCAGTCCCAGCCCCAGTCCCAGCCCCAGTCCCAGTCCATTGGGGAGCCCGGTGCCCGGCGCCCGGCGCCTGGGCTGCAATTTGGCCAACACTCATTCATTATGTCTCACAGTTATTTGGCCGCTCGCTCGTCTGCAATTGGATTCAATTTAGTTACGAGGTCCGCTGATGGGATCTACCTCACTCGCTCGCTCTCTGTGTCTCCCCCTCTCTCTCCCCCTCTGCGCTGCAGCTCATCTGGGGGGCGGGGCCAAGCAAAACGTCCAAGACACGAACGAACCACGCCAAAATCGATATGACTCGATTAACGTGGTTGGATCGCCGACGTAGTCGTCGTCGTCGTCATCGTCGTCGTCGGTGGTGCTATTGATGGCTGTGCGGGCTGTGGCTGAGTCTGCAGATGGAGCTGCAGATGGAGCTGGGGCCGTGGCTGGGGCTGGGGCTGTACTCCAGTCGCCGCCCGAAGCTGCTGTTGGTGGTGGCGCCAGCCGAGGGTGGATCGAGTAGTTGCAGCTGAGCTGCAACCTGGGAAACTGCCTCACTGCCTCTTGCTGGCTCTGGATGCAAAGTGCTCGGAGCTCTCGGGTCTTTGCAGAGCCACAACTTTGCAGGCGGCCCCCTGCCTGTACAGGGCTCCAGATCGGAGAGTCTGCCAGCCAGGGCCAAGCCAGAGTCGGAGCCAGAGCCAGAGTCGTAGCCAGGGACAGAGCCAGAGCCAGAGACAGAGCCAGGCAGCTACTTCTACTTTGCGTGGTCGCGTTCATCATTTTGGTGTCTTGTTTTGTGGGTTTCATTGCTTCGTTTCGCCCGCCCCAGCGCCCCAGCGCCCGCCCCGTGCCCAGCCGCAGACTCCGCCGCTGTTGCTGGCTTGGCTGGTGCTTAAATAGCTGGGCGGAACTTGATGAGATGATGGGCAATTATCTGCGGGAGGTCCGCACACACACAGACACATAGCGAGTCCGAGCTGCGGTAGAGGCCAGCGGGGAGACGTCGAGTGTGGCACGGAGCAGCGCGGAGGGGCAACAAAATATGTCTTACAACGTTGCCCAGCTCTTTTGGGGCTGGCTGGCTGGCAATGCGATTTTGTGGTTGCGCTCTGCGCATGCGCGCCAGCTTCAGCGCCATCGCCATCAACGCCTCACACACAGAGACAGGCAGACAGTGGGACAGAGAGACAGAGAGACAGTGGGACAGGGAGACAGAGGGACTGAGAGACAGGCGGTGGTGCCAGTGGCAGATGCAGCGAGCGCGCGAGAGTGGGACAGAGCCACAGATAGAGACAGAGATTAAAAGAGGGAGACACCAACTCAGCGAGAGAGAGAGGGAGAGAGAGAGAGAGAGAGAGAGAGAGAGAGAGAGAGAGAGAGAGAGAGAGCGATACGCGTGCGCACTAACAAGCGACGACAGCTGGGATCAGTGCGAGTGGAACGCAGCAGAGAGAGAGAAACGGAATGGGAATGGGAACGGGAACGGGGAGCGGAAAGGGGCGCGAGAGGGAGCAGCCCCAGCCCCAGCCCCAGCCCCAGCCCGTGCTGCAGGTTGCAGAGGGAGCATCGGGAGCAGCAGCCAATCATTGCCTCAAGGCCAATTTGGGGGACTGGAAACTGGGCCTGGGCCTGGACCTGGGCCTGGACCTGGGCCTGGACTTGCAGTGCGCAGGAGAGGAGCCGGACCCCACCGCAGCGCACTGGGCTGTGGCTGTGGCTGTGGGGAGTGTGGAGTGGGGGGCATGCGTAGAAATATTTGCAAACACGATGCTGATCACGACGAGCGTCCAGTGCCAGTGCCGGGGCCGGGGCCGGGGCCAGGGCCAGACCTGGGCAGCCATCGTGTGGCGTCGCTTCGGTGGCGGCTCTGACGGCGGCTAACCAAACACGATGAGGCGTTGTTGGCGTCATGAAACTACAAGCGGCCCACAAAGCAATCGACGATGGATGTGGGGCCCAGCTGCAGGACGGCGACGCCCTGGCGTCGCGAGCCCGTAGCCAGCAGTCAGCAGTCAGCCCGGGAGTCAGAGTCAGACGCGAGCTTGGAGCTGTAGCAGTGGCTGGAGTCGGGAATAGAGTCTGACACACTGGCATTCGATAATTGCTTTAGAAAGTATGCGGTGCGGTGCGGTGCGGCTCGGCTCGGCTGCCCCGAACCCACGGCAGCCCCTGCCTCGGCCACGGACTCGGAGTCTGGGCAAAACTTTCGCTTCGATTGGCTGTCCGCTTGGAAATGTGCTCATCAGCAGGGAAGGAGCTGCTGGGGGTGGTGCGGGGAGAACAGAATCAACTGGCAATTAATTACTTTTGCCGGGCCCCGCAGACCGAACACCGAAGACCAAAGACCGAAGAGCGAGGAGCGAGGAGCGAAGACAAACCGCTGCAGCGGTTAGCTGTGAGAAATGATTTCATTTTGTGGCATCAGCTAATTGGCCTCGAAACGCTCCAAACAGAAGCAGCAGGTAGGCTGTGGGGGGTGTGGGGGTGCCACTGCGAGGGAATGCAGTCCATTCCCGAATCGGTGGCAGCGATTGCCCCGATCTGATCGCCATGAACCGTTTCAACGGATCATTTTCTGGCACTGGGACTGGCACTGGCCGCCACTGGTCATCGCTAATGAGACTGCGATTAGACTTCAGGGGAGCGCAGCACAGCCCATCCCCAGCCCACCCAATGCCCGTCCGTTCGCACCCATTGCAGTTGTGTCTTGCGCGGAGAGGACCTCTGGGCAAGTGCAGGCTGCCCAAGGCTGTGATGTGATCCTCAGGGAAGCAATCCTGGCTGCGGATTCCGTCCAGTCATCCGGGCAGCGATGCCCAGTGAAACGATCTCTTCAACTGCATACCTTTATGGCCATCGATCGGCTGTGTCCTGGCCCGCGATCCTCTCCCGCCCTGCCAGCGATGGTTTCGGCTCCCGTTGGCTTATCCCTGCTTATGCAGAGCAGAGCAGAGTCCTCCCGCTTATCGGGGCATCTGAGCAGTCGGCTCTTCAACTTAATTAGTGCACGCTCAACAAACCAATCATCGAACAAAGCCACCACTGAGCGAGTGAGCGACTCAGCCACTGAGCCACTGAGCCACTTCAGGATGTCAACCCCAACGACCCGCTCGGAGCTCAGTGCTCGGATCTGCGAGGGAAAGAAATGCCAAAATGCCAAAATGGCAAATGGCAAATGACAAATGGAGAACGACAGGCAGAGATTCGGAGACATTCGGAGGCGCAGGCGGAGAGGCAGAGCCGGAAACAGTGGGCCATACGACGATGTAGCCGTGGAGGATGTAGCTGTAGCTGCTGGCTGAGGACGCTGTAGCCGTGGCTAGTGATGCATACATCCCACAACCCAGTCGGAACGGCAGCGGCAGGACATCCATCCATCAGCCAGCACTCGAGTTCAGGTCGAGTGTGTGATTGCCATCAACAGCTTGATTTTAATTTCTCTTCTCCGGCTGCCTTCCCTTCAGCGTTCTTCTGCCCTCCCTCTGCCCTTCTTCTGCCCTCCCTCTGCCCTCCCTCTGCCCTTCTTCTGCCCTTCTTCTGCTATCCTGTATCTTTTCATCTGCTGCTCTGATTCTCTGGCCAAACAATGCCACTGTCCCTGTCCCTGTCCCTATCCCCGTCCTTGTTCCCGTGTGTGTGCGCGTGTTTTTCCAACTGTTTTGGTTGCCTGCAGCCTGTGGCCTGCGTCCTGCATTGGCACTTCCTTGCGGCGTGCAACGGAGCAGATGAGCCGCATAGTTGGCCAGCTAGGTGGAAAAATCAGAGCGCCGCAGAAAGGATGATGAACATAAAGATAAAGCTGAGGCACAGGATGGTGCTGAGTACGAGCGGAGGATGTGGATGCATGTGGCTAAGGAAATGTGTGCGGCACAGTGACTGCGGCACACAATGGCTAAGGCTGGGCCCAAGGATAATTACTTTTGTGCAATTATGCGATTAGTTTATAGGCCAATAACTTTGTAAGGAATCCCATCCATCCATCCATCCATCCATCCATCCATCCACTCACTCACCATTCAGCCCACACCCTCCGCACATAATTGCTGCACGAGGCACAGAGCGAGAGGAGCAGCGAGATCCTTGACTTGCACTGTGCTGAAATCTGAATATATAAATGCTGATACGGGGATTTATGTATCGTGGATCGTTCCGTGAAGATATCTGCGCGCATTCGTCTCAAGTGCAGGGAAAACTTTGGCCAGGGAAAACCTTGGCCCTTGCGTTAGTTAGCCAAGGATCCAGCAGCAGGATGCCCCTGCTCAGCGATCTAATCCGCATTGATTTAATCAACAGCGTGGGGGGGCAGGGCACACACCACAAAGACACACACACAGAGACACAGACACAGATTTCTGTGGCACGAAGCGAGACTAACGCGACCATCAATAAAACGCTATCAAAATTGGCTCAAGAGGAAGTGGCAGGGCCACCTGCCACAGCGCAGCGGGGGCACTGCTGCTGGCTGCTGGTTGCTGGTTGCGGGCTGCTGCTGGTCGGGGGGTGGTGCTGCTGCTGCTTGGTGTCTGCTTGGCCAGTGATATATTTTTCACGCTCATAAAATAAACGTCAACCATAAACCGTGACTAAGTCGGCAGACAAACAAATTACCAAATAAG
This sequence comes from Drosophila tristis, assembly GCA_018150885.1. Taxonomy (NCBI): domain Eukaryota; kingdom Metazoa; phylum Arthropoda; class Insecta; order Diptera; family Drosophilidae; genus Drosophila; species Drosophila tristis. The sequence goes on from JAECWT010000125.1 coordinate 1,025,654, forward strand.
CGCACATCGAGCACTGGGCCCCGGCAGAGGTATGCGGCAATCATATGGCAGAGCAGAGGCGTCCCTCAGGGGGGTGCGGGTGCCTCCCCTTTAAGGGGCAGCAATTTATGTGCTTTCTGGTTTGTGTTTTGCGGCAGAGGGAAGCTGCGCCGCGCCCAGCCATGCCGCCCATGTGCTGCCACGCAGCCCACGTGACAAGTGGACACTGGCCACAGGTCGGCGGCGGTGGGTGGTGGGGTGATACATTTGTACATAAATCCACTGGCAGACCACCACCACTCCACGAGGCCCCACCCCATGCACATGTCCAGCTGTCCACCCAACCTCATGCACACATGCCGCATGCTGCATGCTGCATGCCGCATCCGCATCCAAAATGTAAATATTTAATTTTGAAACAGTGTAACTAAAGGGATTTGAAACGCGCGTGGCAGTGGCAGTGGCAGGGGCAGTGGCAGGGGCAGGGACCGTCGCGAAAATCAACGGAAACCCGCAGCATTCGCTTCGGTCCATCATATCGAGATCTGGGCGGAAGCGGGGGTGGGGGGATTCGTATCACTTGCACAGCGGCAGACCCACACATCGGCACTCCGGACTGATGTTTCCTTGAGTTTGCGTCTTGGCATGCCACGAGAGATGCCTCATCCAGTGGCCAGCACCCACTGGGCAGTGTCCTTTGTTGTTTCGCATTTTGGCTACTTTACAACATTTTGCATCGGTCGCTAGTTCCCTTTCCCTCCTGCCTGCCCCCCAGCTGCCACCCCGCACTGGCCACATAACAAATGACATGTGTCCGTGGCCGTGTCCGTGTCCGTGTCCGAGTCCCTGTCTGTGTGCTGCTTCAAAGACCCTTTCCCCTGCTTCTATTTTTATGGCAAAGTAATATCAAGATAAGCGGGGCATTAGACAAAGCCCGAGCAGACTTCTTCCACTTTGACTCCGACTGCGACTGCTGCGGGTCCCTGGTCTCAGCCCTCGTCTCAGCCCTCTCGTCCCAGCCCTCCCCACCTCGTCCCAGCCTTCTCCCTGGGGCGTGCTTGCCTGAGAGCAAGACCTTCTCGGCCTTAGCACTCGCAGTCGATCCTTGGCCCCACCGACTCCAAATGTTGCTCAACTTTCCCCTTTCTTCGTTGCCCTTTTTTACATTTCATTTTTTGGTCTTAATCGATTGATTGCCGTGTGTTTAGTTTTTCATGCGGGGCTCCTCCTGCTGCTCCTGCTGCTGCTTTTCCAGCCTTTTTCCCTGGGTGTCCGCTTGTGTCCGGATAAGATCAAACTGCAAATTGGCTTTGGGTTGTGGCAAACTTTAAGTTTCCTTCCCAGTGAAATCGAAGATTTGCTCTGCTCTGCTTTTTGGCTGCAGACCAACGAAGTTGCCACTGCCGATGGGGCAGGACTTTCAGGGAAATGTTTTCACATTTAGCGGCATCTTTTGGCCAGCAGTTGCAAAGAGACTTCCACACTCTGCCGCAGGAAGGAGCCGCAACAATCCCATGAACCGTTTCCCAGCAGTGCAATTCTCAGCATTGCGAGCATAAATGTGAATACATTTATGTATGGATATATTTTATATACATACACCGATAGAAAAAAGCCCTGAAATTTTAATACTTTCACTTAGATTTTAATATATATGCCATTGATTTTCATCCAAGAGTGGTTGTATTAAAATTGAATATTTTTCACTTAAATTTTGATTTTAATATAGAAATATTTAATTTAATACATTTCATATTTAAATTTAATATATTTCATATTTAAATTGAAAATGTTTCATATTTAAATTTAATACATTTCATATTTAAATTTAATATATTTCATATTTAAATTTAATATATTTCATATTTAAATTTAATATATTTAATATTTAAATCTAATATGTTTCATTTATATTTATATTCATTTTTAACTAATTGGTTATTATTTTGCGTACGCAAATTACATTTCAAATCCTCATGGTGTGAATTGGTTAAAGTTGTCAACTAGAAATAATCGCAATATGAGTAGAACTGCATTGGTTGTGATTATACCCTGCGCTAAGACAATTTTACTGTGTATTCAAGGCGGCAGCAGCTAGAACCGGTTGGGAATTCGAGGGACATAAAAGAATAATATAAACATAGTTAAAATAAATACAAAAATATTTGATTTCATTTAATATGGAATATTTAAAATAAAAAGTTTTTCCTTTGGATTTTAAAACAAACATTTTTAATTCAAGTCATAATAATATGAAATTTAAATATGAAACATATTAAACCACAAATTTAATATATTATAGTTATTTTGAAGTGTTTTGTATTTAGATTAAATATGACCATATTAAAAAAGCATTTTGAATACATTTATATTTGAATCAAAGTGAATTCTATTAAATTTTACTATGTTTTTATTTAAAAGCCGCATTTTAAATTCAAATATGATTGTAGTTATTTTTACTATGGCTTTTTTCTATCAGTGTATATGTATGGATATATTTTATATGTAAATGGATTCATTGGTTCATTGTCCCATCAAAAAATATTCCATGATTTTCCCCAGCAATATTCACATTAACTTTCGGAGTATTTCCAATTTGTGTTCAACTTTTCGCTGCAATTAGAAGATTCGATGCAGCAGATTGGAGATCCACATGCCAAATGCATATGACCAATAACACAACAATTGCAGCCTCAACTTGGAGGTCTGTGCCTCGTGGCTAAGTGGCTGGCAAGTGCATCCAGAGAACTGCAATCTCCAGTCCCCATTTCAATGAGTTTCAGAGCCTGGAGAGCCCACAGCTTGGATCTCTGCTACGCGTTGATTCTCTGCTCTCCGGCGAATAGTTTTCCCGCAGACACTTCTTGGCGCTCCTCTGAATCCAGTTCTGACTTACTGGAGTTGGTGGGGGTGGTGGGTGCCGCCTCTACCCACCGCCTCGTTCGAATTAATCCAGTGATGGCCATCAAATGTTTTGGCAAGGTTTAAGGACCGCAGAACCAGCGGGAGATAACCTAATCCTGTGCCAGTGCCAGTGCCAGTGGCTGAGCCCGTGCTACACACAATAATAACGATATCAACAGCAGCAGGAGAAGGGGAAGGGCAGGCGAAGGGGAAGGGAGGGAGAAGGCAAAGGGAGGGAGAGGTCACACCTCTTGACTGGCTATGCAAATGCCTGCGCTGCTTAATTTGCTATGCGTTGACAGCAATTTAATTTCCCAAAGCCATAAAAGTGTAATAAAATTTTCAATTGTAACTGTTGGGCGTGGATTTGGGATGTGGCCCTGCCCCAGCCCCAGCCCCAGCCCCTGCCACTGGCACTGCCCCAAGGCGCTGCTGCTCGGGGGTTGGCCGGAAAGCGATGCCGGGATGATGGGATTCTGGATCTGATTTGGATATTGGATTCGGTTCTGGTGGCTGCACTTGGCAGTGCGCAAACTGACACAGTCGCTGCCAATGACACTGTCATCTCCTGCCCCTGCCCCTGCCCGGCCCCTGCCCCCTGCAGGCCACGGAGCGCGACATCTCATGCGACGGCAGCAAAATCGGCGGTTGGCGGCATCCTGCTGACGCCTGCAACTGGCTGCCTGGCTGCCTCTTTGCCCTTTTGCCTGCCCGCGCGCACTGATGTTCTTGCCTCATCAAACCCACCCCACCCACCGCCGTCGCCCCGAACCACCGCCGCGATGATGCAACCCTCTCTGGCGCATAAATCACAGTGACAAACTCGTCGCATGCAAAGGCGCGGAAAGCGGAGCGCGTGCCGCAGACACGGCCCTGCTGACTGTCTGCTGGCACAGTGTCCCAGCAGCCTGCAGGCACAGGTTGCACGGCAGTGCCTGCTCCTCATGAGGCCGAGCAGCTACAGCTACCAAAGTGATTCAAGTAAGGGAGATCATAGATCGCAGAATACATTAAATATATGTTCCATATCCTCTGGAGCCCCTGTGTCTGTGTCCCAATTTATTTGATGTTAAATGGGCACTGCAGCCAACATTCCCAGCATTAACAGTCACTGGAACACACACATTTCCACACACACACTCATGAGTGTGCCCCGGCATTATTTTCCAAATTTCCAGCCACTGAAAGTTAACTAACTTAGCCCATGGACTTGAGATTCACTTCACTTTCCAGCGAAAACCCATTAAAATTAGCAAAAGTTTTTGCTGTCTGCGGACTTACATAAAAAACAGCAAATGAATTTTTCGCATTTAATAACATGCAAAATGGACAGTTAATAATTAACTTCATAGATTGATAAATACAAAAATTAAATGCAGCTAATTCCACCAAATTCACAGACTTTAAGCCAAGCTCAAGGAATGGGCACAACTTTTAGAGCATTTGTGGGTGGGTGGGTGCCAATGGGTATTTATATAATATACAGCTGTATTCCCATACTTAATAAGTAATAAATAAAATATCTATATCCACATATCTATGTGGAACATAAACCCTAGGGCCTAGGCAATGCCCAAGAGCTGAGTTTCTGCTGGCATCTTGCACCACTGTGGCATTGCTGGCTGTGCTGTGCGTTGTGTAAGCGCGTATTAAAATGTTTCCATTCAGAGTGGCTTGACTTTATCACCCACACAAGCGTGTTGCCAGCCCCCAACCCCCAGCCCACCCACCACATCCCATCGCCAACCACAAAACGAACCCCGCACCAAACCAAACCGAACCAAACCGAGCCGAACGCCGAACCGAAGCGAAGTGTATTCAAATGCAATTTGCTCAAAGTGCGCATAAGAATCTCATAAACAAATTAGGCTTGATTTGGTTTTGGTTTTGGTTTGGGTTTCAGTTTTTGCGTTTTGCGGGAAGGTGGGAAGGTGGAAGGAGGGCAGTGGGAGGCTCCGACTCTGACTCTGGCAATCAAAGGCTTAGGCTTAAGGTCACTAATAACTTCTTGGAGCGTGGAACGTGCCCGGCACTCGAAAGTTGTAATCCCCCACAGACCGAAACGCGGCAGGGCAACTTGTCGCCAGCCCAGCCCAGCCCAGCCCATCCCCCGGCCCGACTATTGACAGACAATCAGCCACTTGAGAGGAAGCATACGGCCGGCCGCACGGGACGAGGGCGAAGCAAAAAAGCAAACAAAAGAAGCAACACAACAAAAACGAAAACAAAAACAACAACAACAAAAAACTAGAGCTGAAATCAAAGCCGAACGAACCACAAGATATCACAGATTTTCATTATGAAGCATTTAGGCAAACTCCCAGACAGCCCACAGCCCACAGCCCACATCCCCCATCGCCCATCCACGGTGTAGGCAAAAGGCAGGGGAGTCTGGCTACATTGTGGTCCAGGTCCAGGTCCAGGTCCAGGGGTTGTCCTGCCCCTGCCGCCGCCTCTGCTTCGCTTCGGGTTGGTTCGTTTCGGCTTGGCGTCTCCCTCCGATATCTCCGCAAATTAAATTAGATGCTTAATATGCAGCGGACGTTTCATTTGTTTTGCGGCTAGAAAATCAACGTGGAAAATTAGGCAAACAAAGCTCCGGCAAATCCCAGCGGGCGAAGGATGTGGCATGTGGCGGCACGGCAGTGGCAAGCCAGAGCCAGAGCCAAAGGCCTCTGCCTCGGCCTGGGTCCAAGGAGACGCGCCAGAAGCTTAACCTCTAATGAGGCGCATTACTTCTGGCCGGAGATTTGAAATCATTATCCCATCGAAACAAATCCGGCTGCTGCTGCTGCTGCCACTGCCCGGGCATTTGTTAATTTTGTGCAAACATTCGGAACGGGAGCTATGCCCATGCCCATGCCCATGCCCATACTTCCCCTGACCAGCGGCATATCAAATATTGACTGCCAGCTACAGCGGACACTCAACGAGTCCCAGATTATTCTACGGATTTGACTTCTGTGGACTTTTCTCTCTGCGCAATCTGACCACAAGGCGGAGCATAATGCAGTTCTGGCGTGCGTGGAAATGATCCTGCGCTGCGATCCTCTTAGCTTAAGGAATAATTACACTGCACGTCAGGGAATAGGTGGGGACAGGTTGAGTTGATCTGCAATTTGCCATACTTGGAATTTACACCCAAAATGTAAGTACCACAAAATGTACCTCTAAAATGTGCACCCAAAATGTGCACCCAAAATGTTTTTTTAAATTGATAACTAAAACCGCCATTATAAAGAATATCTTTAGTCATTAAACATTGAGTAGTTAGAACTGGAATGTAAATAAAACAAATCTGTGCATAGAGAATTTTCTTGCCATAAATATTAAATAGAATATTAAATATTACAGATCTAATATAAAGTAGGGAAACAATAGAAGAAATCCCTAAATACGATAAATATTAAATAGAATATTAAATATTACAGATCTAATATAAAGTAGTGAAACAATAGAAGAAATCCTTCAATATAATATTAAATATGAAGATCTTTCAGATGTAATATTTAGCACGGAAACAATAGAAGAAATCCCTAACTACAATAAATATTAAATAGAATATTAAACATTACAGATCTAATATAAAGTAGTGAAACAATAGAAGAAATCCTTCAGTATAATATTAAATATGCAGATCTTGCAGTTGTAATATTTAGCACGGAAACAATAGAGGAAATCCCTGAATACAATAAATATTAAATATATTATATATATATTATATATTATAGCACGGGAAGCAATAGAAGAAATCCCTAAATACAATAAATATTAAATATAATATGAAATATAATATTAATTAATCTAAAGTACGGGAAGCAATAGAGGAAATCCTTAAATACAATAAACAGCAGTCTGATGATGGTAATATGATGATATGATAAAATGTTTAACACTTTGCAAGCGGTGCTTCCCAGTGGTGTTTGATGTTCATGTCCTGCTGTGGCTCCTCCGGCTGCTGCTCGCTCCCTTCCCTCCCTGCTCCCTTCCCACCCTGCTCCCTGCCCTGCCCTGCCCTGCCTGTGCGTCTGTGTGTCTTTCTGCGTGTGTTTGTCTAAGAAATTCAGGCGTGTGCTAATGCCCAAAAACTCTGGCCAAAGATTTGTGCACATGTTTTGGCCAAGTTTCGGAGCTGCCTGCTGCCTGCTGCCTGCCTTGCCTTGTGCTTTCCTTCCGCTTGGTCCACAAAGTTTTCCGAGAGCCAAGAGCCCACAACTACCAACTACTGGCTACTGGTGGTCGTCATCGTCGTCGCTGGTGTTGTTTCTGCCCTCCACCCTGCCACCCATCCCATTGGACTTGTGATGCTGTTTCTGTGGCTGTTGCTGCTGCTGCTGCTGCTGTTGGTTTATCCTAGGGGCACTTTCGGCCACGCTCGGCTGGCTCTTGGCCTGGTCTGGTCTCCGGTCCCCGGTGCCCGGTGCCCGGTCTGCTGTGTAGGATTACAAACTATCTTTTTGTTAGTAATTAGCTGCACACGATAAACGTGACATTATTATTGTTGCCAGTTGTGCAAAAGTTTCGGCTCTGATCTGCTCGGTCGGCCTGGCCCCAGCTGCTGTCTGCTGCCTGCTGCCTGCTGTCTGCCCCATGGCCCGCCCGCCCGCCTGCCTACTGCCGGCTCTTCCCTGAGCCTTTGCTTGGCTTGGCTTGATTTGTTGCCATCGCTGCACATTTGAATTTTTGTGGAGCTGAGCTGAGCTGCGCTGTGCTGTGCTGTGCTGTGTGGAGCTCTCTGTTCTCGTTGCCGTTTTACAAATGAGCATTTGTTAAATCAAAAATTCAAGTGGCAACGCCGCACTCCGGCGCCAGAGACAGACCCCATAGCCATAGCCATAGCCATAGCCATAGCCACAGTCAGTGCAATAGCCACAGCAACAGCAACAGCCAAAGCCACTGCCAAAGCCACAGCCAGGGACATCCCAAAGAGAAATGATCAATTTTGAACTGGCGGCGTCCGTCTCGGCTCCTCTGCGCTCCTCCATCATGTCTTGTAATTTATGCCCATTTATTGTGTGGTTGCTCCTACCGTCTTGGCCTCGTCTTGTGGTTTCTGTTTGTTGTTGTTGTTGTTGTTTCAGATGGACCCGGGACAGGCGGCGGCCCGCTGCTGCATCTGGAGAGAGCAATCACCGAATTTGCATACATATGTACGAGCATGTCCAGGATCTGATTCAAATACAGATTCCGCTTCACTCGCCCTGTCCTGGGTGCTGCTCTGGCTCTGGCTCTTGCTCTTAGCCTTAGCCTGGCTCTCTGACTGGCTCTCTGACTGGCTCTCTGACTGGGTGCAGGGCGGAGTCCGAGTACGCGTCCGCGTCCGTGTCTCGGGTCAATTTCAATTTGTGGTCGCTCCGCGGAAAAGCGGCGACAAATCGCTGCCAGTGGCGCCATTTCTGCAGATATATTTCGCATGTACTCCCCAACGATTGTCTCGAGTGCCGCAGAAGATTGCTGCCATCATCCTGGGGCACTTCCAGCACACACTGCTGATCAGCGGGTACCCACTTCTGGCTATGTACAGTACATAGGAGCATGTGCACACACCGCTATGTGCTTTCAGCTTTTGGTATTTTTTAATTGATCAGAAATGCGAATTCTTCGTCCCTCTGGACTTTTGCATTGAATTTCCTCCCTTGAGGCATAGATTTTGACACTTAATGTAACACAAATATAATAGGCCAGTAGTGGCTAGTATTAAATATTAGATCAGACATATGTATGTGTGTATGTACACTCGGAGAAAAATGGTAAAAAGCAGACACATTTAAGTCGCATTTAAATGAACTATTTAGCTTTTAAATAATCAAATTAAATATATTTTAAATATATATCTCATTAAATTTTTAATTTTTACATGTGAGTGTATATTTTGTAGTTTTAGTGTTTTTGTTTTAATGTCAAATAAGGCCTGATATATAGCACAGGATTCCATTAAATGGGGCCTACAGTGGTACATCTACGGGGCATTAGTTGTGTTCGGCGACTGATTCTATTGAGTAGCTTTGGAAGCCACGACTAAAGCTGCTGCGGAACAGCTACAGGGCACATTTGATTTATTTATTTATGTATTGATTTACTTATCTATTTATTGATTTATTTATTTACTTAGCACTCAGCCAGTGGCAGAGATACTTACACTTCTGCTAAGACAATATCCTGTTACCGAGGATGAACCTTTATTCAGCAGCATATTTAATGTACAAAGGGTCTACCATCAGCAACCTTTCACAGCTTTCAGCGTGCCTATTCCCGGCAAAAAGGCAGAACCCAGACCGAGTGGCGCTGCCGCATTACGCGCGATACGCGCACACCGATCAACAATGGCACGCACACTTCTATGTATAAACTGTTCATTTATTAATGCATACGTTTAATAACAACATATTCAATATATGCATGCAATGATAGCTGTGCACCAGCACTAATGTACACCACACGAAAAATAGAAACTGTCGAACGTTGTGTTAGTAAAAATCTGATTATAAATATTTAATGTCTTACAGAATAGTTGCTCAGATCGTCACCCCCAGACGTTCCACCCGTTCCCTCTGGCGTTACTTATTAATTTTTAATTTCTTCCTTTTTTGGTATTTCCACTAGAAGCCCAATCCATCACTAACAATTGCAGCAGAGCTGGTAGCTGGTAGCTGGTAGATGGTGGAAAGATTCCCTTGTGCCTGTTTTAACAATGTGCAGCAACACTTCAAAATCAACGAAATATCATCCAATATACATATATGTACAAGCAGCATATGCAGTGGGGCTAAAGCTGCAGCATACACGGGCTGTGCTCGTGGGGGCTATCGGGGTATCTGGATTAATTGACGCACGTTCGCACACGCAAGAAAACAAACAGAAATCGAACTTAAATAGAAGGAGATGCGCATAGCAGATCGGATCACATCAGATCGGCTGGGGGAAGGGCGGCGGGGAGATTCACTGATTGAGCAAACAAGTATTATTATTGTTGTCTCCCAATCCGACATTTCTATACAGGCAGGCGCTCTGCCCGTCTCTTTTCACATCATTCACTACGTCAAAATAATATCGCTTGGCTGTTGAGACTCTCGAGTTAATCTAGAAACGAAGAACAAACGAACGGATGCCCGATGCCCGATGCCGGAGCATATGGCTATCGGGGATGAGGACTTTGTCCTGGACTGTCCGCTCAGGGGCCGCCGCCCCTTGTCACCGTTGTCAGATTGGAGCCGAAGGACAAGAGATCCGCCTGATCGGGCTTGTCGCGCGTCGCATGGTAGGCCTCGCGCTCGCGATCCGGGAACTTGGTGGGCAGATTGGGCGAGTGCAGATTCACCTTGGCCTCGAACCGAACGCCGGCCACCTCCACCTCATAGTGGCCGGAGAGGATGTAGTCGTTGGTCACGGCCAGCTCGCGGCCCTGCTCATCGAAGTTGCGCACAAAGCCGAGACAGACCTGCTTCTCGAACGTGTAGCCGTAGCCGGTGGTGGTGGTCATGCCCACGTAGACGCCGTCCCGGTAGATGGGCTCGCCGCCCCAGCACCACATGTCCACCTCGTGGTCGTGGTCGTTCAGCAGCAGCTGCACATACATGCGCTTGACGCCCTCCTCCCGTTGCTTCAGCAGGGCATCGCGTCCAATAAAGTCGACGGGTTTCTGCAGGAAGAAGAACACAACAGCAGGGAATATGGCGAGTACTTTGCATCCCTCCCCGTGCGCCCCATTCTCACATTGAACTTGACTCGCCAGCTGCGCCCACACTCCAGGGGCGTGGTGAAGGTGTCCAAGTCCTGGCCCCAGAACGCGTAAAACTTCTCAATGCGCAGCGCCCGCGTGGCATAGTAGCCTGCAAGATGGCAAGATGGCAAGGATGCATAACGATGGCAGATGACGGCTGATCGACTGATTCGACTGATCACTCACCTGCGTGCTTCATGTTGAACTTGTGACCGGCCTGGTAGAGCCGCGAGTAGACGTGCAGCGCGTACTCGTTGGGTATGTACAGGACGTAGCCCAGCTCGCCCGTGTGGGTGATGTTCAGCACGCGTATGCCGTCGGCCAGGCCCACGTCGAGTTCCTGCAACGAGATGCGAATGGGAATTGCCGCTCAGTGCACCGCCGCGGCCACAACTCACCTTGTAGGTGAAGAAGGGAAAGTTCTTGGGCGTGAGGTCCGTGTCGGTGAGCTCGGAGAGCAGGATGCGCGAATAGGGGCCCAGGATGCAGATGGCCGTGTACATGGAGGTAACGTCCGCCACATTCACCTTGGCCCTCAGGTGGTCCGGCATGTGCTTGCGTATCCAGCACATGGAGCGCGTCTGCTGTATGGTGGGGGCAATCATCATGTAGCTAAGACGGAGCACGGATTGGATATGGACATGGACATGGATTAGTATGAGGCGGAGCATGGCGTAGAGCACAGCTTACTGTCGCTCCGAGAGCCTGGCCAGCGAGCAGTCGTTCTCGTAGCCGCCGTTGTGGTTCTGCATGCCCGTGTGTATGATGGAGCCCACGGCCACGTCCACGTCGTTCGAGCAGAGATACTGCAGCAGCTCGACCACCTCGTTGCCCTTCGACCAGAAGTCGTACTTGGTGAACGAGCTGTAGTCGGCGATGCCCACGCGCTCGCGGCAGGCGCGATATTCAGTGGCCACGTGGTCGAACCAGGGCGGCTTGCCGAAGGTCCGTGTCTGGGCAATGCGGAACCGTGGCAGCCCAAACTCATCTAGGGAGGAGAATCGCACAGATTACAGATGACAGAGAGAACTATGGGTAGGGACTACGCCTGCACCCACCTTTCTTGTCCTGCTGGTCGAAATAGTTGGCCCGCTCGTAGCCCATGGACTGGCCAAAGACGGCGCCCGCCTCCTTCAGCTGCGGATAGATGGGCGACATGCGCAGGTTGCGTCCCGTCTGGAACTCCTCGAAGGGGTAGTTGATCTCGAAGTGCTTGCCGGGCGCCTCCTTGCAGCGGTCGCGCAGGAACTTGCGGTTGTTGTGCAGCCCCAGGAAGCGGCTGATGTCGAGGATGTGCAGATCGAGGAACGTGGAGCCCTTGGTGATGAGATCGGTGAGGACGCGGCCGATGCCGCCGGACGCGGACACGCCCATTGTCTTGTTGCCGGCGGCCACATAGTAGTTCTGGATCTCCGGCGCCTCGCCCAGTATCCACTTGCAGTCGGGCGAGAAGACCTGCAGCGAATTGGTCAGCCGGTCGAGGGTGGCCTGCCGGAACGAGGGCACGCGCACCAGCAGGGCGTCCAGCAGCTCGTGGAAGTGGTCCCAGTCCGGCGGGAACTGGCGTGCCGTCTGCGACAGGGGGATGATCCCGTCCTCGTACACCATCTTCGCCTCGCGCTCGAAGCCGCCGGCCAGGATGTGGCCCTCGCACTCCCGGAAGAAGATGCGCCCGTCGAAGTCGCGCACAAACGGTGTGTTCGGATCGAGGCCCTCTATGGGCCGCGTGTGCAGGTAGTGGTGCTCCACCGCCTTCAGCGGCACCTTCACCACCGGCTTGGACAGCGTGCCCACCTCGCGGGCCCAGAATCCGGTGCAGTTCACGAAGTACTCGCAGTCCACGTCCCCGGCCGTCGTCTCCACCCGCTTCACCTTGCCGTGCTCGCTGTGGATCTTCTTGATGGCGCAGTGCTCCACGATTTGCACGCCCAGGCGGCGGGCCTCGTCCACGTAGGCGTGGCACACCAGATGGGGATCGCAGACGCCGTCCTCGGGTATCCAAAGGCCGCCCTCGATGCCCTCCAGCGAGAGCAGTGGGCAGTGCAGCTGGCACTGCTCGGGCGACAGGATCTCGCAGTTCATGCCCCAGGCCACGGCCTGCGACTTCATGCGGTTGAACGAGGTCATCCGGTCAAAGTTGCGGGCCAGGTTGAGGCTGCCCACCTGCCGCCAGCCGGTGGGCAGGCCGCGCTCCGTCAGCCGCTTGATCAGATCGATGGAGTACTCGGCCAGCTTCAGCTCCGTGTAGCTCGGCTCGAAGCGGCCGGCCAGGCCGCAGGCGCTCCACGGCAGCTCTCCGCCCACGCGGTCCTGTTCGATGAGCAGCGTCTCGCCGCCCCAGCCCTGCAGGCCCAGGTGGTAGGCCACCGAGGCGCCCGTGATGCCGCCGCCGCAGATGACGACGCGCGCCCGTCCGGGCAGCTGGCCAGCCAGCTGCTCGCTCAGATCGGGCGACTGCTGGGGCTGGAACTTGCGCTTACGCAAGACTTGCTCATCGGCAGGATCCGTGTGGCCGGCGGCTACACTCAGTGAGCGCGTGGCCACGCCGCTGTGGCTCCACACATGTCCTCCGGCTGGGATCGAGCGGCCCAATCCTGCGATCACCACCCTATACATGGCTCTCGCTCTCCGCGTCCGCGTTCGGGTCCGGGTCCGGGTTCGGGTTCGGGCACTTCCCACACACGCCGAGCGCAGGTGTCACAAGACCCCGAAATATCACTACGCACTCGGTCCCGGGCAGGGATTGATGGACAGGAGATGGGAAATGCACCTGGGCATGTAGCGGGATTTGTTGATTGTCTGCTGGCTGATCTAGAGGGACACTAGTGCTGGGGGCAGGTGCAAGTCTCTAGCAACTGCTGAAAGTGTGCAAATTAATTAAAAGAAGATTGCGCTACAATACCAGGGCAGGGTGGCCATCGGTATTATCTTATGGCCGCAGCCCTGGCACTTTGTTTACGTTTTTCTATCAAATCAGCTGACCGCGAACTTATACTAAAAATATACCGTCTGACCCTCAGAAATATACCTACTCATGTTGAAAATATACCGCAAATATACCGCTTTGCAAGTGCTGCAAAATGAAAAATGTTAGAGGTTGCCAGACTCGCAGATGTAGGGCTGGAAAACATTTGCATCGAAAAGTTTTATAATTTAAAAAAATAGCCCATCGATGGTTTTGTAGCCCTATTTCAAGGTACAAATCGCTGCACAGGTGGTATTTTGTTTGCTGCATCTATAAGTGAAGCGAGACGAACCGAGGCCCCAGATGCTGCGCTTACTCGTGTCCAACTGCAGCCGCAGTGATCCGCTCAGGTAAATGGCATCGCTGGCTGGCCAGACAGCCCCCGCCATGGCCATGGCCATGGCACGGCACGGCGCCTGTCCAAAGGTTGACTCGTGCGTGCTCGAGCCCCCCTTATGTCATCATAATCAGTTTTATTTATCGCCGTCATTGATTGTTTACAGCCGATGCCACCTGCTACCCCACCTTCCACTGCCACTAACACTGCCCCGGCGGGAGCTGAGCAGCCGCCTTCAGAATGCCACACGCCTCCTGCGACAGCATATCAAAAAGGATGTGCGGCAAACACCAACGCCTCCTCCGACCACAACGAATGCCAGCCGCCTGCTACAGACCACACGCACACTGCTCTGGGGCGGTGGCAGTCTCACCCTGGGCCTGGGCGCACGCAGCTGGTGGGCAGGGCGGACGGCCGTGCACTGCGAGGGCAGCCGCCTGTCGGGCATGCAGCACAGCCTGGCGGAGGATGAGGTCGAGGATCACAAGTTTGACTGGAAGCGCCTCTGGTCGTACCTGGAGCCACATCTATGGGAGCTGATTGGGGCTATAGTCGTGAGTGTTAGAGCTTATGGGGCTCCCGTGGCCAATGCCAATTCCAGTCTATATTCCCACGTCCAACCCACGTCCAGGCAGCCCTCGTAGTGGCCTTCATCAACATACGAATACCGAACATCCTGGGGGATCTGGTGAACACGCTGGCCCGCTACGGCAACACCTACGTGATGGACCCCACCCACAATTCGTTTGTGAGGGACGTGAGCAAGCCGGCCACCAATTTGCTCAGCCTGTACATGCTGCAGTCGTGGTTCACGTTCGTGTACATTTACCTGCTGAGCCGCGTGGGCGAGCAGGTGGCGGCCAGGATGCGCCAGGATCTGTTCAAGCAGATCGTGCTGCAGGACATTTCCTTCTTCGACGAGAACCGCACCGGGGAGCTGGTCAATCGGCTCACCGCCGACGTGCAGGACTTCAAGACCTCCTTCAAGCAGTTCGTGGCCCAGGGACTCCGCAGCTCAGCCCAGCTGATCGGCGGCAGCATCTCCCTGTTCCTCATCTCTCCCCACATGGCCGCCATCGCGCTGGCCAGCGTGCCCTGCGTGGTCACATTCATGTCGTATCTGGGCCGCAAGCTGCGCTCCCTCAGCAAGAGCTCCCAGGCCCAGGCGGAGCGGGCCACAGGTGTCTGCGAGGAGGCCCTCTCCAACATCCGGACGGTCCGGTCGAGTGCCTGCGAGTACAGCGAGATGCAGCTCTTCGAGTCGGAGACGAACGAGGCCGCCCGCCTCGCCCAGGAGCTGGGCTACGGCATTGCCGTCTTCCAGGGGCTCACCAACTTCTTCCTGAACACCCTCGTGCTGTCCACGCTGTTCATGGGCGGCCACCTGATGTCAACCGAGAGCCTGACGCCCGGTGCCCTGATGGCCTTCCTCGTCGCCTCGCAGGGCGTGCAGCGATCGCTCTCGCAGGGATCCATCCTCCTGGGCACCATGATCCGCGGCATGACCGCCGGCAGTCGCGTGTTCGAGTTCCTCTCGCTGGAGCCGGAGGTGGACCTGCTCCGTGGCTATGTCATACCCCAGGAGCGGCTCCATGGAGAGATACGCTTCGAGAACGTGTCCTTCTCCTACCCCATGAGGCCCGACCATGTGAGTATCCGTTGGTCCATAGCCTTGGCCAAATGAACGGCCCCCAAATAAATGCCGTGCTGTGACTCGCTTCAGGTTGTGCTCAAGGACTTCACATTGACGCTGCGACCCGGCCAGACGGTGGCCCTGGTGGGGGCGAGTGGATCGGGCAAGTCCACGATAGCCGCCCTAGTGGAGCGCTTCTACGAGCCCACCTCGGGCAACATCAAGCTGGACGGGTACAAGCTGTCGGACATATCGCCCTACTGGCTGCGGGCCAACGTTCTGGGCTTCATAGAGCAGCAGCCCATACTGTTTGGCACCTCGATCCTCGAGAATATCCGCTACGGGAAGCCGGATGCCGGCGAGAAGGACGTCTTCGAGGCGTCCAAGCTGTCGCAGTCGCACGAGTTTGTGACGGCTCTGCCGGACGGCTACAGCACGCATGTGGGCGAGCGCGGCACCCAGCTGAGCGGTGGACAGCGGCAGCGGATCGCCATTGCCCGGGCGCTGCTCAAGAATCCGCGCGTCCTTATACTGGACGAGGCGACGAGTGCCCTGGACGCCACCAGCGAGGCGGAGGTGCAGAAGGCCCTCGACACGGTCGTGCAGAACCGCACGACCCTAGTGATAGCCCACCGGCTGTCCACCATCAGGAATGCGGATCTAATTGTGGTCCTCGACCAGGGACACATTGTCGAGGTGAGTAATCAGACGCCCCCCATCGCTGTATAGCCCCCTGAATACTCATGCTACCCTCCCCTCTCAGTCGGGCAGGCACGGCGAGCTGATGGCCAAGCGGGGCCTCTACTACGCCCTGGTGCGCCAGCAGGAGCGACGCGACATCCAGGAGCAGCAGGAACACGCCGTGGAGGCGGTGGCATCCGTTCCCGCACCCACACCCTCTGCGGAGGAGGGACGGCCGAGCACGGCCCAAGGCTGAACTGAACGACATGAAAATGATTCCCCGTATATTTAATTTATGAAATTGTTAAACTTTTCATTTACTTTCTATTTTTTTTATTCCAATTGACCAACAATAACCCCAGGCACGAGACGCTTACGATAAGTTTACAATAAATAAAACGCTGAAGACAGTATTGTTTTTGTTACAAAAAAAGAACAAGTATTTTCGTATATTTAACTATGTATTGTTTTTAATTAATCCTGGAAATATTTTAATTTTTTCCGAAAATTCGTTTAAATGTTAACAGAAAACGGTTAACAGAGCAGAGTTAACAGCAGATCACTGATATGTGACTCGTGACCGACTTCACATTTCGTAAACACTTCTGACCTTTGTTGTTTGAACCGTATTATGCAAAAATACAATAAAATAGATTCCTTAAAAAAAGCAATCTTTTCAAAAATTGACTCATGAATTAGATAAAATTATTCGTTTACGACTGAGTGTGCTAACTAGCTAGTAATATTAAATCGAATTCAAAATCGAAGAATATCAATATCATCTTGTCGTGTCCATCAGTATATTTACGTTACATTGTGAGCATTTGATGATATATTTGGGTATATTTCTGACGGTCAGGCGGTATATTTGTTCGATAAGTGCGCGGTCACACTGGTCACTAGTTTCATTTTTGGTTTGTTTTTTTGTTTTTCTTGTTTGTGTCGATTATTTAAAATTATAGCCCAAGCCCCCACACACCCTCCACCTTCCGAGGCACTAGTCCTAAGATGTTAGCTGGATTGCAGGATTCAAAGCAACTAAACGGAGAATATCAACAAATGTGGAAATGCGTTAAATCCACAGCAGTACCGATACATACAAACAATTATGTAAGTGTGTGTGTGTGTGTGTGTGACTATGGATATTATTAATAACAATAGACGCTCATGCGGGCAAAAAGTTGTTTAAAACAACAACAACAAAATGAGAAGATGAAGCATTAGTATTCCCGTTCCCCCACACACATTTTTGAACTTGTGTGCATCACCCATGCACGTGTATGTGTGCGTGAATAACTTGGCACAGTGGTATGCATGGATTTTCCTATTGGACTGCAAACAAAACAAAAAACAAACACAGGAATGCCAGCAAGTGATTCTCTTTTATTAACTAATGAAGTGTGCAATTAGTTAATTAACCAAAATACATATGTGGTGATGTGATGGTTGGTTCCTGTAGGCTGTTCTCATGCGGATTACATTACGCATTGAGTAACTACCTGTGGCTACCGACAGATATGTACAAATGTGACGAAACGTATACCATTTCCAGTGTGTCAACCACTGTGCCATTGCCTTTGCTTTTGTTTTGTGTTTGGCGGCGCATTCGTCATTTGCCTTGGCTGTGGACGGGACGGGACGGGACGACACACAACAACTACAGTTACCTTGCGCGGCACCACAGCTCAGCGCTGCTCAGCTCAGCTGTAAGGTGTTGTGCCATTTTGAATGCATATGCAGTCATTCCCCGCACACGCATACCAGAATTATTTTTATATGTCTCACTCTCTCTCCTCTCTCTGCTTTCTGTCTCTTTCCACTGCAGTGTTAACGTAATCGGGAGCAAACAGATACAGAACATTCCACATTCCATGCATCAGCAGCAGCACCAGCGCCATCGAGGGGGCAATGGTGCATCGGCCCGCGAAGCAGGCGCAGGATCAGGAGCAGCAATGTCACAGTGCGGCAACTGTCACGACCAGCTGCTGCCCCACCAGGAGGAGCCGGTTGTGATGGCCCTCGGGCAGCAGTGGCACTGCGACTGCTTCCGCTGCTCCGTGTGCGACAGCCACCTCCACAACTGGTACTTTGAGCGCGAGGGCCTGCTGTACTGTCGCGAGGACTACTATACGCGGTTCGGCGATGCCTGCCAGCAGTGCACGGCGGTGATAACCGGACCCGTGATGGTCGCCGGCGAGCACAAATTCCACCCGGAGTGCTTCTGCTGCACCGCCTGCGGATCCTTCATCGGTGAGGGCGAGTCCTATGCGCTGGTGGAGCGATCGAAGCTCTACTGCGGCCACTGTTACGGGAAGAGATCGTGCCAGCCGATGCCGGCGGATGCCAAGGCACGGATAACGACAGCCGGCAAGCCGATGCACTCCATACGCCTCGTCGAGATACCCAAGGATGCCACGACCGGTCTCCGTGTGGATGGCGTGTCCCTGGACGATGGCTGTCCCTCCGTTCGGATAACAGAGTAAGCTTCTCCCTTCATCTCTCTCTCTCTCCCATCCCCTACCCATTGATCCCCTCGCTGCCTTAAATAAGCGCTGCTCGGGCGCCGCTCCTCTGTCTCATCATGCCATCTCCTGTCTCTTTCTAACTCGCATCTGCCCATCTCTTTCTAACACATGCTTGCATACGCCGAAAAAAAGTTTAATTTGTAATTTTTACGGCCGATTGGGCGCGCACGCCTTCGCGTGGCTAAGCACCGTGGCGGATCATTGCTGCGGTGCAATCTATAGGTAATCTGTGGGCCGATCCTCATCCCCCCACCCAGTATGAGCACCCCCTCTAATCCAACCTCTGTGCTCGCTTTGTCCACAGGATCGATGTGAATCTGACGAATCTGCATATCGGGGACCGCATCCTGGAGGTGAATGGAACGCCGGTGAACGACTCTTCGGTGGAGCAGATCGACAAGCTGATACGCAGCAACGAGAAGATGCTGCAGCTCACGGTGGAGCACGATCCGGTGCAGGTGTGCCGCTCCTGCAGCCAGGCGGACATACAGAGAGCCTGCTCCGCCTCCACACTGGTCCTGCCGCTCAGTACATCGGCCTCCAGCGTGGAGGTGGGCGGCCGAGAGCGGGAGCGTCTCTACAAATCGTCTGGCACTGGGGCCGAGCAGAGTGCCAAGGCGAGGAAACTGCGGCAGGCCACGAATGCCACATCCTCTACAACGACAATGACAACGACACCAGCAGCAGCAGCAGCAGCAGTGACAGCCGAGGCAGCGGCCGGGGCCGGGGCAGGAATCCACACAACAGCACAAATGACACAGTTCAAGGATAAGGAGCGCTGCTCGAGCATGTCCAAGCTACTGGATGACCAGCACACGGCCCAGCAGCACTCGGCCCATCCGCAGCTGTACGATCTGTCGCGGACGCAAAGCTGCCGCGTCGTGCAGAAGCCGCAGCGCATTTTCCGTGCCTCGGATCTGGTGATTGGCGAAAAGCTGGGCGAGGGCTTCTTCGGGAAGGTGTTCAAGGTGACGCACCGCCTCAGCGGCGAGGTGATGGTGCTCAAGGAGCTGCACCGCGCCGACGAGGAGGCACAGCGCAACTTCATCAAGGAGGTGGCCGTGCTGCGGCTGCTCGACCACCAGCATGTGCTCAAGTTCATCGGAGTGCTCTACAAGGACAAGAAGCTGCACATGGTCACCGAATACGTGGCCGGCGGCTGCCTCAAGGAGCTCCTGCACAACTCCAGCGAGTCGCTCAGCTGGCCGCAGCGCGTCTGCCTCGCACGGGACATTGCCTGCGGCATGAGCTACCTCCATTCAATGAACATCATCCACCGGGACCTCAACTCGATGAACTGCCTGGTGCGCGAGGATCGTTCTGTGATCGTGGCCGACTTTGGTCTCGCCCGGAGTGTGGATGCACCGCGTCTGCCGTACGGCGGGGCATCTGCAGCTGCAGCTGTAACTGGAGCTACTGTGGCAGCTACTGGAGGCAGCGACGCCATGTCGCCCAGCAGCACTCTGAGGCGAAGCAAGAGCCGGCAGCGCAGGCAACGCTACACGGTGGTGGGCAATCCCTACTGGATGGCCCCCGAGATGATGAAGGGCCTCAAGTACGACGAGAAGGTGGATGTATTCTCCTTCGGCATCATGCTCTGTGAGGTAAGCACAAGTCCCGAACTGATTCAATCCGATAAAAAGTGACACGTGGCACATCTCCTTTGCAGATCATTGGGCGCGTGGAAGCGGATCCCGATTTCATGCCCAGGAACTCGGACTTCAGCCTCAACCAGCAGGAGTTCCGCGAGAAGTTCTGCTCCAGCTGCCCGGAGGCCTTCGTCAAGGTGGCGTTCGTCTGCTGCGACCTCAATCCGGACATGCGGCCCAGCTTCGAGACGCTGCACGTGTGGCTGGAGCAGCTGCGCCACCATCTGACCACCGAGCGACTGCCGCCCGTCCGCCTGCTGCACGAGATCGAGAACTTCCACGAGAACTACCTCAGCTCGGAGGACGCCCTGTCGCCCACCTCCCAGCGCAGTCTGGACAATCTCGATGTGCTCGTGACGACTTCTGTTGACGAGGGCCCCAGGGCCCCCCCAGACATCGATGCGAACGATGTGGACGATGCCCTCGAATCGCCGTCGAATCAGGAAAAGGAAAACCTGGTCATGCGTCAGCAGGAGATACCCAAGTCCCCACATCTGGGGAAGGATTTCTCGCCCAGCGGCGAGCGGCTGCGGGACAGCATGCGTGCCCGTCGCCGGCAGCGCTTCCTGGGCGCTCAGGAGGAGCGGCGCAATGTCACCCCGGAGACCCACTCGACGGAGCGGGCCCTCAAGCAGGCCCTGAAGAAGTGCAGACCGTTCGGGGAGAAGGGCTACCTCGTCGATCTGCGTCCCGGCGCCGAGCTGCAGTTGCACGACGTGCGCGACCTCAACAACTACTCGGATGTGGACTCCAGCTGCGACACGAGCCTCAATTACCACGAGGTGAATGCTCCCACTCCCACATTGCCCGAGCCCAAGGAGGAGGCCGAAGCAGCAGTGTCCCCGCCGCGAGCCCCAGCCCCTGAGCCAGAGCACCGCATGGCCATCGATGATATGCGGACGCGCCTGCACCAGTGCCGCAGCAAGTTCGAGCACCTGGAGGAGGCGAGCCGCCGCAACTTCAGCCAATCGCAGAGCTCTATGCGCAACTTCTTCAAGACACCGCCGGTGGCCCTGAAGATGTTCCAGCGGCTGGAGCACGAGGCCGCCGCCGCCGGCCTCAATGGCAACTGTCCCCCGCCGCCGCCGCGCACCCAGCGGATCAATCAGACGCCCATCTTTGGGCGCCGCAATCCGCCGGCAGCGACACAGCAGCAGCTCCAGCAAGCTGAATCCCTCGAGAATCTGGCCACGAACACGAGCGGGCATGGCAAGCAAACACCGGCACCGGCGCCCAAGCGCAGCAAGGCCGCCACCGGCAGCAGCAGCCAGAACACAGGCCCCGCTGAGGTGCATGGACTCTTGGCTGCAGCTCCGTCCGGATCTCCGCTTCTCTTCTATCCAATGGCCAGTGGCAGTAGTGCGGGAACAACAGCAGCATCAGCAGTCCCTCCGGACTGGCTGCCCAAGAAGCACAAAATGACGCTGCCCCTGCCGCCGCAACGGTCCAGCAACCAGCGCCAGCCTTTGGGCGGCCACAAGACAAAGCCGGCCAAAGGCCCCTTCAGTCGTTCGTATGCACAGCCGCCACACACGCCCCCCAGCAACTGCAATGCGTCGCCCACACGGCCCCGGCCTGGATCACCCAGCAAGCATTTGGCCCAAAGGCACACGGCGGCCACGGCCCAGCGCCTGAGCAACGGTACGAGCAGACATTCAAGATAAATTGTGCGTCAATCCTTAACGTTATTTTCCTCTCTGTGCAGTTGTTCCCGTCCATCAGCAGCAGCAGCCGCATCAGCCCTCGTCGAAGACGACCCGTCTGAACATCCTCAGTCCGGAAAGGGTGCATCGTCTGGGGGCACGGCTCAGCGACCAGAAGCAGAAAATGCGCGAGGAGGCAGCCACGGCAACAGGCGGCGGTGGAGCAGCTGGAGGTGGAGCGCCCACATTGGCGGCCGTCAGCAATGGTCATGGACGGTCCGGGTTGGCCGGTGTGGCAGGTGGTGCCGCCGGGGAGAGACGCAGGAGACCACCGCCACCACCGCCAGTGCGCAATCATTTCAACACGCGCTGCTAGCTGTTATACAGGGAGAAGGCGCTGGAAAAGTCCGGTAAGCTGTTATAAACAGCGGTTCCACTGCAATACACAGCTACAACAGCTCTAACTGTTATACGCACAAGGTTCACACACACATACCATATAACACATTCCAACCGAATCCACAAATCGACTAGCGGAATGCGAAAGATCGGAAGCTGCGGACGCGTATAACAGTAATGCTCCAGCTAAACCGAAAACTGTTCTACCCGAGCAGTGCTCTCCGTCACGGAATGGATCCGAATCATAACGAAGGTTAAGTGCCTGCGCAAAAGCGAAACAAATTCGAGTTGCAATATTTACAAATTACGCGTTATAAATCCAATTGTATAATGTAATATAGAATCGAATAGAAACCCCCCTCCCGCCACCCCAAACAACCCCCAAGCAGAACAACTAATGCTAATACTAGTGCTTAAGATACCGTAACAGGCTCCTCCGAACCGACTGTTACTAAACCGACTAACCCCGAACGAAAACAAACAAACAAACAAACAAACTAAATTCGCTCATCTACTAAGTATATTTAGTATAAACTGCTAAGCAATATACATTTTACACGATCTAACCGAACGAGAACGAAGCAGCAGATGAAACGTAAACTTGTGCCATGCCCAGTGATGCAATATGATGGAATCCTGGGATTGCGAGAGATATGTATACTTACAATGTTACTATATGTATTTGGCGAGGAGAGAACCCACCCAACAAAATGAAAGAAAAAGACATTAAGGACATACATTTTATTAGAAAATTGTGGTTAAAATGTGTATTTTTATATATATACAATACAATACGATAATTCCAAAAAATCGACTATATATGATATCTACCCCCCATACACAATGCATATGTGCATATATGTGTGTATGTACTTGTATTCCATGTTAGTGCTTAAATCTAATTTATTATATATCGATCGATTCCCCATGAACAATAATTAATAGCATTTTGTATTGAGAAACGAAAGTCTAACTTGAATGTACTACAATAATAATAATACTATTATGTAAGTGTATACATATGTACATACATACATATGTAGATGCGAAAACGTTTGCTCAAAGAAGGCATCTAAGATCTTAAGGCACACACACCCACACACGCACATTACTAACTGTTATACCCAACATACATACTTACTACTTAATTCTGTTGAAGGAATATGAAAAAAAACAAACAAAAAAACTGTTATGCTGTACTTGATATACATTGATATACAAAAGGCTTTTAATTAATATACAAATGTGGCATATACATATGACACTCGTGTTTGTGTGTGATACGGTATAACAACTACATATGCCAGCACAATGATCGTTCGCTTCAACTGACACCTGATTGTTATGCAGTATAACAGTTGTATCACAGACTAAACACAATGCTTTCTAACGTTCAAATTGCCATATAACACTAAGTGCGTGAAATGCAACTTTTATACAGTATACCAGTTGCTGCACAAATCCACACACTCGCGCCTCTCAATGTTTGACTAAAAACTTTATCTAGTATTTAATGAAAATAAAAAAAATATTTGTGGATATTTTTATACATGTAAATACATACATATAAACGCAGTTGATAATTATTATATTTAATTCTGGAAGAAAATCCAACGCCCCCAAACCCCCACAACCTACCAGCATTCCCTCCTCATTGGAATTAATTTTTTTTTCTGTTATTAAAAAAAAAGGGAAAATTGAAAACTTAATAAAAAAACAAATGCAGAAACACACTTTATAATCGTTGAATAACTTATCCATTACGTGGGTGCTCTGCTAAACAGATGCTCAGTAAGCACTGTGGCAGCATAGACGTAGGCCGCCTCGACAAAGACATACCCTGCACTTATGCAGTCTGAGTGGTGAGAAGGAGAGAAAGTATCGTACATTTCAATGGATTAGCCCGTTCTGTCTAAAATTAAAATACTCCTTTGGAAAGGGTAAAAAGAAGTTACTTATCCTACAGGACTACCTCCTCCTCATCCCCATACAGCCCCAAATGCACCGTTACGAGGTCGTTACGTGTCGTGTGTATCTGGCGGCGTTACGCATTGCACTTTTCCAGGAAGCTTCTTGACACGCACACACACCCACGCAAATACACTTGCCTACGTACATACATACACAAATTTGTATGCACATATTTATTTGCGTTGGGTGGGTTATATGTACATACATACATACATACATATGTATATGTATACATACCACACAGCACGACAGGTTGTATCCATCGTGGAATTTGTCCCAGACCATGGTTTAAATGGATCGATAAAGGCCAACAGCCCAGGACAATGCATACACACCCACAAGGCACAAGAGAGAGAGAGAGAGAGAGAGAGAGAGGTGCCTGCCTACGTTGTACAATGGAAATCAATGCAGTTCGTAAACATGCGCAATGGATGAAAACCAACATTTTCACTTCACTTCCTTTTTCCTGACTCCGTCGTCCCCCTATAAATACATACACATGTATGTATGTTTGCACAGTATAGTGCGCGGCGCAGCTTAATTCTGATAAATCAGCTGTTCGCTGCTCGTGAGAGAGAGAGAGAGAAAGAGAGCCCATAGCGCATGCAATGACATATTCAAGGTCTACATTCGTGTATCGATACCCAAAGAGTGTCGTGTCCCTTCAACATCCAACCCCCACCCACCCATGCTCTTCGTGCATGGAGTATGTATACATACACAGAATATGAAAGCACACAAACATATGTACATACATATATACACTTTGCCTGTATCCCATGACACGAACACGAACACCCACCCCCCAAATGTCGTCACCGTCATTGGCAGCCCTGCTCTCTGTATACCCAGTACGGTATGGACTAAATGGGGCATATTACCACCCCCTTGAGTTTATACTTTCTTGATCGCCTTTCATAATGGCAAAGTTTTAATTGACGGCTAGATCCTGTGGCATCGACAATTTTGAAGATAAACCACAGACTCCGTGCCACCCCTCCCCATCATTCCATCAAATATTTATTGACACATGTATGTATATGTATGTATGAATACAGAAACTAAGTAATGGGTATCATATTATCGAGGAGAACGTTCGGGCTGGTTTTTTTGTTGCTTATGACGTGCTCGCACGTACGCAACTGTTTATCCAACCACCGCCAGTCAGCGCAACATATACTACGTACATAAGTATATATATGTATGCATATTCCACAGCTAGGACCAGGAAAAGCGAGTGTGACGTCAAGGGTAGCCGTTTCCAACGACAAATTTAAAAACGCCAAAATGCTGCCAGACCGAATTGCGCTGCAGAATGGCAGCGCTGCCAGTCCAATGAAAATGTTGCGTCCGCATGCTGCCAGAACATGTTTTTAGTGCAACTTTCAAGCAGACGTTGGCAACATATATCCGTGAAAAACAGGGTATAATATAATTAGGGATACATACTTCAATTCTCAAAAGCACTCACCGACTTTCAAGCACGGGCCAACATGGCATTGTCGAAAATTTGAGAATTTATATTTACTGCGCAACATAATCTTCGCAGCATTTATTAGCAGCCTTTGAATTTTATACCTTGTCTACAGCATGTCTTAGGTCCCCAGCAACATTTCGAGTCTGGGCCATGTTTAATAGTTTAAGAGTTTGTGTAAATTTATTATGCTCTGGGCAAGCTAAAGAACCCCACCTGTTCACCTTAAATTCCTAATTGTACATTTTCAGAACAAAGAAAGGTTTCCTGCTGTCCATACCTTATATTTTCCGAGTCTGGTTGCCGAGCAACATTTTTAGGCACCAGCAACATTTGAAGGCGGGCGTATTTGAAAGAAACGGCCTTGCCGCCCCCCGAAACTGTGAACATGCTGAAACATGTTTCGGATGTCGCCCAACTCTCGTGAACATGAATGAACGTGCCGCGGACAAGGAAACAACAGAAAAAATTGTGTCGAATGAATTCGGAAAAGTCCGTTGAAAAATCCTAAAAAAATATTCATATTGATATATTTGCAACTAAAAAAAAACACCTACAAACATATAATCAAAAAAAAAGATACATATGTATACATACGTATGTCAACATTCGGTATATACCTACCGCGGACAACGACAGCGCAACAACAGAAAATAGCGACCGTCGTGCCGAGTACTCTGCCGTGTATCTCGTGCTCGCTGTTATTTGCAATTGTTTTTTTTTTCGAAATAAATACTGAATAAAATAATTAAGAAGTGCGTCGAGTTGAGTACGTTCTCCGGAATTTGGTTCGATTGGTTCCCTCCACGTTTTTTGGCGTCGTCGGCTGTACGTGTCTTGCTCTCTCTGTCTCTCTCTCTCCCTCTCTATCTGTCCCGCTCCGCATGCAAGCGCAACGAAACGAACAAGAAACAGAAAACGTAAACGCGTACGTACACATCTGCATGTGTGTGTGTGAGTGCCGCAGCGCAATAGAAAAAATCAAATGAAAAAAACATGAGACCAGAGCGGAGAGCAGCCCGCAACCGAAGTCCCCCAAAAATAATTGTATTTTCATTATTTTTTTTGTGTGGTGCTAAATAAAATACACAAAAATATAAACAAACAAAAGAAGCGTAAAAAGTAAATGAAAAACAACTGTAAAGTAATGGCCATGTGTGTGATGGCCTGGCCCATGTACGTGTGCGTGTGCGAAAATCAATAACAAAAGGCAAAGCACGAAACATACAAGAAACGAGAGAGTGGTGTGTGTGTGTGTGTGCGTGAAGGGGATAAAGGGGGATAAAATGAACAAGCAGCCGCCCGTGTGCCCAAGAGCAATGCGTCGCCGGTTCCAGTTCAAATCCGAATCCGAATCTTTGCAACGGCAATATCTGAACATTCGCATTCGCATCGAAACCGATTGAGAAAACAAAACGCTTAACAAAAAAAAACCCAAACGAAGCCCAAAGAAGGAGGATAGAGCAGAAAGGGAAGAACAACCCCAGAAGCAGAACAGTTAGTGAGAGGAGCAACAGCAGCAGCGACGCCAACGCCGACGCCAAAAGTAGGGCGACTTGCGCGCGTAAATTTGGGTCGTCGACTGCAACTGCAGCAGCCGCAGCAGCAGCAGAAGCAGCAGAGGCAACAGCAGCACATCCAGGCAGTGTGCATTCCATTGGCGGATTTCCAGTGTTCCATCGCATCGCCCCCGCAACGCCCCCTCCCTCCACTCCTCAATCAAAATCATCGCAAAATGTCGCTGCAAACGAAACGACAGCACTGTTACTTATGTGACCTGCCCCGCATGCCCTGGGCCATGATCAACGACTTCACGGAGGCGGTGTGCCGCGGCTGCGTCAACTATGAGGGCGCCGACCGGATCGAGGTGGTGCTGGACGCCGCCCGCCAGATGAAGCGCCTCCATCCGAGCAGCAAGCGTGCTCACGAGAACGGCGAAGTGGTCGTCCTCCAGCAGCAACAACAGCAGACAGTTGCCGGCCTCCAGGTGCCAGGATCGCATCGTGGAGCGCCCAGCAGCAGTGCCGGCGGACCTGGTCCGTCCGGCGCCCCCGGCGGACCCCTCTCGCTGGGCAGCAACTCCGCGGCAGTGGCTGCAGTCATGCATCATGCCGCCGTGGCGGCCGCCTACCAGATGCCCGTGCCACGGATCGGACCGCCGCCGCAGCAGACCACCAGCCTCATGGACTATCCGGTCAAATTGGAGGCGTCGCCGCATGACGGGTCCGGCGGCGTGCGACCTGTTCGCATCTCCCACATGACGCCCCACCATATGCCACCCAACTCGGCCCAGAGGGCCGCCTCCGTGGCCCAGCAGCAACAGCAACAACAACAACAACAGCAGCAACAGTCCGGTGGGGGCGGGGGCATGGCCGGCGGTGGAGCCGGCAATGGACCCACGCTACCACCCGCCCTTTCCGTCAATCTGAAGCGTCCCTCCTCCGAGGATGTGGACGATCAGCAGCAGCCGCATGGCCCCCACGCAGTCGTCCCATCGGATGCGGCTGGTCCACCTGGCGTCAAGAGGAGCGCCATCGACGATCCCAGCGGCGTCCGGCCGCCCCTCACACGCGGAGAATCACTGCCCGCTGCCGTCAGCTACGTACCGGAGCGGCAGCTTAATTTGCGGGACAAGCAGCAGCCGGTGCGGGCGCCCAGCTTCGATGCTTCGACCTTCAAAGCAGGCGGTGAGTACCGTACCACAAACACACAAAACAGAAATGAAATGGGTTGAGCAAGAGAGAGAGCGAATCTTGTTCCAGTAGGAATGAATGTGCTGGTGCTGCTATCATTACGCCATAGATCGCATGAGCCGGGGAGAGGCACTTTGTGTGCATGCAGTCTGTGCAGGGAAGAGAGCGCGGAGCAATCGATAAGGTAGGCATGAATCCAGGCCAGAATGTGAAAGCGTGATTTCTGCTGCTGTTGCCTTTGCTGTAAGGTGGTGGGCGGAAGAGGGGCGCTTATCGCTTATCGGTGGGGCTCCTTATCGCCGCAGGCCGCATGGAACTCGATGAGGAACTAGGCTTAGGGCAGGGCTTCGGTGGTGGGTTGGCTGTGGAGTACGATTGGATGAGGATGGCGGGTGAGCGGCTAGCGGTGTCGTTGCTAGTGTACTTGGCTGATAACCAGGTCCCGGGGAGATTAGATAACGCTGGGGTACGTACCCAGGCAGGCAGGCAGGCAGGCCTCTTATCAATCCATCCAGTATGTTTTGCGTCTTATCAGAACCCTGGTTCCGCTGCAGTGCGTATGTGTGTGTGTGTGTGTGTGTTGGAAGCGCAGGCAGCAGCAGCAGCAGCTTTTCCAGGCTCTGGGCCACAACAACAGATGTGTGTATGTATCCAATACATACACCAACACACGTTAACAGAGAAGCAAAATGCAACCCTCGCCTGGCAATGGGGCTGCAAACCCTTGCCATGCCATTGGCATGCGCACTACATAACATGCACACACGTTCACGTTCACGTACATGTACACACGTACACGCACGTATTCGTATGCGTCCGGCTCGGCTCCCGCCACAGCGCTAACACACTAATACACGAGCATTGTCACATGCACGTACGTAATCGTAATCGCTCAAAAGGGCGGTCGACGAGACGCTACGCGCAGAATGTAATAAAAACAGAGACGTGCAAAAATCGTCGACGCTGACGTTGCCCCATGTAACTGTGTGTGCCCCCGCCAACCACCCCACACCGCCATTCCCAACAATCGGTCTTTCTCTGTCACTGCTTCTTCTTCTTCTTCTCACTTGCTGCTGCTGACCGAAAACCCGTTTCGGCTGCTGGTTTTCTGTCTTCTGTGTGTATCCGTATATATGTACATATGTGTATATGTGTATGTGTGCTGTGTGTGTATATATGTATATATTTTTGTTTTTCCTTTTAGTGCGCGCAAAACGTCATTAAACTTGTTTTGGTTTTTATTTCTTCTTCGTCTTCGTCTTGTTCGGCGTTTCTGTGCTGTTTTACGCTATGTGCGATAACCGGAGTATAGATAAATTTTTTTTAGTTTGTATACGTACTATGGTACGCGTAAAGGGGGGCAGGGGGATGGGAATACTGCAGTGACAACGATCACTTAGTAGAAGAACAAAAACCGAGAAAGATGAAGAAAAAAGAGAAACGACAACAACAACAGGCAGAGCCCCCGATGCCGTCATCTGCCCTACGCACAGTGGGCCAAGATAGGAAATGATTTGAGATGAACAAAAATTAATTTAAATACATATTACATATATCCATTTAAATCTGAAAATCTGTACGCATAACGATACAACAATTTTTATGTCGTTAATAGTTTGTATTTGTTAAAATAGAAAAATACTTGCAGCACTGTGCCATTTTTCTAGAGGTTTTTTTTGTTTTTTTTTTAATTAGCTTATTACGTATTTACGTTACACTTCTTCCTATGTGTATGTGTGTGTGTTTCATGACCAAAATTCCCTATACGGCTATGTATACGCGTATATACATGGATGACATGGATGTATACTAAAAATATAACAAAACAATTCCACGGGTACATACAGGAAAAAACTTGTACAACGTGCGCGCGCTCGTTTCCAAGCCCCCTCGGTCCCACCACCCGCCCACGGGCTCCACCTCCTTTTCGTTTCGGGCTTCTTCGTCCGACTTCATCTTCATTCAGTGCTTCGTGTATGCTCTCTGTGCATGTGTGTATGTATCCCCTCCTAACGAGTTCGAGTGCGTCCAGTGTGTGGGTTTGTGTGTGTACAGTGTACACCGACTGACCATTCCAATGCGTTCGCCAGGAATTTGTCTGTGCATGCCAAGAAGGGGGTTGTGTGGGGGTAGAGGAGTCGTAATTAGGCAGGCATGCAATGCAATATGTATGTATGTATCTATGTGTATGCATGTATTCTTTTTCTCTTTCAACAGCATCAAAATCAGTCTGCACAGCGGCGTGCGAAAGAGAGATGGCTAGATAGAGCTCAGAGTGGTGGAGTGTAGTGGAGTGCATGGCCGCTGTTAACCGTTAAACACGTGAACAAGTCTGAGCCTGATGGGACGGGGCGGTGCGGCACTACTGCCGCTGATAAGATAGATGCATTATTTCAACTGTTGTTGCTGATGGCCTCGCACAGTGGCACCGCAGTCATGCGCCCTTACATCGGCTTTCTGTGAATGAAAGCGACAATGATTTTTTTATTATACTCGTACAGTTTTATTTTTATATATGTATGCATCATTCTCCCTGGGGAGAGTGTCAACCGAGTGGCACTTGGCTGTTATAGATAAGCAGCTTATCGGAGATGAGATTGCGCCACCGACCTTATCGTACCATACATACGATACATGTACATATATGCATTTATGTCTATGTATCTTATCATATCTCAGGGAGCCGACCATGTGGCTAGATAAGCTAAAAAAAACTGCTCGATAAGGGGCTTAGGCCCCATGACATGCGACCAGAAAGGCAAATATTCTAAAGAGCCTGTGGTGCTCTCAGGGGAACGTAACCGGTACTGATATCATATCATATCATATCACTGATGCTGATAACTAATCGATTATTGATCGATAAGTGGCCCAATAGAACTTTCCATGATTCAGCAGCATTAACAGGCTATGCCGCCACATTCTATTGTACGGAAAACGAATACAAATCTCCATGGTAGAGCTTTTCCCACTACTCGCCAGCAGACTCGAGACGTGGAGCGATTGTGGAGCTTGACTTTTCTCATGCTCCATCTTTGCGATCATCACTACTCAATAAATTCTTTTCCTTGAATACATTTGGGATACGTTGAACCACTCCTGTATATAAGCATCGGAAATCGGAGGATTGGTGCAGTAGTACAGGGTATACATATACACGCACCACTCCATTACACTTTCGTTTGCTTGCGGCCCGGTTCTATACACACAGCTGTTTTATGTAGTATCTAATCGTTAAGTGGACGGACGGACGGGCCGGTCTGTCCGACGGGGTCTCCCCCCATCCACGTTCTCTACTATCTTATCGTCCATGGCCAACTTTGACTGATAGCGAAACCTGGTACCGGGTCGTGTCTTTCCTCTCTGCCTCTCGGTGCCGTTAGTGTTGGTGTTGGACACCATGTGAGACAGAGAAATTTGTTTATTTTTCATTAGATCTCCGTCTGTACTGTATATGATTTTCCTTTGCGTTGCATAAATATTTGTTCTCATATCGATTCGAGGAGCCACTGAGGGTTGGGGCGCTGTTGAAGTGGTTTGGCATTAGGAGAGAGGAAACCAAACCAATCGATGAATCCACTTAAAATAACACCACTTGGGACAACCTTCCGTTTCATCGTAGCGCTTTTGAGCTACGAATCAAAGTAGAGTAGTGTATGTGCCCATGAGACGAATAATTGGAATCGGCCCACGAAATTCTACTCATAAACAATATCATACTTCTCCCATCGAAACACAGAGAAAGAACTTTGGAGGGGTGTGCTAGTAGGCAGATATCTGGGGGAATGTGCGATGTCTGATGATGCGGTTGTGTTCCATTCATATAAACAATATGGTTTCTTTTTATTCCCATACAAAGTTGTATAAATATTGAATAGTTTATACTGTGTGCCCCCGATTCTCCTCCATAGCTGTATCTGACTCTGTAATCCGTAATCCAAGTGTAAACTGTGAATCATTGCTGCTGCGCTGCTCCGCTGCTGGGGCGTAGTGCGAATTTGTCGATCGCGGAATATGGTTCCATAGACAGGCAAAATGTGTGCGTCGGTTCGGGCAGAAAACTAAAACGGATCTATAAATAGAAATCATATTCGATACGGAGAACTGGCATCGCGAAAATGTGTGTGGTTTGTTCTATGCAAATGCATGGGCATGGGCATGGGGTGAGTGTGGGATTTGTGGGAACAGGGATTCTGCATGGGGTAACATCACTTTTATAAACAGAAAGACACACAGCCAGGAGCGGCCGAAAGTGAAACGTGATTACTTCTCCAAAGATTGCATACCAATTGGATGCGGACCACTGTGCCGCTGCCCGGCCCGGCCCGGCCTGGGGTGCCTTCATTCTCGAAATTGTATGTAACATGCGCAGGCATTTTGTCCCTCTCTGGCGTGCACTCTACTATCTGCACATTCTTCTCAATGGGCCATGTGCTGTTCTCTTCTGCTCTGCTCTCTTCTCTTCATTCTGTCTTGCAAGGAGTTTGTATCTGCGTGAGTGCGAAAGTGATAGATTTGGTCGAGAGAGGAAGCTCCGTTGCATTGATCTCGATGGCATTTATGGCTGCAGTTGTTGCTTTTCACTCTCTCGCATGCAAAACATAAACAAATGCTATAAATATACCAACGCACGCACACACATTCAGAAACACACGATCTGCCACAAACACATGCATACTACATGTACATATGTGTATGTACGTTCATGCGTACATGTTGGGGCCGGGCCGGGCCGGGCCAGGCCACACAACATGCACGACGACAATGGGCGACACCCCGAAATTGGCCATGTCGACAACGTCTTTCCCTGCCAATTTTGTAGCCATGTTGCCTTGCCGCTGCCGCTGCCACAGCCACTGCCGCGTAAGAAGTTTAGCCACAGAGCAACAGTTTTTTTGTCTTTCAAATAAATAATTATAACAGCACTCACAATGCTGTGATCCGCTGGCCATTTCGTATGCAGCCCACTGTGCGGCTGCCGGCCTGGCGGCTCCAACTGACAGCGTCGTCGACATTTGAGCAATGTGCTCGTGCCCATTGGGCATACAAATTAAAGAGCCCTGCTGCCGTCTCTGCCTTCTTTTTTTCAATATCAAGTAGCAGCAGCAGCAAAAGTAAATTGTGGCTACGCGTGCGCGTGCAATGCATACGAAAAGCGGTAGGAGCCGTGGTAGAGCAGAGCTTAACAGCGCTGCTAACAAGCAGGCAGATGTGGCAGCAGCAGGGGCCTGTTAAAACTTGCACGCTTCGTCGTCATGTCACGACGTGACGAAAAATGAAAACCCAAAGCACAGTCACAGCAAAACTAAAGCAACACTAGCTGAAGACTGAAAGACGACTAACTTCGAGACTCGAGTCTGTTGCTACCCTTGATGCGCCAAAAACTGTGGGATTACATACCGTAGGAAAAGACAGACATGATGATCAAGATCAGTATGAATAATATGTAAATACTGTGTGTTACAAAAGTGTTGTAAAAACATCATACTTTCTGCAAGGGGCACACATAATATTCGAGCGCGCCTTTCATTGGAGTGTGTGTGTGTGTGTGTGTGTGCGCGTGTTACTTGTGATACATACACAGTATTGCATGTCATGCATGCAAAATATAAAAGCGAAAAGGAGCTGGAATAAGAAGAAGAAGAACGAGGGAGAAGGAGAAACCGGCTCGGGCCAACAACTGCAATTTGCCGCGTTCTTCCTCTCCCTCTCTCACTTGGATGCATGCAAACCGCTGCTGTCGCTGCCTCTGTCTCTGCGTCTGCCTTGTGATTGTGACGTATTCGCAGCAGCAGCAGCAGCAGCGCCACAGCAGAAAGCTTGTTTCGTTTCATTTCGTTTCGTTTCGTTAATGTCGTGTCGTGTCGCGTCGTCTGGGCACATTGCCAACTGAACTGACGTTGACGTTCGCAAAAACGAAGCAAAAGAAGAATGGGCAGAATAAAGAATGAGGAGAAGAAGAAGAAGCTGCCAAAAGCAGAACAAACAACAAAACAAAACAGACACACACAAAAAAAAGACCAGCTGTGACTGCGCGGCACAACTGCACAGTGGAACCAGACTGAAAACATCCACACAACACAATGACACGCAATTGTGTGCTGCCATTGTGACGTCATATATATTGAATGGGGTTGGGGTATTGGGGCTTGCTGGTGAATGAAACTTGTTGTTGTTGCTGATACTGGTGCTGTCGCTGCCAGGTTATATAAAGATATGTATGTATGACTGTATGTGTCTTGAATATAGAAATATTTTAGTGCCAAGTTCTAAAATTACATTGCAGAACGCAAGAAAACACTAACAGAAAACAGCAGCGGTATTCCTGCAAATGTTTTTGCTTTGAAAGTTAAGGCTGTAAGGAAACCTGATTTGAGGCCGATCCATGATTATAAGAGTTGTTTTATCCCCCCGGACTGTATTTGGGGATGAAAGTAAAAATTTATATTCAGCTTAATTCAATCAATGCATCAGTAACATAGAAAAACTAAAGAGAAAGAGAATTTCATTTAATTTTTCATTCATTCGAATGACAAAAAATCGAAAGCAAAAACGGGCGCCAGGCCAGGCCATCAGCCCGCGAACCGGCGTGTCCCATTGTTGTCCCATGACCACCACGGTGGGTGTGGACAGGCAACACACGCACATTCACATGCGCATGCAAATGCAATGTACATAATTACAAGTAGCGTAGAGGGGCCAAGGCCCCCACTGTACAATGGACTTGACTGCTGGGGGAAATAAATGAGCACGAAAGTGCTCCACCTGTACATCTATAGACATACACACAAATATACATATGAAAAGAAAACCCCAGTATCTATAATCATCCAGAATATACATTTACCTAATCCAAACACCCATCCGCTGTACATTTCAGAGCACCTGTCCCCGGCCAGTCGACGAAATGGATCTAGCCCGCCCTCGGGACCGCTGCCCCCACGCAGCGTACACTCGCCGAATAGTTCGGGTTAGTTGTTCATTTATCTTATCGGGTAATGTTGTCATGCCATGTCTGTTGAGTGATCCTGTTAGATAACATCAGGCAGAAACGACCGAGGAAGGCTGCTGCATGACACGAAAATATAGAGATGGGACGAAGTAGAGCAAAAAATAAATACCCTGAAACCAAAAAGTGAACTCTCTGGATATTAGTATAAATTAGTGAGCGACTGAGACTATATCGTTCCAACTTATGTTTATTCCCATATAAAAGGATTTCAGGAATTGGAATTATTGGGATATTGGAATACAGGGTTTCTTGTTTCTTAGCCGATCACTAGGACAGAACAAAAGCATTGTCATCTCTGAAACTAATGTCTAATCCACTTCCATCTCTTTTCGTTTTCACACAGGCTCCTCGTCGGGTCGGCGCTCGTCGGGCTCCCGGCACGTGTCCAGCACAACCGTCACAAGCACAGAGGTGGGCGGTGCGAATGCCGGGCAGGCGTCCGTGCCCGGTGGACTTGGCGGCGGAAGTGGCGGCGGAGGAGGAGCCAGCTCTTTGGGCGTACCGGGCGGCGGCAGCAACTCTCAGTTGTCCGGTGGCAGTGCCACACCTGGCAACGGCGGTGGACCCTCATCGATGCCGCCTGGCGCGGGGGCCGGCGACGGAAGTTCGGCCGGGGGCAGTAATGGCGGCTCCGGCATCGGCGGTGGCGGTCCGTCCGGAAGCAATGGCAGCGGCGCAGTGAATCCCGGACCCGGGAGCAGCGGCAGTCAGGGCACGCCAGGCATGGGCAGCGGCGGAGGAGCTGGTGCCGGTATCAGTGGGGCGCCGGGCGGCAGTGCAGCATCAAATTCAGCAGCGGCGGCAGCGGCCGCGGCCGCCCAGAATGCCACGCTCAAGTGCACCCTGTGCCAGGAGCGGCTTGAGGACACACACTTTGTCCAGTGTCCGTCGGTGAATCATCACAAGTTCTGTTTCCCCTGCAGCCGCGAGAGCATCAAGCGGCAGAATGTGAGTACTTATGAGCTGGTCTCCCTCCACCCTCTCCTAGGAGCTGTTTACTGATTCCTTCTCTCTCTCTCTCTCTCTTTCCCAGGGACTGGGCAACGAGGTGTACTGTCCGAGCGGGGACCGATGCCCGCTGGCCAACTCCACCATACCGTGGGCGTTCATGCAGGGCGAGATCACCACCATACTGGGCGAGGAGGTGAAGGTGAAGAAGGAGCGCGAGTCTTAATGTCCGTTTTACTGTAAAAAGCTGCGCAGAGCTTTGGAGCACTTTTGAGAGAGTTGTGTGTGCGTGTGTGTGATCGATCTCTCTCCTTCCCTTTATATCTCTCTTTTGCACACTCTTTCGCCGAAACTCTCTCTCTCGGTCTCGCTCCCTCCGTACCTATTGCACACGCCGTCCTCCCGCTGGAGTCCGCTGTGTGGGTATGTGAGGTGAGTGATGGAGAGGAGGCAACATTTTATTTTTGGGCCAACCGCAGCCAGTGACTGCGGCGGCGGTGGTAACGTTAACGGTAGGAGAGTAGCCAGCATTAAAAGCTCTCTCTGTCTCCGTCTTTGTCAATGACGGCCGACCGACCGATCAATCATCAACCATAATTTTGTAGGCGTAAGCAGCATTGAAGAGCCGCTGGGGGAATGTACCACCACAGATGGTGGAGGATCCCCAAAGAAAATGAAAAAATTGATTAAAATCAGAAGTTCAGAAGCGCAAGCAGAAGTGGAAACGGAAGCGGTAGAACGTGAAACGATAACACCAACAACACCAACCAATCAACGATAAGATGAACCATTTTTGTAGCATACTTATGGGTGGACGAAAATAAATGGAGCTGAGAACGAGGAGAGGCCCTGAGAAGCGAAAGAAAAATTGAAATATTTCGATCATGAAAGAAAGAAAGAAAAAAAAACCCTACAACTTATACACCTAAAAAACAGATCATAGAAACAGTAAAACAGAAAAATACACTTGCTAGATATTAGATGATAACTTTCCTTTTTTTGAATACACGTAGATCTACATATAATACTATACGATAATGATAGATTTTGTTATGTAGGCAGGCTCAATCGAGAGCGAATTCGATCATAAGTTTACCTTTAGTTTGTACTAATTACTTAATTTATTTGACTAGACGTTGCCTAATTTACTTTACACCTTTCCACCGCATGCGAGGTGGGGAGGGGGAACAAACCCCAGTAAATATATATTTTATATTATTTTTTTTTTTTAATATTACTTTAATTCTCTTACCCATTTGTACACATACATATATTGGATATTTGACTTTTTTTTTTGTATTCTTAACTAATTTAAAATTATGAAAAGAAAAAAGAAATTGCAACGCATAATGAAGAATGAAGAAAAACGAAATGACGGAAACAAGAAAGAGCAATTATTATTATTGCTAAAGAGAACTGTACATACGTATGCATAACCATAATCGGAATATAAATATAAAAATACTATATTTAATAATATATAAAAATATATTTGATGTTGAAACCAGAGAAGAAAACACCAGAACCAGAACCAGAGCCACAAACAGAAACAGAAACCATGGGCGCTTGGGCATCTGTCTGTCTGTCTGTCTGGCCACGAAGTAAAATTTTAAACAAATTTTTTAACTAAGCGAATGCCGCGGAGCGCAGATGAATCAAATCAATCACACACAAATAAGCAGCAGCAGGGCAGTCAAATTTTAGCCATATTTTTGTCGGATCGGAGATGGAGGGCATGCACCGCAATTGCAGTTGCGTTGTTGCCAGACTTCCGCTCAGCCTGCCCTACCAGAAGAAGTCTGGCAACATTGTGTGTGCTCCCTTTGGGTTTTAGCGCTGGCCAAGCGATCGATTAAGCGAATTTTGTAGCTCTATATATGGGAGCCGATAACTGAAAAAACGCACAGGACCAAACACCTAACCCGAACAGCATCGGGTAACATTTCGACCCGAAAATAAATATTTGAAACCGGGTTTAACGAAATGTGTTTTTTGATCAGGTCCAAGTCCGTGTACACGGCCTGCGTTTTGTGTGGGACTGTGCAGTCGATCGCGACTGCACTTTTTTGCAGTCCAAACTAAACTAATTTACACGCATAATAGTACATTAATTAGTACATACGACTAGCGGTTTTTTACTAGCGAATAGCGAACAGCGTACAGCGTACAGCGCACTGCAATGGAGGAAATCGGGAAACGGGAAAACGGGAGAAGAGAACAAGAAGGTGTACTTGTGCCAGGTGAGGAGCCATTCTGCGGAACATCCTCGCCTCGTAAAGATACCCTGTATTGGCAATTTTCAGGGGGATATCCATTAATATACAATTTTCGTGTGCACAAAAAATACATAAATAAACCTACATATAGCGGGAACATTTGCGGTATTCCTGAAAGGTGTTTAGATTTACATTGAGCTTAGAAACAAAAGCAATTCCGAGGGGACTTTTACCGAGTCGTTCTATCAACTCTTTCAGGAATACCAAGGTACATAGCTACTCATCTAACGGGGCCGGAGGATGGAGATCGGTTGCGGCCCCGCTTAGGTAGGGCTTAGCCCCATTATGGCAATGAAATAGAAGCTGTCAATCTCTGTATAACCGTCTCTAGTGGCACGTTTGCTTCGATACCATTCCCCTCCCTATATTCAGTATAACCAAGAAATTTAAAAAAAATTACAACAACAAAAAATAAACACATTTTGTGATATAGCCTAGCAAGAACACGAAGGAATAGACGGAATAAAAACAGGATAGCAAGAAGCAGTGGACTACACCAGAGGGATATCAATCCCATCGCTCTCCCGTTTCGAAAGGGAGAGAGGCATTTCGAGTGAAGGCAATAGATATGTGTATACTGATGGCAAACAATGGCAAATGATCCCCAATACTATTCGCACTCTCTGCGAACAGCGGCCCCAAAACGAATCAAATCTCACATTCGCAATTGACAAAAAATACGTTCGAGTACATACATACATACATATACATTTATAAACAGGAAAAGAAAAAGAGAAAATAATACCCCCTGCTAGGGTATAAACGAGTACGTACATAAATCATAAAATAGGCCAATACCAACGTTTTAGCAATCTAAGTCTAAGAAGGAAACTAAACGAAACTTTCTTTGTAACAACAACAAAAAGCAAAACAAAAAACAAAAGAAACCTAAAAAAAAAATTGAAAAAAGTTTACAAACCTGTGCGTGTGTGTGTAATACAGTAGTGCTATATTATATAGATCAGATATCGCATAATGCATCAACCCTATATAAGTACGATACATATTACAAAACAACAAAACAACAAAAGAACGAAAAAAAAGGCAAAAAAATATAACAAAAGCCAAACAAAAACAAAAACCAACTATAAAATATATGTATTTGTGTGTTTGATGTCAACTAAATGTTAAAGTCAACTTAAAGTCACGTATGTAATTGTAATGAATAGCCCAACATTTTTTGAAACGAAGCAAACCGAGTCGATTCGATTTAGCATGAGTATCAATCTTTATACCACACATAAATACATACAGACATACATACATATACAAACGACTATATACATATGTACGTATATGCATATATAGCGATATGTGTATGTGGTACGACTAAGGCGAGAGAGCAGGATATGGCTATGGATATGGATATGGATATGGCTGGCTGCCAGAATGAACGGCTGAGCTGAGGCTGAGGCTGAGGCGGAGGCTGACGATGATGATAATGATGATAACAGCAAAACAATTAAAAATACTTTACAAAATCGAAAAGAAAACACCATCAAAGATATTTTCTTCCTTTTAAGTTTTTATGCCTGGGTGGGCCTCACAGGAGTCTTCAATGGCATGCAAATTTGCTGAAACGATGGGAGAATTTTTGTGAGGATTTCCAAGAGTCCCAAGAAGTTTCCTCTGCATCTATGGGGTGGGTGGATTGCGAGTCATAGGGGTTTCGTACGAGGATCCCATGAGGAGGTAAAAAGCCATAAATAACGGCTGCTTTCGATATCGATACCGATATATCGATAGATGGTTTGCCAGTAACTGCAAAGTACTGACGTTTCTCCACAGATGG
Source organism: Drosophila tristis (assembly GCA_018150885.1). Taxonomy (NCBI): domain Eukaryota; kingdom Metazoa; phylum Arthropoda; class Insecta; order Diptera; family Drosophilidae; genus Drosophila; species Drosophila tristis. The sequence continues at coordinate 1,066,255 of JAECWT010000125.1, forward strand.
CGCACTGCGACGCCTGCGTTCCATGGTAGTGTCTGGTCGGAGTCGGAGAATTCCCGCTGTCTGGTTGGCCATTTGTAAGCCAACTGAAGCTTATCACAGTGGCAGCGGCCTCTGCTCTGCTCCTCTGTGGCCAAGTGGCGCAGCCGATTTGTGTGATAAAAATGTGAATTTGGTTTGCCGTTAGACTCTAAAATACCGAGCTAAACAAAAGAAAAAACTCCAAGTGTTTTTCCCATTACGCCTCCAGTACGCTAAGCCCATCGGTCTGCGTGGTTGTGCCAGTGTGTGTGTGTGTGTGATGTGTGCGTGTGTGTTCTTGTCCCAAAATGTAGGCAACAAAAACCTGAATTGAGGCTGCGAAGCGCCTGTGAGCTGTTATCGACTCGCTCTCCCTCTCCCATTTCATGGCATGGCATGGCATGGCATTCCTTTGCAGAGCAACGTGTTTGTGTTATACACAGGACACGGCAGCACGAGGCACCGCACGGGTGCTCCAGGACAGCACAGGACAGGACAGGACAGAACAGGACAGGAGCCTGACAGGACACGATTGCTCTGTCGCGCCACTGCCGTGCCTTGCGCCCACGCACGTCCCGAAGAGAGCGCTCTTGCTCACTCTCAATCTCACTCTCAATCTCGCTCTCGCTGTCTCTCTTTTTGCGATGGTTGCTCTCGGATGCACAGTGGTACCAGTCGATTATTCAGTTGGTTTCTAAATGGAATGAACGGAAGTTCAGGATGGGCATGAAATATTGCAGTAGTGTTTGAGATCTTGATAGCGAGTGCTTCTAAAAGAATTCCCAATTTCGAAATATAAATGAATCCTTTGTTTCGCTCCAGCTGTGCTGCTTGAAGCTTTCTGAAATCTCTTCCTGTAGTTTGAACTGCGTTTCGCACCACAGTGTGCAGTGGGCAGGCACAATTTTGTGTGTTTTTTTTTGTCGTGTGTGCTGGTGAACAGAAATCATGTTGACTCAACGTGCCAGCAGCCAGCCAGCCGGGCGCTAACCACAGCGGAAGCAGGAGCAAGAGCAGCAGCAGCAGCAGCAGCAGAAGCAGCGGGAGCGGGAGCAGCTGGACCGGGCGGACTGTTTCTAGCAGCAACACCTGACAACGGGGCTCGTAATATTGCTTATTATTAACGCAAAATTACACAAATATTGTGCGCAATTTCCTGCTCTTCACCGCAAGGTGTGCGCGAGAGTGAGTTTCTTGCTCTCTCTCTCTCTCAGTCGTCCCGTTTGGTTGGACAACAAAATCCCATTCACAAGTGCAACGAGAATCAGCAGCAGCAACAGCAGCAACAAGAACAAAAACAACGATAACAAAATATGAGTGAATCGCGTGCTTAACCTAAAAGTGCATGACAAAAGGATTTTTATGCGGCCGCTCACACACGCACAGAGCCAGAGAGAGTGTATGGGATAGAGAGGGAGAGGAAGCTAGACTCGATTCATGCTCATTGTTTTCTACTTCCGCCATTCCACAGACAACAACAACAACAAAAAACTGAAATCGAAATAACAAAGAAGAAAAATTGCACTCGAAATTACAACAACTCGAAGAGAAAATAAAAAAAAAACACTTTCAGCGTCAATCGAAATTTCAGCAACAAAAATCCAACAACTTCGAAACTGCAGCAACAATTATCGAAATTAAATCTACAAGCGCCAAAATCGAAATTGCAACTAAACCAACAAACAAATATCGAAGCAACAATAAATAAAAAACAAATCGAAACCCACTACTATGGCAGAAACCCGAGAACAATTCGTAATGGAACTACACCAACGAGTAAGAACGAAATAAAAGCCGCAAAAGTCAACGAAATTATACCCAAAACTAAGCAAGTCAACAACAATCCAATTTGAAACTACACCAACAGCCTAAATCGAAAACCAATTGCACCAAAGAATAAAATATAATTCCAAGTGCACAACAAAATCGAAACAACAACTAAAACTGTTACACGGGAATGCTCAACAACGATCCGATCCGCATGGGAAGTACCCCCCCAACAATCGTGAAACAACTAAAACAAATCTAAAAAACAACAATGTATAGTTCCTGCTACGTAGCTTTTTTGTCAATGTGTATGTGAGTGCGAGTGCGAGTGGGTGAGGATGTTGCTGGAGCAGAGGCCAAGCCAAAACAGTTGCCATCTCCTCGACACGTTAAGAAGACACCACCAGGAAATACGCCCCACTGAAGGAGGAGTGCCAGAGGCGGAGGCAGCGGCAGCCGGAGGAGGTCCCTAGAGCCCCAATCCTCGTAGGTAGTTCAAATTGCATAGGAAAAGGAAACCCAACCCCGCCCCACACCTAGCTGGGCACCACACACACACACACCCACCAGGAACATGGAGCGAATGTGGCGGAAAGTCAACCACAGCTTGCGCAACACCAAATCCCAGGGCCAGCAACAGCAGCCGAATGCCAGCAGCACCAGCGGCACCACCGCCACTTCCACAGGGGGTGTAGCCAGTGGAGGCAACGCCGCCACACCACAGTCCACCGATACCATCAACTCGGCGGGTGGCTTCGGCGACGGACAGCTGGTGGTTGCCGTTCAGGGACTGCCCAGAGCAGCAGCAGCAGCGCCGTCCGGCGGAGCGGCACCCGCCGCTGGTGTGGCAGCAACGCCCCTGTGTGCCCCTGTCCCTGCCACCGGGGGCAGCAATGCCACTGGGCGGCGTCTGGCCAGCAGCGGCCAAACGCTGCCCGTATCCGGCGCCAGCAAGTCGCTCAGCCAGCATGTGCTGCAGACGCGGACCGCCTCCTCGGAACGGCGTCGGCGACGCAGGCGCAAGAGCCGGCCACGACGCGGCGGTGGCATGGGCGCCGTCACCAGCTGCGTGGGCGATCCGAGCGGCGATAACATGTCGTAAGTATCCAAATCCAAGCTCAGGGCTGGCATCGTAGTCCACTCAATGGGATAAGCAGAACTACATGCCACATGCTACCTGCAACCTGCTACATTGCTCGTATTCCGTGGCAGTGTACTGCTGCTCCTTGTGGCTTGAGTGCAGTTCCAGCAGAACCTTGAGTTTTCGTCTCGTTGCAGATCCTCTGGCGGCTTCTACACGCTGAAGGACCACCACCAGTACTATCGGCACGGGCACCATGGCCACGCAGCCGTCGGCGTGGGAGGGTCCGGCTCCTCGCATCGCCTGTTTGCCACCTCGGCGCCCAGCGGCACCGTGATGATGTATCCCAATCCGCAGCGAGCACCCACCCTAACGGCGGCCGGCGGATCTGCAACTGCAACTGCAACTGGATCTGGAACTGCAACTGGATGTGGTGCCGCCGTAGGTGTCGGACCCGTTGCCGTGGCCAGTGCTGGGGCCGTGGCCCAGCCGGACATCTCTTTGCGCCAGCGAGCGGTGGCCAAGCTGCGGATGTTCAACTTCCACCTCAACTGGGATCTGCACATGACGCACTGCAAGCCTTGCGGGTGAGTGGCATCTGGAGTTACGAGTGGATGCCACCAAGTGGCTGCCACTTGAGTCTGCTCCAGTGGCTTGTGCTTTTGTGTGCCGCAGACCCACCCGCCTCTCGTTCGCTCCCTTTCCACAGTTTCCACAGTTTCCACAGCTTCCCCACCTTCACCAGTTTCCACAGTTTCCTTAGTTTTTCATTTGTTTCCCTTGCGGTAGAGTTGGGATTGGGTTCACTTGGTCTCCATTGAAGTGCCCCGAGCCCGGAGCAGGCGTTGAATGAACCCAAATGCAAAGTGGGTCGCCGTTGCATTCCGCTTTAAATTTTGTGCCTTCAACTTTCTGTGGCTTTAAGCCGACACAAGCCTCGTTGTAGTTGCCGTCGCCTGGCAATGGGGTAAATGGAGCAGAGTTTTCCTTAGCAGGCCCCCAAATGTGTGAAATTTTAATGAAGCGCCAGCTAACGAGCAGCGGGTACGTGGCGGGCCTGGGCCTGGGCCTAGGATTGGGGCTGCTGCCACACTCGTCCCATCTGGGTGGCTTAGATAGTAGTTGAATTTTTTATGGTGGGCAATGAAGGGCTAACGATGCAGCAGCAACACAGACACAGAGCGTACGAGCATCCAATCTCATCCAATCCAGAAAACTAATTCAGAGCAAATTCCCGCTGAAATGTTGCTTTCATATAGGGACATATATTCAGAGAATTTCATTGAGCTGATCTGCTCTGAGTGTGGAACTCAATAGGGCATCGAACAGCTATCATTCGATATATCTGATGCAGCAGCAGCGGGGGCTCTGAGCAAAGTTTTGGGCTGGAAACGCTTCAGCCAGAGGGACATACCCTATGCAGGATTAATGTGCCATTCAGCGTCGCTTCTGCTGAAGCTTCCCCCCACCTACTTCAGACTCTGCAAGCCGAACAGAAATAAGTAAAAATAAATAAATAATTGTAGAGAAGGCAGGCAGGAGGCAGGGAGGAAACTGCTAGCGGGCCCATTCCATACGACTTGACTAATCCGAAACAATTGCATTGCCTTTGACAGACCCCGCCTGAGTGGCAGTGGCAACATCATCACGCGCCGCCTGTGCCGCAACCGGAGGCGGGAGGACAACGAGCTCTACCGATCGAACAGCTTCAAGTTTGAGCGCTTCGAGCGCAAGGAGTGCCTCGAGGAGCTCTCCAACACATTGCAGAAGCAGGTGAGTACAGCACAGTGGGTGTACAGTGTCCCGCACTCTCCCCTGCCAACGCCACTGACCGGATGGTGGAAAACAATTAGCCCTGCGGGCGGCTGGCAACTGCGACCGCCACATGTTGCATGCCATCAATCGTGTCGCTGCGCTGCGCTGCAAATTTATGCGCATAGATTACACCTAATTGAAGTGTCCAAAAAGAGAGAGCCCTGAGCCCAGAGCCACAGTCGGGCACACTAATTAGTGGGGCTGCCACTTGCCGCAGAGTGGCGGTGTGGGGTGTGGTGTGGTGGGGGGCATGCGTCTGCTGGCTGGCGCCGTCTCAGGTGGCGTTGTCTGTCTCGGAGGAAAGTTCAATCTCCCCTTGGAGCCCATACCCCTACCTATGCCCATCCCTATCCCTATCCGTTTCGTCCTGCATCCATCCATCACTTAGTGCCAGTGCCGCTGCCGCTGCCGCTGCCAGGGGTGTGGGAGAATCTAATTAAGGACGCGCAACAAATTGAATTTTAATTGAGCGTCGAATTTGATTTGGCAGCCAAAAATGCTCCATGGGGCTTGGGGGCCCACAGCCGATAACAAAGTTAAATTGAAATTGAACCTTACGCAGGCCCCGGGCCGGCCAGCAAAATGTATAATTACAATTAAGGCAAGGCGCCCGGCACGGCCCCCGGCACGGCACGGCAAAATGTTTCGCCGTGCAGCAGTGTCCTTTACTCGTACGGGAGTCCTCGTACGGCTTCAGCTGCGGAATTCAACTCAACGATGAGCGAGCGCCGCCCAGATTGGGTTCGTAAATGCCTTTCATACCTGGGATACTTTCGTATCTCTTCCAAGAGACATTCTAAGCTCAGTGGAGCAACTCGCACAGCGACAGGCAGTGGCAGATTTTCAGTATTTAGCCCGAGACCAGGCCCAAAACTTTAGCTGTAGCTCCGGCTCCAGCTCCAGCCACAACTTCTGCCATTTCTCGTTTTAAAACTTCCATTTTTTGTGTACTTTTTAGCACGCCGCAAGGCGGCTGTGTCTGCTGCCGCTGCAGGTTGGGGTGGGTGGCTGGCTGGCTGGCTGGGTGGGGTGACTGTGTGGGTGGGTGTGTGGCATGGAGTACTCCATCAAGACGCGCGGCTAAGTGACAGGCAACCATTTATCAGCCGTCTAAGTACGCTGCGGTTTCTGCTGTCTGCAGAGCACTTCAAATCGCTGTCTCGCTGTCTCGCTGGCTCATCGTCATCATCATCATCATCCAATCGCGTATGCCACGCTTGTCCAGGCTGCCCTGCTCCTGCATCTTGGATGAGCTTGTACAACTGCCAGCTGTCCGTTTCGATAAGCTGCGTGGACAGCAAACCGAAACCGAAACCGAACACGAACACGAAACAGAACCCAAAGCGTTGCCTCACCTGCAGCAATTCGCCCACTAAATAAGTAAGCAGCACAAGGCTGCTGGCTGCTGGGACGCGAGGCATCGAAGCACGAAATACCCCAAAAGGGCTGCCAATGTTCCCTATTTGTATTCGTATCAATGCCAATGGTTGGGGCAAACATACGACTCTCGGCCAGGGTATGACATTTCCCGTTCCCCAAATCATTTTCTGACTGCTGGCACTTCCGGATGGATTGGATTTTGATGGATTTATCAGGTGTGGCAGCTCCGGGGGCAAACCGTATCAGCCACCCCTGGCCACAGAGCATTGATTTATGTGCTGCAGGACGCACAATGACACTCGTCTCGTGACTCACGTGGGGCTCACGTTGCGGCACTCTCACTAATCATGGGACTCCTATCTGCTGCGAGCAGCTCTCAACTCCCAGTCCCAGTCCCCAGTCCCAGTCCCGAGCCCCGAAGTCTTGGGACTCCCAGCAATCCCCAGCCACTTGTGGCTGTCGCTGTCAATTGGATTTTCCCCCCCTAAAATATGAAGCCAACAACAGGCGGGAAATAATGCAAAAACTGTGGCAACTGCAAAACCACCAGAGAGACAAAGACAAATGGCACTTGAAAATTTCCCTGGCAGCTTAAGTAGTTCAACCCAACGCCCACTCCAGTCCACTCCCCTTCACGCCCCTTCACTGTCACGTTAATAAAAACTTCAAAATTGTTTGCATAACGCAGGGCAGGGCATGGGCAGGGGCAGGGGCAGGGCCAGGGCCAGGACACACATCACAACACAACACACAATTCAACGGTTCATGGGGCATGGGGAATTTTGAGTCTTGCTTTGAGAATTGGTTTTGGCTTCGGTTCACTTTGCCCGACTCGAATGCAATTATTGAATGAAATGAGATTGAACCCACAGATTTGATTGGCAATTGATTCAATGTAAATCGAATGCTTTGAGGAGATGCTCGGCGTGTCCGTAAATGTCCATGTCCAGAGCCTTGGGATAGGCTCCTCTCAGGCTGAAATTCTGATGCTGCGTGGTAGCACCAATTCGGGCTAACTGCTCTGTAGCTATCCCTGGATAAATACTCGTATTTCCCATCGTTTGCAGCACTTTCTTTCCCTGCTGTTTCCTGGGAGCTCTCTTTTCGTCACTTCCTCCACTGGCTCCCTCCACTCTTGCTCTGGTTGTAATTGCAAATACGGGTGTACGAGGATACTGCCCTCCCTGGCGAATATTAATTGAAATCGGCTCGGGGATTATGGATTCGCTGTAATATATTATTCGTTATGCCCAAACCCTTCAAGTCGTATCTTTCGGGTGCCCATTTCTCACGCATTTGGGTTCCATCGCTCTCTTCCCTGTTGCCCCTCCATTTGTCACTGTTCACCTTTGGCCCGTGCTCCCACTCTGCTCCCAGCTTCCCATCTTCCCATCTTCCTGTCTGCCTGCCTGCCTGCCTGCCTGCCACAATGGAGTGTCGACAGGCAGCTCCATCGCTCGTCTCCTGCTATTGTCCCGGATGATTTCCATCATCTAATGCGTTATCTTCGGGCAACGCGTCGGTCCTTGTTCTGGGCTACAAGGGGCTGGTGCGGGGGTGGCGCACATTACCCGCCTACGCATTATTTTTGATGGCACAATTTTGAGCATTAGAGCCGACAAGGGAAGGGAGCTGGGAGCTGGGAGCTGGCAGCTTCCCTGCTGCTGCTCCGGCTCGGAGATTGCTCAGTGATCTGTGTGTGCGCTGGCTGTCATTAGCCCCAATGTCCTGTCCGCTTGTCGCTTTATTCATGCAACAATTGTTGATTGCCACCCTTCTGGTGCTTCCCGCTTCCCGCTCCCTGCTGCCCCGCACCCTGCTCTGCCGCTCTGCCACTCTGCCGCCTGACTGCCGTTTGTTGCGTGTGAATTATTGTTGGCAATAACGTGGAATTGCCTTGTCAGTCAGCAATCTGCAAGAAATGAAGCCCTGGCCTCCCTCCACTCCACTCCACTCCGTTGCTGTCTCCATTTTGACCCACGGACGTGGCATTAAGTAGCTCGAGGTAACCCCCCACTCTCCAGCCCACTGCCACTGCCACTGCCGCTTCCTGCCTGCCTGCCTGCCTTCCAGTCCTGCAATAGTTTCAATCAAAGGGGGGCGCACCAGCACCATGAAACAAGTTAATTTCCGATGCGCCCCAAACTTGTGCCACCTCCAGCTCCCAGCTGTTTCGCCTACAAATTTAATCAAACACTCAGGTGGCAGGTGGAAGCGGTGGCAGGAGGAGGAACGGTGCTGGAGGTGCCTCTGCCACAATCCTTCAAACGGTTGGCGCTCCAAACAAAATAAATATTGTCGGCCACATTCGTTCCAGGCGCTTTCTGTGCAACCTTTTCCACATTCACATTCCACATTCAAATGAGATTTTCGGTCCCCCCTTGCACAGCCAGTAAATACTTCTGAATGATGGAGAACAGAGGGCAAGGAAAGAGTTCCCCAAGGTCTCTGCCATGGGTACAGCAGGGCACATAAATGGCGGAACAGGAGAACTTTGAAGCAGGCAGTCGAGTGCGGATTTCCAATCAAGTAAAATCCAATCCGGTTGCCCACAGCATGGTGTTTGATTTAATCCTTATTGGGACCGAGTAGGCACAGCATCCATTGGGCTGCAGTTGTTGGTTGCGAGGAAATGTGTGGACACAACATTGGCTCGACGGCTTGGCGGCGTTTCATTTCCATCGTTCTCAGCCATGCCTGTTTTATCGTTCCATCCTTCGCGTTCCTAAACGTGTGACTTTCAGCAGTTCATTCCATTCCATTCCATTCCATTCCAAGCAGTAATCCATCGCGCCGTGCAGCAGACTGGAGTGTGCCTGCCACACACACTTGTTCCCCCCCCCCCCCGCCATGCCGCACTAAATTTATGTGCGCAATTGTGTTGAGTTCTGTGTAACGGCTCCCCCCACCCTACTCTACCCTACCCACTCCATGCAGCATGGCATTACATGGCCCTTTCTTTGTGCCGTTGCCGGGCCCTGCTGGCATTGCTCCTAGTCGGGTTCTCTCAGCTCGATTTCTGCACTTGTCGCTGCGGCTACAGTTACATGGCTGCCTCTCCGCGGAGGCTGCACCTTGGGCGGTTCAGCGGTTCAGCATTCAGCATTCGGGACTCAGCATTTGCCGTTTCTCCGGTTGTGCTGCGGCAGGTCCTGGCCCTGGTCCTGGTCCTGGTCCTTTGTGTGTTATTATTCAAAATCCAGTCAATAATACGAGACGCGATGCTAATTTATTACACCAAATACGCACCCAAGATGCTGCAAGCTGTCGGGGCGCTTTCTGGTGAATATTTCACGAGGTGGAGGGAGTGGCAAGGCGAGGCGAGGCGAGGAGTTACAATTACATTGCCAGCCAGCGAATAGCGTTGGCTGTTAATACGTCCCAGTGTGGCCAACACACACACACAAGCACAGAAGGATGTGGAATGTGGAATGTGGCAAGTGGGAAGTGGGCTGTGGAGTGGTGTCTCCTCCGCCCCCTTCGCAGTGCGTGTGTCCCGAATGCTTTTCAATTTTATCCCTTTTATTGGCTTGGCATTTGTTGCAGCTGCTTAAAATTCATACACAAATACGAGAACAAACTGCTGCTCCAGCTTGAGTGGAGCAGCAGCACCCAAACCCAGTCCCAGTGCCAGTGCCAGTCCCAGTCCCAGTTCCAGATCCAGGCGGGGATTTTGTAGTGGCACCAACTGGCGCTGTGCTGCGTCTCTTCCTCCCTGCCCTCAACTGTCATCTGCCTGGCAAAAGTTTCCCTGGCGCTTTGTGCAAATTAGTTTATTGGAAATTCTTGTTTTCCATTTCGCTTCGATTTATTTCGCTCTGAAACGAATCCTTTGTGTGTGTGTTTGTGTGTCTCTGTGTGTGTCTCTGTGTCTCTGTGTGTGTGTGCATATAAATCTGCAAGGCAAATGGCATTAACTTCTTTAGCTCGAATCACTTAAAGCCGTGAATTCCCTGCAGCATTTCACCTCAAGTGCCAGTCGGGGCATTGAAGCAGCCGCAACTTCAGCTGCGGGATAGTTCGGGGGCTAATTGAATTTGTTTGTCAGTTAGCTGTCAGTTGGCGTTTAGCGGGAGTTTAGTTGCAGTCGCAAAACTGGTCAGCCGAAGCTCGGAGTTACAGCCACTGCCAGGGAGATGCTGCCTGCTCTCACTGCTCTCACTGCTCTCACTGCCATCTCTGCTTCTCCTTTTGTCCTTTTCCCTTTGCTAATCAATTACTTTGTGCCGAGTTGCTGCGCCTGGCCGTTGTGTCCTTCGACAGCCTGGCTAATCAATTAACTTTTGATTAGGCTTCCCTCTAGCTTCCCTCTGCTGTCCATGGCTCGTCCTGTAGCTGCCAGTTGCTGCTGTTGCTGCCCTGACAATTGCACCACGACATTCTCGACTGTTCCCACATTTCTTATGCAAGAACTAAAAACAAAGTTGTGGCCCCCAGCCCCACACCAACCCTTTCCTCTCCCAGAGAGTGCCCAGAGCACTTTAGTTTTGGCCATAACTTCTTAAATTTATAATATTACGTGTTATGCACTCCGCCAGCGAGCGGGGAGGGCGCCGGGATGGCGGAGCGAGCACACACACTCACTGCAGGGGAGGGGGCCATTAAAATTTTAATGAAAATGATGTCCGCCGGGACGGGCAGCAACGTTCTCGCATTGCCAATGACGATGACTCACCCAGAACACGGAGCACGGAGCACCGAGCACAGCGCACAGAAGCCAGGGCCCAGAGCCCAGGGCCCAGGGCCCAGATCCCACAAGAGATGAAGACATCCGGCGAGGGAGAGGTAGAGGGAGCGAAAGAGCCTTAGCTGGAGCTGAATAATGTAGCAGAGGGAGCTGGCTGGAGGGGGCAGACTGGGCGAGTGCGTGGCGGCGTCTTGTGCGTGCAACTGCCATATCAATATCAACAGACGCGCACTCCTACTCGCCCTCTCCACTGCCCTGTGCACAGCCCAGCCTGCGCCCGCACAGGTGGATTAACATTGAAATTGACTGAGACAAGTGGCAGTTGGCAGTTGGCAGGGGGAAGCCACCCTCCGCGGCTCTCCTCCAGGGACTTGCACACGCGAGCAACGCACATGAGCTGCCAGCAGCTTTAAGTTGCAGCTACCCCCCCACCCACATGAGCTTTCGTGATCTCTCCTTGGCAGCAGCTCCGACGCTGAGCAGGTGGATGCGAGATGTTTATCAGTCAGCGGTCAAGGGTATCCGAATTCAGAGTCTCTGATGATTCCTACCAGCGGTGCTCCAGCTTGCGCCGCTCGAGAGTGTCAGCCTGCCTGCCTGCCTGCCTGCCCCCTCCCCCTGCCTTTGACCTACAACGCCCCCGGCGCCAACCCTTAGCTAAGGGTTGCCGTTCACCGTTCGCCGTTCGCCGGAGGCGCAACGCCAAATCCGTTTAAATTTATGGCGTGTCATTGTTTTGGCATAAATTTAAGTGAGTTCATCGAAGGTGCAGAGAGGGGTGGTGCAGTGGTGGGTACAGGCTACAGGGCACAGGGCAAAGCGTTCACTCGACATGTAGTTAAACATGCACAGACATGCATGCAAATGATTGCAGTGGATCCCTGGGAGCGCGGGCGGAGGCGTAGGCGGAGGCGTAGGCGGGAGATGCGTAACTTCAGGCGCTGCCAACGACACACACACACACACACACACACACACAACACACACACACACACACGCATATGCTCCATGCTCGCTTATGGTTCTCCAACCCATCCATCCCCCCCGAGCAATTGTTCCAAGCCTCCCAAGCGAGGCCGCAACATGGAAAATAATTTATAAAATTCATAAGCGCCTTTAATTTATGAGAACATCCTGCCCCACAAGCCCCGTCGCTTGCCCCAAGCGGTTCTGTGTAATTTTAATTAATGCTAAAACGGAATGCGAATGCTAAATGCCCCCCGAAGAAGGAGCAGCAGAGAGCAGAGCAGAGCAGGGCAGAGCAGGGCAGGGCAGAGAATGCGATGGGAAGGCGACACGAGAACAGCTCAAGGAAGCAGAATGCGGCAAAATCAGCGAAAATATACCCGAAACAATAAAAAAAGAACAGCAGAAGAAAGTTTAGAGACAATGGCAGAAAGAAAACTGACAGCCGGAGAAGGGGAGGAGCAGGGCAGAGCAGGGCGAGAGATGGGAGCTGGGAGATGGGATGGAACTTTTGCATTTGCAAAGGCTCAGCGGTTGACATTTCTTTTCTGTGGTCCAACCGTGCCGTGGGTACAGCAGGGTACAGCGGGTACCGGAGGTACAGGTGGCACAGGGTAACATGAACCGAGCGCCTTTGTAACTAAATATGCTTCTCGCACAAAGATATAGAAACAATTACGTCCAGATATGGCGCTCCATAGCGCAAAGTATTTTCCATGAAATGAAACAGATGGATGCCTGCTGCGCGATCTGCAAGGGCATTGAATGGCGCGAGATTCAGGCTCTTGCTCGGCTCTTTTTATTCAGTGAGGAGAGGGTCGCAACTGGGAGGCACTGGGGGACAGACGAGAGAGCCGCAGACGCTGGCAAAAGTTGGCTTTACTTATGATTAATGCCATTGTCGCCAGTTCAAGTTTGCTTCGCTGAGCGGCGTTGAGCGGTGGGCAGGCAAGGATTGAGCTTGTTTTGATTGCAGACTTTACGACGCGAAACTCCTTAACTTAACTGCATATTAATCAGCACTTGGGGCCTCAGTCTCTGTCTCACTCTCAGCCTCAGTCTCAGCCTCAGTCTGAGTCTCAGTCTGAGTCTCAGTCTCAGTCTCTGCCCCGTCTGTGGCTGTGGCTGTGTCTCTGTTTGTATTGGCAACTTCTTTTATTTCGGCAAAAGTCAAAGGCCAAAAAGAGGCGAACAGCAAAGGGGCGGGACCCATGCCCCGGCACTCTGGGGCGTGGCCAAGAAGTTGTTCCCCCAAATTAGATACGAAGGCGGCTTCTGTTGCTGTTGCTGTTGCTGGTGTGGGTGGCAAGGGGAGTAAGGGCGGCTAATAGGGGCTCGAAATGCGCTTCGATTGTGGGGCATAACTGAAGGATAATCCCCGAGTTCTCAGCGAATTAGTTGTCGGATTTTGCCCAGCTCTAGGGAAGATTTTCCATGCGGAAGTTGCCTGATTTTCACACCACTTTCCCAGGCAATTTGTTGATGGAACTCCACATTGAATGGCTGCACCGAGTGTTTGTGGGGTGTGGGGAGTTTATTGTCAATTTATTTGGAGTGTTTGAAGTACAAGGAATAAAAAGGGAGCGGATCGGATCGGATCGAGGATCGGGACTGGCAGAGGGAGGCTGCCCTTAGTAGTGTCTGCGCTGGCGATAGCCGGGCGGCAGATAGCGCGTGTTCGGTGCCTGGACATGCGACGAGGCCGATCCCCTGTAGGCGCCGCCATAGGAGGCTCCGGATGCGCGTCTGTAGATTAGAGAGGTTTAGAGAGGGGGGGTTGAAGGGCTGCCATGCGGCTGCTGGCTGCTGGCTGCTGCAACTCACCCAGCTGGGCCACCGGCGGCTGCGTGAGCTGCGGGCACCGACGGGGATGTGGGCAGATGTGCGCCCTCGGCATGGAAGCCGTCCTTGTCCGCCTTGTAGTTCACCGTGTACTGCTGGCCATCGTCGCCCGTGTAGGAGTAGGAGCCGCGCACGCCCAGCGAGCCGTGGGGCCATCCCCCACGGAACTCTCCGGTCTCGTCGCGATGGATGCCGTTGCCCGTGTCGAAGCTGTGCGGAGAGGATGGAGGAGCCAGTAGTGGATTTGGATTAGCAAATGTCTGTTCTGGATCTGTGTGGGTTTCGCCTGCCCCTTGGGCTACGCACCCAAAGTTGTAGTTGCCGTTGGCGTCGCTCTGGTAGTCGCTGCGCACGATGGGAATCTGCGGCTGCTGCTGCTGCTGCTGGCGCTGATAGCCCGAGGCGGCAGCTCCAGGGGCTGCAGGCCGTGCATGTCCCTGGCCACTGACGCCGTGGTAATGGAGCTGCGAGGCCTGGGGCTGGGACTGGGACTGGGCCTGGCTGCTGGGCAGATACCGCTGGCTGAGGCGTCCGGCCAGGGTCGAGGCGGGGGCGGCCAGGAGCAGGCTGGCAACGGTCAGCAGAGAGCGCCACATGCTGCACGCGCTCGAATTACACACACAAAAAAATACACAAGAAAAAAAAGATCACCAAAATGAATGGAGTCGAGTGGCAGAGGTGGCAGCGGTGGCAGAGCAGCAGATGGAGCACGGGAAACGCTTGAACGGCGACTGTTGCTGGCTCTGTCGAAGCGTTTTGGCTTTATAGTCTCGACCACGATGTTGGCCCGGCCAACAAACATTCACACACACAGGGACACACACACAGGCACAGCCACTGGAGCAGTCCGTGGTGCTCAATTTTAATTGTTTTTTGTTCAACTTCTTGGACGGTTTTTTGCCGGCTTGTGTTTGTGTTTGTGTTTGTTTTTTGGCCGTTTAATTAGCCAAAAGGCAGACGCGACTGCCGCTGCATCAACGAACAATTTTTGGAATAGTTTTTCGCTTGGCTGCACCTCTCTCTTTCGCCCCGCCACTCCGCAGAGTGTCGCCTCCTGCATGGAATGTGTCTTTGTCTTTGTCTTGTTCTTGGGTCTCGGGTCCCGGCTGGACTTGGCCCACCCACCCCTTGGTTTGGGTGCGGCTGAGGTGGAGGACCGAGGTTGGAGGTTGGAGGTTGAGGTTGGAGTGCAACCCGCTGTGCGGTACATGCCACTTGGCACTTGCTCAAAATGCTGCGCCTAAACTAATTATAGCAATGGCAGCGCTGGCAGCCATGCTCTGCCCCTCGCCAGTCAGTGGCGTAGTCTCGCAGCAGTCGCAGAGGGGGTTCAAGTTCCTATCACATTCTCCTAGTGTCTCTCTCCTCTCTTTGAACCCCATTCACGCGAATGGCCGCTTCTGGCTGCTATTATCAGCAGAAATCAAAACAGGCGCAGAGTAGAAGAGCAGAAAAACACTCTTGCGGAGTTCCGGTTCGTGGATGGAGCGATCGAGGGCCCTCACACACTCGAGGGCCGTTTTACAACAGGCGCTGCCGCCTCTCGGATTCTATCAAAACAACTTGAGAGCTGGACAACAAACGATGGGCTGAGCTGAGCTGGACTGAGCTGAGCTGGACTGAGCTGAGCTGAGCTGCTGTTAATGTTGATGTTGATGAGCAGATGATGGAGATTAAGATCTGCTGTGGCTGCCTGCGATGATAAACCCAAAGAAGAAGATAAAGATAAAGATAAACAAACGGTAGCCGCACACTCCAAGAGATTCTCCATATTCTGATGATGATAAATGGGTGTATTCCCCCTTGGGGGTGGGGAGTCAGCGTTCAAGATCGAACACAGAAGGTACTCGCAAATGTTCGTGGCGTGGCGATGGATAACTTTTACTTTTGTGGTGGGGCAAGCGTATTGCCACAGTGTATTCCCACACCCGACATTCCCAATTAGGCGGGGGCTTAATGTTTAAAAATAAATTTGCAACATCATCGCGCAGCATCGTGCGGCTCTCCCGCCTGCGGACGGACTGCAGTTGAGCCCAAAAACAGAATTAGAATTCGAATTAGAAACTGGTTCCCCCCAAGTCACAAGTCCAAGTCCCAGCCCCAGCCCCCCAATGGCTCGTTATGTTATGCACGAGTATTGTGCGGATTTTCCATGGTGCCAAATTCAATTCCCTTGCTTGGTATGTATATCCGCAATTATGATGTGATGCTCAATTATGATCGCAGTGAATTTGTTGTTGCTGCTCGCTGGCGCTGCTTAATAACTTTAATAGCTAAGAATAAACAGCAAAGGCAGAAAGACAGGCAGGCAGGCAGGCAGGCAGCTGGCAGGCAGGCAGCAAAAACTGGCCAAAGCTTCATTAATTAATAGTAATATTAATAAATGATGAACATATCAAATAAAAGCGTGAAAAGTGAGGCTTCGCCGCTAATGATGCTTCGGGCTAGGATCGATCATTAGTGGCTGTGTTTCACTGTGCCCCACCGGATAGCTGGCGTCCGACTGCAGCCCCACAACTGCCCTGTCCACAGCCCAGCTGGCAGCCCCCAAATTGAACGCTTCGCTGACGCCTGAAAGTGCATAATGCACAGTTACAGCCACGACACTCGCTAATGCCGTCTCATTATGTTTCATTAACGGTGACTGCTACCAGTTGCCTCTGCCGCTTACCTTTACCTGTGCCCCACTTCAGTTCGCTCCTCAGCCTCAGATACGGAGTACGCAATACGAGTGCATATCTACCTGTCATCCTCCTCCTCCTCCTCCTCCTCCGCTGTTCTGTTCTGTTCTGTCGTGTTCTTCTGCTGCTCACATAATTTATGCAGCGGCGGGGCAAAGTTTTCGTGTTGCGAGTCCCCGGCTTAAGCGCTTAAGCGGATGTAATGCCAGCCGCAAATGAACTTGTAATTTGCTCGTGCAATGCATCTGACACTGACGCGGCTGACGACTGACGGCTGACAGTACTCTGCTCGGTACAGTTGCTCGTTACAGCTGCTCGTTACAGTTGCTCGCTACAGCTGCTCGATAGTTGTTAGTTGCACTTGCACTGCTGTTGCTTCTGTTCAGCTCTCGTAGGATTCGTCGTGGGTTTATGGCATTTAATATTGGTTTCTTTTTTTGCCATAGCAGCAGAAGATCGAAAGGTAGAATCCATCGTTGTGGGCGCACTCGTCTGTGGCTAATTGAATCATGAATCAAACAGAAATTTCTTCATTTTTGCCACATTTTGCCTATTGGAACTTAAGTAATCGCCTTTAAGAGAGATGCAGCGATAAAGGCAGAGAGAAGAAGGGAGGTGGAGCAGCGCAAACATTTGCGTAGGCCAGCAGGAGGGGCAGCAGGAGCAGGAGCCTGTTCCACTTCCATAGTTCCCATAGCTGCTTTCGATGCCTGTGCCGCGATAAGAACTTCAAGTAGTCATCGACTTCCAAGCGGGGGGTTGGGTTCGGTTGGGTTGGTTGCTTTGCAGAGCAGGAGGAGCTGCCAGGGGTGGGCTAAGGGGGTTGTCCTCTGCCGTGCCGTGCTGTGCCGTGCTGTGCTGTGCTGTCCTGATGCTGTTGCTGTCAGCGTTCTTATCGGACTCGCTCCTCCCCTGATCGACCTGCCCCGTTGTTCCTGTTCCTGTTTCTGTTTCCGTTTATGATTTTGCCTTTGAACTTTTCTACGCGCGCACAAAAGACAACGGAAAAAATGTCAAATTCAGCTATTTGTTTAATTGAAAATAAAGCAAAGAAAGCGAAAACGAAGACGACAGAGAAACAGGAACAGAAAGAGCAGGAGCAGGAGCCAGAGCAAGAGCAAGAGCATGCCCTCTGGCCTTTAAGAGAGGGCGTATCCAATTGTTGTGTGTCATTAATTTAAATTAGGGCTCGATGTGCCGTCCCCCATTTCGCATCGATTTGCTACTTGGCTGAATGCTCAGCCGAACGAATCATCATCATCATCATCATCTCAGCCCAGAAGCCACCATCAGTCAGGCCTTGCGACAGGGGATTATGCGATCATTCATTCATTGCACTTACTTGAAATATATTCAAATCTGTAAACGCAAAGCAAAAGCAAGAAGATGGCTATATAAAGCCATTCTTTTGCTCTCCATCTGTGCACTCAATGGAGGTGCCTGACGACCGAATGAATATTTCCCAACATACTTGCCCCACCTGGATTTGTTGTGTGCTTTTGCTCGATTCCGAAACAGATAGAATATCTCTTGACGGCTGGCTCATCTCCTCTTTTAGCCATCGCCAAGTGACCAAGTGACCAATGACCTCAGCATTTGGCTGTGCGCTGCCACTCCCCACTCCCCCCATTGGCATCCCACTCTTCCACCTCCACATCCAAGCAACTTTAACTTTACTCTTATCGTCTTCAGCCTGGCAACAATAACAATTTGTTGCTAATGCACATTTCTGTTTCCTTAACACACACAAGCCCCAGCCCCAGCCCCAGCCACAGCCCCAGCTCCAGCTCCAGCCACAGCCCCAGCCCCAGCGCTTGCCCCCTACCCTTAGCAGCCCCATCCCAATGCCCTCCTGATGGAAGCCCCTGCATGGACCTTGGATGGCAGCGGGAACATGAGCTAAACTACTCATTAAGCCAACTTTGGCGCTTGTCCATATGAAACTCAAGCGATTTGTCCAGACTCGAGGATGGGGTTGGCCTCAATAGAGATGGCGAATGGTGGCTGGATATGTTGTACATGTATGCTGGGTGGATGGGGTGCTTAGGGGTTAGGTGGGAGAGGATGAGTTTATCCCCAGTGCTATGTTTGATTAAGCAATTCCAGGCGGAAATTAAATGGACACGCAAAACAAACTCCGAGCTGGGCACCAGGAAAAAAAGGGTCAGCCTCTTAGTTAGAGAGAGACAGATACTCGTGGCTGGGTTCTCCATTTGGCCTGACTCCCCTTGGGGCTGGGGTTGGGGTTGGGGTTGGGGTGGTGTCTCTATCAAACTTAACTGAGCAGCGCTCAAGTGAGAAGATTAAATCGCCATAAATATTAACTACAGTTGCTTCCTGCAGGTCAGAAGTGGGTTGGGGGAGATGATAAGGAAGGGACAGGGGCAGCAACAGGGAAGGGACAGGCACAGGCACAGGGACAGGGACAGGGACAGGTGGAAGGTAAAGTTGGGTGGCAGCTGGACCTCGATGTGGACCTGGACCTGTGCCGGGGGAAGGTACATAAGACAATTTGAAAGCGCTTGCCTTGATTTAGCACCGGAAGGCACGCACATCACGTGCGACCCCGCCAAAGGTCCTACAACTGGTGCCCTGGTGTTGCCACGCCTTTGCCGCTCATCCTGCCACCCTCTGCCCCCACCAATGGCAATGCCTTGGGGCAAGTGTACAAATCAAATGATTTATTGGTGCAACCGTGGAACTGGAGCATCTCGCGTGAGAAGCCACCAAATAATTGAAACGTACGCATGTCAGTCTGTGACGAGAAAGAGGGGAGGCATGATCCAGGTAGAAACATGGGGCTAAGGGAGTGGGGGATAGCATCCTTTAAGCTATACTTTCCATGTGAGGATTTAACATTACATTTACCTAGTCGCTCATGGGAATATCGCAGAAGTTGTGTCTACAGTTTCGTGCTAATTGTTGGCCAGCAGTGGGCGATGGGCGTTGCGTTGGGTGGAGCTGAAATGGATATGTGCTCTTGTGGCAGTTATGCGGAATTTTCCACGACCCCTACCCCTGTACACCCCTCCTCTGACAGTCATTGCGAGCTAGCCCGATTGCATTTGCCGTTTGCTTTTGGCCAATTTGCGTTGACTTGAAGCATTCGAGTCATTAACCAATCGAACCGCACGGCACCGCACGCCACACGGCACCCCACCCCGGCAGCATTGTGCATTCTGCACTGCACCGGCCGGTACGGTTCGGCGTAATAAGATTTCAACGGACTCGGATTTCGGAGCAGCATCCACCGGAGCTCCCTCCGACCCCCACCCACCCACACTGCCAGAGCAGCAGCAGCAGCAGCAGCAGCAGCGACCCGACCTCCCAGTGCTGGCCATTCAGGAATCAACCCCATTTTCAGTTAGTTAATTGCTAATATTACACAAGTGCCAGACCCGAGCCGCATTAAAGTAAGCTATCCTCTCGCTCGCGCTCTATGCTCGAGCGTTCGTTTCGTTTCGTTTCGCTTCTTCGGCTTTGCGATGGCTTCCACTTGCTCTCTCTCTCCATTGCTATCTTGCTCTGCCCACAGTGCGCTTGGTAAGTTAACGCACGGCTGAGATGAAGTGTGCCAACAGTAACTAGAGGCAAAGTTGTGTGAGCATTACACATTTTCCAATGGATACAAAGATATTTTTTTTAGTTCCGAATACCTCTTCGTTATATGTCCCAACCTGTTCACACACTTCTCAGCCAGACTGTATGATCCGTTATTGTCGCGCTCTCTTAGCGCAGACGCCGACAGCAGGCCGCCAGAGACCGGCGCAGGGTTGCTTCTGCTGTTGTGATTTCCGCTTTGCTCTTCTGCTTTCGCCTTCGCTTTCCTTTTGCTCTCCTCTGTTGTGGGTGCCGTGCCGCACGTGCCAAGCGTCTGTCCTGCGTTGGGGGTTGCTGCCGCTGCTGCGAGAGCTTCCACAGAGCACAGAGCCGACGTGGCAGCAGCTAGTCACACTTTCGCGAACAGTTCAGCATCAGCCCTTGCAACCAGCGCATCGTCACGCGGGCGCCGCTGTCTCGTCCGTCGTCGACGGCAACTCAAAAGCAACCAAACAGTAACAGCATTAACAGTAACAGTAACGGCAACCAGTGCGACAGTGGACACTGTCCCTAGCAGAACGAAACGAACAATTCAGAGCGCGCGAAAATAAAAGGGACTCGAAGAAACAGTTCAGAAGCATTAAGTTGTTTAATTTTTTCTATACTTTTTTGTTGTTGTTATTGAGTGAGTGAGGCAGCGCACCAAGAACAATAATAACACGACGAAGAAGAAGGCAAAGCGAAGCGGGTGATTTCTCTCAGTGTGCACCGTAGCCGCACACAACACACATATCAGCAGAGTGGAAGAGAGTGAGAGTGAGCATGGGAGAGAGAGGTGAGTGAGTGTTATCCAAATTAACAGTTACAATAGCAAAACAAGCGTGCAGGAGAGCGTCAAAAATGCTTAATTTAACCGCTAATCGGCCTCGCGACTGCCCATTGATTAGCAAAATAATTAAGCTCTCCTTAGTGGTTAATGCTTGTGCGTTAGGGCGCACCGAAATATTCATAGGAAAGAATAATGATAATAAGAGACGAGAACACGAAGTACGAACACACACGAAAACACAAAAACACAAACAAAACATGTGCGCAAGTCAAAATTGTCGTAACATTGCGAAATTGATTTTTCATCTGCCCCTGGTCTCTCCTTGCCAACCAACGGTATGTGCCAGCAAGAGAGCTTCTCTCTCTCTCTGCCATAGTACTGTGCAAAGTATATCAAATATGAGGTGTGCAGACCGCCTAACACGAATATCCTGGAATGCAGCTTAGGGTGAAGCCTTACCCTCCATTGCATATCTCTTGCCACAGTGCTCTCTTTTTGCGAGAGTGAGAGGAAGAGAGAGCGCCAAACTGTCTGGGAGTCGCGTCGTCAACCTGCTGCAGCAACAACAACCAGTGCTGCAGAAAACGCTTGTTTTTACGACGACTAATCAAAGCGGCGCGTTTTGGCAGCGACTTTTGCCGCTGGCAGCGCGCTTCTGTCGTCATGACCTTCATGACTCATCGTTTTGGGGAAAGCTCTCTTGAGCTCCCAACCCCAACCCCAACCCGCCCAGCCTCGTCGCCAGCCTGCTCTGACTTCTGACTACGTGCCATTGCATGGGCCCGTCCTTTGCTCTCTCGCTCTGCCTATCTATCTCTCTCTTATTACCGCAACCTCTCGGCTTCGGCTTTGGTTTTGTTATTTGCGCATTTAATTAAATTGTCTTTGCATATTAGCCGCCTCTCCACTCGCCACACGCCACACTCCATTGTTTTTGTTGCATGAAATTAGAGCGCGTGTAATTTATAGTTGACCCATTGTGTCCATTAATTTGCTCTGGCAACTCTGCGGCAACCACACCTTTACTGGGAGCGCGTGCTGGAGCGGACCTGGAGCCTGTGCTGGAATTGCGTTTCCCGTTTGCCGATTGTTTTATTTCTGCTTTGTTGTGCGTGTCCTCGCGTGTCTGTGTGACCGAAGAGAGAGATAGGGGAAGAGCGAGCTGGTGTTGTGTAAGGCAAGAACCGTTTAGTTTATTCGGAGGACACGTAAGATCTCCATGGGAATGTACTTTGGTTCTTTGAGAATGAAATGGTATTATTATTAATTGGCTCTGGGAGTGTATTGCTTTGACATATGCCTCATATACTAGTCTACCTGAATTACCATTCCCAATATCTCAAAGAGTACACTTAAATTATTGCTATGCCAAAAACCCATTTCAATTTAATTCTGTCCCCATATTATTTTCTAAGTTTACTAATTCAACCAATTGACAGACTAAAATTAAAATTATTATTTTTATAGTATTTGTCTTACTCCCATTTTTCCACTATAATTATCTACTGTTAGAAAGATAATGCTCCATGAAAGATCTGCCACAAAGTCTTTCTAACTATTTTAAAAATCACTGCTAATTTTCCCAATCTCTATTAGTACTTACAAAAATATTATGATATTTTTACCCAATTCGAAAAGTTTTGCAATATTGTAACCCAAGCTGAAAACCCACTTCTGTGTTTGGTAGCGTAACGTAATGCCACATTCAAAGAATACTTTTGAAAAATTACATTTAATTGGGAAACATATTCTCGAACCTGTAACTATTTCCCATACAAAACTAATGATATGGTTGTTCTCTTAACTAGTAATTGCTTTGTTTTTGTATGAATATTTCCACGGCAAATTATTTTAATTTAGTTCGAGGCTTTTAATTACTCAAACTTTTTGGACTTTCTCTCAAACTCTGTTTCTCTCTGTCTCTTTTCATGGAATTTTTTATTTATTAAACAGTTTTGCCTTCATGGGCATTTAAGGCGTGGGGAAAGGGCAGTGGTAATGGCAGGAGGCAGCAGGCAGGAGGCAGAAGGCGGTGTCAACTTTTAAGCCTTTTAATGAGCCCGAGGTCTGTCCTGCCTGACAGTCGAACTTAATGAAAAGAGCCGCCAAACAACCAACAAAATATGCAAATGAATTTAGCCAAAAAAGAATATACATACATACATATATTCGGGTATATATTATAATATAATGGAACGAAACGAAATGAAATGTAATGAAATGGCAGGGAAAACTTTTCCGGTTGCAGGAGGCGTTGCCGGGTCGGATCTCTACGGTCCTGGCGTGTCAGGGACAGGACCATAGAGAGTTTCCAGCACAAAAAAAGAAACACCGAACCGAACCGAATCGTGGAAGTAGAAGTAGAGGGGAAAGGGGAAAATGTAATCAAAGAGCATGCCAAAGGATGCTGCCCTTTTTCTTGGCTTCTGGTCAGACATCCTCGTAATATTAACAAATGGCAGGGCCATCAATTTGAGGCTTATTTAATGTTCGTTCAACAATTGCCCCAAAGAAGGGAAGGGAAGGCGACTACTGTCGCATTACTTATGCCAGCCACTGTCAAATTATATAAGCGCCTGCCTCACAATCACAAACAAAAAATTCACTGAAAAATGTACGACACGGGAAGCGGGATGCGAGTGTGTGGCAGTGGGGGTGGGGGCGGACGTGGAAGTATGGGTTCACTCGAGAATTTTTGCATATAAGGACATGAATAATAAATTATCTGAAAAGAGGACAGCCACAGCCACCCCTCCTACCACCTGTGTAGCCCCCTACCCTGCGGTGCCTGTAGTCGGTGTTTCATGAAGTGATTTTCCGCAATTTTCCAGGACCTGGCAGACGTCTGTCGAACACGAGATAAAAAACATTTTAGGCCTCACACAATGATGCACCCCCATTGTTGTTATGTCGGAAAGGTGCGATGGGGCAAGGGGTGGCAGTGGGCGGTGGGAGGCAGTGCGAGGGGTTCTGCCTCCAAAGAAAAGGGCCAGCAGTAAAAGAAAGCGACACAAGCCGCTTAGCGACGCGGCGACGTCCCGCACTGTACACTGCCCAAAACAGATACGTACATGCATACAAAAACACATATGTACATGTATGTAAAGTATGTTACGTAAATACTTATAGTAGGTATTTTTGGGTATTTGTTGAATTCGTGGAATTGTGGGAATGACATTGATTCGCCGTCTAAAACGTCCCATGGCCAAGGGGACATGCTCGAGGCTCGAGAGATTTTCGAATGTATCGATTTAGAGTTTATCTTTGGAGAGGGAGGGATGGCGTAATTTCTGTCAGTGCAGCCAGTCCGTGGATGATGATGGCCTGACTCACGCCTCACCCACACCGACACCCCCACCCCACCCGCAGACTGTGAGAATGGTGGCTGTTGGCTGCTCCATAGACAGGCAGTCTTATTTTTGCACTAATGATTAATGGTTTTCGTCCTGTCCTGTAAGTCCTCGCCTTCGTCGTTGTCCTTGCCCCTTGCCTGCGGGCTGAAACCTGAAAGCTGAAAGCAGCGACAAATGCAAAACTCTCAGCACCCCCAAAGGAAACCTTGGGTGTTGGCTCCTTCTTGCGCGTTTCAGCGTGCCACTTGTCGATTGCAGCTGTTGCAAATCTCAGTTGCCAGGAGGAAGATGTCGAGGGTCCATGCCCCATGCTGCCAGTGTTGACAAATGCATTTGGCGCGTGCTGCGTTGACATTTGTCAGGAGACAGGAGACTGGCGACAGCAGACAGAAGACTTGAGTAACCAGCTTATCGGCTGACAGATAAAAAGAGAGACACAGACAGAGGCCAGACCGTCCTTCGTCCTTCCTTGCTTTCGTTCGACACCTCGCATCAAGTGTTGAGTTCCGTCAGTGGTTTTTTTTAGTGTTGTAAACTGCTGTTTGCAAGTGTCTGTCATTCATTTTGGATCCCCAATTAGATTGGATGGATGTGGATGGGGGAATTGGGAAAGCTCTTCCCTGCCGCCGATAAACCAAATGAAAATTGACAAGTTCACGCACGCAGCGGAGTGTTTATGTTTTATAAACAGGATGACAAAAGCAAAGTAAAGTCGCAGGGGTGTGGGGTGAGTGGTGTGGGATGTGGGGTCTGTGCGGCCGGAATCGTTTACTGAATTTTAAAATGTTTCCTCCAGCCATAGCGATGACTAGGCCGACAGATCCCTGACAGCTACTCCAAAAAGGTGCCAAGAAATGAGAGTAAATCGATTGATTAGGCACTTCGATTGATTCAAAAGTGTGGACTACGTGGAGTGGGCCCATGGCTGGGTTTGTCGGAACCCGAAACACGTTTAAAATTGAGTTCAGCTGCAGAATAAACAGGACTCTCTCCATCTCTCTGCTAAACCTCGATTCATATGCTTTTTCTAGGGCTCAACTAAAGAAGACTTTTATGGCATTGCCATTACAGACACAGAAACAGATGTTGTAGAGTGCAGCAGGGTGGCGTTTCGATTAAAAATTCAAAATTGCTAGCTTTAAGTTACCCTGACAAATGATCTCATAGAAAATTCTCTGGAGCTGCGCAGTTAATACGAGTACGCGAATTTGAGGAACATTAAACATTACCTTTACCTTTACCTTCTGCCATTTCAATTACATTTCTCCCACTGCACTCCACAGTCCACAGTCCACACTCCACGGTGGAGTTGTGTTCTTTTTGTTGTTGCCTCACTCCATGCCACTCCGCGGAGCAGAAAAAGGGAAATCTTTGGCTAATGTTTCCCCAGTGTAATCGCAGGGAAATTGCGTTGAAAGGTCGCTCGCTCTCGCTTGGGCTCTCCCTCAGAACTTTCTTCATGTGGGAATGAAAGCACAAAAATGGCACGACACTGGAACATGTGTAGCAACAACGACAACAACAACAACAACAAGTGTTAAGTCAAACACCTTTGTGGCAGCCCCTCCCCAACCCACCCCACCCCACCCCCTCGTACTCCCACTACTCGTGCTCCTCCTCGGCGTGCTCGTGTTGCCCAGCGCAGCGCAATTTGTCATTTGGTAAATGAAAGTGGTAGAATCGAGGGGGAGGGGAGCAGGCAGCACAGTGAATGAAAAAGTCTGGGGCCAGCTCTATTAAATATTCACCCCTTTTTGTTGTTGTATTTTCGGCCGAAAAGGGGAGGGGCGGCTACAACTTGGACCCTCCATCCTGCCACCTGCCTGCCACCTTTCTCCTCCCATTGCAAGTTTCCGTTTATTTTGCTGATGTTTACAAATTTTCACGCCAAAATGAAAATACTTTTTCGGCAAAGTGTTGGACGGGGAGTGGGGGGGTGGAGGTTAGAGGTTAGAGGTCGGAGGTCGGTCTTATGCAACCATCTCCTTTCGGGTACGTGAGTCGCCTTCAGCTGGAAACTTCTTTTGTTTTGGCTTTTGGCTCTTCTGCCGCTGCCGCTGCTGGTGTTCTGCTTGTCCTGTCATGTGTCAAGTGTTGAGGCGAGTAAACAGCAGAAAAACGGACGAGTAAGGTGGCAGGAGGGAAGGAGGGACGCAGGGCAGGACATGACTAACGGTTTATAGAAATAGAAAAATAGCATGAGTAAGAGCTGGAAGGAGGTGCCGCAGACACACACACACACACACACATACATACCAGTGTGTGAGGAGTGACTTTCGTTGAAAAGAGGAGCAAACTTCTCACGGAGCAAACCACACAAAGGCGGGCACATCCTTTTGGATGTCCCTTCCCCAGAATGTGTGAAATGATATTTTATTTTTGGTTTTGGAATCTTGCAACAAATATGACTGCCTCCTCCCATTTCCATACTGCCCCCTGGATTCCCGCGAATAGAATTTTCTATGGACAGGCTGCCATGCCCCATGCCATCATCAACCTGCACCTGACCACAGGACGCGTAATGAGTGGTGTGTGGGGGGAGGTGTAGTGGCACTCTGCGTTCCCCCCCAACAACGCTTAATGGCAGCCGGGCAACAGTTTGCGTAAATTGCTTATTTATGCCTGTTCCGTGGGTCCATGGTCTTTGGTCCCTGGCCTTGGTCCCTGGTCCCTGGTCCTGTCGTCGTATCCTGCATGTCTATGCATTCAGTCCCGTTGTATCCCGTTGCTGTATTTGTTATGTAAAGTGCGCTTAGCTGTATTTTTTGGCCAGCCAAAATGGTAACTCGTGTTGCGGTTACCCCACGCCCACGCCCACACCCACCCCCACCGCAGCAGCAGCCGTAGCCGCTCCCCGCATTTTCGAATCCTGCCATTCATCGGCGTTTGGTTGGTCATTTTCGTTTATTTGTCACGTACGGCGACGCCAACAGATGGCGCAGCTGTGCGGTTGGTCCAGCGATTGACCGTTCGGCCGGCAGTCGGCAGTCGGCAGCAGCGTGTTCAAATGGTGAATTATGCTAATATACATATGTACATACATATGTTGTATGTACATATGTATGTGTGTACCCATACCACCCACCCCCACTCCCACTCCCTCTCTCTCTCTCTCTTTGGTTTCGCACTTGTAACGTGTGGAAAAATCTAGTTTTGCAGCCGTCCCCGTGTTATGTTTCATAAAATATTCACACAAAAAGGGGAGCGGCGGCGGCTGACAGACAGACAGACAGACACCGTCCCCCCGAGAGAGAGGTTCCACATGTGCCACATTATGCGTCATCGTTACCGGCACCAGCGCCTGCCCCTGCCACTACCCCAACACACACACCAACGCACACACACACACAAAGAGAATATGCGTCGCGTCGCCACATGTGCGCAACAAATTGCGTCTGCCGTTTTGAATTTTTGCGGTTACATTTCCGTTGCAACGGCGACAACATCCCACATCCCACATTCCTCATTCCTCATTCCTCATCCACCTTCCATCTTCCACCATGGACGTCGATGGCATTTCAATAAGCAGAAGCCACAGCCAGAGGCAAAAAGCAAAAAGCAAAGAAGGAGCCCAAGAATCGAATTGAAACGAAAGTCCTGCCCGTGCCCCGGCCCGTGCCTTTGCCCTTGGTTTTGGCCCACTGCTCTCACTCCCCCTAAAGATTTGGGGGCAGACTCTTATAGTGGTGCAAGCCTCATGATTTGGATGCGAACTGGGAGAAGCGAGTGAGGAAGCGCCATATCTAGGATCAGATCAGATCTGCTGCAGATCTCGTTTCCCCGGTGTTTATCCAGAAACAGAATCTCAGAACTCAGATCAGCGAACGGCATCGGCTGATTGAAAATACTTTTACACATACAAATCAGCCGAGTAAACTTTACTCACATGCATGCGCGTGCATGCACGCTCAAGCTGTGTCTTTTTACTCTGGCTGAGTTTATTCATGCTCGTTCATGTTTCGGTTGTTCGGGTGTCTACTCTACTGGCTACTTCGGCTCAGCAGTGATCGTTCGTATTGATTGTGTGAGCAAAGACGCAAAAATGAGTAAACTCAGCTCTTACGCTTTCATTCAAGTGAAGAAGCGGTCGGCACACAGACCTGCACATGTGTCCGTGTGATTTTTGCAGTTCTCTGACTCAGACACGAATCCAATTCAAAGTGCAGTAAGTCTCGTTAGATATTAATTATTTACGTTGCTGGATAGATTTTTTGTTGTATGTTATTTTGAATATTTTCCACTACTTTCCTGGTATTTTCTAATATTCACATCCACGCGTACTCTTTGCCCCAATGTGTGGGGCCTGCAGCTCACATGCTCGCAAAGTGGGCAGCATACACAAATGAGGAAAAGTATAAATCTGATTTATGCCGCTGGATTTGCCGGCCCCTCACACGAGTGTCTCCTGGTTGTCTGGGGCTGTCCTGGGAGGGTGTTTGGGGGGTGCTTCTAAGATGTGTGTGTGTGTGCACGGGGGACAGAGATTGGAGGAAATCGCTGCAAATTCGCATCAAATTTTCATATTTACTATGAATTACAAATGGTGAGATTATGGAAATGGCTGCGAGCCGAGTGGCCCAGCTGCGATTGCCAGAGCGGAAGCCAGAGCTTTGGCTCCAGCCTCTGGGCTTAGCCTCGTTCCGCTATCGATCTAAGCGAGTACAGTCACGTCTCCGCCCATTCCCCATCTCTCACACACGCATGGCGATGACTGTTCCACTTGGACCATAGTCCGCCTCCTGCTCCTCCTCCATAGATGTTGATGTTGTGACTCATATTTGTTGGGGCGCTGGAGACTCTGGAGACCAGCGCAGAGTGAGGATTAGGTGGCTTTCGCTCCCCAGTGCCCAGTCCCCAGTCCCCATTGCCACTCCCACTCTGCCATAAACCTGATACGACAGCAGACGGCAGACAGCAAAGTTATTCCATTTCATCGCAAGTAATACCTGTGGACAAATTGCAACCAAGGATACTGCCTGAGCTGAGCTGAGAGGATGGATGGACGGATGGACGGATGGATGGTTGGATGACTGGGGTGTGCTGTGCGCTCTGTCGCATGTAGCATATTTAATGACAAAGAAACTCGTGTCAAGGATTACTAATTAGTGTCTGGACGTTGACGACCATCATCCTGGCAATGCGGATGATGATGATGATGATGATAATGATGATGATGTGGCTTAAGTGCAGGGTAGATGGAAAATTGGATACTCGCTGGATTGAGTGTGGCGCTTCAATATAATGTTTGCTTTTTTGCTTTTTAAATTGACTTTGGTCGCGCACCCAAATTGAGTTGTCTGCCCCACCCCACTCCCACTCCCCCTCCCTGTCTCTGTCGCTGTTCCCCTGTCTGCCACACGTCTGATAAGCGTTTCATGTCTTACCTGCGGATTAAGTGAAATTTCGTTGCGGTCCCATGTGTATCCCCCCAGCAGCAGCAGCAGCTGCTGGAGTACGGGAGAGGAGTGCCAGTGCCCCTTTAATTGCATTCAAGCTGCTTGCCGTCGGGGGATGTGCTCGCACTTTCGCAAGGCGTGCTGGCTGCTGCGAATATGCGAACACGAATACCCATTACGCACATTCGGACGGTAGATCCGTACGGTAGACCTGTTCCACGAGGCATTCCCTTTGCATGTGTGTGTGTGTGTGTGTGTGGTGCAAAGTTCCCATAAGCAAACGGAGCTGTGAGCACTTTTAGTTCTATTTCGGAAGAGAGCGGCAGAGTGGCCTCCCCCCCCACCCGATGGAGTACAGGGTATGCAAAATGCATTGGACTCTCGCTTGGATGTGGCGTTGTGGCTGCTGCTTAAGCTGATTTGTATTTAATGAGCTGAATATCCCCGCTCCCCACCAACCCCACACACACACAGACAGGGGAGACACCTATACCTATGCAAACAGGCAGACAAATTACCGTTACTGTTACCGTTACCGTTGCCGTCTCGACAGCAAAATGAAAACATTTTCTGGGGCTTTGTTTGGGCTTCAGGCTCGTGCCTTGCTGCCTGCTGCCGAGGGTAAATCCCATTCAAGTGGCTCCTGTGCCTCCTGCATCCTGTCTGGATGGGACTTTATCGTCGCATTTCTGAGGCTGAGGCTGAGGCACTCATCAGAGCGAGACACCTGTCAGCGGCACATCAGCGGCTCTGCAAATATCTCACTTTTGCTTGCTTTTGCTTGCTTTTCCCTATTTCCCCAGCATCGACAGTCCGTCCGTCTAAGCGATTATTTGTTTGTCTTGCGGCAAGTGGATGAGTGAATGGATTCGTGGATGAGTGAATGGATTCGTGGATGGATCGACTGCATGAATATGCAGATGGATATGAGGGCCATGAGGGCCATGAGGGCTGTGGGGTACAAACGTAAGGGATGGTTGGCTATGCCCTGGAATATTATTGTATTTGCTTAGCATTATGCGCTGCCTCTTGATGTTTCACCCCCTCCACCACCCACGGCCAGCGTCGTCTGCCTGCGCCCCCAAGGCAAACCCTCGCGCTGGCAGATTCCATAAATTAAATTCCTCGAATATTTTGCTAAATGGAAAATGTTGATCCGTTTGGGAGGCGGGGACGCAAAAGTTTAGCCTTTCGGTGGGATAGCTGGGATAGCTGGGATAGCGAGGGCTCTGCACCAGGGTATGGGGATTGCAGTTTGTTTGCTTAAGTTTCCCCCAGTGTTTCCTTAGTGGATCCCTTGCCCCATAGATCCTGCTGTTAAGCCGCTTCCAGGAGAGTTTCCGATCTCTTTCGATCACTTTGCAGGATTCTTCTTGCAGGACAGGACGGGACGGGACACTGCTGCTGCTGCTCCCAAATTGTAGTTGCAGGGATTCAAAGTGTTTGCGTTTTTTGGCAGGGAAATTGCTGCTCGCTTTCTCTCACTCCCTTTCTCTCGACCAGTAATGACGCAGGACGACAAGGACGAGCTGTGGGAGCTGTGGCAGTGTGGCACTGCGGGTGAGACGTTTCCCCCCAGCAGCTGTGGCTGTGGCTGTGGCTGAGTCATAGACAGCACATTAACTGTGGCAGTGGCAGTGGAAGAGACTCCCCCAGTGTGTCCTTGGCTGGCCACGCTGTCCTTTTCGGTGTCCTTTCTGCGCCTTTCAGTGGCTGCCGCACAACGGACAAGGCTTAATCGACTTTGCCAACATTTAATGCGTGCGGTTAGCCCAAGAAGCCAGCCCAGTGGCATGGGGGCAGTGGCAGGGGCAGGGGCATGTGGCAGTGGCAGTGGCAAGTACCCTCCCTCGTGAAAATGGCGTGAAAAACAGTTCTCGCCCGTTCCCCAAAACACCACAAAAAGCGAGGGAGAGAGAAGGAAGCCAGACCCCCTTCTGCCGCCCCCCTCGGACTGTTGTATTATTTATGCCCATAAAAATATTATTGCCATTTTTTCGCATTTGGATTTCTTTTGCTTCTCCCTCTGGTGGCCACCCCCACCCTCTCCCCCTTTGGGGCGCGCAGCGGCGTCTTGTCAAATGTCAGGCGTGAAGTGTTTGTTGATGCGCCGCCAGCGACAGGGCAGGGCAGGGGCGGAATGGGATGGGATGGGATGGCATGGGGAAAGGAGAGGAAGGATACACAGGATATGCTGCGTAATTGGACCCATATGCTAAGGAATGCCATCAAGGAAGAGCGGCAGAGAGGGCGAAGGGGAGCGAGTGGAACGTGGGCATTTCTTGGGTAGTTTCTTGGTTCCTTGGCTCTTTGGCTCCTTGGCTGATTTGCTTGATTCGCTCGCTCGGCGGTTGCGTTGGCTTGGGGGTGGCATAGTTGGGGGTCCTGCCATCAGATGTCGGATTTACCCCCCAACAGGAGTCACGGCAGTCACGGGAGTCGCAGGATGTGGCCACATTTGTGTCATGGCCTGGCCCATGGGTTCGGCAAAGGGAAACGGTTTCTTCTCCTGGTCTGTCATTGCAGCCCGCCCAGGGGGGGTTCTGCATGTCATTCCAGTCCATGGGTAGGAATCTGCCATGCCAAATGTGACGATGACTCCGCTGGAAGAGTTCCTCCAGCACGGAGATGGCAGCAGATCGGCTGCAGCAGCTGAATTACCCAGCAGCGAGCGGACTCGTCTGCCAGTCGGCTGCTCAAAAATAGATTGAAATGTGGATCAGATGTGCTGCAAGAAGGAACAGAAGTTTCGGCACTGAATTCGCTCCGAAGTGGAGCCAACTCTGCGCCAATTGTAGATGTTGGGGAGTCCGTGGAAAGTCGGCAAAGGTTCCGAACTGATTGGAGCAACTTTCAAGCGCGAATGACTGCTGAGCTGTGGCCAACCGCAGTGGCGGGTTGGGGGCACGGGGCCGAAAGTCTGATTGCATTTTGAGGCTGAAGCGAGCCGACAAACCGCCACAGCAGAGGGCCAGAACCCAGTGCCCAGTGCCCAGTGCCCAGGGCTGGGGGGCTGTGGCTGGGGCTGCAATTTCCGATATGAAATGGCCATTGGGGTCTCAATTATTGCCACTTTGCTTTGTTGGCAATTCATTTGGCTCTTGCCACGTAATCGCCATTTAAATAACTACAACCCGCCAGCCACCCACCGCCAGCCGCCCACAGCAATCAACAGCAAAAGTGGAATAACTGGCAGGGGGGCGCAGCGGCGGCCGAAATGTTCGCAAATAAAGTGGCGATTGGATATTACAACTTTCCGGTCACTGCATTTCTGCAAAGTTCACAAAACTACAGAAGTGAGCGGGGGGGGGGAGTGGAGGAGGGAGTCCCAATCCCCAATCCTCATCGTTCAGCCACCCGCTTCAGCTCAACTTCTGCTCCCGCAAGCAGAACAATTTCCAATGTTCGCTCATCTGTGGTGGCAACAGAAGGGTGCAAGGGTGCAAGGGTGCAAGTGCCCGTGGCAGGGACACAGAAAATACTCGTACTCGTACTCGCACTCGTACTCGTGCAGAAGGGATACACAGGGACACACGGACACAGGGACACACGGAACACGAACAGGAAAAGGAAGTTGGCTTCGCCTGCCGCAGAGTTGCAGGCAGAGTGAGTGCCTGCCACGGCGAGTGGTGGCAGCAGCAGCAGCAGCGTTTGGTGGCAACATGTGTAGTATTTAAAACTCAACCGGCCTTGGGTCAGCGACGGGCAACGGCAACGGCAAAGGCAACCGGCAACCGGCAACCGGCAACGCCAGCGGCTGGGGCTGGGGCAAGGGCGGGTGCGGCCACAAATGAATTTATTTCTTTTACGGTTGCTCTTCGGCTGCCTTCTTCCTCCTCCTCCTGTTCCGTCGTGGCCCTGTTCTTCTGTCCCTGCTCTGCTCTCTGTTATCGGTAATGTATCGATTAATAATCGTAACCCTAGCAGTCAGTGGCCTGCAGCAGAGACTAGCGCACCAGCACTAGAGCTACCTTCTAGCCCATCTGTTCCCCTGTTCCAGCAATAATCGCAGGCAGAGCCCTTCTATGGATAGAAATAAGGGGGGAGGAGTGCACGGATTGGGGCAGGGTACTCCCCGATTCGTGGCTGTGGCACGCATTTCTGTTGTTGCGTTTGGCTGCTGGTTGCTGGTTGCCGGTTGCCGGTTGCCGTTTGCTGGTTTTTTGTGTGATTTTCATTACATTTTGGCCAAACAATTTATGTGGCGGCACATCGGGGGTTGCCGCTGCTGCTTTTGTCCACCGTCACTGCCTACTGGTGGTGCCTGCTCATGCCTCCTGCTCTGCTGCTCTCCTGGTCGTGGTCGTGGTCCTGGTCCTGGCCCTGCCCAGCCACCCTTGACTCTTGGGGCAAAGTCAAATGTTGTCTGTTTGGCACGCATCGCAGGCAACGCCGCCATCGCCGCCATCGACGAGTGGTTTGGGTGTTGCGACATTGAAATTTATAGACCCTCCTCCTCCCTTCGGCCGCTGTCTGGTGTCTGGCGTCTGGTGTCTGTCAGGTGGCACAGCATTTCAAGTGCTGCATGCAACACACACCCATGCACCCCCCTACCCACTCTCTCTCTCTCCTGCTGCTGCTGCTGCTGCTGCGAGTGTCAGGCCTTTAAAAAGCAACAGAAACAGCGTCGGAAATACCAACAAAATATTTAATTAAAATTTATGTACAACCCCCCGAAAAAGGGGCAGCAAACGCAAGGGAAGGATCTGTCAGGATCTGGCAGCGCCGTCAGTCCGCTTCAGTCCGCTTCAGTCCGCTCCTGGCTGATGTCCGCTGATGCCCCGTGCCACCTGACCCATGCACCGCCTCTCCGCACACTCGCTGGGGAGTCATGACGACGGGGACGACGAGGACGACGCGCTGCATGCTTTGGCGATGACACTCTTCAGCGACCTCCCTCAACCGCTCTCTCCACTGAAGAGGGGGGCGGGGGTGGGTGCTCTGGGGAGCACTTGAAACTTTGCTTTTTACCGTTTTGCTCCGTTCTCCCCCCGCTCCGCGTCCTCTTCCCAGCAGCAGCAGCAGCTTCCTTCCACCCTGCTCTAAAATGTACAATTGACGAGGCCGTGTCGGCCATTTTTAATGGTTCTGTCGGTTGCAGCAGAGGTCGGTGGCTTGTGGCAGGGGCAGAAGCAGCGGCAGAAAAAATTAAAAATATTTTGCATACTTTGCAGCGCACATGCCGCACAAATACCGCCGCCCGAAGAGCCATTAAAAAGTTGCCCAAAAGCCAAACGAGTGGGGGAGGCACAGAAGTAGATAAGTGCTGGGGCGGGGAAGGGCGGAAGGGCGGTGGGGCGGTAGGAGTAGTTGAAGAGTGGCACAGGCAAAACTGTCGGGCACCGTGGAGTGGCATACTGGCACACAGTGAGTAACCATTGCCACAGAGCAGAGAGTCGGCCAAAAGGCAGCAGGCAGGCAGCAGGCAGGAGGTAGGCAGGAGGTAGGCAGGAAGCAGGCAGGAGGTAGGCAGGAGGCAGGCGGAAGGAGGCTTGCGGCACGCATTAACCAAACAAATCAATTGGGCGTTAAAGGCCAGCAAGGCCCGCCACACTGATGGACAGGCGGGCCAAGGGGGGTGGGCGGGAACGGGCTACGAGTGGTGTGTGTCAGCTCTGTTGGTAATTGGTAATTGAAAGTGGCCCACAGCCCGTACCCCTTAGCCCTTGCTGTGTGGCCCCAAAGCGCCGACTAATCAATCAATCGAACAGCCGACGAGCAGCGAAAAGAGCAGCAAACGGATGGGCAAGGGGCAAGCGGCAAGCGTCAAGGGGAAGTGGCAGTGGAGCAGCGGAAGGGGGGCAGGCAGGAGGGGCTGCCAATCGATTAATCAATCACTCAATCAGTACATCAAACTGCCAGTGGGCGAGGCGGAGGGGTGCTGGGCAATGGCAAAGGTCAAAGTTGGCCTGGATTTGTTGCCAATTAGCGAAGGCAACATCTGGATTAGGGCCGTGGATTACGAGGCGAGCGGACAGCAGACAGCTGCGGACAGATGCCCCAAAAGTGCGGCACAGAGTGGCAGAGTGGGGGAGAGTGGGAAAAAGCTGTGGTTGGGGCATCTTTAGGTAGATGCCGCGGGATGTCACTTGCCGATGGAGTGCAGTGGCTGTCGCTGCGTAATCAGCGGAAATTCAGAGCACTGCGATCCCTGCACCTTCTGCCACATCTGCTCGGCTCGGCTCGGCTCGGCTCCTCTCTGCTCTGTGGCTCTCTTTCAATAAGCAAGAAGGAAAGCAGGAACCCTGCCAGGACCCAAAGCCCTGCCCTGCCCTGTCTTATGCCTTCTCCGGGGGGTGGCACTGCAACTGCAACTGCAATCTCCGCAATATGCCAGCCAGCAGCTTCATTTCCTGCCCGAATGGCCAGAATGTGTCACACAAAAGCCACACAGGAGGAAGGCTGCAGCTTGCAAGGGCAACATGTGGCAGCAGCAGAACGGAACGCAACGCAACGGAGGCACGGATGCGATGCTGCAGCCAAGTATTCGGGGCGGGCGCTGTGCCAAAGTGCCTGCGGCCATGCGCCATGCAGGAGACACGACACCCAAACGGTGGCTGGCCCTTGCCTGTGCCTGTGCCTGGGCCTGGGCCTGCCTCAAGGCTACCTGCCACTGTGGCCGCTCTCTGTGGCTGCCCATTAATGCCCGCCTTTAAAATTTATGATATTTACCCAACCAGACAGAGGCAATGAGGCGGCATGCTCTGCCCCTATGCTGGCGCCCCGCCCCGCCCCGCCCCCATTTATTTCTGGCCAAAAGGAGACGAGACTCTTGGCAACTCTTGGCAATCACTACAGTCTGTGGCATGGGGCAGGGGGCATGGGGCATGAGTGGCTGCTTAGTGAGTCATCAAGGGGATGGTGCGATGGCGGGTGGCGCGGGCGGTGGCGGGTTGCTGTATTACCCAACTTTCACTTGTAAAAACTGGCACCGACAGCGTAGGTACAGCTCAGATGACACAATTTGATTGGTGGCATGCCACAGAGTGTGCCACAGAGTGGGCCACAGAGTCTGTTGCCATTGTATTGGTTTTTTGCCAAATCCCCCAGGCACTATACGCAAGAATGCCTGCAAAGGAGGATCCTCCTTTTGCGCCTCTTCCAAGAGGATCGCAAAACCCACCCCCCAGCCGCCCATCCGCCGCTCTCTGTGGAACGATAGCCCCAGGGGCCATTGGCATGAAAGGACTGGAAATTGGTCCTAGTTACGGGCTCTCCCTCCTCCCTCCACCATCCATTGGGCTGGCTCTGCGCTGGGTCTACTCTCCGCTCGGTGCTCTCCGCTCAGTGCGTTGCGCGCCGTTCGCATGTCAGCACCTGAGCACGCCTCCGCGTCTTACTCCTTTCGTTGTCTTGCGGTGGAAGATTTTTTGCAATTTTCCTAAGTGTCGTCGTCGTCGGAGGAGGAGGCAGCAGGCAACGGCAAAGGCAACGGCAGCGGCAAAGCTAGGAGGCAGCAGGCAGCAGTCTGGCAGTCTGGCAGACAGCCGTGGAAATTATTAGCAGCATGTTCTGTCGTCGCTGCTGGATTGATTTTAGTGCCGGCGAGGAGGCGGCAGCTGTGCGGTGCTCCGGCCCTTGTGCCCAGCGATTCCACCGCAGATGTGTCGCTGTCCCCGGGGACAACGCTGTGGCGCGCGGCAGCCCGAACTCTGGCCGTGGCAGCGACTCCGGCTGCGGCTCTGGATGGGAGTGGTACTGCCGCACTTGTCGTCAACTTTATCGCCTGCAATTGTACTTCGAGGTACGACTCGTAATGGAGACTTGACGTTGAATCCCTGCCCGCCCCTGGGTCGTGCAATGCGCAGCAGACAGCGGACATCTTGGGGCTCTGATTGAATTTGTCGAGTGGCTGTCGTCTGAGTGGCCGCTTCCCGGTGACCTTGAGGCTTCGACTGCGCGGCGACTGTACCCAGTGCCAGCTGCATGAGTCACTGCTCGGCTTTGCGCTCACTCAGCCATCAGATATCCTGTTTGCTTGTGCACGAGGTGCGAGTGGCAAGAAGCCTTCACAGCCAGCAGCGGGTGGGGCCACTGTACCTGTACCTGCACCTGCACTGGCTGCTGGCTGCTGGCTGCAGCGGATCTCCGCTGGTCCGAAAGCTAAGTCCAATGCGATCCAATCCGTTGAATTCCGTCCGCTGCTCTGTTCGCCCGTACGGTGCGCCTTTGTTGTCGCCACTCAACGAGCATTCCTTGCCTTTGGGCTTTGGCGCTCTGCCTGCCATTCCACATTTTGGCACATTTGATGGCTGCTGGCAGCAGGGGCAGGAGCAGGGCAGTGGCTGGCAGGGGCAGGGCAATGGCTGGCTGGGGCAGTGGCTGGCAGGGGAGCGCCAAAGGTAGCGTCGCCATTTTTAATTGTAACTGTAATTTAGCCATTGTTGTGCACTTTTGATGACGCAGACGTTCGCTGGCTCAAGACACTCGGCACTCGAGCAGACTCTGAAGCACTCTGAATCTGTGGCAGTGGGCGGGCCAGTGGGCGGGCCAGTGGCAGGGGCACACACTTTGTGCTGCGCTGCGTTGCACGTGTCGTGCAATTTGTGGCGTTGTTTTGCTCTTCTCCTGCAATGCTTCAATGCTTCAAAGCTTCAATGCTGCTGCCTGCACTTTATGCAACATTTATTTTTAGCATACTCATGTGTGCGCCCCCCACCCCCTTCAGCACTCTCTCTCTTACTCATGCATCTCTCTCTCTCTCTCTCTGTCTCTGTCTCTTTTGCAGATTGCCATCTGTGATGATTACAGCCTGCCCGTAGACTTTGTGAAAAAACGACCGTCCAGCTTCGATCCGTGCCTGGCGGAGGCGATACCAACGAATCCCGAGCACTGGATAATCCCCAGTCCCCAGCAAGCGGAGTTTGTAAGTTCATCACTCAACACAACGAAACAGCTCCACATTCCACATGCCCCATCCCACATCCCCCATCCCCCATTCTTCATCCTTCATGCTTTGTCCTTCACGCTTTGTCCTTCATTATTAGGTGGGGGGAATGGAATGGCAATTAAGCTCTGGCTCTGGACAGCTAATTGATAAACTGCACGCCCCAGCAGCAGATGCACCATGCAGCGGCGCAGATACCACAGATCCCAGTGTTCCCAGTGCCCAGCTCCCAGCTCCCAGATTCAAATTCAGGAGGGGAAAATAAGGGCTGGCTGGCTGAGGCTAAGGATGAGGCTGAGGCGCATGCAGCAGTGCAGCAGTGCCTTGGGTTCTGTATTGCTGCACTCCAATGGGGTCCAATGGGGTCCAATGGGCTCCAATGGGTGCCTGGGACTCCTGAGATGGTCGCGCAGATTTAGTTCGCAGCGCAGATGCAATTCACCTGCCTGCCAGGCACCTTCCACTGGATATGCACGTGTGATAATTATATATTAATCATATATGAAATGCCGCAGTGCCAATCGACAGAGAGTGGAGGGTGTTCCTTGGGTCGTGCGCCTGCTGCTGCCTGCTGCCCCATGACTGCTGCCTCGCAGTGCTTGGCTTACTCGAACTCTTATCCAGCAGTGACAGGGGCAGTGGCATCATCACTGGCACTGGCACTGGCAGTGGCAGTGGCAGCACAAACAAAGCATTGCTCAAACAATGCACGGACTATTGGCTAAATATTGCAAAAAGGAAAAGCGAAAGAGCGCAGAAATAACACACAGACCATCGGGCAATGGGCAGCGGCCATCGACAGCAAACAAGCAACAGAACGGAGTGGAGGGGAGTCCTGCGGCGGGTCCTGATGGCTGGCTGGCCATAAAAAATGGCCACAGATATGGCAAAGCATTAGGGAAGAGAACAAAAGGGAAGCAGAGCGGCAGAGGGAGAGGCAACCTCAGGCTGCAGAGAATGCGGCCCGTGCCACAAATCAAATACACGACGAAGAATCTGCTCCAAGCCTCCACAGCACACCACGCCACACCCTACACCACCCCGCTGCACATCCCACTCCACACCCCGCTCCACACCCCGCTGCACACCCCACTCCGTTTCTGTGTTTCTGTGCTGCTTCTGTGCTGTGTTTTTTATGGCCCATGCGAAAATATTTGGTGTTTTGTTCTCCCTTTGCATATTGCCACTAAAAATGGAAATGAAAATGAAAGCAGCGCCGCCCCGCCCCGCGCCGCGCCGCATGAGGCACATAAAAAAGTGGAGGCAGCAGGCAGCAGGCGAGAAGCAGCAGTCAGGCTGCCTGCCACTTGAAATTCATTTTATTGAAATTTGTTTAGTCCCCGAATGGAATGTGATTTGCGGAGATTTACGCAGAGAGCGAGCCAGGGGCATGCAGGAGGGGATGGCGACGACCTTCCACCGCCCACTGGTGCCACAAAGCAGGGCAATCAGCGCTGAATCATGTGTGTGGCCAGACTCGCGATGGCAACTATTGCGACACTGGCCGGAAACTGCAGGACGAATCACATGGCACATCTGCCGCAAGTAGTGCCCCGCCCCGCCCCCCAAGCAACCTCTGCCCACCCATGGAAAAGTCGATGCTCGATTTGATAACTCTGTTTAATGTAAGCGCCGCCAAACGACTATTCAGCCACCGAGCTCCAGAACTCATTCGAATGTGTAGTGTTTAGTAATCATATTGATGCGAGCCACGAACACCCGCAAGCCATCGATGTCGGTGCCATCAGGGTGCTGTGCCTGCGAATGGAGAGCAGAAGTAGAGGCGGCCACGGGCCAATTCAAATGCGTCGCTACTCACGCAGGGACGCGTTGCGCCGTGGCGCCTCCATGCTGGATGGCAGTGTGGGAGCATGGGAGTGGGCCCACCCAGCAGGTGCGTCCTTCAGCGCTTGGGCAGGATGCTATCTCATTTGCATTGGGCCGGTGCCATCCTGCAGGCGAAAGGGATTAATGTGCAGCCATGCCACGCCACGCCTTCCTGGCCGGAGTATCCTTACCTGCCCGGATACGAAATGGTTCTAGTTGCGCGAACCAACGCAGTCTGTCAAGTGTGTTTACTGTTTACTGCAAGTTGCTTCGTGTCTCTTTGTCGTGTGACATGCGAATCGAAATACGGGAATATATTTCGCTGCTTCGCTGTGGGCATGCGGTTACCCCGGGACACAGCCTGCGGGAGAGAGGCGGAGGATCAGAAGAGTCGTGGTCGGCAGAGCTTAGAATTTGTGCACGTACCCGTAGAACCGTTTTACCGTTTCGCCGATTAACCTATGACCGATGACCGATGACCGACGACCGATGACCGTCTACCGTTAATCGCAACACTTTCAAATTTTGTTCCTTTTTTGTGTTTTATTTTTAAAATTTAGTTTTTGTTTATTTTATTTTGTTGTTGAATAGTCCGGAAAGATTATTTTTGTTTTCTTTTGTATTTTTGTTGTTTGTGTTCCGAAAAGTTAAAATTGATGCTCCCCAGACGAGGCCTGGGGACCGACTGAATATTTCCCAAATTATTTTCCGTGCCTGAATTCGCCCTACGCTTTTGCTCGATTCCGCAGCCTGCTCTGCGAGTATTTATCTCTCAGTTTTCTCAGCTTTGTTTTGCTCAGGTGGGATCCAATATTTGTGATATTTCGGATGGCAGGCTGCTCCACAGTAGGCGGCGCTGCCTTTGTATGCCCATCCCCAGTGCCACATTCAGTCCGTGCCTGATTTGGCTCTCTTTGCTGCATCTTTCGTTGCCTCTCCGTCTCTCCTTCCCAAGGAGGAGTACTCGGG
Organism: Drosophila tristis; assembly: GCA_018150885.1. NCBI lineage: Eukaryota > Metazoa > Arthropoda > Insecta > Diptera > Drosophilidae > Drosophila > Drosophila tristis. Next base: position 1,107,293 of record JAECWT010000125.1, read on the forward strand.
CATGCAGTCGAGTGGAGTATTAGAGGCGGAGTCACCACGAATCTGGCAAATTGTTAGATCGCAAGCAAAAGTATCCCAAATATCCCGAAAGGAAAAGGAAACCTCGCAAAATCTTTCCATCATTCCTGTGGGTTCCCCTTGCCCTGTCTCGCGTTGCTCGTTTCGCGCCTCTCCCCCACCCGCGCACAATTATTAATGTAATTTTATGTTTTGACTTTTGTGTTGCGTAAACAGCAGGAATTTGGGTGGGGTGGCGACGAGACATGGACGCGTGTCCATAGCCATGTGATGATGCCATAATGGGGGCTCTGACTCTGAGCATGTGTGTGTGCTGGTGTGCTGGTGTGTGTGTGGGGTGTGCCATTGTTGCTATTTTTCCTTTTTGGCGAAAAACTCTCATTTTAATGGAAAACGAGGAGCGGGCGACGCGACGCGACAGTTTTGCGATATGTGGAACGCTGTTGAGTCTGGGACTCCTGAAGTGCTTACTCGGGCAGAGCGGCGATGGGGGGGGCGGTGAGAGTGGGGGGGCTGTGGTTGTTGCTGGTGCCAGTATTGCTCTCCGTGGAGTAATATTCAGCGATAACTCAGCAAAAACAAAACAAAGCAAACAAAAAACAAAGCAGGAAGAAGAAAAGTGAGCAAAACTCCGAACACCCACAAAAGCCCTGTGTCCCCTCTGTGTGTGTGTGCTGCATGGCTTATGTTTATTTTTTAATAACTTGGCAACTCTGTGCGGCATGTGCCCCACCGCCCCACTGAAACTCCGAATGAAATGCCATAGGCGAAGGCGGCGGCGGAGGAGGAACCGCAGCTTAGATATCACTCGTACGTCGCTTTGTCTGGCTGCAGGAGTGGGATGGATGAGTGAATAAAGGATATGCAGGATGCAGGATACGAGGGCGCTGGGGTGCGGGCTGCAGTGATACCCTGTAGGCCGCACATGCATAGTCCTGGGATGGTTTACTGACTGATGACTGATGCAAATGCAAAACTTTCGAATGACGAGCGGGAAGTGCCAATGAAGAGAGAGACTTTTAGTGGCTAAATCCGTTTGGAAATATTGCCCTGAAGACGGATTTGTGCTGTGCAAAGGCAGGAAGCAAAATGCGGGACGAACAATGCGAGTGCAACAAAGTCCAGCAGACAATCAGAAAGCAGCAGCAGCCCACAGTCGACGTGGCAGTTGAAGGAGTAGCAGGATGAGGAGCATTAGTCTTTAGCCAGACATTTGATCAGCGCATCGCCCCTCTCCCGGCGGCATACGTACGCCGCCACCCCAAGGATTCCTCGTTTTATTTATTTCTATTTGTTTTCGTATTTGTATTTTTTTCATTAAAGTTGGCATCAAAATCACGTTGCTGCGGCAACGACGCGTCGTTCAGCAGACGACATTCCGTGCCATTCCATGCCATTCCATGCCGACTGCAAGACAGAGTCCAAACAGTTTTTCATTATTTGCCCAGCACCACCCCACCACAGCGCACATGCCGTGTTGCCCCTCAACACCACTGATTGGTGGGGGCAATCGTGCATGAGGATAAACAAGTACGAGTAGCGAGTGGCGAGTGGCGAGTAGCGAGTACCCAGTAGCGAGTATCTATGGTTAAGTGGGAATATGGGAATATGGTAAATGGGGTACAGACAGACATATGTACACATGCAATATTGTGGGTGGATGGGTTGGGTGTGTGGGTGTGTGGGCTTCTGTCTGCTCATATCGTATGTGGATAATCAAAGGCAAATATTTAAACGGGAGAAACACTCGTTTAAACGAGTTTGCTGCGCGGGGTGGGTAGCGGAGGGGGCAAGCACACAACACACACAAGAATAGCTCCAACGAACCCTAACAAGTCCCCCCCAGCCCCAGCCACCGCCAGTGGCACTCCACCCCACCCCACCCCACCCCATTATCAATCTGGTACTTGCCTTTGCATCGTCTCTGTGGCAACCAGCTTTTGTGCCCCAAAGGAAACGTGGAAAGGGGCCGCAGGCAGGCAGCAGCTATCTGCATTGCATTTGGTTTCAAGTTCAAATTCATTAAAAATTGTTATCCCAGCAGCCTCTTCTGCGCCCCTCAATAGAGGAGAGCTCCTTATTTATGAGTTTCAATTAAAAATGTTTTTGGCGCACAATGGCCGCCTGCTGCCGCTGCCGCTGCTGCTGCTGCTCCTTCTGCCTGCTGCCTGCATGCAACTGCTACCAGGGATGCTACCGCCTCCTGTGTCGCCTGTGGCCAAACATCAATTTCCGCTCAACAGGAATATATGCACACGGATGTGGGATGTGGGATGTGGCATGTAGAATGTGGGCTGTAGAATGTGGGCTGTGTACCCTGTAGGATGTGGTCTGGGATGGTCGTGTAAGCGGAAATTTATGTTCAATATAATGAACAGAAACAGAAACAGGAACGGAACAGGAGGCATACACTGGGCTTGGGGGGGGATCCTGCTGGTGTCAGTTGTGCAATGCTCAGCCATTTGTCAGGCTTGCAGCGGAAGTGGATCGAGCAGCCGAACAACAGCCGAGGCTCTGGCCACAGGGCAGCTACACAAGAAGCGACTCCACGCGGATGTGGCAACGGGGCTGCAATCCCCACAATTGCATGCTCCGAGTGGCAAATGAATTCGGAATATGAGCAATACGACCGTGATAATGATTGCGGCCAATTGAAATACCAACCCAATGCACGCACATATATATACTAAATACATATGCACATACACATTCAGTACGGTGTGGGAAAACCTACAAGCGCGCAGGCGAGTTTCCAATTTGAATTTGCCCTGCCCTGCCCTGCCCTGCCCTGCCCTGCCCTTTGCCAGTGCCTTTGCCCGTCCCTGCGCCATTTCCCTTTCAATTAAATGCCAACAAATTGGAAACTGAAATGCAAATCAAATTAGTGGCAAACAAATGCTAATGGCGCCACCCCGCCCGCAACCCAATCTTCTTTTTATTTCCGACAGCTGCCATTCGGGGAAGCCCAACAAGCGACGCAGCAACCTGCAGCAGCAGCAGCGGCAGCAGCAGCGGCAGCACCACCGCTACCCGTCCCCCTGTCCACTTTGCCCATTCAGCAGGTGGCGACCGCAGCGACAGCATCTGCAGCCGCCACAGCACAGCAACAGCAGCAGCAGCAACCCAGCAGCAGCAGCAGCTGAACAATAACAACAACAACACGCACCTCGGCAACCAATCGGCGCACCAGCAGCAGCAGCAGCAGCAGCACAAAACCGCCAACAACAACAACACGCTGCCAGTTGGGGCACAACAAGTGCAGCACCAGCAGCAGCTGCAGCAGCTACAGCAGCGTGCAACGCTGCAGCATCCGCCGCTGCCCAACAGCAACATCAAGCAGGCCTCCGTGAAGCTGATCGAAGCCTACTCCGACCCGAAGGACACGCGCCACCACAAGAAGGTCTACCACAAGAAGGCCAAGCGCCGCACGGCCCCCAGCCACAAGCGCCACCAGCAGCAGCAGCCGCCCCAACAGCAGCAGCAGCCGAAGAACTTGCAACATACATTGCCCACGCCACGCAGCGCCCAGCAGCAGAAGCAGCAGCAGCTGCAACAGCGGCATTCCACCTACAACAACAACAACGACCATCAGCAGCAGCAGCGGAAAGACAAGCGGAGCAGCCACTACGATTCGGGTGAGTGTTTAACGGAGTCGCAGAGCGCGTGGCACACGCGGCAAATGCGGCAGAGAAGGTGATCCAAAGGGGGGAATTCCAAGAGCAAAGTATCTGCTGAGTGTCTGCTGAATAGGCCAAGAAATTGGCAACTAATTCAAAAGTTGCTGAGGTTCATTAGGCGCCTAACTAGTTAGAGGGCGGGAGCAGAAGCAGGGGCAGGAGCAGGGGCAGGCGACCTTCAGTGGATGGCAATTAAGTGGAGCCCCAGATGCGGTGCAAGTTTCTCGCCTGCGCTGCAGACACTTTTGCCGCAGCGGCGGCTTCGATTAGCCAAGCGGAAAATGGAAAATGGCAGGCTCTGCTCTCTGCTTGGGGCAGCACTCAGACGAAGAGTCGGGGAATGGCACTGGCACTGGCACTACCATTCCATTAGAATGGCAGGATGCTCAGGCTGGAGGCTGGTCCCGGGGTTCAGCCAACCGCCAAATAGACTGCGACGACGACGACGACGACTCTGTTCATTTGCGTGGTTCGTGGCTGAAGGCTGAAGGCTGGAGGCCGAAGGGGACTCCGTGTCGCCGTGTCGCCGCGACTTAATTAGAAACTGTCAGCGATGTCAGCAGTGTCCTAACTTTCTCGTCTTCTCTTCTTCTCTTCTCTTATGCCCGCAGACTCCTCGGCGCCCAAGTCCTCCGACGAGGAGGCGGACATAGACGAGGAGGCTGATCAGCCCCAGAAGCAGTCGGCAAAGCAGCCGCAGCTGCCACAGCAGCCACAACAGCAGGCAACGTCCCAGGCAGCAGCTGCGGAAACAGCTCTTGGAGCGGTGCTCAACTCGCCGGATTCCATCTCGGACGATCTGGTGCGTCCCCTGCCGCCCCAACTGCAGCGCAGTCCGCGCAAGCTGACCGTCGCCCCGGCAGCGGAGTACAGCAAGCGCCAGCCGTCGCCCTACTACTACTCCGATCTCCTGAAGGGCCGCGACAGGGACAGGGACAAGGACAGGGCCAAGGAGGAGGCCAAGCAGAAGTGCCGCCAGTCGACGGCCAGCGAGCCGCCGCAGCAGAGAGCAGAGCTCCCGTGCCTAGGTGGCTACCGGAAGAGCTCCAGCTTGGATGTGCCCCAGCAGGAGCACGGGGAGGAGCCGCCAACAGCAGCAGCAGCAGCAGCAGCAGTAGGAGACAGCGACGAGGACAACGACAACAAGGAAGACAACGACCCCGACCACGGTCAGTGGGAGGAAGCGGGAGAGCCAGACCGAGAGGCAGAGGGAGAGAGAGAAGAGCGGACCGGGGACAACGATCGTCTCGCGGAGGAGGAGGAGGAGGAGGAAGAGGAGTCCGAGGAGCCCGGCGGCGGCGACCAGTCGACGCCCAAGCGCTACAGCTTCACGGAGGAGGGGGTGCACATCATCCGGTGCGAGACGCCCAGCACCAGCACCTCGGAGGAGTCCGACTGCAGCGAGTGCCTCAAGCGACGCGAGTGGCATGCCCGGGCCCTGGCCCTAGTCCGCAAGACCTGCAACGTCCAGCCGCGCCACCAGTCGCAGTCGCAGTCCCAGTCGCAGTCGCAGCTGCAGTTGCAGTTGCAGTTGCAGTCCCATCCCGATCCATCCACTGGCAGCGAGCTCCAGCTGCAGCTGCAGCACTGCGACGCCGGCGAGGGGGAACTGCTCAAGTGCTGCCCCCCGCCTCCCGCGAACGCCCCGAACAGCACAGCCGCGACCCCAGCGGAGCCTTCGCCGCCGATGCCACCGCACCGTCTGCTCGGACCAGCAGCCGTGTGCGGAGCCTGTGTAGCCGCCCCCCCAGCCGCAGCTGGAGGTGCACTGAGCGATGAGCCGGAGGAGGAGCTCGAGGAGTACTTCCGGCCGCGCAGCATCTTCTACGTGCATCCGCATGGCGTGCACGAGTGCGCCGAGTGCGCCCCGATCCCAGTCCCGATCCCGCTGCCGCTGCAGCTGCCACTGGCCCGTCCCGAGAAGCTGCCACTGAGCGGCCACTCAGCTTCGCAGTCCATCAACACGCTCGACCTCTACGGGGACGACGAGCGCGAGGAGGAGGACGACGACGACGACGACGACGAGGAAGAGGAGGAGGAGGACGACCCCGACTCGGACATAATGGCCAGCCGCAGGCGGCAGATCTACGAGACGGCCTTCGACTGCAAAATAGCCAAGTCGGACGACGACCTGGACGAGGTGGACCGCATCACCAACCATTCGGTGCTCCTCCAGCTGAGCAACGGCAACAGCGAGACCGTCGCAGCGGCGGCTGCGGCTGCGGCTGCCGCGGCCAAGGCCAAGAGCCGCCTGGAGTGCAAGCGAACAAAGAACTCGAAGAACCAGGCCCTACAGGAGCAGAGCAGCGATGGCCACGCCCACGTCCAGGTGCACCAGGTGCAGGCTGAGCTGGGCAAGCTGCAGCTCGAAGGGGATCACCAGAACCAGAACCAGAAGCAGAGCCAGAGCCAGAGCCAGAACACCAATCCGGTGGCGGCGGCGACGAGTGGAGCCAGTGGCTCCAGCACGCAGCAGCTGCCGGTGCGCGGCTACACGCCCTCGCCGCCCTCGACGGCGCCGCTGCCCATGAAGTTCCCCGGCAAGCAGGAGCGCTACATGAACAGCATCAAGAGCGCCCCCAACCTGCCCTCCGCCAATCCGGCCCATCCGCGGCTGCGCGACCTGCGCCTGCCCCTCCAGGGGATGCGCCTGCAGCAGCAGCAGCAGCAGCAGCCGCAGCAGCAGATGTGCGCCTCCAGCAACGACAACAGTCTCACCGACAGCGCCTACGTGAATCCGCCCTCGACCAACTCGAACTCCGCCTCCGCCTCGGCCGGGGCCTCGGCCTCGGCCTCCGCCTCAGTGTCCGTCACCGCCTCCGCCTCGGCAGCCGCACGGCGTCCGCGCTCCTTCGTACTGGAGTCGGGCCGAGTCCTGGAGCTGCGGCGCAGCGCCCAGCCCCACCCGCAGCAGCAGCGCCAGCACCACCACCACCACCATCACCACGCCGCTGGCGTTTCGGCAGGACGACGCACCCGCCATGGCCACGGCCACTGCCCAGGCCAGGGAGGGCCAGGGGCAGGGGGGCACAACTACAGCTCCACGGAGTCCATAGCCACGTCGAGCAGCGGGGGCAGCATGGAGTCGCTGCGCTCGAGCACCAGCGAGGGCAACCGGAGCACCTCCAGCTCGGAGTCGCGCCACTCGAGCTCCCTCAGCTCGCACAGCTCGGAGAGCGGCAGCTGCAGCTCCAGCGTGGCCTACCCGCTGCGTCCGGCGCCGCTGCTGCTGCACTCGAAGCTGCACATCCTCAGTCCCATCTCGGACAAGTCCTCGCAGGAGCCGGCCTCGGCCAGCGCCTCCGAACAGTCGCAGCAGCCGTCCCAGACCCAGAGCCAGAGCCAGGGCCAGGGCCAGACCCAGTCGCAGGCCCCAGTCCAGGAGGAGCAGGAGCAGGCCCTCGTGGCGGCCACCTCCGCCGCCGGCGCCACCTCCGCTCCGCTCTCGTCCAAGCAGCAGCGCAACCAGCGGGGAGGAGGTGCGGCGCCCAACAAGGCGCTGCTGCACCTGGCGGACGAGCTGCTCGGCTCTGACAGCGGCATCTCGCTGCACTCGCGCGAGGAGGGCAAGCCGCCGCCGGCCCTGGCGCTGCAGCGCCTCACGCTGCCCAAGCTGCAGCTCATTGGGGCAGAGCCCGCCAGCCAGGGAGCAGGCGGCGGCGGCGGCGGATCCTCGGCCGCTGGCAGCTCGGGCACGGGCACTACCACCGGTGGAGGAGGAGGATCAGGGTCTGGATCGGCGAACGTTGGCCTACCGCAGGAGCTGCGGGACCTGCCCTTCGACATGCCAAAGCTGCGGCGCCGCAAGACGCTGCAACAGGAGGCGGCGTGCACCTCCGGCAGCGCCACCTCGGTGGACCTCGGCGAGCTGCCCTTCGACATGCCCAAGCTGCGGCGGCGTCTGCGCGCCAACCAGGCGGAGATCAACAATCTGCTGATGCACAGCACCGAGTCCAGTGGCATCTCGCAGGCCTCTTCCAGCCACTCGATGCGCGAAGATCAGAAGCTGGCCAGCAAGCTAGGTAGGCTACAGCCGTCGACAGCGGACACACATAATTATCCCGCTAACCCCACACCTTGCACCCCTTCTCCGCCCACAGATACAGCCCTATTCCGGCAGAACCTCACGCTGAACCTGAACGAGCCGCGGCAGGCAGCCAAACAGTTCGGAAGCCTCGACCTGCGGGGCCTCAGCAGCGCCAAGGAGCTGAACATGAATCTCTGCCAGGGCTATGTGACGGCTGTGGATCTGATCGATGTCGGCATACCACTGGAGCGGCAGGGGTAAGCGATGCTCGGCAGTCAGTCGCACTAATCACTAAACTAATGGCTAATCGATGAATTTCGTGGCATTTCAGCTGGTATCACGGCGCCATTACGCGCGTCGAGGCGGAGACAACGCTCCGTCCGCTGTCGGAGGGCTCCTTTCTGGTGCGGAACTGCGAGTCCACCAAGCAGGATTACTCGCTCTCCCTCAAGTGAGTGTTGCAAGACACGAGCCACGAGCCACGAGCCACTCCCACTTACACTCACCCTGCTAATCGTTCTGTTCTCCGTTTGTGCCCACAGGGGAGCCAAGGGCTTCATGCATATGCGGATTCAGCGCAACGAGGCGGGCCAGTACATCCTGGGGCAGTTCAGCCGTCCCTTCGACACGGTGCCGGAAATGATCCGTCACTTCTGCCTGAACCGGCTGCCAGTGCGCGGTGCCGAGCACATGTGTCTGATCGAGCCGGTCATTGCGCAGCTGCTCTAGGCGGAGCAGCGGGAGGAGCAGCCGTCAACGCGACCGGAAGGAAACCAAACAGAATTACATATTGATAGCATATAGAGGATACATACATACATCTATATACATATATATATAGCGTATGCACTAGTTATATGCACATACTATATGTATGGGCGAGTATATGCGATAGTTTTAAACAGAACTTGCAATTCTTTTTCGTCCCAAGTATTTTTTTGTGTTTTTTTTTGGCTAGCTACAAAACAGCAGCAAAAGAAATACCCCCTTCCGAACACACCCACACATACTACACACACACACTACACACACACACCCCCCCCTCTGAGACACGAACTATTGTAGTTTAGCGTTTAAAGTACGTAGCACATTCAGACAATACCAGCAAATGACAAAACAAAACGAGATATTTATATAGGAGGCATATACACAGCAAGAGCATGATGATATGAGGATATATATACAAGCAAACATATTTAGTATATACACGTACGTATACATATATATAAATATTGGTATATATTATATATATATATATGTATACATTGCTATTGATATTGATGCAAAAGAGAGCACTTGACGACAGTTGCTGCATGTAGTACACACACGATAGACACGATATACGATGCTACGATACGATACTAGAAGAGCGAGAACAACATTTTTTTAGATGTGTTTACACAGTGAGCAGCAGCAGCAGCAGCAGCAGCAGCAGCAGCAGTAGCAACAGCAGTTTGATAGGATAGGATAGGACTACTCCTGCCAGAGGAAGTAGCGAGCAGAGAGCAATTCACGTTTGGCTAGAGTTTATGGTAGAACACACAGATCGATTGTACGTACTACTTATCGATCGCATCGATACTTAAGCAACTTAAGATACTTTCCGTAGCACACACACACTCCACACCGAACACACACTTCTTACACTCACACATACCCATGCCCCCACTGGCGCCCACACCACACGCTGGTTGCGATTTCCACTGACGGTAGGGCGCATGCAGCAGGGGGCACGGGTCATCGCTTAGGGCACGATTACACTAAGAATGCAAACAGTTTCAAGTTTCAGCAAGCAACTCTAAAAATTTGTTGATTAATTTTATGTTACGACGAGTAAAAGGAAAGGCAAACACGAGAGCGAGAGCGAGAACGCGAACGAGAACGAATCTTAAATATGTAAATCTATGTGTAACTTTAGCAAGGACGATTCAAAGAGGAGCAGCTATTTCGTGTAATTTTTTTTTGTCTTAGCTGTAGGTCAGAGGCAGAGGACTCTCTTGTACGCAGAAGTAGGACGCTCAAAGCGCTTTCGGTTGGATCGAATCGATGAATGAATGTGGGATGCATGCGGGTTAAGGATGGACGGGGCAAGGATATAGCAAGGCATATGAAAAAGTCGGTTTTAAGTGTTAGTTTCTAATTGAGCAATTGCGTGGAGCTGAGGCGTGCAAGGGCGAACGAAGGGCAAAACTATATGCATACATGTGTATATACACATTAATATATGTATTATGAAAGCTAACAAATGATATATGTATATAAATATATACTTACTATTTATATTTCTATATACACATATACACACACGATATTAAAGAGCAGTCAATGGTTTTTTGGTTCCAGTTCCAAGAGAAGCAAAGTGTCAGTGCCAGTGGCAGTGTCAGTGGCAGTGCCAGGGTCTGTCCCCAGTGGGACAGATCCCCAGTGTGACTAATTATCTAACTACATAATTATTGTTTCTGGCAGTTTCGTTTCTGTACCACCTTTGTACCGCCGAGCACTACGAGTATACATATGTATTATTATATTTATATTTATATTTAAATATTATATTTATATATTGTGTGGTATGATATGTGTGCAGCAACTTACTTTTCCAGTCAGAGCTAGGTTAGAGTATACCAAACTTATGTGTGCCAAAGCATGACGCTAGTCTTATCTAATGATGTATCTTATGTTCGATATGTTGATTGTTTGTTGCCTAATTTCTAATCCCAAAAAAAGCAATCCCATGCAGTGCAATATACATAAGTTTATCTTTTGGCTTATTTGTGACTTATTTACGATTAGTTATTAGTTTTCCATACCCACAGTATGGGTACGTGTACGTGTACGGGTACGGGTACGGGTTGTACATAACTATATGTGCAGAGTTTAGATCACATTCCTGCTTCCGAGGCGTTAGTTTTCCCCTATTTTCCGCACTCCCTTGCACCTGGCCAACGTGTGTACAGTACGTGTCGGTAATGAAAGCTGCGCCAATTTGTGAGCGGCGGCTTTTGTAAATACATATACAAGAAATACATACATACATATATACACCCGAAATCATACAAGTACGATTAATCGTAAGCATGTGCGAGTGAGTACAATTTTATTTGCAATACATCCTTTAAGAATAAGATTTCAACGTCACATAGTACGAGTAGCAGTGCAACAGTGCAACAGAGCAACAGAGCTGCATGTGCATTGATCCATCTGTTGCATACCCCACAACAATACCAATACCAATACCAGTACACACGCGCATACATAGCGATGTATTTGAGGCTTCCGTAGCAGTAAAGAACGAACCAACACCAACCATACATACATACATACAGACATAAATACATACTAGTAGAACCTCTGCCACAGTATGGGACCCACAGGTTCCCCAAAGGGTGCACCTTATACGAGTACTAGCACACATCCACATCCACATCCACACACGTTGTTCTTTGATGGGTGTTGATCAGACACTCGTTCGTTTCCGTTTCCGTTTCTGTTGTGTATAAATGTACTTAGCCTTGTACTCCAACTATCTATCTCTCTAGCTCTCTCTCTATGGCACCCAAATAGTATCTGATATCTGATTAATTCAATTAGTACAGAGTACAATTAGTGACACACGCTGAACGGCAACAAATTTAACAAACAGAAACCGTAAACCGTAAACCAACCACAACAACAACAACAACAAGAACAACAACAACAACAAATGAAACAAACGAAATGTATTTAATAAAAATAAATATAAAAATTTCCAAAAAAAAATAAGCAAGTGGCCGTTTTAGTTCATTTTACGTATAGATAAAGATGTGAAATGTCTGTAACATTGCTGCGCGACAAAAGTGGGGCAGTGGCAGTAAAGCAGGCGGTAAGGTTGTCTGAAACCGAAAAAGTTGACACAACAACAACATTTAGTCGATGCAAATCGATTGGCAGGACTCTCCCGATCGGAAGCCAACCGACTTGCAGGACTCTTCCAACAGCAATTGACCATGCCACGGCAATATACTCAGACCAGAGGTGGCTGCTGCCCGTATTTTCATCGCGGCGATCGATGCATTACATATTATGCAAATGTATGTCAACAGGTTAAATTAGTTAACTTTAAATCAACATTTGGAAAATAATATGGGGACTGATTTATATGGAATTGGGTGTTGTGCACAACATATAGATTTTCCACTTCATACAACGAAAGTCGCACTTCATTGCGTTCATTTCAAAGCTTTAAGTCTATAAAATTGTTCCATCTGCAGGCTAAAGCTTTTTTGGTTGTATTTTGTTATATTTTATTGAATCGTTTTCGCATATTGGTTTCGTATATGTATGGGCACATACACATGTGCTCGTATTAATGTTTTGTTTACATATATTCATAAAGGTATTGTATATATAAAGTTTGTTTGTAATAAATTATTAGCAAGTCGACTGCAGCCGCAGGCTGCTGCTGCAGCCCCAATCGCACTCGCACTGGAAACATGAAGAATTATATACAACAGGGTTCTCGAAAAATTCACATTACGTACACAGTATACAGTATACAGTACACAGAATAAATTACACATTACACATTAATCGCATTAAGTGCAGGATTCCTGGCTTCGGGTGAAGTTTCAGCTGCAATTTCAATCGGTTGTCGTTAAGATTAATTCGTTGATAACGGGGAGCGGGTGGTGTGGGGCGCTAAGCAAGCGGCAGGACATTGACGTGCGGTTCGGGGCATTAGCCGACGATCGTCAGAAGGGGAAGGGTGATGGAGGAGGGGGAAAGGGGGAAGAAGTGCCATGTGTGGCTATGTGGACACTACAATAATAATTTGGTCTGCTCTGCACCAGATCGTTGGTGTGTGTGGTGTGTGGTGTGGTGTGGTTGGTCTCCTTAGATGACCGCCTCGATGGCCGCTCCGCCCTCGGCGTTCTTTTTGATCAGGCTCTCCCACTGTGCGATGAGGCGGTGCGACGAGGGGGCCTCCTCCGGCGTCAGATCACAGAGCTGGGCCAACGACATGGCCGGACGCATGCCGCCGCCATTGCAGCTGGCATTCCCATTCCCAATGCCATTTCCATTGGACATGATGTAGGCATAGCCGCAGGCCGTTCTTTGTGAGTTGTGGACAATCTCCTGCTCATTTCTGGAAAAAGCAAACCCGATTAGATTCCTCGATGGAGATGGAGATGGACCGCACTCTACTCACCCATTTCTGTCGAGCTCCTGCGTGGACTGGGCATTGCGAAGTTTTCCCGGGCCATAGCAGTGCTCCTCCTCGGAGTCCTCATCGTCGTCCGCCTCCCCATCGGCCTCATCATCTGTGCTCAATATTCTGTGAAATGAAATGGATTGCATTCGATTGAATATCTATCCCTTAAGAGTGGTCTGTGTGGTCAGTGGTTACTCACAGCTTGTCCTGCGAGGCCCTCAGGGTGTTCTGTCTGCTCAGCTTGCGCAGACGCTTCAGCTCCGACTCCCGCGACTTGAGGTCCTGCAGCTCGCGCTGTATCTTCTGCTCCACGGGCACATAGCCGCGGCGCAGAGGTCGACCCTCCGAGTCCCGCTCAATGGCCGCCGGCGACAGGGTAACCGTCGGCGAGTTGTTGCCGCCCGTCTCCAGGAAGGCCAGAGCATTGCGGGCGTTCAGCTTCAGGGTCGTCTGAGTGCTGCCGCTCACGTTCCCATTCCCGTTCAAGTTGCCACTGCTGCCGTTGGCCAGGTTCAGCGGGGAGGAGGGGCTGCTCAGGGGGCTGCTGGGCCCCACCTTGCCGTGTGAGGCAATGAAGCGCTGCATCACCCCCTTGGTGGAGCCGCTGAAGGCAAACTGCCGCTTCTGCTGCACTCCGTTCAGCTGCGGCGTGGAGATGGTGCGGGTCATCAGCTTCTGCTGCGGCGGCTCCGGGGTCAGGTTGTAGCAGTTTGGACCGATGTAGCGCTGCTCCTGGCGGCTCACCACCGTCAGCTTCAGCGGCGGCAGCTGCTTCACCAGATTGTTGTTATTGTTGTTGTTGTTGTTGCTCTGGGAGGAGGCCGAAATGCCGGAGTCGTCCGAGTGCTGGCCATCGAGGCTCTCCTCCTTGGTGCTGTTGACGCTGGAGGCCAGCGAGGGTGTGTTCGAGTGCTCGTCGATGGGCAGCAGCAGGGCCGTCGTCTGTACAGCCGCCAAGGCCGGCTGGGCCGTGACCAGAACACCCTGGTCCCGCTCCTCCTCATCCTCGCCCAGATCCAGCAACTGCTCCTGTCCCTGTGGCTCCTGGTCCTGATCGAAGTCGTTGCCATTGCCGTTGCCATTGATCGTGTATGTCTCGAATTCGTCCACCTGGATGGGGGCGGGTGGCAGTGGCAGTGCCAGTGCCAGTGCCCACCCCAGTGGAGGAGAGCGTGGCCAGCTGGCGGTACTCCTCTTCGCGTCTCACCACTTCCTTGATCTCCTCCTGAATGCGTGTCAGGGGATCGATTTTCTGCAAGCAGCAAAAACACAAAAACGAAGAAAAAAGGCTTTAGTCAACGGTTCGTCATGGTTGGGTGAAACCCGAGATGTGCGACGACCTCCGGCAGGAGGAAGTACTCATCCGATTACCGCTCGATCGCATCGGAACGGATTAACCGTTAGCCAAACGAGGGAGAGATCGATTTGGTTCGATTCGATTCGATGTGTAATCGAATATGCCGCTAACGAGTGCCGATCGGGGGCGAGCGTTTCTCTGTCGCCACTCACTTTCGGTTCAATTCAGTTCAGATGGCTGGGTTCAGGCTTGGCTACACCCAAGATGTTGCACCCGCAGCATCGACAGCGTCTTAGGGCTGCAACTCTGTGCGGGAAATCGGAGGAGAATAAGCCCCGATGCTTGCACAATCCACAGACCACACGCGTGGAGTGCCATGGAGTGCCATGAAGTGGTAGGGGGGGCATTGGGAGTGGGCCTATGGGGTGGATCAGAGCGTAACCCAAGGCAACCGACTATTGTGCGTGACATCGACAGCAGACTTTGCTGCTGGATTGGTAGATGGACGAATATGAATATGTAGTTGTGTTAAGTGGGAGGTTCCCCGCTTGGTTGCTCGCTCGCTCGTTGTGGCTAAAAATCAGTTGCAAAATACTAAGCCCCAAAACCCAAACAAAACCCAAACAAAAATCGAGATTAAAAGTGTTTGAAAGTCTCACTTGCAGGCTTGTTTTTCCATTTGTCCATTTTGTATTGCTTTTCTATTTTATCTTTGCTCGCTTTTGTTGTTTTTGGTTTGTGCTTTTATGTGTTATGTGCCTCCCATTGTTGCATAAATTTTCGCATTTGCCGTCAAATTAACACGATATTTGTTTCTGTCACACAATACAATACAATACATACAATATGTATGTATGTATGCAACATGCATGATGCACATATGTACATATTTGGTTGAAATCTCTTTTAACAAATACGCGTGGCTTGTGGCATGTGGCATTTGGCATGGAAATAGTTTCTGGCATTAAGTATCTCTGGCTAACATAAATGCATATAAATGCATATATACATAAATATATGTATTAAACATAACAAGAAACAAATCTCTTGAGATTGAGAACTGCCACAAAGGCAATGCGACTCTCTTCAAGTGCGAAAGATTTCCTCAATGCAATGAAATGACAGGTATAACATTCCGAATCTCTGCTGCTGTACCTACTCGTAATAGAGGCTTTAATCCATTAGCTATATTAACTCTATCTATTGACTGCCAAGGGAAATCGGTCCAAGATATCGCTGGCAGTGGAGTGAATGCTTGTCAATTTTAAATCAAGAGATCTCACCATTTGTATGAGATTCTTCGAATTTATTGCTAAACAACCATCGATTATGTCACAATTATTTGCTGACGCTGATTAGCCGGAATGCCTGCGCCTGCACATACTCGTACGCGTCGCACTTGTCGCACTTGTATGTATTTAATCTCGTACTTTCAGATATGTACATATGTGCATATGTTTCTGCTGTTGAATGCCACTTTAATTGAGCAAATGGGGAGTGAAGTGCCGAGTGAAGCGAGTGGGGGATGGAGGATCCTTTCTTTTCTGGGAAAAAGGCAATTCCGATTCAAGTGAAGCTGCACAGTCCCTCTCTCTCTCTCTCTCTCTCTCTCTCCCTTTCTCGTATATCTATAGTACTCGTACTTCGTGGCATCTAACCCCCTTTTCAACCCAGAGCCATCTTTCACACAGCAATCAGCATCCATTTGATGGCTAAATACTTCCCCTGCAGTCAGACTCGTAATTCAAGCACTTACATGGTCTCTGCCGAGAAATGCGACTGGGGGTTGCTTGGGGGAGTGCATAGGGAGTACCCACTGTCTGCCTGCCTGCCTGCCTGCCTGCCTTTCTGCTTTTTCGGGTCACTGCGTCACTGGGGTTCTGCAGCTCTGCAGTTCTGAGGGCGCTAAGGTCTCCCCAGGTCTCTGACTCTTCCATGTGGGTGCGTTGTCGCCAGTTGTCGCCGTTGTGGCTTCCGCGTTGTCGCCGCCGTCGTTGCCGTCGTCGTCGTTGTCGTCACATTAGAAAGTGCCGCGGCAAGTGCCCCGCCATGAGCGATTGTTGCCTCTTTTGTTCCGTTTTGTTGTTGCTGTGGCTGTGTCTCTGCCGAAAGTCACTGCCGCCGCCACTGCAGTCACTGGTCGAGTCGCGGGCGCAGTGATTGTCGCTGTCGCTGTCACTGTCACAGCGCCTGTCACCTCCCCGATCCACCGTGGCCCATCGATTCGATGCAGATTTTCACTCAATTGTTTGGGGCAGGCCGGGGCCCGGGGCCAGCACAGGCCAAAGCAGCAGAAGCAGCAGCAGCAGCAGCACAAAACAACGAATCGAATCGAAATGTGCGTTTAACGACGTCGTTTTCACTTGCCGCAAACAAATAAAAGCGGAGAAAACCAGAAAGTAAGCCCGACTTAAGGCCCCCACCACACCACGAACCATTGAATACACTTGCAGACGAACCAGAGCCGTAGTTTCCATAAATTGGAGAAGGTATTGTCAAGGGTCACGTCACGGATAACTGACAGTCCCACTCGATTGGAGTTGCATATGCAGATCATCCGCGAACCTCCAGTGGGTGTGAACTATGAACTGCCACTGGGGCACTGATGTTGCCCCAGAAGAAAGATGCATTGCA
Organism: Drosophila tristis; assembly: GCA_018150885.1. Classification (NCBI taxonomy): domain Eukaryota; kingdom Metazoa; phylum Arthropoda; class Insecta; order Diptera; family Drosophilidae; genus Drosophila; species Drosophila tristis. Next base: position 1,124,134 of record JAECWT010000125.1, read on the forward strand.
GGGCACATTGCTGATCCATTGACACATGATATGCAGGTATATTCCCCCTATAGAGTCTTGTGTGATAACTTGCTGGTAAAATGATATTACCCCTGGCAAGTGCATAAAAACAAACACAAAATATGTACACAAAAAACAAATAAAACAACAACAGCAAATACGAAGCAACGAAAAACTTGTACGAAACTTCCGTTTTGTGTTGGCCACGGACGCTACTTGTTGCTGCCGTCCAAGTGCAATGACAGCGGCAACATTAGCCGCAACAGCAAGAGCAACAACAGCAACAACGACAACATCAGTGGCAGCCACATCGGTGGCAGCTGCCTAAAGTTAAGTTGACAGCTGCTCCTCGCCCGACTGTCACTTTTGGCGCGCAAGCTCGGCTCGGCTCGGCTCGGGCGCTCTGCCTGCCTGTTTCCCGGTCGAAATGTACCGCAACTGGAAATGCAAATGGGAGTCAAGGTGGAAGTGGAAGTCAGAGCCCGAACCCATTTGCATGCCGCATGCCGCATGCCACATGCCACATTCGCCGGGGTCAAACCTGCAATGGGTCGCGTGAACAAGCAGTGGGGCGGCAGCAGCCAACAAAACAGGGAACAGGGAACGATACAAGATAGACAAGATACGACCACTCGTACTGCAGAGAGCACGGGACCCCTGGCCACAAATTGCTGCCTGTTGCCCGTGGCCCCGTTGCTGCTGTTAAGATCAGCAGCCACAGAACAGTAACAACAACAACAACAACAACAGCAGCAACAGCAACAGCAGAAGACTCGCCACAGTACAACGAAGGCAAATTGGCAAAACAAAACGAAACGAAACGCAGAAGAGAACAACAACAAAACAACACCCAACAGAAAATAACAAACAAACAAGATCGTTCGTGTGTTGGTTGGGACTCAGACTCAGACTCCAGCTCAACGATACCCTGCAATGGGAAGCGTCACTGCAGTGCGGGTAGATCTCTTCTCTCTTGCAAATAGGAGAAGAGAAAACACTGACACATAAGTAGATATATGTACATACATACATACTACGTAGAGTATTTATTCTAATTCATCTTTCTGTTACTCAAGTGACAGACACACACATATACCCACTCATTTTTGAGCAGCATTAATGGGTATGCAATGCGAAGCAGAACTAAAAGAAATGAAGGAAACGAAACGAAAGACGAAATGAACAGCAACAACAATGGGAGAACGTGACAAGAAACGTGACCGTGACTTGGGCTCCGCTCCCCGCTCTCTTTTCACCTTTCTCTCTTGCTGCCACTCTCCGCTCTCACTCGTTCCCTCTCCTTCTATGGCTATCTCGCTCTAGCAACTGATCCAAATACAAAAGCTGCTGCTCTGCTGCTGCTGCTGCTGCTCTGCTGCTGCTCTGCTGTTGTTGCTGCTGCTGCTCTGCTGTTGTTGCTGCTGCTCTGCTGCTGTCGTTTCCAGGCGAGCGATCAGCATTAGCATAACGATCAGCACTACCTCCCACCGCCCCACTAGACATCAGCCACATGATGATGTGGAACATGCATTCATACATATGTACATACATATGTACATATTTGGGCCAATCCGTTTAGCGTTTTCCTCAGTGACCGCCGCAGTTGCAGCAGCAACAACAAAAAGTGCACTCAAATAATGCACAAATGGGAGTATGCAGAAGGGGGGGCGGGGGCGTTGCCAAAAATATTGGCATTTGGGTCACGTCAAGGAAGCGGGCCCTAGGGTGAGGGGCCACCTCAACTTAACCTCAAAGTTCAAATGTTATCCCGAGGAGGATCGTGGCATGTCCTGCAGCAAGCAGCTGGCATTATCTGCCATACTGTTATACTCTTGGCTCTCGACCAAAATGCAGCGCTGAGCGCTTCCTGTACTGTGTGTGCTTTTGTGTCCTCCCTGTCAATCAAAATACAGACTGATAATCGTCTGATATACTTATGCACCCGTCAACTGTTATACTGCCAAGCTGACCGCAGAATATTTCATTGCAGAAATCTGCAGCATGGCGTGTGGCGTAGTACACTCGCATATGAGTTCTGAACAGGGTCTGTGTCTGTTAAGCCCTCAGAAACTCTACATAAACTTCTTCTCAGTGATTTACACAATCCAATTCATGTTTTACACTCAGTTAGCTTACTGTCAGAGCTGTCATACTGTTGCTGTTATAACATTCGCTGATTTACTTTCTTGGCCCCACCATTCCGATCAATGCCCGACACTGGCATACCTTCAGAACATTTGTGAGACAACTCGAAAATGGAATTATCTGCAAGTACAAGTACGAGCGAGTTCGAGTACAAGTACAAGTACAAGTATTGCCCCAATGCCATTATCTTTTTTGCCCAACTTGCATGCCGTGGAGCGGTACCGTTGCCCAGTGCCAGCAGCAGTGCCGGAGCATGGCTTTAGCCACGATCTGATAGACCCAGTTTTGGCTTTTTTGCTCGTAGTTATAGCAAATCGTGATCTACACAGACCACCAGAGACACCATAACAAACACCAACAGAACACAAGACAAGCGAAGAGAAGACAAGAGCAGAATAGAAGACGTTGGCAGTTGGAAGTTGGGAGAAATCTAAGGCGGATGCACTTGAAGCATGTGTCAATTATGACGCGTGATATGGCGCATTAGCATTAGCATTGCCAATACCAATAGCAATAGCAATACTCCCACCACTTGCCATTCGCCATTAGGAATGGAGGGGACCGTTACCGGACAGCGATAGCGACGTCTGTCATTAGATGCCGAGCCATGCCAAATCTTGGCCAAAAGAATTATGGCCAAAGTCACGTCGTGTTCAGGTCGCTCAGGGCGCGCTCCATTAGCGAAAAATCCACGAAAATTGTTCGAAGACAAAAAGCGCAGACATGATGGAAGAGATGGCGAAATGGAAATGGTGAGGGAATTGTAGAAGGAGGAGGAGAAGGAGAAGGAGGGGGAGGAGGAGGAGCCGCAACGTATTTGGGCCAAATGAAATTCTGCGCAATTTGTTCGCTCGCGTGGCTTTTCCTTTGAATTCGAACCTTATCTATCGTCGGCAGGGGGGTGGGAGGTGGCAGGTGGGCGGGTATTTACTGAAAATGAATTCGCGATAAGCCAGTGGGCAAAGGAATATGGGCTAAAAGCTGATAAAACACACACTCAGTGCGAGCACACATCGATTGGATCACTTGGGAGAAGTGAGAAGAGAATTTCCCCTGCATTTGAGTATTTATTTTGGCCCGTTTCTGCGCGTTTTTGGCTGTGGCTCTTTGGCTCTTTGGCTCTTAGGAGCAGGGGCAAGTTGCGATGCGTGACCTGGCCAAATCAGGGGCTCGAACTACAGTTTGTTTTTTCAATTTCGGCTCGTTACTTTCCACAACTTGATTGCCGATTGTTTGGCCATTAATTTGGCTTTGGCTTTGGCTTTGCTTTGGGTTCGGTTCGGTTCGGTCTGGGTTTTATTGGTACGGGGGGAAGCACAGCCGTTTAGTTTGTTAGTCAGTGATTAATTTAAGTGCCCGCTGACGGGCAACTGGGAGTTCACCGCTCAATGGCGAAGACACCAGTCGTCCATTTGGCACGCATGATTCACAGAGGTGAACCTCTCCCTCTCCGCTTCTCTCCACCCGAACGAGGCCGAAATGCTAAGCGTATTCTACCCATAAGGCATACGGCTCCAGCTCCAGGATGTGGCAAATCACAGTTAGGAATTTCAGTAGCCAAAATGATTCAGATCCCGGCATGCTCGTGCCAACATGTGTCCTGTGTTAATAAATAAAGTCAACGTGCAGTTCAGTTTTTGATATTTGTTGGCAGCACTCCACACGGTAGGCAGCCCAAGAGTTTCAGTGGAGCCTGTCCTTGAGGGATCACTCTGTTCGGCGGTAAGGACTGCTCTGCAGATCCCCAATAGACGATTCAATCGAAAGGAGAGTGACCCACAGGTGCTAAAGCAGCACAAGAGCTGTGTGGCAGGTGCAGTTTCAAGCCACTCAAACGACATAGCGACATAATCTCACACACTCGCACTGGTCACTCAAGTGGTGCACTGCCCTGTCCCAGTCACCCAGTCGACGCTCTCCTACCAGTCACAGTCCCCAGTCTCCAGTCCCCAGTCCCCAGTCTCCAGTCTCCAGTCCCAGTCCCAGTCGCTTTGCGATTCGCATTGCTCGTATCGTACCTTGAGATGGATAAAAAACAATGACAAAAAGCCAACCGGAGCGAGCCAGGCAGAGAGACAAATTATGTCACTGAAATGCTGTGCAGCGGAGAGCCGCACTGGCATGCCAATTGCCGATTGCCGGCTGGCCATGTGACCACAAAACGTGCACCGCATTATACTGCGAGTGTACATAACATAACATAACAGAAGAGTAGACGAGTCCAAGTCGAGTGTCGTTGTGGAAGAGTCAAAGTCGGTTGGCCACCAAACAACAAACAACAAACATTATGTCATCGGCGACAACCTCTGAGGCAACTTTGGAGTGGTGTGGTGGGCTGGGCTGGGCCATTGACATGCACTGTGTGTGCGGCGCCACAGAAGAGAACAAGCTACGAGTACGAGCACTGCGAGTGCTGCATGCATCTGATGGATCTGCATTGGCATCTGCTCTCTGCAGCTCTAGTTGCGTGCGCAGCAGTGCGCTGCATTTTGAACTTGAGGCGCACCAAAGCCACGCTACACGAAGCACGTAAAAGATACAAACACAGATGCAGATGCACACACGCGTACGTTCTACGTTCTACATACAGCTACAGATACTTCTTCTGCTGTGCGAACAAGTGCGCGTATCTATCTCTCCGCTCTCCCTCGCTGCTGGTAATTGCCATGTTTTTCGGGGCCTCTGCCTCTGCCCCTGCCCCTGCCCCTTGTTTGCTGTTGTAATTGAAACTCTGTTTCATATTTTGTGTGTTTCTGTCGCTGGCTGATTGAAATGTGTACAGCCAACGAAACAATGGCAAATATTTGCGAAATGCTTCGGCGGAAGGGGCACGGAACACAGACACAGAGACGGACAAGCACACTCGATTCAGATCTGCTTCTAAAGATACACTCGAGCGGTACACGGGCCACAGTTAATTGAGTTGCTTTGTTCAACTTGTTTCTACTCTTCCACTCCACTCCCACTTTGGCATCTTCATCTTCATCGGTGGCAGCGGTGCTGACTGCCTGGTCCCCTGGTCCCTGGATCAATCGAGTAACCAGCGCTTGTCTCGATCCTCGCGACATGGCCTGGCATTAGCTTTGGCTTTGGCTTTGACTTTGGCTTTGACTTTGGCTCTGACTTTGGCTCTGACTTTGACTTGTGATTGATTAAAAGTGAAACCATTTCACCGAACGACCCCACCCGACACTCCCCCAGAGCTGGGTGTTAGGTTGATGCTTGGCGGGCTCTTGGGAAAGTGCCAAGTTGCTGCTGCTGGTGGCCTACGATCCCTGGCCAACGGTTTCGGTGATTTCCCGCTAGAGCTTACTGTTACCCATTCACTCCCACTCCCACCCCACTCCACTGCCGTGCCACTCTCACCCACTCTCCCAGCAAGCTGATCTCGAACGAAAGGCCAGCGGTAGTCCCCCATTTTCTTTGCTTTATTTTTTTGTGAATGAAAATGAAATGCTGCGCTGCGCTGTCCATCATCACAAATGGATCCAATGGCTTGCTGCTCGGCAGTCGGGTAGTCTGTGGTCCGCTGCCTCAGCCCATGTCCAAGATGTGCTACGACGCGTCGTCCATTGTCCGCATTTATGACATTTAGCGGCCGCTTAGCAACTGCCAGCAACTGGCAGACACTCGGCCAACGGTAAACTGTTTAGACGTCTTTAAGACATGCTAACTGCACTTTATAAGCGTCATATTTTGTCCGACGCTGTCCGTCAGCATGGCCAGGGATCGTAAAAATTATCATTATCATTATCGTCGTTGGGCTACTTGCAGGCACCTGTTGTTGCTTTTCTTGTGAAAGGTTGTGCATACTTATTAAGACCAAGTGCTGTGGAAATTCATCGTGGGGCTGCCTTTCACCCGCATGGAGTGGCATGGCTTGGCCTGGCATGGGTCGCGCGTCGAATGGAAAGTCTCTCGTCGCGGGCACTGCGGGCAGACGGGGGGCAGCAGCGCTCATATAACAGTATGCACTTCTGAAGAACTCTGAAGAACCGATAATGATAAGTAGTGGGGGGTGGAGGTGGAGGAGCGCGATAGATGATTCGCTAAGCGCGAACAAGGTACAATCCCCATTTCCCCATATCAATGACAAGATAATGTCACATGTATAACACTCGGCGAAGGGTAAATAGATAAGCGAACAGATCCGAAAAGAAATGCAACACAAATACAGTGGAAACGCGTGGATTTTAATTGCAGGTATAACAGTTATATAACACTTTTATAACACTGGGGATTTTCGGCATTTTTAATGCATTGACTTTCGACTTTCAATGCAGAAATAAAAGTTTAAAAACATTGCAAGACTCGTATAACAATAGTATGTATAACAGTGCGAAATTTATGCTCCAAATTGGGCGAAACATAAACTTGGCCAAACCGCGAAACAGCCCAACACCTTCACACAATTTGCACAACAAACGAAAAGCAAACGAGAGACAAACAAAACAAAACAAAACAAAGCCATATCTTACGCTAATTTATTTCGGATCGGAGTTTCGTACATTTGTATAACAACTCGCGTATAACAGGCACAACAAATGTGAAGAGCGCTTTCCCACGCTTTAGGAACAAAATGGAGGCTGTTGCCTGACGATTCATGCTAGATAGAGACTTTGAGGGGCAGAGAGGCGGAGAGACTAAAACTAAAACTAAATCTAAGACCCGAGACCCGAGACGAGACCCGCGACAAGAGACCTGAGATGGGAGACAATTGCCAAATCATGTCAGAGATAAATTACGCGAAAGGCAGAAATTTCCAATGCAAATGCAGAGAGAGAGAGACACAACAGTGGACGGACACGGTGGGGGATGGGGAAGTCCAAGCCAAATGGTGACTCTTTTTTCTCTGTGTGCTCCACTCCACTCCACTCCACTCTGAATGGCTTGGCCGAACGGCGCATGGGGGCCAACTGTCTCTGGCGGCGGCTTATTTATGCCACTGTGTTTGTGTGACGGATGATGGAGCTACTTAGTGGTAATGCGGGGCCCGTTAGACGCCCAGTGCATTGTCATGCGAGTGCAAATGCAGGCGGCAGGCGGCAGCGGAAGTGCTCTGCAAAATGGCTTCATTGCAGACCTGCGAAAGGCTGCGTCTGGCCAAGCTGCACGCCTATGTGCCAGCTGTTATGCCACACAAGAGACGGGCATGCGGCGATAAATGATAAATGAAAGCACCGAATAAACGTATATCGAGAGGCGGCGGAAGTATCAATGCGATGGGTGCGAGTAGTCGGCGCTGCGAATGAGTCACCCTGTGCGCCAGCCATTTATAATTAGTAAAGGGGCCTTTTGTTGTTGTTGTTGTTGTTTTTTGTATTTTTGTATTTTTCAATTACTTTTGAGGCAGCGTCGAATCTTATCTGGTTTCTGGTTACCTTTGCTGCGACTTTGCGCGCCGACATGCTTGTGTTTTTATTTGTAGCACCAACGGAATGAATCCACCAGCACTTGCAGCAGGGGAGGGGTTACACCCAGGGCGCGGTACACCCTTCTACAAGCCCTGCTGCAGCACTCGCAGTCCACAAGTGCTTGGCGCCGCTAGCAGGTGTCGCCCTGAGCACCCATACACATGCCCATATCCTCCAGCAGCGACGGATCGAGTATACGCGATGCAGAACGTATGCGGTATTCGCGCTCCTGATACGCGCTATCTGCTATCATTCCGTTATCGATGTACACACACGCACGCACAGGCTGGCAGGCCAACATTCAAGTTCAGTTAACAGTCAAAATTGAGTCACCGTCTGCAAACAAGGCTGAAAACATTTCCAATTCGAAGCCATTACTGATGTCAGCAGAGGTATTACCTGCTGATGTAACACCGCTGATGCAGACATCATCATAATCATGATCGTGGAATGGAATGGCATGGCATGGCATGGAATGGAATGGCTGATAACATAACTATAATTAATACCCAATAAATCTGTCCCTTTGACTATTTGCTGTGTGTGTGTGTTTGTGTGTTTGTGCCATTTGGAAAGACATTCATTGCTGCACTAATGGAGCAGTGTTGCGATTAGATAAAGTCGCCGATTCCCACTCATAATGCCTGCCCCGGCTTTATGGCCATTTGCCATTTTGGGAGTGCCTCTCTAGCCTCTCTCGTACACTCGTATTGCACTTCTAAACATCCAAATAAAATGCCGCACTCTGCTGCTAATGGCTCCCATCGAGAGCCCTGCCCTGGCATTATGGTAACGAGCCAACGCCAACCCGCAAATGTACAACAGCTTGGGACTGGATGATGAATTACCTGAGAGCTATATCCCACCGATATGGTTTTGGCATATGGTACATGGAGTACAATATAGTGTGGTATATGGTATATGGTATATGGTGGTGGGTACCAACGTACAGGCGGGTTGGGGAATAGTATTATCGCTAGAATTCGTGAGCTGATAATGCCGGCTCACTGTTATCATTCTGCTATCATTCAATAAGCCGCAATAAGCCAATAGAACCTTGACTTATATTATATGTGATATATGGGCAGAAGTGCTGGCTGTGCTCTGGCTGTGCTGTGGCTTTGCTTTGCTGCAATTGCAGGCAACTGCCACGGCCACTGCCACTGCCACATAAGGAGTGTGTGGCGTGGCATTGGGGTGCAGTTCAGTTCAGTTCAGTTCAGTTCGGGTGGCACTTTGGGGCCCAAAATTCAATGGCAATTGGAGAAAGTACAGCCCACGTACACTGTGTGGCCATTGTCTAGTGTGGCGTTTGGCGTTTGATGATGACGCTGATTATGATGAAAATTGCGACACGCTTTTGCCGCATTTCCATTTCTATTGGCCATTGACATTGGGGCTGGGGCTGGTGCTGGTGCTGGGGCTGGTGCTGGTGCGGGCCATCGCCTGCCATTGACACTCTGAGGCAGCCCAGCCAGCGGCAGCACCTCCCCTTGCCCCCTTTGAGACTGACACTCGCTGGGGCTGTCACTTTCATTCAAATTTCATTCATTTCAGTGCAGGGCAACGCTGCCGGCCAAAACCCAATAGAAAATGCCTCAAAGAGCTGTGCGAAAAATGCCTCCTCATTTGTTGTGCGAGTACGACGGCGCACGGAGGGTATGCAGGGGCAGGGAATGGGGGAAAATGTAAAGTAGCACAAAATGCTTGCAAGTCGAGCGAACAAAATGCATCCGCAGGGGTTCCACTCGGCTCCGACGGACGAGGAGCCGCGGCAGCCAACATGCAATCGAAAGCAGCGCCTCTACCTCTACCTCCACCTCTGCCACTCCGTCCTGGTGGACAGCTCTCTGTAGCTGCTCTTCTGCTGGCTAATTGATACTCGGAGCGGGCATTGGATGCATTGGATCCATTGGATCCACGGCCATGGCTAATTGAAAGAGAGAGTGCACTGGAGCGAGCCATGCGATGGTGGGATAGTGGTGGAGTGGGTGGTGGAGTGGGTGTCGGTGTGGGTGTCGGTGTGGGTGTGGGAACGGAGCGGGGGGAGGGTGCGCACATATGTGCCAATGGGTGAAGGTTGACATGCAAACGCGCACGGCGAGTGCCACTGATACAGAAACGCGATGGAGACGCCGCCAAATGTTGCCGTAGGTCACCCAACCACCACCCACCCGCTGAACCCCAGCTATGTGGTACGTGGTGCGGGCTACGGGGTTCGCGTATCAATATCAGAAGAGGGCCACACAATGGGATGGCATGAAAATTGAGGGAACCATGCGACACGTTCATGCAGGGCTCCATCCCCCACTTTATGGCACCAGCAATGGGGGAAAGTTTCGACACACGAGTCGGAGTACGAGCAGCAGTACGAGTACGACCATCCAACACCTTGCGGAGTGCCAACATGCAATGAAGTTGTCATCTTTGTCCGCTGCTACTCACTGCCAATGGCATTCCCTGATGATCCGATGATCTGATGATCGGATGCCCTGAGATCTCGCTGCCATTTGCCATTGTCACACATGGGAAACTCTTCGAAATGCCGCAGCTAAAAGGTAAATTGAAAACCCTGGAAAACCCCAGGAAATGCCCAAGTTTCTCTTTCTCCCATGATGAACTTGCATCTTCGTTTGCCCCCAAAGTTCCTTCTTGCGACGCGACGCTTGGCGGGAAATGTGAATTTGAATCCAATGAAAAAAACAATTTAAATCTCATTGAGCAGCAACAATAAAAACAATAAGCGGGACACGGGAAACGGGAAACGGGAAACGAAGAAGGGAAACTTTCTAGAAAAAGAAAATGTAAAATCTCATTATTTGTGCTGCACGTTCTTCATCGATGGCTCGGGGGATGGGGGATCGTAGATTGGGGATGCGCTGCGATGAAAAGATGAAAAGTTGACTCGGGAAAAAACAACTTTCGAAGCGAATCAAAGCGAAACACAGCGAAGACATGATCTGATCCATGGGAAGAGAACGAGAATGACAATGGGGATTATGGGGACTATGGGGAGGGAACTTGCATCTAATCTATCAGCTCACAGTGGATTTTCGGATCCACAAAATCAATTTCCCAAGACAATCAGCGACGCTGGAGCACAGACAACTCCAGACTCCCGTCTGAGGTCGAATCAAATTTGATTTACTAATTGCGAAGAATCTATTGGCGCAGTTACGAGCATGTTTGAGACTAGTGGAGCCACTGGCTCCACTGGCTCCACCTCACTATCCTGCTGCATCGTTTGCGTCGTGTATCTATGAGATAATCGACACCTGCGACGACACCGCGACCACTTGCCTTGCCTTGCCTTGCCTTCCTTCACTTTGATTGACATGGTTTTTGGGTTATGGCAAATTGATTTCTTTATATACGCGAGTGAGTTATAAAATCGAGTTGCGGCCGGCAATTATATCAGGCAGCCAACGGTAAACGCGCTCACCGTCCAACGTCCACGCTGCGACGCTCGACGTCAGATCAATTAATTAAGAAACGGGGCGAATGCATCGGCATCGGCATTGCCATCGGCATCGGCATATCGCCATTGGTTTTCGGTTCAGTTCGGTTCGGGCATTGGGCATCGGGGATTACCGCATAATATATAGTTCAGATAACTTTCAAATACAAAAAAAACACAACCAAAAAATATAAAAACTAAAAGAAAACATTGCATTGTTGTGGGGCACTTAATCGCTTACCACACACACACACACACACAATCCTAACGGTTACTCCGCTCGCCCCATTTCCCCATTCACTTTTCATAAGAAACCCCGAAACTTTATTTGAATTTCGAATTTGAATTTCGAATCGACATAAAATGCTTTATGTTCGATGTTCGTCTCTTATTATTATCATTATTCAGATTTGTGGGGCTTAAACGATTTCGTAATCTTTTTGTTGTTGTCAGCATTTCGCTTTTACACCTCCGGAATCTCCTGGCTCTCCCTCTCTCCCCACATCTCCATCTCCAGCTCTGGGTCTTTGCCTTGCGGGTTCATTGTCAGAATCGACCGAGTGACTTTTGGACCGGTTTTTTTTTTTTGGTTTGATTCGTTGACGGTGGACGGTGAAATTTATGATGCATAATATGTGTTTTATTTGCCATTGTTCATGCTCGTGGGCTGCACTCTGCTTAAATCCTAAGAGTTTTCGTAGATAACACAGAGAGATGCAGTTCCCAGAAAGCCAACCAGGCCGCTGGAAAACAGTCCAAGGGGTTCGGTTCCCAGAAGCACAGTCCGAATGTGGAGCAAAGCGGAGAGCCAGAGCCTCATCTGTTTATCCGATTTCGATTCTGCTTTGAATCTATCCATTTACTAATGCTGCAAACACCTATTTATCCCTTACTCTACACTGTCTTTAGCTAGCGATTCCTGACTTCCTGATGCTTAGAGCGGGTCTTCCTGCCTGCATCCCAAATGTCCCAAATCTCTCGGTTCCCTTCCATTCAGTTCATTTTGCTCCAGTTGCACGTCCCAAAAGATCTCGTATTTTTCGGTTTAAGTTTTGGTGTGGCTGCTGGGGAGGGGAGGGAGAGTTTTGGAAGCTTCCACCAGTAACAAGTAACTGTGTTAATTATTTTCTTGCGAGCGCTTGCCAGAGGTCAAGAGTCATCGACCCCAGACATTGACCCCCACCTTCTCCCAGGCCCACGGCGATCGCTTAACGACAAGATTCGAGTTTTGTTTTTCCTTTTGTTTGTTTTGAGGGTATCTTCAATGGCGCTGCTTTTATTTGTTCATTTTCTGGCGTACTTTGCGCGTGTCTCAGTCCCAGTCCCAGTCCCAGTGTTCGGCTCGCTCCGCTTCTTATTCATCTATTCCTCTAGTTTTTAGATGCATGTAATTACAGCCCGAAGCCCTGGGAGTCGGAAGGGTGGTCCGAGGAGGGCAGGGAGAGAACACTCGCTGTGGATCCATCCGATACGCCTTGTGGCTCTTCACAACATTTCTCCAACAATATCTTCCTCGCTTTGGGGCTCTAGCAAGAGCAGGTAGCTCTGTCTTCAGTCCGTGTTGTGTCTGGCTGTGTGTCTGTGCCCCCCACCCACTCCTTCATAATTATGGCTATTATTTTTGGTGTCGGACTTACAATGGTTTGATTGAAAATTGAATAAGATAAAGCCGTTCATTAGGCATTTATCAAAGCGGGCTTTCAGGCTTTCAGCTTTCAGGATCAACGTTTGGTTTGGGTGTCTCTTTGTGTTGAGTTCATTTTATTTGCATTTTCCATGGACCGGTTTTCCCGAACATTTTACTTTCAATTGCAAAACATGAACATTTACCACAAGTACGACAAAATGCCGTTGTCGCCGCATGTCTGTGTCTACTGTGTCCGCTGTGTCCGGTGTGTCCGCTGTGTCCGTCGTGCAGAAAAAAGCGAAATTTTAATAGACTAACAAAAAACAACTGCAACAAAATGATGCGTCAAATTCTAACCGGTTTCGGGGGCTTTTTTGTTCGGTTTTTCGCTTTTCTTGCTTTTTGTTGGGGTTTTCTAAATTGGGGGAAGCAAATTGCGGGAAAAAGTTGTGCAGGACACGGCTTGGCCTTTACTCCCGCATTTGTATGTACATTGTAGCTCATAGGGAATTGAGGCCTAACCTATCCAGCCGTTTGGCTGGCTGACCCACGAGATCTCATCGTAAAGTGATCTTCAGCTTGGCCTGAATCGCACTGGCGAGATCCTCAAGCTCAATCTTCTGCCATGGCCAATCATCAGCCGGTCTCAATCACTTGACCATGCCTGCCCCTTGCCACACTACTGCACTCCACTCCACTCCATCGTCCATCGTCCACCGTCTGTCGTCATCTTGGAACCGCTGTCCATTGCAATTCTTGAGGCATTTTTCGTTCGTTTCCATTTATTTGGGTCATGGACAGTCATCTCTGCCCCACTCTGCTCTGTCTGCCTCTGCCTCTGCCCCTACCTCTACCGAGTGTGTTCTCTACAGGTTTTTCGACTTTTACTTGCAACTGGGAACTGAACTGGCATTGAATGTTGACTGCTGAATGTTGACTGTTGGTTGGATCTTTTCATGTTGGTGGTTCCGTGTTTCTTCTCTTGAAACAAAACCGAAAATTCATCTTTTAATTGTTTTCTTGCACTTTGTTTTCTTTTTGCTCATTTTGTTCTCATCTCCATCTCCGTTCATTTCGGCCACGCTGTTTGCTCTTGATTAAGCTGTAAAAACAGCTGTTATATTAATGCTGCTGTCTTGCTGTTTGTCTTTCCGTCGTTTGTCGGCTTGTCTCTTGTCTCTTGTTGTGTTATTCTGCTGTCACTTGTCACCTGTTTGGATAAGGTTTTGGCCGCCGATCAGATGGTAAAGCACTGTGCATGCCCAGTCTGCTCAGAGTATTGCCCATCGGTCCCTGTGGGTCTACGCGTAATACCTCTGTCTATGCAAAGTAAGTCCCACAGAACTTTCGTTTGTGTACAAGCAGCAGAAAATATTATGTGAAAACGTAGAAGTTGAAGTTTTCTATTTGCAATTGGTCAGAGAAGCTTCAAAACAGTTCGACACGCCAAGAATCTGTCCAAAAACCAAGATTGGATCTGCTAAGAGGGTATCTAATACTTCTGCCTCGTCTCCGAAACTTTTTCTCTGTCTCTTGTTGCTGTTTCGGCTGTGCCGTCTGTCCTAATCGTTTTGAAACAGATTGTTTATCGAACTTGACATTTGTGGCACACTTTTTGGCTTGATGGGAGGTTCGCCCCCTCCACAATGCCCCCTTTACCAATCTCAATAGATCTTCCAGGTCTTCTCAATGGCAGGAGGAGTGAGGTACCAGCAAGCGAAACAATGGAAAAGAAAATTTCACTGCTGCGGCCATGACTGGGCGATTGCACTTCGGAGAAAAAAGATCACCATGGGGCTGGGCTGCTGGCACCCAAAAAAAATCCACACACACCGCACACCGCACACCGCACTCCGATGGGGGCTACGCGGTGGCACTGGAAATGGCAACTGTGCAAATAGCAGAGTCAAAAAAAAAAAAAACAGAGAAGTAGACGAAAACAAAACCAACAATTGAACACTTGTGGGCAGAGAGGGGGGGGGAGTGGAGTGGGAGAAGGAGAAGGAGAGCAAATAGCATAAAAGCACCAAAAACAAAAAGCAAAAGGAAAGAAGCAGCATCAGAAGAAGAAGAAGATGAGAAGGAACAACAAAAACATGTAAATGGAAAACCAAACAAAATCATTTGATGTGATGTACAATGAGGACGTTGTTGTTTCTCTCTTTCTCTGGCTCTGTCTCTCTCTTTGGTGTTGCTATTGTTTCTCCTCTACTTCTTCCCTTTCTTCACGCTGTTATTGTTGTTTTTGTGGGCTGAAATAGTGGAGAATCAGTGAGTGGAACGTCACGGCAGAAGCACAAGAACAGCAGCAGCGCAGCCTCAGCCTCTGCTTCAGCTTCAGCGTCGACGTCGGCCGCATGCGGGGGCGTGCTGCAGAGTTCAATGCGCGGGGCCGGAGAGCCAGGAGAAGGACAGCGGAGGAGGTTGATGGAACAGTGGCCCAAGAGAACAGGATCGGAAGGAACGAAAGTGGGGGAAAGGAGACGGCTGGCCACACACCCACCCACAGACGAGGTTCTTCCAGTCAAAACTGAGCCAAAGACAGAGGAGCGCCGAACGATCAAAGGAGAGCCATTGCGATGCATTCAATGACCCGCGAGGGTTTCCCCAGCAAGGGTTCTTCCATGGCACTTATCACTGTACGGGTACTAACCTCTTCCACCTTTTGCTGCATTTTGGTTTAAGTTGATTGATTGTCTCCTTGGCGTCGCGCTGCGCTGCAAAAAAACGGTTGATTTTACAATCGTACGAAAGAAGTCACTGAACAAAAACAAAATTGACAAAAAAAAAAAGAAGCGAGTGTGCCGTGCCGCAGTAGTGCACTTTCACTGTCGCGGCAGCAGTTTACGTTTATTGTTTATTATTTATTACAATTTAATGATTGCTGTTGTTTGATGAGAAAAGTTCTCTTGGACGATTCGTGGTTGCGCGCGCGCAAAGCTGCAGAAAACAGAAAACAAAACAATGCGAGAGGAGCACGACCAGCACGGCAAGGGCAATAGCAATCAATATATATTTCAATATATAATTACTTGATATTTTTTGGTTCGAAAAATTTATAAATAAGCGGACTTTTCGGATTTCAGAAAATAATTCGACACTATTTTTCTGTTGTTAACGTGTCCGCGGCTTTTTTAAAATGGTTTGAAATTTCCCATTCCCCAATGGGGGTGGCAAGTAGTGTGACCGCGGACTTATCGCTAAAATATACCCGCTGGACCCTCAAATATATACCAAAATATACCTTCTCAATTCATAATATACCGCAAATATACCGAGCAAAATCATATTCCTAAATTTTGATATTTCATTTAATAATACAAGCAAGTTAGTACTCTCACCACAGAACACATAATTTTATCGGAAAGATGAATTAATTTTCTGCAATCTAGCTTATTTTAATGACTCCCAATCATTGGATTGTATATAGAATAATTTATAATAAAAAAAGCTTTAAAAAATTAAAGTTTTGTACATGGTAACTACACGGTAACTACACTTTTGCTACAAATCACTTACATTTTATGTACCATATTTTCTTTAATTACTGTTCTGTCTGAATTTTAAATATTTTATTCATTGATCATTTTCATATTTTGATGGCTCGTTTTTAATGATTTAACAAAATTGTAGTTCGTTCAACTTTGTAAGCTCACATACCTTTTCTATATTTTTTATTAGCTGGTTTTGTCAACACTGGTATTTTGGCGGGAGTTTGAGTTGAAAATTAGTGGATGAGTTGAATTGAAAAAAATGAGTTGTACGAAGTTTATGGGGCCATCGTTTTGGTGGACTGCTGAATTAATGCGCAGGCGGACAAGCGTTTTTGACGAATACCGTCCCCATCGGTACATGAAGTCCACGGAATGATATCGAATGATCTCCGAATCAAGCAGCAAAATAATTCTAATGCCCTAAACATTTCTCGTAGACGTGATGGAAACGTTTTACACGAAAATTTAAATATGATTAAGCATTCGTCGAGGTGGATGCAGCGTCCTGTACGTGATGTCCTTCGAGCTGGCGTACACGTAAGGCATTACGTGAGTTGGGGAGGCGTAATGCAAGTGTCAACTGATCTGGAAGTGAAATCCTAGCGAAATGGAGCGGATATCTGGAATGCAATCAAGGTAGTCCGCTCGATTAGCCAAATGAGTCTGTCTGTGCATTTGTTTATTCACACTACGTTTATTTTTCGTATATATTTCTTTTTGTTTTCAGCATTTCAGCGACCGTTTTATTACTGTTCTTCACTTCTTCGTTTCAATGTCTTTTCGCACAATTTGCACAGTTTATTTGCGACTAGATAGTCCCTCTCTGTCTGTCTCTCTCCCACTTATTTTCTCTCTCTCTGTCTTTCTCATTCACTTTCCACAGTGCAGTCACACACATGCATATAGTATGTACATGTGCAGCTTTATACTCATTTTGTTGTGGTTTTTACATTTGTTTTTAATTTGTTACTAGTAATTTTGCGTTACTTTTTGCACTTAATCTAAGTTCGCGAACTAGCGCCGTCTCCGTTCCCTACCGGCCGGATGCCGTCTCCGTCTCTGTCTCCGCCTCCTCACATCTCTTACATACAAAGCGTTCACTTCATGGTTGCAAATTTGACTAAAACAAGGGCACGAACAAAAAAAAGGTACAATAAGTTAAAACTTCGATGGGAAGCGGGTTTTGTTTGCAGGGGGGTAGTGGGGTAGGATGTCTCGCAAAACTATCAACACAAGAGATTTTGGGCTTGGGGCTTGGGATTTTGGTTTGAGGCATCCTCTTCCTATTCGCGCAGGGCCCGCTGCTTGGCATGCTTCTTTGATGTGGCCGTGGGTGTGGTCGCAGGCACTGGTACTGCCTTGACCGCCGCCGAGGCCGTTGCCGGAGCCGATGATGGTGATGACGTTGTCGGTGACGGTGAGGGAGTCTTTCGGTGCAGACGCTTGTGATAGCTTTGTCCCAGAGAGTTAACAATTGACACGACAAAATAGCACACCATTCCAATAACAAACGTCTCGAAAATCTTTGATAGCAGATTGCCCGAATCGGGTCCAACAGCCGCACCTTTGCCGGGGCCACGCTGCTGCCGATGGAGGCGCTGCTTTTGGTTTTTGAGAAAGGCCTTGAAGGGCTCTTGCAGCTTATGACCGAAGAAGGGCAGTGAGGCGAGCAGATCCACTGCCCGCTCGATCAGCGTTTCGTTGAAGGCAATTATCACGAACACTTTCTGTATGTGCATTTTGATGATGGCCTTGCCGATAAGTGTGGCGCCGAAAAAGGTCCAGAATGGCACTAAGAAATGGCCGCAGGTGATGCCAGCCAAATCGAACAATGGATTGGGAATCTGCAAGGGATTTCATAGTCAGTAATGTTCTGGGATTGTCCACATTCGTTGCCACTTACGCTTGCACAGGCCATGATGCCAAAGAAACCGATGCGCTCCACCACGCGCTCCATGAACAGCTTGCCCTTGTCCATCAGGCTGAGGTTCTTCTGGTTCCTCTTGGCGTTCAGGGCCTCAAACTCGGCCAGCTCCTCGGCATCGTCCGGATCGTAGCCGGAGAGTCGCGCCGCCTTGGCCATGAAGTAGGGCGGCAGCTCTCCCAGGGCCGTGCCGGCGCCCCAAAGGAATGCCTCCAGTCGAACCTTCGACATGATGGCCCACAGATTGGGCACTCGCTTATCATACGGCTCCTCCGGGCAGATGATGCTGCAGACGAGTCAAACAAATGAAACGGTCAATTCAGAGCCACACATCACGATTGGGAGTTTACTCACTCATCTGGGTAGGGAGGGCGCGGGAATTTCAGAGAATTGCACTCGTATGCGGCAAGCGTGACGCTGGCTATGTGGGGCCCCAGATATAGGAGGAACGTGTGTAGGCCGGTGCCAAGTCCCACTGAGGAGAGAACGCCCAGTCCCAGCCAGTAGACAAAGAACCAGGTGTTCCGACGCACCAGCTCAATGGCCAGCTGATGTGGTCCATCAATTCTGTAAGTTATGCTAAATAAAATGCCTAATACTATCAAAGCGGCCAGCAGGAGGCGTTGCTGCACCAATCTGAAAGATTCGAATTGAGTATTTAAGTATTGTTTACGGAGTGAACAGCCCTTGGGTCAGTCGACATTACCTTGCGCTCCAAGTGCGGAACAGCGCCAGCAGTTCGAGGCCACAATACATGGACGTGTCCAGGGGTCGACGCCAGAGCACCAACTGCTCGCGCTCGATGCGCTCCCGCTCGCGCTGTTTGTCTTTTTGGTTCTTCTCCTTTTTGCTCATTTGGAATTTTCCCTGCACCTGCGACAACTGGTTTGTCGACGACGACGAGGACGGGGAGATGGAGGAGCTCGATCCTGATCCTGATCCCGATCTCGGTCCCAATCCCGATCCCGATAATGTGGCCTGCATAATGGATACCTTGCTGCTAGTGCTGCTGCTGCTGCTGTTGGAGTTTTGGTTGGGTTTGGTGTTGGTGTTGGTGTTGGAATTGGCCTTTAGACTGCCGTTGGGTAGCTGCTTTTTGTGGCTGTGTTTATTCGTGCTGCTACTGCCGCTCGTGTGGCGTGTGCTCTGGGCATGGCTTTTCGTGCTGGTGGCGGCTGTTTCCTTTTCCCTTTTCGAGTGTAGTGACATTTAAGCGGTTTGCAAGCGGCTAAGAATGAAATGAAGAAAAATAAAGATGCAAAAATCTCCAATTTAGGTATTGAGGCCAATATTATTAAAAACAAAAATTCTTCTTTTACTGAATTAAATTTGAGTTGCAAGAATTCTAGTTAATGACACTATGACACATCCGACACATCATTCGTTATCGTAATCCTGGTAATCGCCGGGGCCTGCTACTATTTTGCTTCAAATTTATGCAGAAGAACCGCGCTAGCAGGCGTTGCCAGACTGAAGAATTATTTTCCACAAGTTTTGCGACTTTCCCACGGCAACGGCAGCACACTGTGATATATTTGTGCACTTTTCCCTATTTTCCCTTTGCATATGCGGGTACAACTTTATTTCTAAATTGAATTAGATTGGTGACAATTTTCGACAGGCTGGCAGACACGCAACAACACACACATATAGCGCCTCCCCATGCGCACGTGTACGTGACTGTGTACGTGTGTATGTGTGCGAGTAGCCCGCGGAAAAGCACAACAAGAACAACAATAGAAGGGAGATTATCATACGATACTCGGAGAACCAATAAAACGAATCCACATGCGCGTTTAACAGAGCAACGAAAGACTGTCTGTGCCACGGGCTGGTGTGCGGGCGGGTAGGGCTGTGGGGGTCGGTCCGGTGAGGTGCAGTGTCTTCTTGCTAATCAGCGTTTTTGCCACACAATAAATGGAACGGACACACTGGGGGCTGCTCTGCTGTGACCAATTTTACACCCAAAGCCGATGTTCTGAAATTGGAGTTTCAGTTTTTATGGGGTGGTAAGGCGGCAAAAGCGAGTGCTGCCAACCCCCTTTTGGAGCGACACTGACACCAATAACAACAAAGAAACAATGGCACAATGAAGTATCTCCAGAGGGATGGTATGGAGAGAAAGAGGCCAGTAAAAAAGAACGAAAGACAGGGCACAACAACTAACAAACACAAAAATCAATTGCACTGCACAAGTGCAAAAACAACAAAGACACGAAAACAGACGACCGCGAACCAGAAAAAAAACCATAAACTAATCTTTGCTAATTTGTACGTCACGAGAACACCCAGCAGCACCAGCAACAACAACAACAAAAACCGTACAGCATAAGAAGCACTTTTTCGGCAGTATCGGCTGTTTTGTAACTGACTTGTAAATTATTAAAAAAAAAAAAACGGGGCAAAGGTAAAAGGTTCTCGAGGTGGCTGCTGCACTTTCTAATCAACGGTCATATTTACCTGGTACTCTAAATTTTTTCTACTGCCACCGGATTGGTTTTCAGCCGTGTTTGGACTGGAGCACGATTCACATGAAAACAGGAATTTGTTAATAATAATAAGTAGAAGTGCCCGAAATGATAAGTAGATGTCAAACGTTTGACAACACTACAGATCAGTGCTGTGAAGCACTGGTATAGCCAAAAAGTGCTGCCAGACCTGGAGAGGGCTGCCATCTGGTTGCAGCTTAGCGCTAACTTCGAAGGGAGGCTTTCTCACGCTTCTTCGGGGATCGAAGATTTCGTTTGAGAGAAAAATATTTTTAAATTAGTTATTTAAAATTTCAGATACCGTGGCGCTGACATCTGTCAAATTTGTAAACTGAATACATTTTTCCCCAAAATTTAGCCAATTTTACAGATTAATTAAATATTGGGATACCATTTTTCACTTTCTGCGAAACAGCAGAATAATATAGTTCAATTTCTTCAGAAGTCCGAAAACTCTGTTGGTATACCATGAATACCGTGAATGAATATGTATGCCCTTGGCCAACAAACAGAATGATGAATGAACGAACTATTGCAGGTGGAATGCACGTTGCATCACTTTGCATTGCCACAGCGAGAATTGCTTAATTGAATGCATGGATTCAAGGGGCATGGCCTCTTTCACAAGACGAAGTTTTAGCTTTTTTATATTCTTTTGTTGTTTTTTTTGTTTTATTTATTTAATAATAGATTAATTACCGTAGACTTAAACCGAGAGAGTCCTATTCATAACCATACACACTAAATATGCACATCATTTGCTGCATTATTACACAAATTAAAGGCAAAAAAAAAAAAACAAAAGAAAGTTGAAAAAACATTACACAGAAAATAGCGAATAAAGCAATGTATGTATGTACGGGTGCGATTATACGGACCACCAGCACAGCAATGTAACGCAAATGGGGGGGAAGGGCTGAATAGAACGGGGTCTAAGAGTTAATGGTAGGACAAAAGCATACTTTTAATCGGAAATACTAAGGTGTATAGAAAAAGTTATATATATAAAATAAGGTTCACATAACAATTCATTTTTGTCGGTTTGCTCATTTTCTCTGTTCAGATCATTTTTTTAAGTTCTTGTTTCATTTTGTGGTTGTTTTTCTCAATTCGTTTAGCTAACTCGCGTCGTATTGTATAAGCTGCATGCTAAACATAAAATATATTGATTTATATATATAGATTTCTGTATAGGGGGTTCATTTCATCTTCATCTCCATTTCCTTTAAGATTAGTAGGTGCCATAGACATTCTCATCGGAGTAGGCTATGTACAGGAAGTAGTCCTCCTCGTGGTGCTCCTGCGGCATAATTAAATATTTTAAATGGTTAGCTTAGAGTATACTCAGAGGAGGGGCTCTTAGGACGTACCTGGTACAAGGAGCCCATGGTAGCCGATGTTGGTGGAATGACATTGTTCACGAAGAAGAAGAGGGCATCTTCGGGACGCAGATGAATGCGCTTGCGTATGAGGAAATAGAACTGGCCCACAGTCAAATCCGATGGCACCAGATACTTCTTCTTGTCCAGATCCCCGATGCGTGCCTTGGGTGCCTTCTCTACAATCACCTGCAGGAATACAACAGAGAGGGGCAATCAGTAATGTTCGATGTTGAATAACAAGAAAATAAAAACACTTCATAGAGTAGAGTACGTGCCCTTGAAATATTTCAAAAACACACACATTTGGCGAAAATCATGAAATTGTAATTGCATTTTTCAGTGTCGCCACACAAGTTGCTCGTTGTATGCTCGACTACGTGATACCTCACAAATGTTTGCGGGTGTCATCACATGAGGAATTCCTCAATTATTTTTGGTGTTAACTGGTTACCCCTTCCCATTCCCCCTACCCAGCCAGTTATTTAGCAGCCGAATTAAAGTTAAACTTGGAGCAGGAAGCAGCAGCATAATGAATATACATGCGATTAGCATTCTGGCTGATTCTGCTTAGTTTTCTCTCTCTTTCCTTTCCCTCCCCCTTTGTTAGCCGCATTAGCCAATCTGGTAAGCGTCATTGGCCGCGGCCAAGGTGTCGTGGATTCTATAGACGCTTATACTGGCTTAGATATTCAATTCGTTTGGATATGTATGCACATTGTACATATATATGGTCCAACCAACCAGCTGGCCTTGCCTCTCGCTCTGCCGTTCGGTCAGCTGTTATGTGATTTGTGTGGCTGCCAAAAAAAACAGCAAATCAAAAATAACAAAAAGCAATGCCCACATGCATATAAACAGGCGATTTCTCTTAGAATATGAACATAATGTACAATGTACATACAAATTTACCCTTTGCAGGTGCTTCAAAATCAGAAGACTCTATGCAGGGACTCGCATCTGAATCGAAACATCAACTCAGGCGATCCACTACACAATCAAAGCAATGCAACGAATGGGGGAGGGGGTGGGCACATTCAGGAGGGCTGATCGAGGAGTTTTGACTGATAAGGTGGAATGTAATGGAAATGGTGAAATAACAATATCAGACAATGGAGAAGTCCACTTTCAGACGATGACTAATTTCTGTGCAGCAGAGAGAGGGTTCTGTGCTGTTTCGGTTGCTGCACAAACAAAAACATTTCCTAACAACAAAAACAACAACCGACTGGTTGTGTTAGTGAGCGATTTTGTTTTTATGCGCAGTATTCGTTTTTGTTTTTGCAGGCAAACAAAACCGAAAATACAAAATCAAAAACAACTGGTTGGGCGATTGCTCAGAATGGGCAGGAGGAGAGGGGTTGGGGTTGCTGCTGATGCTTGGTGGGGGAGATGTGTAGGAAGGCATAGGAGAGTGGGAAGAGAACAACAGCACAACAGCTGAGCAAGTGGAACAGCTAGCTGGCTTGCGCACACTCGCACACACACACACACTCAAAACGCACAACGAAAAATAAGACAAAAAAAACTAAAGACAAAGCAACTCTACATGCTCGTACGTTTGTATGCGTGCATATGTGTGTATGACAATTTTTCATTTTAATATTATTTTGCTATTGTTTCGCAAGTGCAGAAAGGCGTTTTGTGGTTAGAAATTCGATTTTGTTATTTACTCCAGATATTCATTTTATTAACAATTACCAACAACATCAATATGCGCATTATTGATTTTTCCTTGCCAACAAAAAAAAAAAGATACGAACGACGCAAAACAAACGCATACATACATAGCCACACACTTGTGCAGGCCCCACATACACACACGAACACTTTTCCATATAATTTTATATGTATTTACTTATATATTTGTTACTTACGGGTACACGGTCTGGATATTTACGACGAATCTTGTCGCCCTCAGCGCGACGCTTCTCAAAAGCATGTTCTTCCTTATACTGGAACTTCATGATTTTGATAAGTTTAGCACAATCAGCTAGGAGACGCAGTTTTCACTTTTTTCTTAGGTCCAACAAAATCGACAATAACTATAGCTGTTTGACTGTATGTGTGTGGATTTGATTTTTGCAGTTTTCGCTGGCCTTATTTGCAACCGTGTTCGTGTAGTTCGTATTTTGTTGTGATGTGAGTCGAGCGAAGAAACATCGATGTTAACACCAAAATGCTCGATGTTTTGGGCTGCAGACATCGATGATTTTACTCAAATATCGCCAAAAACAACCTTTCTAAACTGGAAACTAGGAACGCTGCAACAAGTGCATGGGGGGAGTGTGCGAGAATGTAATTACTGTACTGTAATATATAATCATGATTAATACCATATCTGCATGAAGTTTTTTTCTTTGATTTGTTGTTGGTTTTCTTTCAGTCTGAAATACGAAATATGAAATTGTTCGTCGTGAATGGCAATTATTTAGGACTGCATTTGAAAAATATCGCACAAAAATATCTATATTAGAAATATAAATATATATCGATATGTCAATATATATTCAACATACATCCCTAGGTTCAATTAAAATACTCTAAAAAAATATTGTTTTTCGCCTGAAAGCGGGGCCAAGGCGTACAATCTACCTAATCTACGTAGTAAAAAAGCCATAATACGAAGGTGAGTAGTGGGTAGGGGTGAATCGTAGCAACCTATCCGGCTGACACTCGACGGTATTCGAGCAATTGTCGTGCGGCGTCATTTGTTAACAGTTCCTTACTCCACTCACACTCGTGCAGTTATACAACACACACACACACACCAACAGACTTCGGCCCACACATAGGCTCCCAGCGACGGAATGAGCAGCCAGGGACACCACAAGATGCATAGATCGTCCTCCTCCACCGGCAAGAGTAACAAACCCGAGCAGGAGTTCACCGATGAAATCGATCTGTGCGACCGCTTCTCGGCTGACATGGCTCGACTCTGCATGAACGAACACTACTCGGACGTGGAGTTCGTTGTCGAGGAGCAGCTCCTGCCGGCCCATCGCGTCATTCTCGCAGCGCGCAGCGAGTACTTCCGAGCCCTGCTCTACGGGGGCATGTCAGAGACGACACAACGACGGATTACGCTGGAGGTGTCGCTGGATCCGTTCAAAGTGCTACTCCGGTACATTTACTCTGGAACGTTGCTGCTGTCCACCTTGGACGAGGATGCCGTGATTGACGTCCTCGGCATGGCAAACCAGTACGGTTTCCAGGACCTGGAGATGGCCATATCCAAATATCTGCGTCAGTATCTGGCCCTCAGCAACGTGTGCATGATTCTGGATGCTGCGCGCCTCTACAACCTGGACGAGCTGACCAATGTGTGTCTGGCGTTCATGGACCGCAATGCTCGCGAGTTGCTGCAGCACGACTCGTTCAAAATGCTCTCCAAGGTGGGACAGAGTCATTCAACCAGGAGACGCGCACCAGCTTATCCCTAATGTATTTGCATATTGTAATCTTGCAGGAATCTCTAGAGGAAGTGCTGCGCCGGGACTCCTTTTTTGCCGCCGAGGTGCACATCTTTCAGGCCGTTTGGAAATGGAGCCGGTACAATCCGAATGTGGACATCAAGTCGGTCGTCTCGTTCGTCCGTCTGCCACTCATGAATCTCGAGGATCTGCTGCAGGTGGTGCGACCCTCTACCATTCTCGAGCCGGACAAAATACTCGATGCCCTTCAAGAGAGGAGCACCTCAAAGTCGCTGCCCTACAGGGCCGCCCTGTGGCCCGATGAGAATGTGGCCACGGAAAAGCATGATTCGCATTGCATTCAAGGCGATTGCCGGTCCGCCCTGCTCGACGGAGACGTCACCGACTACGACATGGAGAACGGCTACACGCGACACTCGATCACGGAACACGATGCCGGCATTGTCGTCGAACTGGGCACCACCTTCATGATAAATCACATCCGCATGCTGTTGTGGGACCGGGACAGTCGGGCCTACTCCTACTACGTGGAGGTCTCTGGCGACATGATGCACTGGGAGTGCGTGGTAGACTACAGCGAGTTCCACTGCCGCTCCTGGCAGTATCTGTACTTTCCGGCTCGTGCCGTTCGCTACATTCGGCTCGTGGGCACACAGAACACCGTCAATCGGGTAAGCCAGCGGCGTTTCCTTGCCTCTAAAGATTCTTCTCGATTGAGCATTCTCCTTGGCTTCTGTCTCAGGTGTTTCACGTGGTCGGACTGGAGGCCATGCACACGAGCAATGTGCCCGATTTGGTCGGCCACTTTGTGGCCCCCCAGCGCAATGTGGCCACTGTCGATCTGAGCGCCATTGTCACGGACGGGGTCAGCCGCACCCGCAATGCCCTCATCAACGGCGACTATGTGCGCTATGACTGGGACTCGGGATACACCTGCCACCAGCTGGGCAGCGGCGATATTGTTGTCCGCCTAGGGCAGCCCTATCACGTGGGCTCGATGCGCCTGCTGCTGTGGGACTGCGACGATCGCACCTACAGCTTCTACATTGAGACCTCGACGAACCGCCGCGACTGGCAAATAGTTGTGGACCGGCGCAATGACAAGGTTCGCTCCTGGCAGAACTTTCACTTCACGCCCCGGCCCGTTGTCTTCATCCGGATCGTGGGCACCAGAAATACCGCGAATGAGGTAAGCAATTGTCTGTCCGTTGGCTTGGCCGGTGCCGCGAATCAACTCATGACTAGTCCCAAATACAGATATTCCACTGCGTCCATCTCGAGTGCCCCTCGCAGGACAAGAGCTATCTCAAGGAAAAGGAGAAGGAAAAGGAGTTTGCACGAGAGCGTGAACGGGAACGCAAACGAGATCTGGGAAATCTGCTCAAGCCGATTACCCCAACTGATGACAACATTGCCTCCACCTCAGCGTCAGCTATAGCCGCCCTTGCAGCTATCGGCCCATCAGCGGCGGATGAGCCCCACGAGAACGAGCTCAAAACGGAAATCCCCTTTTCGACGCAGCCAGCTGATGCACTGCTCGATGTTCCATCGAAGGCGGAGGCGGCGGCACAGCTTGAACCAAACACACCAGAGAAAGTCTCCTCAGCGCCGCCTTCCCCTGTAACAACATCCACACCTGCAGAAGCACCAGCTGAACCGCCTCCACGGCAGGAGAAGGACAAGGAAAAGGAGAAAGAAAAGGAGCAGGCTGCACTGCCTCAACCTGATGTTGAGTCTGTACCAACACCCCTCCTGGTCGAGCTGGAGACAAATGAGCCAGCAGCCACAACAGCAGCAGCAGCAACAACAGCAGCAGCGGCAGCTGAAGCAGCAGTGGTCCTTCATCCCCAGCGACGCTGAGTGCTGCGGGCTGTGCTGCAAAGGCAGCTTATATTTTGTACTTTGTTTCATGAGTGTCCGCCACTCTAAATACTCCTGTGGTCAAATTGTAATTGTTGTAGACGTAGACCCCTTACACCCAACGCTCCTATTGCACCCATTGCAGAGTGTGTCCTTGTGAGCCGTCTCCAGTTTAGTTGCAATCCTGCACCGTATTTGCACCGCCGTATTTGTTATCTAGTCCTTCCCAGTGCCGTCAACCCAAGACACGCTCGAAACATTCGCATCGCTAATTGTTGTTTTACATATGTACGTTTTACGCGTATTTAACTTGTTTTAAAAATGGTTTTTTTTTCCAATACTTAATTGGATAGGAGCTCCCTTTGTTTGCCAGGCATCAGAGATATTTTATTTCATAAGTTTTACCACTTAATTGTACAGATTGTGCGGGTGGGTCCCAGCAGACGAACCAAAATTGTATACGATATGCATCCCGGGGCATCCCAACCGATACGCGATACCCGATACGGGATTCGGATGTGCCTCTACCACATACCAAATTTTATGAAAATTTTAAATATTCAAAAAATATCAACTTCTCTTCGCATTAAGCTCCCATAGGTAGTTGAAGTAAGAGGAAAGCCCTCACAGATCACAGTTTCTGTGGGATAGTAGGCTGGCTTTACCTTGTGCGGTTTCCGAGCACGATCTTGCCCCGGGTGTCCACCAAAACTTAACTTATTATAATTATACTTACTACTTGTCGTCTATTATGCAATTTGTATCATAGATCATGCATACACTTCAATGGAAATTGCACCCAAAATAAAACCTAACCAAAAATGTTCCACACAAACAAAATCACGGCGAGCGAGGCAATACTCAAATGCAAGCTGGAGAGAGGGAGGAACCGCAACCAAGGCAGTGGGCGTCCAGAATGACAGAGACAGTAACAAAGCAGGGCACTGAGTGGCCGTGCAAGCGAATTAGAGAGAGACGGAGATAGCTGGCTGGGCCGGCGGAGTAGTCAGCCAGGCGCAGAAAACTGCAATATATGTAAAGTCCACAGCGCAGGCGCAACTATGTATTGTGCTTACGAGGGGGCGCAGCAGAGAAGTGCGAGAGAGTGTGTAGCCGACTGCCAGAGAGAGAAATATGGGAGCGAGCGCGCCTCGCTCATTTTATGCAAGGTCTCTCAACATAAGGTGAGGCCTTCCCAAAGAGGGCTTTCACGACAACTCGCTTTCGTTTCTGAGGTCAGATTTTGTGGCCAGGTCTCAAGGGCATGTACATGTAAGATGTATCGTTTACAGGGTATAGTACATACGTAATCTATCGACGGAATGCACATTGTACAGAAGCTCCATCAGTCTTCGATTTTCCTAGCAGTGGGTATGCCATGCCCCCCACCTTGCTTATTTGTATACCTTGGCTTTGTTAACCGTTATGCTGCAGGTAGCTAACTGGCAGTGGCAGCGGCAGCGACAGCGAAGCAGCGCAGGTAATAAGCTTCGTCGTCGCTGTCGCGGTCGCGGTCACAATCGGCGACGCCTTGCGACACGACACTCTGCCTGCCGTCAAACGCGTCTCGTCCGCCGTGGCCACAGCAACGCATCGCATTCCCGATCTTGTGCCTCTGTGCTAATCAGATACCAAACACACAGACACACACACACGGACACACACAAACACGCACCGATTGGCGCTATATATTTAAAAATCAGTGGCGCGAGGGTGTCATATATACGAGTATACCCACACCGATCTTGTATGTGCATCGAGAGGGGAAGAGAGCTCCACATCTCCACACATATATTCTTTGAATAATATTCTTATTTTCTGTGACAAACCGAACGCGGAACAGTGTTTTAAAAATAGTTCCGCTCCCAATCGATCTTAAGCTAAATAAGTAAAACTAAATAAAAACCCAGCATCAAAATGGTCGAGACCGTGGTCAATGTTGAGCGCACAACAACAACTACAACAAATGGGCCACCCGGCGGACCATCCAGCGGCGATGGCGGCTTCTGGAGCGCCATACGGCTCAACTTGGACTATTTCCGCACCCTGCCGGGCATCGTCAAGATTGTGCAATTCGTAAGTATTTTCGTATTCCGAAATCGAAATTGGTATTGGTGGACAGCAGGCTCGGCAGACTTGCATTGGTTGTTTATCGGGCAGTTAGTTATCGGGCGCTCCCCCTCCCTCCAGCTGTAACGCCTGCTCGGCTGGATACTTGCACAGTTTTATCTATGGGTTTCTCAATCTTACCTTTATCAAAAGGCTTACCAATTGACACATTGCCCGCCCATATACGTACGTACGTACGTATACAGTGGAAGCACTCCGGAGCGGACACAGTCTCCACTGTGCTTCTGATTTGCAGCTACCATGAAGCTTTCACTGTACCTGCAGCATGTGCTCACGTGTGCGTCAGGATCTCATTAGACCTGCGACGGATAAGATAGGAAATCACAGCAAAGCCCAGAGAAGTAATGAAAAGAAGAGCAGACATGTGAGCCATGGGGCATGTGGTCAACGGCTGCTTCGGTACTCCCCCCCATTCGTACCCCTTCGAGAATTATGCAATGCCTGGGAAAGAAGAGTCGATGCTATTGCTGGAATGTGTTTCGTTTCGTTTCGTTTCGCTTCGCTTCGATTACTATTACCACAGAATATTTCGATTGAAATTTTAAATTTGAATTTGAATTTAAATTTTCCCACAAGCGAACACGAGACGAGAGAGCTCTGCTTTGGGATAATGGGAACAAATGTTTCGCCGTGTGGGCTGACTGACTGCCGGCTGCTAGCAGCGCCGATCTGACCGATCTGCCCACAGCAAGTTGTTTGTCAATTGAACGCCAACACAACAACAACAGAGTGTTGCTTGCGCTGCTGGTACTGAGGCGGTGCCCGTCTCCCGCTCTGCCGCTCGTCTCTGGTCAAGAGAGTACGGGTACACCTTACAGTGATTGTGCAGTGATTGCCGCTGCCCAAAACACACAAAAGTTCCAATAATTGATTTTGTTTGCAGGAGAGTTTAAATCAGCTTTGACATTTGCTTACTCCTTGGCGTTCTGTCGATACTTTTCTTGGCTACAAATCGAAGGAATAATTTCAAAAGTTGACTGAAAGTGCCCAATTAGTTGCGGAAAGTATTCACCAATTGAACTTGCATCATATATAATTACTTTCCAAAACAAAGGCTAACAATATGGCTAAATAATTAATGAAAGCCCCCATTTGGGTTTCTGTGTGGTCTGGCGTGGCGTGGCGTGGATGGGTGGGTGGGCTGGTGACAACTGCTTGAGCGTACACATGAAAAATGCATTATTAACCGCTGACAGCACTCGCCGTCGGTTGTTATAGAAAAATCAATAGGATAGGGAGTTGTAGTTTAGTTGGGGGGAACGCGAATGTGAAGGACAACGGTGGGGAGTGGGAGGTGCGTGGGTGGGAGGGTTAAAATGCTGATATGATTACCATCGCAATAAGCTTTCGTTTATTAAGTGCTATTATTTATTGATTTTCTGCGACCGACCCCGACCCCGAACCGATTCCCAGCCGCAGTCCCGGGCTCTCGACTAGTGACAGGTACAGGCTCGTCAAAAACTCAACTATGCAAAGGAACCTGATCCATGCCCATGCCCGTGCCCCAGACTGACTGATCCAATATTTCTGTATGTACATAAGTATGTATGTAGCTTGGCATTCTGTTTGCTTTTGTTTCTGTTGCTGTCAAAGGGGATTTATCAATTTTTTTTCGACCAACTAATCTTATCGTAGAACTCCGATAGTCTACACGAATATGCCTACTCCTGCATTTATTTGTGCCCCATTTAAAGTCTCCATCGAACCCTCCAAGTAACTATGTACAACGTACATATGCATGTACATATGTATAACTACATATAAGTTAGCCAGAAGTGAGTCATTGGCTAATGGTTAATCGGCCATTACTCATATGCATTGTTATCGGGGGGGACAGCGATAATGAGGCCGCCCACCTGCCCCACCCGGCCAGCCAGGCACAGATTAAGCCACTTCGACTGCCTGCCGATGCCTGTGACACCTGACCGAAAATTACTCATACGGCCCATGGCCCACCCCAAGCCCCAACCCCAGACCAGACCCGAAACCCAAAACCCCAGAACTCTGTCACTAATTGAAGCCCATCTATCAGCATGCCTATATGCTGTGTGTACAGGGTACATACTTGTATGTAATACTCCCATTGCAGATAAGATTGTTGTCCAGGCCATTAGTATTTTGGACCCATTCCCCTGCATTCGCCCATTTGTACTTGTGCCATACATACATACATGTGTACATACATACACATACCCAAGTACTCTTCTGGTATATATTCCTTCTATATTCCTTGCGTATTCCACATATATCCCCGACGTATTCAAATTTTGCAATGGCACGATTTATTATTATTATTAATTTGTAGTGTTTATTTTTGTTTATTTTCTCAATAATAATAGACATTACGTAATGTATATATGTATGTGCATGTGTATGCTTGTATTTTGGAAGCTGTGGGTCTACATTTAGCGCACAACATTGTTGTGGTACGTTAATATGGCTATGGCTATTGTTGTTTCTGTTTCTGTTTCTGTTGATATTCATTTTAATGTTCTCCCCTCCAAAAGCGGAAATCATGACACACATTTGGTGTCACATTTTTTTACTACAAGATCTAGTGGCTGTTCGCCAAAAGGCGGGACGAGCAGAGCTTTGTTTTGGCCAGTTGTTACGTTTGTGTTTGGTTTCGTTTGGAGGGTGGTGGGGAGAGTGTGGACAGTGATGACAGATCGCCAAAGCATTCCAGCCAAGGCGCGTTACAGGTCTGTAAGGTTTTCCTTCATTGAAGGGCAGCTACAGCTACAGCTGCTGGTGCCATCTCCCCTACAGAATGTTCGAAGTCTGCCCACATCTTTAGGGCTGCAGCTCTTCAGCCGGCAGGCCTTCCTGTTTGTAGTTTGAAGAGCGGTTTCCTCATTGCATTGCACAAATGTGTTTATGAAACGGACTGCACTGGCCCCCCATTTGTATATGTTTGTGTATATGTATGTATATTTGTTAAGTAATTGTCGGTGACTAAGTGCACGAAGCTCCGACTGAAGTGAGCTCATCTTTCAAGACAAGATCTGTAGAATGCAAGCAGACGTCAGACATGTACATATGCATATGTATGTGTGTATGTATGTATATTCCCCAGGCAATCGTTATCCTGTACGTGTGTATGCATCAAGTACTGCGATGGCGATTTGTTTGGCTTCTGCCCCCATGGCTGTGCATAGGTTGAACCTTGGATTCAGACATTCCGACTGAGGCAAAGGCAAAGGCGGAGGCCAAGAACTAGATCCATTTCAGTGGCGTCTCATGTCATTGATCAGGCCCAAACGCACACGTAAATAGATAGAAAATGCTGAGCGCTCCATGCTCCACGATCGGCATTACTTATGACGATCAGGCACTGCTTTTTCATGCTTCGCAAAGCAAAGAAAATTGCCCATTTCTGAGCAGGGCAGCAACCCACCCACCCACTCACTCACTAAGTACATACGTAGCAGCAGTGACATACATACACATGTAGGCATGTAATTACTGCTGACAAAACAAACACAATTCTTCCCAAACAAATGTCGGAAAAGAATGCAAATGGATTTAGGGACTCTTCCTTACGTGTCCTGACAATCTTTACAGTCAAAACAATCCGACATTGCACTATCCAAGTGGCAATTGTTTCCTAGTACATACATACGTTTATGTACATTAACATTAATTGATTTTGTGTCGAAAACATTTATTATTTCAACCGCAAGTGAACTAGAACGAACTCGGCTCTAGCAGGCGGTAGGTGGGCTGGGGACTGGACCTTCTTCCCTGTACCCCGGACCATGGACCCGTGGAATCTGAGTGTGTCCAAGCATTACGCTTTTATATGCATACCTATACTATTTATGTATATTTTTATACGTCCAAACTGTATTAGCTGTGACCAACAGCCACTTATGTGCCACATACCACACACACAGCTACACATGTATCTACATGGTATATATATACATGAGTAGCTATACTTGTCATTCGTTTAATACATATACACAACATTTCCACAGCACGCCCAAAGCTGCACATAAATTATGTTTTCAAAGAGATAAAATTTAAATACTTTCCGGCTAGATATTCAGATTTCTTTCACTAAGATTTTCAAAACGTGACGCAAATTTTTGGTCTGGGCGCAGCAACGGAAACTAACAAAAAAAAAACAGGCCACCGAATGGCCGAAGCTTCGAATACCTTTCCCGCAAATCGGCAAATCGTTTCCATGACTGATCATAACTATCCTTGGATGCAGCTGAGATAAAACGATTCTTTCACATATTAAACTCGTGTGCCCTACATATGCACCTATGTGGGACTCTGGCTCCAAGAACGCATCCATTGGTTGGGACCTATCTATACACAGAACCTACATACACCTATGTACAGACAGCGAATTCCCTGAATATCTGAAAATTGTACATTTGTGACGATGTTTTGTTTTGTCTGCAATCAAAGATCTACAAAATCGCTGATGTTTCAATCAGCCTTTGATTTTGCCAGCAGCAGCCGCCCCGTCCCGGCAATGCGCATCTGCTCTGTGTCTGTTACTGTCGCTGTTGGTTAATTTTGTTTGCTAGATAGTAATACTACTCACAAAGACAAGGCAGAGGCAAAAGAAAAAGCGACACAAGCAGCAGCAAGTCGCTTTTGGCCCGGCCCCGGCGAACAACTTTCAGCTTTCACTTTTTGCCCGCCTTTTGTTTTAGCCAAAAGCAGCAGCAGCAGCACACACACACACACAAGATAAAGAAAATTCAATGGCAATGGCACAGGGACTGCGCACCTGTTTGTCGCCAAATGTTTATTACTTTTTAATTGCCCGAAAAACGAGTCGAGGGACAAATGTGTGGTGTGGTGTCGTGTGGTGTGGGGTGGGGTGTGCTCCACTCTGTCACCGATAGACGTCGTGTCATTGGGGCATATCGTGCACTTGGGCCCGCAGATCGCCCATGTAAACTCTTCTGAAGCGAGTATTAGCATTCAGCAGAGAGCATTCGCATTCAGCTCAGAAATTCTACTGAAGACCGCCTAATGCTTTCAATAAATTATAGCTATGCCTGAGACTGACGACTGACTTCGCTCATCGATCGCAGGGTGTTCGCTCGTTCGAAATTTGTGCTCAATTAAGGGTGACATCATGGCCGTGGCTCCAGTCAATTGGAGATCATGAGCATTGTACCATACCATACCATAACCATTCATGAGTGTTCTCTTCTTGTTTCCAATCGACTTTCAGGTTCTGGGCATTATTTGCATGGCCCTGGCCGCCCCGCCACTCAACTCGGCCACCTCGTTTTTTATGTTCGTGATCGTCATCTCGTTCATCATCACGATCCTGCTGATTGCCGCCTATTTCCTGGGCATACGCGAGGCCCTCAATGTGGCCGTCAACTGGATATTCTCGGTGAGTAGCCATCGTCGCACTGAAGCAGAAAGTTACAGCCAAAACTTACAATTTTGATGTTGATTCCCCTACCCCGCAGGAGCTGATCACCACCGCCGTGCTGACGCTGCTGTACTTCATCGGGTTCATTGTTCAGCTGGCCAGATGGTCGGAGTCCACCGAGAAGGGCAACGGCTCCAACACGGCCGCCGGCGTCTTTGGGCTGTTCAACTTCTTGGCTTATGCGGCGGGCACGTACTTCCTTTTCCTGGCCCACAGATCGGGAGCTACCCATTAGTCTGGAAGCAGCAGCAGCAGCAGCAGCAGCAAGCAGGAAGGATGAGCCGAGCCGAGCCGCATGGATGAAATCTAGCGTAGAATAATTATTAATTGTTAACAGAATAAGTGCAGTTTCTTCTTAGCTCTATCTCTGTTTGTTTTTTTGTGAATGTATTCTTGTTTTTTTTTGTATGTTAATCTACTCGTACATATGTACATATGTGAGGGGGACAGACGGGGCATGGCATCCATGGGTATGGGAAGGATCAGAACGAGGCCCCAACCTAACCCCCAAGCTAATTTGTTTGTGGTGTTATTTTAATGATTATCTTTAACGCTGATCTGATGCTAACATTAAGTTGAAATCCAAGCAAACACCACACACACACACACGCAGACACACACATTTACTAAACTAGAGACACACGCACACAAGGAAACAATAGCGCAAAGAATTAATAAGTTCAATAAATTATTTGTATTTTTTTGTCAACAAATCGGCTTTTGCTTTGATGGAAAGCCTTCCGGCTTTTGCTTTGATGGAAAGCCTTCCTCTCTGAGGTGCAGATTCTTCTACTTCGCCATCAATCATTGTACGTTCATTGCATGGTCCATGCACTGCGATTTCTTTGGCTATTTCCCCATGTTTCCGTATCGTTATTCTGCAGTATTCTTCTCTCTTTACTCCCTGCATTCTTCTACAAACTACCTACATATTTGTGGGCACTAATATTGCTCAACTGCTGCAATACTCTGTCTTTTATATTCCCTACAGGTCACTGTCAAGACTGTCAGTAAAGATTGACCCCTGTAGATTCTGTGCAATGAAGCGGGAAACATCAGAGCCCATCCCATGTGAACGCCCGGCATTCTGTAGAAGCAGATCCCAACATTTGGGGGCAGCAACAGTGCAAACACCCACCGATACACAGGAGGCACATTCAGCATAAGTCAACTTATATTTCTGTATAGTTTATAACCAGAGAACTATTCTTATTTGAGATCTGGAATCCGTTGGAATGGTTATGCTGGGTACAGCCTCTGTTGGGCATGGTTGCTTCAACCAGGAGGATGGTATTGTGCCAACGATAGGATGGTTATTGATATGTGGCTCCGAGACAAACGCCTGCTGGATGTGTCTAAAAGTACTTTTTGAACTCGTCGTAAATGGCGAGCACCAGGGCACCGCCTGTGCCGCGAATGACGTTCGACAGGGCGCCCTTGAAGAAGGCGGCCATGCCCTCCTGCCTGGCAATCACCAGCCAGCAGTGGGCCGTGTTCTTGTACAGCATCTCGGACTTCTTCAGGCCAGACTGCATCATCATGCGACGACGCACCGTATCGAAGGGATAGGAGGCAATGCCTGCGACAGTGGTGACCACCTGGGCAATGGCCCAACTCACATAGAAGGGCGTGCTCTTCGGATTCGGCAAGAAGTCGCGGCACGTGTCATAGAAGCCGAAGTACGATGCCCGATAGATGACGATGCCCTGCACGGACACAATGAATCCGCGGTACAGGCCGATGGGACCATCCGACTTTACCACCTTTACCAGGCAATCGATGAGGCCGTTGAACTCACGGCTACCGCCCTTGCCCACGTCAGCGGCGAGACTGTGGAAAGAGAAAGAGTAAACGTTAAATACATAATACATAAATCCGTACGGCCCCCATGGGCAGACTCCTGAAGGTGAGCAGCTAGGCCAGACCTCTAGAGGATGGTCTACAAGCTAGGAGAACGAAAAAATCAAAGGTTCCTTGTCACAAATCTGAATTGAAATTTCCCAGTCATTTAAGTGTAGGTTGAACCCTTGGCTTGGCTTTCCAGCCTGTGCGTGTCCCAGTAGTTGCCTAACGAACTGTGCTGTGCGTAAATCTGCTCCAGTACTCACCGTGTTCGGGCAAAGTCCAATGGATAAACGAAGCACAACGAGGTGGCACCTGCAGCACCGCCTGAAGCTAGATTGCCCATGAAATGACGCCAGAACTGCTTGTGCTTGTCCACACCGCCGAGGAAAACCTGTGGGGGAGGTAGTTTTCGATTGGATTACATTTCACTGAATTGGAGTGGGACTGATCAGAGATCACAGGGCATAGGACATACCGTTTTGTACACATCTTTGAAGGCAAAGTTAAGGGCCTGAGTGGGAAAGTAACGGATTACGTTGGCCAAGTTGCCACGCCAGAGCGACGAGAATCCCTGCTCCTTGGGTATGCGAATGAAGCAGTCCATGATGCCCTTGTAGCGCTTATCCTGCGCTATCTGCTTGGACACCTCCTGCACCTGGAGAATCAGCTTCACGCGCTCAATGGGCGCCACCGCTGTCTTGGCAATGGCCGCCGACACGCCGCCCATCATGAAGTCCAACATGAAGCCCTTAAAGTCCTTGCTTTTGCCACCACCGCCGCCGCCTTCGTCACCCATTTTGGATATCTAAATTTGCTTGCTTCTGGGCCGAATTTCAGGATCAATTTAGTTGGGTTTAGGGTGGTTGTGGTGAAAAATTATACAAATTTTATTAATAATTTTGATTCAATACCGAAAAAATAAATTTTGCCGAAAATGGGTCTGAGTCTGATTCAGATTACAGGCTCTCGGGTCGGGTCTCTCCTAAAACTCAATTGAAATATAGGCTGGAGAATACAGGGCCTACGTTGCAGTTGAAGTCGGAACACAAATATGAAAATACGAAAAACCAAACATCGAGCGGCCGAACACCGAACCCCGAATGAGACAGTGGCAACCAAGTACAAAGGGCAGCCGATTCGACTACAAGAATACGTTTTTAAATTTCAATGTGGCAGAGCGCGCGCAGCTCAACATTTGTACGTTGGTGAATTGGCGAACATTTGGCAAGAGTTGGTCACACCAAATATAAACCGAAATTGAGAAATTTCTACTTCAAATATTAAATATTGTTGGGAATCACGATCCACGAAGGAAAAACGTTCCTCAGGGGCGAGTCTCAGTCACACACACGGCATGTATTTGGTTTTGCTGAATACCTCGCCGAGCAAGGGGAAAACGAAGTGCAAGGTACCAAAGCCACATGATGATAAAGTTCAAACTGTTGCCAAGATCAGAAAAATACCCGTACCGTAGCTTACCTATGTATGGGGTGAACAACCCCAGGACGGTGTAGGGCCAGGGCCAGGGGGCAGGGGCCATCGCAGTGACGAAAGAAAAACACATCCAACATTCTATTTTTATCAATTTTTATATATTTTATAAACCAACCTAAGTTGAGTTTGTTGTTTGTTGTTGGGTAGCAGGAGGCTGAAGAATCAACTACAGGTGTTGGGGTCGATTCTTGGTATGGTGCCCTCGCTATTGCCAACATTCTGGTTGGTGGCTAGAGAAATGGCGGCTGGCTCGGCAAACACGATTCACACGAACGAACGGCCGATGCAGGACGCAGGATACAGGACACAGGATACACTATCCTATACTATATAACCTAACCCAAAAACTTAACACAATACTATTCAATATCGTCGCTAATTTATTCGTTCGTCCATCCATCCACAGACATGGCCGCGGCTGCGTGTGTTTCTTGTGTGCTTTACCTCAGCCTCTTCCTCCTCTCCACCGATGTTGTTGCTGCTGTTGGTGTTGCTGGTGTTCTATTGATTCTGGCCATCGTTCAATTATTAATTATTATCCCAGTTATTCTATATCATATAATTGCGTAATTATATTTTGGGGAGGGTTGGCTGGCGAAGGGCAGGAAGGAAAAGGGTTATTGCTTGCCGTTGTTCTGGATTGGTGTTGTTTTGCAGATCAAACTCTGTTCTCTTCTCTGTTCAGTTTATCTAATATAATTAGCTGGTAGTGTTTTGTTTGTTGTTGTTGTTTTGTATGTATGTTGTTGTTTGTTGTATTTTGTTGGTTGAATAATTTAATAATTTAATTTACAAGACCTTCTTGATCTCATCGTACAACACAAGCACGAAAGCACCGCCAGTGCCTCTGAGAACGTTGGAGAAGGCGCCCTTGAAGAAGGCGCCAGTGCCTTCCTGCTTGGCAATGGTGCCCCAGCAGTGAATTGTGTTCTTGTAGATGATCTCGGTGGCCTTGCGACCAGACTGCATCATCATGCGACGACGCACGGTATCGAAGGGATAGGACACAATACCAGCGACGGTTGTCACAACCTGGGCGATGGCCCAGCTGATGTAGATGGGTGTGTTCTTGGGGTCGGGCAACATACCGCGAGCGGTATCGTAGAAGCCGAAGTATGCGGCACGGTAGATGATGATACCCTGCACGGACACACCGAAGCCGCGGTACAAACCAACAAGGCCGTCACTCTTGAAGATCTTGGTCAAGCAGTTGCCCAGACCGGTGAATTCACGCTGTCCACCCTTGCCAGTATCAGCAGCCAAGCTGTGTGTTGGATTCAAAACATTAGAACGTTAATATCGAATATCATTATTATACATATTGCAATTATATGGGCACTTACCGAGTACGGGCAAAGTCCAAGGGGTAGACAAAGCACAGAGAAGTGGCACCAGCAGCACCGCCGGAGGCCAGGTTACCCATGAAGTAACGCCAGAACTGGGTGTTCTTGTCAACACCACCCAGGAAGACCTATGTGCGGGGAATGGCAGAATGGCGGAATAGATGTTAGATCTGCAACTCCATCTCCTCCATTCGCGTCGTCTGTTTGCTTACCTGCTTGTACTTGTCCTTGAAGGCAAAGTTCAGGGCCTGGGTTGGGAAGTATCTGATGACATTGGCCAAGTTACCACGCCAGAACGAGCTGAAACCCTGTTCCTTTGGAATGCGGATAAAGCAATCAACCATACCCTTGTATTGGCCTTCGGGGCTGATTTGTTTCGAGATGTGCTGAACCTGCAGAAGCAGCTTCACACGCTCGATGGGAGCGACGGCAGTCTTTGAGACGGCTGCGGAGATGCCTCCGGCAGCGAAGTCCTTGACGAATCCCATAGCATCGAAATCCTTGCCCATTTTGCTGTAATACACACATTTCAAGTTTGCCCGCGAGCAATCATTAGTTTCGTTCGACTCTCTGTCTCTCCTCCAATCGTCCGACTTCATCGCATCATTTTCTTCATCTTCTCTTCTCTTATGTATATCCAAGCACCCGATGTTTATGTATGTTCCCGATATGCCCGATGGAGCCGCTCCCCAGGAGTCGTTGCATAATGCGGTGGTATGGTATGGTATGGTATGTGTGCGAGATGGGGTGGGGGTGTGGCGCGTATTTTATTTTCACAATTCACTTATATTACACTTATTACACAGGTATTGCACAAGCCACACAAAATAAAAGCCCAAAAGCCAAACGAATTTTGATAAAATGATCCAATGTTCCGTGATGAAAGCATGCACTTTTTTTTGTTTTTAACACACAAAATAATCACTTATATTTTACACATACATATATACAATTCCAATGAAAATAGGTAAAAGCACTTGTAACAAACGCGACAATGATCAATGATAATAAACATATAAAATTTAGACCAAAAACCAGGTAAAAGTTTACATAAATAAATGAATGAATAAAATGTCAAATCACCAACAAATATACACTGTACACAATCAGAAGTATACTATACTCTTAAGGTTAACATGTTAGTGCTGGCATGGGAAGGGTTACCAGGGTTATTTGAGATATGGCGGGGGTTATGTTTGGGTTTTGCTACGAGTAAATATATGATGTTTGTCGACTAATGGGACCCCGTTCTGTTTTGAATGCATTTAATTCAAGTTGTACTGGTGTTTATGCTTCCCGGTGCCCCCGCTAACTATTCGAATCATTCACCGAATCGTTTCTCGTAGTTTCAATTGAGGCAAATACCGCGTAAATTGCTTTCCAGCCGGTTCCAGTTCTAACCAGTTACAGTTACAACTTTGATTCTCAGTTTTTAAAGAGGGGGAAAAAAAACTGTTACGTGGCAGACCATAAACCTTTTGTTGTAAATAAAATATTAAGAGGCATGGAACTTATTTTGCATACACTCTCATACGAATGCGTATTCCATTAGTCCCATTTAAGATTTGTGGTGTTCTATTTTTCAGCTTTTTGGCAATGTTTGGATTGCATAATTATACGAAGAAAAGTTCATGGGTGTGTGTGTGTGCTCACGGGGATGGGTGTAGAACAGCTATATGTATATATATGCACCGATTTTGGCATTGAAGCGCTTCTGTGTTTCTGTTTCTCTTCGTTAAATTTAGAATTTCAAGTGTACAAAGGAGGAGACGGCAGCTAGCAGCAGTTAGAAAGCACTGCGAGAGACAGAGAGAGCGCAGTTTTTTTTGATTTTAGCTAAATTAAATTAGCATAGTCTAGTCTCATGGACGAAAGCCAGATGATGGACTTATGTAACACCATTGAAAGAGAGCGTGAGCACAAGCACGGGCACGCTCTTGCTCTTGAAATTTCGCCTGCTCTCTTTGCGACAGCAAACAACTGTAAAAGCAGCGTTGCCTTGTGTTATCTAATCGGTTTTGACATTCGCCGAGAGAGAACAAGGCACAGCAGAAGAGCTTTTCTGCCAAGTTCAAAGAGAGCCCAAGCACACACGCGCACTCGTGATGTAATAGTTTCAGCTGGAAAAATTTGGCCGAACTGGTCAAAGAGGAGTTTGCTGCTAGCTTGGCACGTGGGAATCTAAAGCTGGCTAGCATTGTAAAGGCCTTTCGGCCATGGTTAATCCTGTCTTGTTGATTGCATAAGAGCGCACCAGACACAAGTAACAAAAAAAAAAAAAAAAAAAACTAGAACACAATAGCTTTCAAGCGGTTTATGTAACAGCAGAAAATTCTTTGCTGGAGTATAAAAAAAAGAAACAAAAAGTCACACACGAGATTCGATTGGGTTTGATTTGATTCGATGCTATTCGTATTATTATTTAGTTAATTGCAGTTCTATTTGCTTTTGCAGTGGCATTTGCTATACGTACAATTTGTTTGTTTTATATCACAGCACAAAAAAAATATGATTAATCCTTATTCCTTCGAAATCAAAGGTCTGCACCGTCCGGCAACTAAATTGCTTGTGGCAGCAAGGTGCGTCTCTGCCAGCCAGCAAGCCTGCGCTGCTTCCCACAGCACAGCAGAGCAGAGGCCGACGACGCCAGCAGAGCGCCACCAAGTTCATCGCGGCGCGCCAGCTCTTGGCTCCCACTCACGCGCTGCCAGCAGAGCCACAGGGTGTATTTATATAGGGTTAAGGCATTCTCTCTGCACCGTGTTGAGCTGAGCTAGCGATTTTGACAGCCAATTTCTCTCTCGCAATGGAAGCTGAAAATAGTGTACAGCCGAAAGAGAGCTCCCCGGCAATGCTTCACCTTATTTCAAGCAGCTTGGGCAGCAACAGTTGACAGTTGGGTTGAGAGCGATGGCTGAACGAAGGAGAGAGAGCGAGAGAACCGTGCTTGTGGTCCCACACCCCACACTCAGTTGGCAACAACTTAGCACGTGTGCTCTCACGGACAACAAAAAAGAGACGGAACGGGATCGTTGTCGCCGTCTTATCAGTCTCCGTCACCATAAAGAATTCAATGCCATGTTGCATAACAGCGCCTCCCAATCATTTTGGGGCCAGAATGGAACCAAGGAAGTGGCAAGAACACTTTCCTTTTAGGCCAAGAAGATGATCCAAATGCACATGTACATATGTTCGTACATATATGGCCAATTGTTTTTCATTTACCCCTTTCGAGGTTTTTGTGATTTTGCTTTAGCACAATGCTTGCCAAAACCAAAAATTAGAAGAGAATTTCACTCAGTTGGCAACGCGACGAGCCGAGCCGAACCGAGCCGAAAGCGTCGACGCCCGCGTCAGATGCGACGTAGCATGTGACTTGACTTTTTGACGTATGTATGTATGCCTGCTGGCGCAGCTCTTTCTTTCTGTTCCCCCATCCCCCTCACTCACTCATTCAACTATCGGCTCTCTCGATCAGACGGAACAAAAATGCGTGAAGCGATTAGATAAACAGCACCACTAAATACAGTTATTTATATAAGTCGGCACAGCAATACTTTCAAGGTCTCCCCATCCTTTATCATAGACATTACATAAAAAAGTAGGCCGTAACATGCAAAATAAAAAAAATTCATTTGGCGAGTTGCCCGACGTAAAGTGCAGCGGAGTTTGCCATTCAATTTATCTAGCCGGCCAAGTTTACGCAGTCTCAGATGTATGAATCAGATGCAGCTGCTGCTTCTGCGTGGATCAGCAGAAATTTCCCCCTTCTCAAACTAAAAAAGGCGACTCAGAGTCAGTCTCGAGCTCGGATATCACTCCCCAGACTAAATACAAACAAGCCATGGGTGTAAATTTCAACTGTTAGTTATATTTGCCACTTGGAAACAGTTTCAGCTGAAGTAAGCGAATTGGATAACAGAGTTATCACGAAATTGAGATGATGTATCAGCATGAAAAATGTTTGAGAAATGGCGTCAACGGCCACACTAAAACACACACACACACACACATGAGAAATGGCGCAAAACGAATAGGCTGTAAGGCTCTCAAATTATTATAAATTACGCTTTCTTGACTTTTGTTGACGTCACAAGAGAGAGAAGGTTAGCCCCATGAGAAACCGGTTCTTTTTCGGTATAAAATGGCAAGAGAACTTTGTACTTTTGGGCAATTTCTTTTTCCGAAGAAAGCGGGTCAGAGAACACAAGAGAAACACAGTTACATGTTCTTTTACAAATACAGATACAAGCAGTCACACACACTTAAGCGCCTGCACGCGCAAGGCAATGCTGAGCACCAGAGTGAGCGGGACAGAGCTATTAGCACATGGAATTCATATGCGGCTCCGATGTGTGTCTGGGGGCGAGGGCAATAGAACAAGCAATTTCCAACACTTGTAAGACGATAAAATTTGCATATGGGGAAATTTTTACCTCAACTAGTTTAAAAATCACTAAGTTTTTCAACTACAACACCCAGTTGGCACTCACACACCCACATCTATAGGTCGCAGCCAGTGCAAGAGTGTGCGTTTGCCGCCGCAACTGCCAACTCACCGAAATTGCATAAGTTGGCAGTTCCAGCGTGGCTGCAAAAAAAAAAACCCAAGTGAATGAAAAATGATTCCAGCGTGGCTTGAAAGACTTTGAATTATATTAATTAAACTGTAGATCAATTTCGTTTTAGTCCCCGACATATTTTACGTATTCTTCCAATCAGCAGCGTGCAGACCCTCGCAACTTTTCAGCTCTGCCGCAAAATTGGCGAATTTTATTTTATGGTTATATAAGCACCGTTTTGCGGCTTTTTTAGCGGCATGAACATCTTTTTCGTGCAGCAAACA
Source organism: Drosophila tristis (assembly GCA_018150885.1). Classification (NCBI taxonomy): domain Eukaryota; kingdom Metazoa; phylum Arthropoda; class Insecta; order Diptera; family Drosophilidae; genus Drosophila; species Drosophila tristis. The sequence continues at coordinate 1,168,428 of JAECWT010000125.1, forward strand.
TCATTTACTCAATTTAGTATAAGTACTAACAAACTAAACCAACACCAGCACAATAAAAAAAAGAATTAGCACAATTACATAACTAAAAAATGTAGCGCAAGGTGAAGTGAAAAAAAATCAATGGCGTACGAGAGTTCTTTATGGGACACCAGGCACTGTCCCTATTCCTGTTTTGTTCTTTTTGCCCGTTTATAGCGTTTTCAATGTGATAATATAAAAAAATAGCACAATACCTTTAGTTGATAAACTTCTTACAAAAGTCACAGAATAAAAACTTCTTTTGCAGAATCAGACTTCCACTGGCGATGCCGCGTGCTTGAACGAAAATTCGTGAAGTGAAGTGTGGCCGCAGACTTATCGCTAGACATACCGCCTGACCCACACAAATATACCCAAATATACCATGCCATTATCGAAATATACCGTAAATATACTGACGGACACGACAAGACGTTGATATTCCTTGATTCTGACATTCCGGTTGATATTACTGGCTAGTTGGCCCTCTCAGCCCTAAACAAATAATAGAATCCGATAGATACGTCATTTTTCTACTAGATTTTCTAGTTTTCAGAAGTCCTTTTTATTGGATTATTTACATATTAAGGTTCAAACAAAAACAATATGAAACGAATGTGACGTCGTTTTATGGCGCTACCAGACTCTTGCAATTCGTAGTTGCAGCGGGCTGCCATACCATGATATTTTGTGATATGAAATTCGTCAATTTTGATATTCAGTTTAATATTACTATATAGTTGGCCCTCTCAGCCGTAAAGAAATAATTTAATCCAATTCCACAATGCATTTTGTTTAGGATTGGCTAGTTTTTAAAACTATTTTTCATTGGATTATTTACATATTAAGGTTCAAACAAAAGCGGCCAATGCATAAAACGTAAATGTTGACTAAATGTGACGTCATTGTTGCTGGTCAACCAAGTTACTTCTATGCGTATGGCTTTTGCATAACTTATTTCCTTTAATTGATGTTAAATATGTTGTTTAAGCTGCTTGAAACGTTAATATTACATTTTCTTAGATTGACATGTTTTTACCTATTAATGCATATGTTTCGTGTTTTATATATACATATATCCTGTTCTGATACTTATTATTGGTACCCGTGAGCTGCAAATTTACGTTAATATCTTTAAAACAGAGACTGACTAGTGTCTGCATTAACTGGAGCCTGAAATTACAAAAAATATCTCAAGTCCATAATATCCATTTTCCCAAGGTATGCAGATTGTTGCTCATTCCGTGCCAAAGTTGCACAACAATGCTGCTACTTCATTTTTCCCCATGCTGCTGAAATTTATCCCATACAAATAAATTGTTCTTAACGGGAACGCGTATGGAATGACGCAACAATGACTCTTTATTCCCGTAAGATACATTTGATTTTGTATGGGAAAAATTTCAGCAACATGCTGCCACACCACGAAAATGAGGGGAAAGTCTCCACAAAAACACTCTCTTCTCCACTGAAAAGAGAGCAAATTTTGCAAACTCTCCACGAATTGAGAGAAAATTTTGAAAACTCTCCACGAATTGAGAGCGAAAAATGTCAGTATTTTTTGTGCGTTAAATGGAGTTTGGCGGTCATTTTAAAAGTATATTATTGATTAAATAATATACCGTAAATATACTGACGGACACGAAAAGATGCGTTGATATTCCTTAATTTTGATATTCCGTTTAATAACACTAGCTAGCTAGGACTTTAACAACTGAAGATATCATTTTGTCAGATAGATGAATCAATTTTCTGCAATCTGGCTTATTTTAAGAACTCCCATTTATTGGATTACTTATAAAATAAGCTTTACACAGAGAAGATCAGCAAAAAATGTACCATTTTTACATGGCAACTACACATTTGCTACATATCAACGACGTATGGCGATTGGAGCTGGAACTGGCAAAATGTTCACAGAAACGAATATGTAAAATATTCGATTAGAAACAATTTTGCCGATCGATATAGTTTTTTGGTATATACTCGATTTATATAAATATTCATTTTTTCGGTGTTTTCATTTTATTGTTTATGTTAACGCAAATTCGGTGCTGCATTCGAGCTGGAAGTTTCATTAAAAAGAGCTTGGTCGTTTTAATACTTTAATACCTTGCCATGACCCAGTCGAAGGAGAGCAGTCAAAACGCTCTCCCCGTACTAATTGTGGCGCTAAAAGGATCAAAATATCGATAGTTGGAACGATAGGGCGGTAACAACCTCTCATTTTAAAACAAGCCTTTGTTCTTCACTATATACCTTTAAAAATTATATATAAAAGATTGATTAAATATACCGTTAGTAGTATGCCTTTAGTATACCTCAAACTCAATTTCGACGTCAAAATATCCCGATAAGTATATAATATATATACCCATATTCCCGCTCATCGTTAAGTTTGAATTTCGACATATTTTTTTTTTCGCCAGTTGTAAAAAGTTTTTTATTTCATATTATATCTGCATATATGTATGTAAAACCTTTGCATTTTTGCCTAAAACTACACAATAAACTTAACATAGCGCATTTTATTCTTCCCCAGAAAAGAATTTGAAAAAATAAACAGCAAAATTAGAATATTTTCTTTTGCTGTTGTTGTTTTTGTTGTTGTTGTTTTTATTGTTAAAACGCTTCCGTGAAAACTAAAAACTATTATTATGAAAGACTCAAAAGCAATATTTATGTGTTGGCTGCGAAGCGTTTGAACAAACAATTTCTCCATTTCATGCAAAAATATCGAATTTTTACTGATTTTGTTTTTTCTTTTGTTTTATGGGGATTATTCGTGTCTTGTTTTTATGAATTCTATTTATAAATAAGAGCTAGGTATTAAATTAGTTTGTTTAAAAATTAGGAAAAAAAATTTGATTTTGTTTGCAGGAAAACACATGCATTTCCGAGGGAAAAATCTCATCTTTTTTTTGGGAAAAAAGAAACCAAAAAAATTAAATTAAATAAAACAAAAAAAAGATTGTCCTTATTTTTTCTTTCTGTTTTCTGCCATGCGATTCGATTCGAGTTGTGATCATTGATTATAAGACGTAATATGATAGTAGGGCCGATAGAAGGGTGGGTGGAGCTTGGAGGGGGGTGAGTTTCAGCATAATCACAGAACTAGAGAGAAGTGTGTGGGTGTGGTGGCTTGGTGGTTCGGTTCGGTTCTGTTCTGTGCTCTGGGGTTTCAACCAATTAAAATGATTTGCGCTAAATAAAATTAATAGTCCAAAGGGGGGGGGTAATCAGTTGCGGATTCTGTTGGGCAATTCCGCAGAAAGGGTGTCCAGGGGTAAGCTGCTGCTGCGGCTGTCAATTTACTTGGCACGATCGTGCTTGGCAGGCTCCACCTGCTTGGCAAACTCGCTCATCACATCCTTGTAGATGACGGGATCCAGATTGCGGCCCAGCATGTAGATGAGCCACCAGTCACCGATGTCCAGCTTCCGGGACAGCGAGCGACAGATCTCCATGGGTATCATCCGGTTGCGGGCATTCAGCAGGCGTGGCCGGAACTTGGGCATAAAGATGATGCAGGCGCTGTAGCAATTCAAACAGAAATTATAATGCAGTCAATGAATCGGATGTGATATGCTTGGGACATACCGGAAGACCATCAGACCGAGCAGCAGGACGAGCAGAATCCAAAACCAGAACCAGATGAACACATATGTCTTCTCGTTGACAATATTCAGGGGCAGGATGCAGAGGGAGTCGTGCTTCTGCAGCGACCCGGAGGCACCATATTTGTGGAATGTGCACTTGGTCACACGGGGAAACACATACACCATCGGATCAATGCGCTGCTCCTGCGGCACATCCGACAGCTGCATAATGTTGGTGCCGTACGACAGGAATTCGCCGTCAAAGAAGCGATTCATCAGATACATCTGCACCACGATGTTCACGCAGCAGAGCACCTCGCAGGCCCAATATCTGATTGCATACAGCTTGTGGCGCTACAAGTGGTTCGAGAGAGAGAGAGAGAGCAAGAGAGATTTGTTAGAGATACGAGCAGTACGGGGAAAGCATCCAATTCACTTACCTTCACGTGCTTAATCAGATAATCGAGCAGGGCATCCCGCTTGGCCTCCTTCTCCTCGCGGGTGCAGATCGTAATGTTCAGGCCCATCACGATCATGCGCATCAGGCCGCCCTCGAATTTGTTCCACAGAAATTTGGGCGTATAACAGGCCATGGCCTACAAAAGAACAAAAGAACTTTATATGAATAAATCTTTCGAAAGAGCTTATAAAAAGTGGTTTTATTTTCTATATAAATATGCCCCCCAGTTGGAGACTTTCTATAAGTGCTCAATAAAGCGTAGACTAGTGGAGACCGTGTAGAGTTAATTTACATAAATTTTTTAATGGTTTTTTGTATCTTCAAATATTATTGTCACATTTGGAGACTTGTGCAGAGTGGCAGAAATGCATTGCAGATGCGCTGATTTGATTGGCTTCCAAACACACGAAATAATCCAACGTAACTATTTGGCAATGTTTGGAGACTTGTGGAGACTTATCTTACTCATCTACGTATCCATTTTTCTATATCAGTAAATTATTCCCTGCAATAAAATCATTCCAAGTGCTACTTTAACCGATAACTACTGTAAGTATTTGCATACCATTTCCATATTTGCTCATTGGCATGAGCTTCCCTACACCCCCCTACACCGCCACACCCCCACATACATTTTTCATGCAACTTTGTGTGAGCATTGGCTGTGGAATGTGTGTTTTACAAACACATTTTATTGAAATCTGTCGAAGCAATTGACACATTGATGTGACTGTTGCTGTTGTTGTTGTTTGTGGTTGTTTGCTATTTAGCAAGTCATTAATTACATTCGGTATTTCACAAGCTCGTGCTCGTGCTCTGCTCTGCTCTGGACATGGCACAACCGGCGCTCAAACATTTCTTCGCGTTTTGTGCAATACTTTTTGACCCAAGAGCCCCCCAGCTCAGTACAGACACTCCCCCCTATCTCGTATCTTTTTCCACGCACGGCACGCATTCAATTGAACTTAATTGGAGCGATTGCTCGCTCGCTCGCTCGAGTTGAGTTGAGTTTGGAGAAACGAGACCACGACGACATACGCAAGCGATCGACGGCCATTGGATGTTGATGACTTTGTTGTGCGAGTACAAAGTGTATTCGTCTGACTATTGGCAACTCTTTACTCACCTGAAAGAAGAGCACAAAGCATACCCACTGGTAGTAGGTGTAGTATTTCTTGGCATCCTCATCTCCAAAATCATTGGACACACCGGGATGGGCCACCTCGCGACCAACCTGCAGCAAACGAAAACAAAACGAAAAAAATCAAAACAATTGCATATTATTATGGGGGGGTAAAAAGCAACACAAAATCTCTATTAAAAATCAAAATTTGTTTCCTGATCTGTGGTTATTTCTGCTCAAAACTTTCTCCCAGATCGATGCGAAATCTTCACTTCAAGTGCTCCGAAAGCGATCTTCATGGGCTTAGATTGAGCTGCACAGCGCACTCCTTGTCTATCGGGAACCGCTAGTGAATCACTTAATTTTGTGGAACTTTTTTGGGTAACTTGATCCACCGGATAAATGCGAGTCTGTGCAATGTTTTCCACGAAATTCAACAAATTTTTTGTTTATCAGTTGAAGCCGTTTCCTGCCCTGTCGTGAAATATGAGCCAAGTCACCAGGCAAGAGAAGAGCAACTCTCTGCGGGAATTCAATTTTTGGTTTTATTTTTTTCCTGCCTCAGTTTGCGATCGAATGTGGAAATCGGTGCGTGGCCCAAGGCAACCGAAGACGACGAGACTACGCCCAGTTTATAATTGCTTTATAGGCCGGGCATAAATTATGTGTGTGCGTTTGTCTGTTTATTGCACATACGTACATATGGTATGTCCATTTCATACTCGTACCTCCAGCCAAGGGTCGGACGTGTTCCGCGTACAGAAAATAAAGCGGGCAGGTCGACAGACGGACGGACACCAGCCACGGCAAATTCACTGCCATGCCAGATAGACAGACACTAGAGGCAGACTCTGCAAAGAGCATTTGCCAGGCATCGGGGAAGAATTCCATCCTGCCATCTATTGTGCTGGATGCGCACAGGAAGTTCTATTGGGGTCTGAGTTCAGGGAACAAGCGGAAATATGCACATGGGAAACTTCTTTAGGCAATCTGCTAAAGATCTTTGTTATCTTTGTAAAGATGATCAGAACGTACTTGGAGCACCGATTTACTGAGATCTGACCACAAAAGGAATTTGGGGAAATTAATAATTTGTGGAGAGCCTTTTAGAGCTCATAAGGAAAACTTTCCACAGCTGAACTGTGCAGGTTTTAGATACTTTTTGAAGTGAAAAACCGTACAAGACAATATATTTCTTTTTGGAGACTTTGTAGAGATAATCGAAACGCATAAAACAGTGATTTTAAAGTGGCTTAACCCAGAACTGCGAAAAACATCACCACTTTAAGATATTGGAGACTACTAGAAAGAGTGTAGAGTTTGTAGAGTAAATATATAAAAATTATTTGTCTACATTTATGTATGGTTTATACATTTCTAGAGTTTTGTTTTCATAAAACCTCATTTCACAATTTGGAGACTTGTGTAAAGTGGCAGAAATGTCTTGCAGATGAATCGGTTAAGCTGCAAACATAAAAATAATACAACAGAAATCATTGGAGAGCGTTTGTAGACTTGTGGAGACTTTGGAGAGTTTTTATGACTTTACTTTACATGGGCTTCAGGCACAATTGTAAGTTTAAACGTATGCATCTGAGTATTTATGGCGTAGACTTATTTTGGAGAGTTCTAAGATATCTTTCCATTCATATTTGGACACTTACCTGTCTGCGAAACGCATCCGGCATGGTGAACGTGCTGTGGATCCAGCAGAACGTGTTCACCACATGCGGGGGCACACCGTTCACGATGCAGCTGATCGGCTGGCCCACGTACTGGGTGGCGGTGATGATCAGGCTGCAGGTGAGCAGCAGCACCGTGGTGAATGAGTTGTGCAGTCGAAAGACTGCGTTGTCTGTCTGGATGTCCTGCCATTTGAGGTAGCTCTTCAGGCTACCCAATAGCTTATACATCTTGGCACAGTTTGGTTCTCAAATTCGAAGGAGGGGCGGGGGCTATGTGGCAATGGGGTATCCTCTTTGCTTATATGTAGTTGCTTTATTCCCCGTTTTGGAGTTTGGGCAGTGTTGGCAAGTGAGCGAAAAAAGAAGAACGGCTCTTACGCAAGTGTTTCTTTCAATCGGTTCTTGTTTCTATTCTTGTAACTGCTCAACGGTCGATGCATATCAACTGAAAGTAGATAAACAAACAGAGTAAATATTGTTAGTGTATCGAGTATATCTCCAGGGTGGCGGTATCTGAGAAGTACATTCCACTGATTGAAAATACAGTTGAAATCTCCCCATTGAAGTTTGCCGAAATACGAGTACTACGACGCGAAGCGAAGCGAAGCCAACGAATGCCCATGTGTACTCGTATTTCGGAATAAATCAACATCAACTAATAGAATCTTCAGACAGTTTCAATTTCAATTAAAGACATCTCTTTCTCTCATTCTCTCTCTCTCTCTCTCTTCTCTTCTCACTCGAAATTGATGCGCCATTTAAATAACAACAATTGCCATATGCTCCATTTGCCACTTGCTACTGGGACCGCTCCGCTCCGGTCCGCTTCGGTCTGGTTCTGTTGGGTTTCTACACTCGGGTCCTCCTCTGCCACGGGGGCATTGCACCTTGAGGCATGCTGGCGATGCCACCCTTGCGATCTTTGTGCAACGCATTTGACCCAAGCGCCACTTGGAGACCCTCAATTATGCTAAATCGTTTCAAATTCTGTTTCTTTGGTCATCGATGCTTTTTTGTGCCAATAGGAAATCGATCAATTTGGATGATACATAGTACATATGTATGTACTCGTATATTCCCATCAATTTTCTGTATTTTTACACCCCATGGTTCCACTTTGTTCCAAAGTATTTTGACTATTTATTACCTAAATAGATTGATTGAAAAGACTTACAAGTGTGCAAGTTTACCTAAGCGCTAAGCAAAGCTATCAACAGTGTTGATGAACTCGCAGCAGTGTTGCGTAAGAGCGGAATTTCGCTTTCAGCCAGTGCTGAAGAACAATTCATGCAGTATGCTGCTCTAAGAATAAACTGCAATGCAATGGTATCCCTCGTATTTGTAATCTAAACAATTATTTACGAATCTCTAATGCATGTTGTTGCACCACCCCTTGCCATCTCCAACACTTAACCACTTCCTCGCTTTTCGCACCACACACTTCCCACATAAATTGCCTCATTCCCAGCCCCTGACATTACCTCTCTCTGTTGCACTACGCTTCGCTGGCTATGGAAGACCGCCCACATCCCTCCGTTCCCCCGTCAACACAACTCAACACAACACAACACTATACATTATTCCTATGTAATATTTCTATATACGCCAACATTTTCATTGCCAAGGCCATGGGGAGACCACGGACACATGCCAAACAGTTGTTTGCTGCAGATTTTCTCCCTAAAAATTGCAATTTGTATAGTCCCTCACTTTTCGGGTTGGTTTATGGGTAGGTGTCAGGCTCGGCTCGGCAATTGTTTTCATGAATGCCATTTACGTGCCTCAAATGCTTTTCATTTTTTTACACCCCCGGTACTCATAGGGGTATACAGGGTTTACAGGGGTATATCAAGGTAGTGTTAATTCATTTATAGCAACTGAGTATCCGATATCTTGTTGTTGAGCCACGTGTAAACATTTGGACTGGTTGAAGACTCTGCTCGTTGAGAATAAGGGTATTTGCAAGTGTTTCTGATCATGATTCAGGTCCTTTAAGTATTTAAGTAGCTTGTAAGCCTTTATGGGCTGAAAAAGCTACATTGCCGCCTGGGTTTCTTTTAGCGGGTATCCCATAGTCGTTACACTCAGCGCCACACATTCTTCTCAATTTGTTTTGCTACTTTTTCGTTTGCTGTGTGTCGCAGGCAGTGTTTTGAGTGTTTGAAAGCCATAACATGCTTAACCTTAACATGAATACTCGTCAAAAACAAACAACAACAAAAACACCAAGCAAACAAGTACAGAAACACTGCAATTGTAATTGAAATTGCAATTGCAATTGCAATGGCAGTCGGAGTCCGACTCTCACTACTGGGAGTCTGTGTTGGAATCGCGCTTTCGGAGCAGCAGCAGACAGAGGCCATAATTGCATCTGACTGTACACCCGTTTGGGTTTTTGGGCTCGATTCAGTTCTGTGCGGTTGGGTTTTGGTTAGCCAAAGAGCAGCTGTTGGGCCGCAGAAAGCGGAAGTGGCCCTCTGAATGTGTGTGCGCGCCTGTGTGACATGCTAGTGATGACAATGTGCCACCACCGAGATGGGCACATGCATGACTCGATGCACTTTAAAATGATGTTGATTCGCTGCTAAAATTTCCCATAAGCAAACAGACACGTTTTTTTTTCCTTTAGTGATTCACCAAGTAAGTGGTAATGAATCATAGAATTGGTCTAGAGAGCAACACGTATTGGCACAAGTAGTTTGGTTCTAGAGACATTAAACATTCAAGTTTATTGGGATAGCTATTGCATACAAAACTCTCTCTATTTTGCAGGATAATTTAATGAATGTCTTCTGATTTATGTGTTTTTTGATTTTTGGATTTTAAAAGATTCATATGCTTCTGTGACTAATTTCTTGAATCTTGAATATTTTTTGTAGAAACCTCTGGGTTAAATCTCACGGTTCCATCTCTAGCTGTCTAGCCACAAACGTGGCAGCTGGCCGCCAACCACGATTTCTTCTTCTACTTTCGGTCACCAACTTTGCATGCAGCTCGAACAGGAGGGAGGGCCGTGTAGGTGGAGGATCGTTAGAATCGGGAAGCCAAAGAGTAGCGTGCACATAATAGGGTACACCAGAGAGATGTTGGCATGGGGAGAGGCTTGGGCTCGGGTCTTTTCTGATTGGAGACACATGCTCAAACAATGAGCCGCCTCTGTGCCACATAAATTGACCATTTCCGTTGAAAGGGATGGGGCAGTAGGAGGATGGGCTGATGGAGAGGGGATCATCGTGCCATGGATGTCGCCGAACCCGTACAGGTGAAGTCTTCTAACAAGACATCTAAGGGCAAGCCGATAGACGGACCAGAATCAAGGCTTGAAACTGCAGGAAATGATGGCATGTCAGAGATGAATAAAGGCATTTGGTGAGATGATTGAAAGAAGGTGGAAAACTGATTAGCAGAAGGAAAAGAATGAAGAGAAAACTGGAGAGATAATTACGGGAAAACAATGATGAAAATGAAGCTGCTCAGAAGGCAAACAAACTATGGGAAAGGAATGTGAAAACGAATAAGGGAGAAGGGTGTTAAAGAACGGAAATAGAAATTGGGGGAAAAAGACAAGGAGAAGATCGTAAGAAGAGTCTATTTAAATAAATCCCCAGATAGCTTAAGGCTTAAAGCTCAAAGTGCAGAGATCTAAAACAGATATCCCCAATAGAAGGTCAGGTGACCGTTGGATCAAATCGAATGGCTTAATCTGGAAACCCTGCACACACCCCCCCTGCTCCTAGTAGATAGCTGTTCGAGTGCAGATTACACAACAACTCATAGAGCTAGAGCTAGCTAGCTATCTCTTTCATGCGCGTGTGTGTCGTTGTCGTCCGCCTAATATCTTTGGGCTTAATCGAGCTTAAGCTTTAACTCAGCTTGAAAGCTTTGGCAAGAAAATCAAGAGAACATTGCATAGCGTTGCTCTCTCTTGTTCAGGTGTATGTGTGAAAGTGATGGAACTTACACCGAATTCCGTTGATTAGTTATGGTTGTCTCTCCACGCTCCTTCTCCGTAGGTGCTGCTGTTCCTCCTCCTTCTACCGATCTCGATCTCATCAACTGATCTGATTGAGTGATGTGATGCTTTGCCAACTGCTTTCTGGGTTGTATTATCTCACTGCTTGCTGTTTTTGTCACCAGCAGCTGTACTTGAATGAATGGGCGCTGTATTGTGTATGTGTATGTGCTGTGTTGTGTTGGATTCCTTATGGCAGAGGAAAAATCAGCTGCCAGGTGGCAGCGGCGTCGACGTCGGCGTGTCAAAAAAAAATTTGCATACGGACCAACACACACATGCACAATCACAGTGGAGACACACACACACACAGACGCATGCACGCACGCACAGTGGGCAACTTAGAACAGGTTTTGGCAGAGCAGCATCACAAAATAAAAAACTTTGCAGCTCTCCTTCTTTCTCCTTGGTGTTGTTTTTGTTGTTGCTATTGTTGTTGGCGGTGATTTGGTGGTGCGTTTTGGGGCGGTTTAAAGCGCGCGTCACGTTGCAGCCGCTGCAACTAAAAAATCAGAAAGAAACGAAACTTGAAAATGCCGCGCACATAAAAACTAAAACAAAAAACTGCAGCAGCAGCAGCAGCAGCGGCGGCGGCGGCGGCGGCAGAACAGCAGCTGCCACAGAGGAGTTGCAGCAGAAAGTTCTCGCTCTCGCTCTCTCCTCTCTCTGTCTGTTAGACTGTCACCCAAAAAAACTGGAGACAGTCCAAGCCAAACAAACGCAAAATCAAACAAAATATATATAGCAGCAAAAGAACGAACAAATAAAAACGTACGTAGAACAAAAAATATATTGGGAGACAACGTCCCACAAACACAGACCAGTATGGCAGGGCGGACGAAACAGATGCAAACGCCGCAGAAGTGAAAATGATTTTGAGTGGTGTTGCTTGGGCCGCTGCTCGGGATTGGCTTTTGTAGCAGCTGCTCGCTCTCCGTGCTGTCGAAGCATGTGCACTTAGGGTATCAAGAGAGGGTATCAACGTTTCCTCTATGAATTCAACCGAAATCTGTTGAGCGAGAGAGCCGAGAGAGATATTATAAAACGAGCTGGACTCAAACTCGCGCGCGAAGCGCTCAGCGCTCAAGTAATCGCTCAACGCTCGACGCTTAACTTCAAAGCCGCGCTCTCTCTCTCTCTCTCTTTCTCTCTCACTCGAGTGTGCTCTTTCACGCTTATCTCACTTGAAGTGCGCTTTTGAGCGTAGTTAGTGCGTATGGATTTTGAGCGAGAGAGAGAGGGAGAGAGAGCACAAGCGAGCGTGAGGAGTGCGTGTTGGTTTATTTAAACGAATTAAGCCTTAAATTAAAGCGATCGCTTGGAATGAACTAAAATTGGAGCAGCAATTGTCGAGGAGATATTGTCTTCGTTCCACAAAAAAAAGAATCATAACAATAGCTTTATTTCCAGTTTGAGCTTTAAGCTATCGTTCGTCCCAAAGATGTGTTTTGTATGCTTACATTCCCTTCTTCTTTTGCTTCTTTTACTTATGTTTCTTCTTTATTCTCTTTCTTTTTTGATTACTTGACTTCTTTTCTTGCTTGGCTGCTTTTCAAAGGGCTTAATGCAGGGAGGGGATCGTGTGGGGTTTCTGTTTCTTCTTCTTCTTCTTTTGAATGCTTCGAATTTCATTTTGTTCATTTACTCATTCTTCATGCTTCTCACTTCTCGCTTTTCTTCGGTTTTCTTTTTTTTCCCAAAATTGAACCACACATATTTGCATTAGTGTGTGTGTGTGTGTGTATGTTTTAAGGTACGGTTTTCTCCACCTCCTTCTCCCATTCTTCTACCTTGATTATTCCGATGTCAGAATGCGGTAAGAGGCGCAAAAAACTTGAAATTATTTTTGGGTTCTCTCAGTGGGAGTCGCTCAAGAAATGCCCTCTCTCTCTCTACCATGCGGGTTCTTATCGAGGTGATCTCATTTGTATATCGAATAGGACCACATTCTAGAAAGTTAATCAAGTTTCACCAAAATTCTGGTTTGAAGCCAAGCCTTCGAAATATTTCAAATTATGAGGCAAAAGAATTGTAAGTTTTGGGTAAAATTTTCCATTTTTCAACTGAAACAGCATTATGGAAATTTTTTTGGATTGGAATTATTTAGATATTCATATCTGACAACGTAAGGCACAAGACGAGATCTTTTAGATGATCTGATAAATGCTTGCTGTTGCAATTTTCGAGATCATCTATGCCCCAGAAACGTGATTTGGCAAACCGACTGATATCGGATATGTTGGCTCGTGGAGCGTGTCAGTCAGCCAGTTAGCCATTGAGTCAGTTCGCCCATCGAGTGCCAGAATTGCCACCCAATATGGCCAGGCTCTCGAATTACAATGACTGTGTCAGACCAGAGGTCTTGTTTATTTTTTGTTTATCATTTTACCAGTGCAACCGCATTTGAGCCGCCGCATGTTTTGTCTTACGATTCGGGCCCCTTGAAAAATCATTCGTGGCCCTGGGTCCGCCCTCCCCATCCCTACCACGGCCATTCCCAAAATATCATGCGATGACTTCGTGCTGATTTTTAATTAAAACAAAAAAAATGTCTTGACTTTTTCGGGATTTTTGTCTCGACCTGGCCATAAACGAGCAGCGCACTTTCTGACTTTAATCAGAGAGGTACGGTACCGAAAAAAAAAAAAACAGAAAACAAAAAATGTGAAAGAAGTAAAAGAAGTAAAAGGGAAAAAAATGTTAAGTGCGTTGTCATTGCTGCCACGGACCGGAGTTGTCCATGAGAAACGCGTCGTAAATGGTGTCCGTTCCCCCCGATCCAGAGCTCTGCACGAAACCAGATTTGGCTTCTTTCGGATGATATCGAAAACTCACACACTCACGCAAACACGGCTGCGATTGCGCACAAGGCATGCGCATAGATACAGATGTATTCATATGTACATACATATCACGTTTACGATCGGTACAGTGAATGATCTCTCCAGAGGAATATGTAGTTAAAGGTTGAGGGAAGTGATCTGCTGAGTCCTCTTTAGTCCAGCACTATGCATGATCCGTAAGTGAGCGGATATCTCCGTTATCTACCCCGTCTAACCATCTACTCTTTCGTTTCTGGCTAATCTTCAAAACCTAATTAAATCAAATGTTTGTTAGTTAGTGTTACTATATGTACTCGAATATTTGTTAAATATACATCAAATGTGCTACATAAGCCCAAAAATTAATTGAAGTTATTTCTTGAAAAAAAATTGGAATTTCCTGGAAGCCATAATATCTGGTACTGAGTAAATTTTTATGGGAATTTCGATTATTGACAGACCACTGTACGGAATACTGTACATACACATATGTACATGGGTATGAATATAAGACATACCCCCATACATAAATATATGTACAGATGTATGTACAGTTACAAACATATGCACACATGTACATACATACATACATAAATACATATGTACATATCTGAAGAAAAATACACTCGTATCTTACCTACCTTTCACTCGTTAAGTGTCACGTCTGTCAGATACAGTCCGTTCCTGTTCTACATCACCGCCGGCCCGGTATCGGTCGGCGGTATCGATAGCCTCTCCTCTCCTCTCCCCAACCCCCTGTGGACGGTACGTGAGCGGTTGCACGAGCTCCAGGCGTGGATTTATCTGCATTTGTGTGTGCGTGTATCTTTACCTTCCGCCATGAACATCATCCTCTCATCCGCCATCTGCAGCTTGGTGAAGATTCCACTCAAAACGGTATGCTGGGTCGACCGATTCACACTCAAGGCTCTCTCTCATAGCCCTGGCTCTCTTTGACTCGTTTCTCTCGCGCTCTGCAGCAGCAGCTGCTGCTCCTGTTTTGCAACTTCCTTTTTGGTCTGCTTCCCTGATGGCCGAGCAGCAGAGTGTCGGGGGGGACAAAGAGTACAGCAGCAGAGAGTGGGAGGTGGGGGAGATGGTTGCAGCTTCCTTTTATGACATAAAATGTACATACATACATATATATGTCTGGTTGCCACTGTCAGCAGATATGGAAACGCTTTCGGAAGAGTCGAGATCAAAAGGAGTCAAATATGGGGTGTACTTGAACCATAGAACCAGCCATTGCATTGCCCCATGCAGCATCCGCCAAGTGCTATATATAGCAAACACTCACATTCGAGAGATTTCCAACATCTGTTCTGTGCTGTTCGTTCTGTTCTGTATCTTGAGGATCGTCAATGTCCGCCAGTACTCGTCACGTAGGCCAGCACAGAAAACGATCTTAATGTTCTAAAAATAATGCTCCCTTTCAGTGGCACAAAGTCTGTTAGAAGTACTGCAGGGATACACTTTTCTACAAAGGGAAATATACAAACAAAAATTAACCAAATTTATTTTCGAAGAAATCGACGATCTTTTCGGCAATTAATGAATCATATTTTTTGGTTTAGGGGTTCTTTTTTCTAAGCAGGAACCTGGTCTATGGTCCTGGCCACATAACCTGGGACTTTGGCTGTATGCAACTTGGGGGGTTTCTCTTAAAGCCTCTGAATATCTGAACATTCTCTTGCTTTGCTCGCTTGGACTCTGATTCGTGTGTCCTTGCCTTGGCTTGTGGCTTGGAGCTGGGTGCTGAAAATCCATATACATACATGTAGTACATATATTAAATTCATGATCGGAATAATCATAAAATGTGAGTAAAGTAGGCGACTCTAAACAATTTCATGCTAGCCTGCAGAGAGTTTATTCCCTCTACTGAGCTCTGGGGAAAACAAGTGAAGAGGTGAGACTAAAATCGAAAAATGTATTCCTTTTTGTAGGATAAGTTTTAACCTATATTCCTATGAAATCTGTTTCTATATTGCGGAAAGTTACTGATTATGGAGTTTTATCGAAAAATTGCCAATTTTTTCAACCCACCACCGGTACAAGAGCCAACAATTATTGAATTATTTACTGAAATGATGGTAGAGACTTGGGACTATCTCCGAACGCGACCGGCCGTACGTCCAGAAAATCTTGGGGTTGTCGTCAATATTTGGTCGTGGGTAATGCTGTTCGCATGCCCTATCCTCATCGTTATCTATGTCATGGATCTAATACGAATGGTGAGACTAATCCTCAACTGGAATGCTAAGACAGGCGCAAAACGGGGAAAACGAGGTGGAGGAGGACGGCGAAGGGGACGAGACGGAGAACTAGGAGGAGGCAGGCGCAGAATATTCTAAATTGCAGGATGCCGTCATCGAAAGTTTGCTAGTTAATTAATGAGTTATATTTTTAGGTGAATATTGTTTTAAAAATTTATAGTCCTATTTTGGTAAACATAAATTTACGAGAATCTTTTTGGCTAATCGCATGATTTTTGTTCGTTTTCAAACGCTTAATTCTAGCCTGATGTTCTGTCAACATGCGATCGCTGATCCTTAATAATTTTCTGAAAACTAAATCTTGAGAGTCCCTCGCACATACTTGACTTGCCCCTCCACCGCTGTGCTACTTTATGGGTTTTCATGGGGTGAAAACGAGTGGTTTTCTGTTCATTAAGCATCCTTAACGATCACGTTCAGAGAAAGATCTATGGGGTGGAAACACGGGTGCACAAGTGGCCATTGCATCGCCATGAATCCACTTGAGAGAATGTATTGGCTTGTACCAAATCTCTTGGTCACTTTGAACCAATCCCCCAGGGTACCCAGAGAAAAGAAAGAAAACTGGCTTTGAAAGGCGTGGGCTGTGGCGAGTGGAGTCTTCTGGGGTCGATCGGTTGACAATGGCATTGGCTCTCGCTGTCGAAGCAGTTAATGGAGCACCGTGGATATATGTAAGTTGAATGCCCTCGTTTGGGTAGCTCCACCAAAAACAAGTAAAGAAGAATACCGAAATTCCAATAAAGAACAAGTATGGCATAGCACAGGCTATGGCTGACATTACGACTTCGAAGATACCACGCTAATTTCATATTCGTAGAAACGCTTTTGCTTTACCTATTCTTGAAAATACACATAGAAAAATCATAGAAACTTAAAAAAAATAGATTAATGGCAAGCTTTGCTTCGTGCGTGACCGTTTCGGTTATACATAGTACGTGTCGCATGTCATGCAGCAGTGCCCCTCGGTCGATTGGGCATAAATACAGTGGGTTACGTCTCGGCCTGGAATTGATGAATGTGACTCTGAGGGTGTTAAATCTTGCTGATTATTTAGTTACATATACACATGTATGTATGTATGACTTCCACAATATACTCTTGTACTACACGAGTACTGGGTATACCGAAAAACAGCAACAGGGGAAAACAAAGAACCAAAAATGTTGGCCTCTGTCTGTCTCTTTTTCTCTCTCTCTCTCTGTGGTTGATTGTTTGCATTCGTTTTGATTGTGTGGAATCGGATTATTATATACCTGTTGCTGGCTGCACAACAAGTTTCTGGGGGACTAGTCGCAGCGATAACCAGGGGGCCAGAAAAGGATGCAAGAATGAATGCCCTAGCCTTAACCCTTCATAGCCCCAGCAGTTGGACTTGCTTTTGGGAGCTGGCTGGGTGCCTGGCAACCGGTTTTGCCCCTCGAAACAAAAACCAAACAAACAAAGCAGCTCAAGCAAGCAGTGGGAGAGCCAGCGCTGGAGAGAGCGGCCTACAACCCACCATAATCCCACGGTGCACTCGCATAGGGTACGGCACTGCCAGAGTGCCCTGCTCTGGATAGTTGCCTATTTTTTGGCAGACACCTCAACCAGGATGCAGGGACGCGGTACTGATGGAGTGCCTTACAAAAAATGCAACTCCAGCACGGGGAAAGCCGCCTCACCTTGTGGGCAATACACCTTGCCTAGGCCCGCTTGGGCGCACTCTCTCTCTCTCGCTCGTTCTCTTTCAGAGCTGAGGTAGGCACGCAGCGACACGTGAAACGAACGGAAATGAAGTTGAAACAGCGCTTCAGTACACAGTTCAAACCTGGCATTTGCTGACGACGCTGACGATTCTCCAAAAAAACGAGCGCTGCTGATTTTGTTGTTGTTTTTGTTGTTGTCTCCGTCACGTCAAGTCACGTCACGCCAAGCAACCAGCGCCGCGCAGCGCACTCCCCCACCCTGCCCTGCTTAGCCCCCTGCCAATAGCATTGTGCAATCGAAGGCAATCGAGAATGTCATCGCTGTCCCAGTGGTGGATCGCATCGCTGCTCTGCCTCTGCCTGTGCCTGTGCCTGGTCCCCTTTGGCGAGGCCATCGAGTGCTATGTGTGCGACACGAGCGACACGGAGCATCCCTTCCAGTGCGGCGAGTGGTTCGAGCGGTACGATCAGCCGGACATCGTGCCCCAAAACTGTTCCAGCGTTCATGAGGCCCAGTTCTGTGTGAAGCATGTCGGCCGCTTCGAGGGCGGCGTTGGTGCGAAGCGCTTCTGCAGCTCCAAGGATCTGGGCAACTACTGTGAATACGTGCGGAACAAGGGTGACCGCATGGACTATCGCAGCTGCATCTATACCTGCGACTCGGATGGGTGTAATGGCGCCGTTTCCCAGCTGACGAGGCCCTTTGGCAACGGTAAATGGGGTGTGGCCGGCCTGATGTTTGCGCTCTGGCTCATCTGGCAACGCTGAAGCTGTGGAGCGGAGAGTCTCTGCCAAACTCATAGAAAAGAGAGAGAGAGAGAGAGAGATCGCGAACAAAGAAGCTACACTGTTTACTCTGCTTCTACACGTTGTGCATCGTTTTTTTTTCGTAGTACCTAAGCTTGTAATTTTTAAGTTGTAACAAAGTAAAGTCGAGAGACAAACACACACAAAACATATACATAGAGAAACCCCACAGATGTATATTTAATTTGTTTTGGGGGCATGGGAACGCTTTGGCACTGGAACACACACTTTGAGCGCAACTCAAAACTTGACCAGAGAGAGAGAGAGAAAGAGCGAGGAACGCTTGGACTGAGGAACAACAATGGAGATCGATCGAAGCGATGGATTCGCCTCTCTATATATATTTTTCTCTGTTTCTCT
This sequence comes from Drosophila tristis, assembly GCA_018150885.1. Taxonomy (NCBI): domain Eukaryota; kingdom Metazoa; phylum Arthropoda; class Insecta; order Diptera; family Drosophilidae; genus Drosophila; species Drosophila tristis. Next base: position 1,187,278 of record JAECWT010000125.1, read on the forward strand.
TGCGCTACGCTTGCGCAACTCCAACATCACAGAATCCAGTAATCCCTATGCCGATGTGCATACCCTATCCCATACCCTATTAAATCCAATGCCCTAGCTGAAGATATCCATGTACATCTATTTGGCTGAAGTTTCGTTGGCCAATTCCATTCATTCAATCCATTTATTATATATGTATGTGTATATTGGAATTCTTTAGGTTTATTAATCTCATTTTATGCAGCACTACCTTGGCTATTTTGCCTCTTGTGACACACTTCTTGAGGACTGTTCTCGGCTTGCCTTTGAGTGATTAGATTCTGTCTGTCAATCGACTGACCTCCGCAATCATCAATCGGAATTGGATTTGACGTTCTTCCATTTGGCAATTGAGCTAGAGATCATTTAAGCCAGCGCAATTTGCGGCCGGTCGATTAAAGGCACAAAGAAGGCAACCTGAGGCATCGTTCCGCTCCGCCCACACATAATCCCCATAGGCTCCATAAGCCCCCCATAATAATTTGGATGAACAGCGCGGACAAATGGCCGAGCCGAGCCGAGCCGGACTGTTGCGTAATTGTATAAATTGAAAGCGCCTTGAGGCGCTATCATTGGCGGCAAGCGGCATGGCCACCGATCTCTGTGACATCCACACCCCAACACCAGGGAAGAGAGCGAGGAAACAGATCGATGCAAAGATTCTATGCGGTCGACAACGTGCTCGACATACTCGTATTCTAATCGCTACGAGTCGATTATTTATCAGCATTTTCCACTGACACAATTGCCCCCACTCCCCTCCCACTCAATGCTTATCTGCCGTGCCCAAAGGTTTGAAGATTTGTAATGGAAAAACAGAAAAATAATGTACATATGTATGTATGTATTTTTTTTTTTTTAGCTAATATTCAGAGGAAGAAAAAAAATTGAAATCTGACATGGCATATCGGCGGCAGGGTGTAGTCGGGAAAAGACTCTTTTAATAATTACAATACTAATAATTCTTATACCTATAAATATGCGGATGCCGCTTCCATTTTTTGTAGTCTCTGCTTCCGTTTTCAAATGACCCGAAAAGTACATTCTACCGATTGTGATTGTGCAATACCATACATACATACATGTGTACTTTATATGAAAATCTATGAAGCGAAAGGTTAACAACATTTTAGCTGATAGACACAAGATGTGTAAACAGAATTTTGTGGGATCGGTGGAGGGCAATACGAGGAGATGTGTTGATGCTGGAATATTCTATATGTACATACATACATACATATGTTGAATAAAATAGAAGACTGAAGATCTGGCCACAGGCAACAGGCAACAGGCAACAGCATAGGCGATGCGATGCGATGCGATGCTCAAGGTCACTGCCAAGCACAACCAAAATAGCCACAAATGAAAATAAAAGAAATGCAGACGAGACACAAAACTCCAGACCAGACAACAGACAACAGACACAGACAACAAGCATTTGGAAAATTCTCGTAAATTTCCAACATACGAAACATGCCACATGCCACACAAAACACACACCAAGGCAGGGAACCAGAGAGCAGAACGCGTGGAATAACCAACCCCCGAGAAGGGACAACCCCGAGCCGAGCCGAGCATAAACATTTGAACCTGAACCTGAACCTGAATCTGAAGCTGAAAACGAATTTCGGATGATGGGATGATGTTTTGGGTGTTTGTGGGTCCGTCCGCTTTTCAGTGAAATCTGTTTTTATGAGGCTGCTGCGTCATTAGTCCGGGGGTTGATCTCTCAGTGCACAGCCAAAGAGAGACATCAACAGAGAGAGAGAGAGAGATACAGAGAGAGAGCGTTTATCCTTTGTTCTGGCTTCCTACTTCCTGTTCCTGGTTCTAACTTTCACTCAACTGAATAAAATTCCACTCCACATTCCACATTCCACTCGACTCGCACTGACCTATGCTTTTTGTGGATGGAAATTTTTGGCGTCATTCGCGGAAGCAAGGACACGAAAGTATGACGACACAAAGGACACAAAGAACCGACAGTTTACCCCCCCACCACTCACCGCGAATTGAAAACGACGCAATGAAGGTTATTCACACGCAATTTCTTTGTTGGGTGTGGGGGAGCCATCCCCTTGTAAATCCCCAAAAAGTTTACATGTTGGCTAAGGACTAAGGACAACGCAATTACAAGAAATTAATTGTCATTTAACCAGCGATACACAATCGTAGCTACAGAGAGAGAGGGACATAGACGTTCTACGAACTCTAAGTAGCAGAGTAAATTTCTAAGCATTTACTTACAATATTTATAGAGCAAAAGAGAAAGATACCATTAGCATTTTGTATGCACAGAATATTCAATCTTATTCTTGTATTATTCTTGGAAATATATGTATGTATTATCCCCCCCGAAACTCACAATCAAGCATGTGCACACTCTGAGTCCTGTGCATCCTGTCTGCTCATTTCACTTTCAATCCCATCAACATACTCATAGTATATGTATGTATATTCTTCCACAATTTTGACACTTTGTTCTCCACTATATTTTCATCCATCTCTGGCAGTCATCTTATCTCAGTAGGTTCCCCTGCTTTAACTGCAACTTTCCTCTCCATTTTACAAATTATTCCCCAAATGTTTTTGGATATTTGATTCAATATTTGTCTGCTTATATCTATGAGTTCTCAGAGCCTGTTCTCTACCCTTTCTGCAACACTTTTACAGCATATTTTCTATGCCATACGCATCCTTGATGAGCTACTCCACTCGTGTAATCCTTTAGCTGCATTCCATATAACTTTGCTGCTCCATAGCCAACATAATGTGTACATGCCCTGAAACGCCATAAGCTACATTTTCCCCCCCGAGCAATTAGTATATGTAATCCGTGGAATCACGTGGAAGGAAGCTGCAACAAAATATGTCAAAATTCGAATAGCAAATGAGGCGGCGGGCCCCAGTTCAACGTTTTTAAATTGCTAATAAATCGTTATAAATTGTGGCTCGTAATTGGGAGGCCCGGAGAGACAGTCTCCCCACCCCGCTCCCACTCCCACTTCCACACCCCCACCGATACCTTGTGTCTTAGTGTCTGCTAATCCGCACAAATTAAATGCAATTGAAATAAATTTGCATGCCAAGATTGGGATGGCAAAATGTATGCAACAAGTGTCCCAATTGCATACAATTTATTGGCAACAAATTCTCAGCACCACCCCACCCCACCCCACTGCACCGCTTCTATAGGTCATCCTCCAATATTTCTCGATTAGAGACAGACGCAAAAGTTCAAAAGTGTTAATTGTCGCATCAATTTGGATAATTGAAGGTAGTCCCGCTGTCTTCGCATCTTTAATTAAATTGCCTTGGGGATCGATCTCACTCTCTCTCTCTCTCTCTCTCTCTCTGTCTTTCTCTCTCCCTCTAAATCCAATCGAAATGATCTCAAGCTCAGCTACAAAGACAACTTAATAGCACAAAAGACAGAACAGACGTAATCTTGAGCGATGCCCCAAAACGAGAAACCGAGAAAAAACCAAGCAAAAAAAACCACTTTGATCTCCAAATTCGATCTCATAAATGTTAACGGTCATTCACTAGCAGCAACAACAATCGAAAAACGAATGAAAAAAGACAACACAGCCAAAGAAAAGAAGCAGATTGAAGAGGGCCAAAGATGAATACTCTATGCCACAAAGAAAACTTCTAAGGATGATGATCCATAAAATAGTGATTCCTTAGCACAAATATAACATAAATTGCAGCACACACGTACGTATGTATTTATAAGTAAGCGATTATTATTCATTTCATTTTATTTATTTTTATTATTTATTTATTTGATTTATTATTTATTTGTAGAAGTATTCTGAGATGTATGCTGAGTCTCCTTGAAGTAGCTCCAATTGAAAGCTGTTTGATCACGAGTATTTATAATATTCTATGAATTCTTTAATCGAAATCATCAAGTCGAAACTTATTGAATATTTCTTTAGCATAAAAAGATATAGCAAAGGCTTGGGAATTGGCATCGTAAAAAGAAACACACAAATATCTTTAATTAAATACATAAAATTGGATAGAAATCACTTTGATTTGAACTGAAATTAATTTTAAGTCTTTGAAACGAAACACAAAACTCTTTAAAATACATAAATAAAATATAGCGCATATATCGGATATATATTTAATTTAAATGTGAAAATTTTTAAATTTATATATTCAATATATTTCTTTTTATAAATGCTACATATAAAAAGTAAAATAAAGGCACATATTTAAAATACATAATTTTTATTGGTAAAATTTCCCCACACTGAGCAAATCTCTTGGTTAAAATCGACAAAGCTCTAAACATTAAACTCAGAGATCTTCGGATAGTCAGCGGACTCCACGATGATTAGTGCATAGCAGAGAGGCAAGCTGAACACATTATTTATGACAAGTATTTGATATACTCGTGGTATTCGAGGAGCTGACTTTCTGCTTTCTGCTTTTTGCTTTCTGCTTTGTTGGGGATCTCAAAGCAAACGCAAGAAAGAAGTCACTTGATATGCGCACAGGCGCGTTCGATTCGATTCGATTCGTTACGAACAGAGAACCCAAAAAGGAGACACAGACACTGTCTGCAGAGACAAAAGATACGATAAGAACGTAAACCTGATCGGCTCTCCATCTTCATCTGCAACTCTTTTTTTTTTGTTCTCGTTCTCGTTCTTGATGTCTGTCGTTGTGTTGGGCCCCCGTATGGGACGTGGACAGTTTCGAAAGTTGAACTTTTGCATGACCAAATTAATGAAATGAACCCAAACGAAACCAAGCCAAGCCAATCCAATCCGAACCCATTCCAATTCCAATACCAATCCCCAAGCCAAGCCAAGCCAAGCCAAGCCAATCCATTCCGATCCGGTTAACATTGACCGCAAACTATCAAAGCGAAATCTTGTCATCAAATCCACTTCTCAGGAGATTCGAATGTTCGAATGTCCAAATGTCTCGTCGACATCTATAGACCTGGTGCTAAGCAGGTGTCATAACTAGCCTGCCATTACACCTCGACGCGTATGGCGCAAGAGTCGTCATCGCATTTGGAAATACTTGCCAAAAGTAAGTGCAAAAATGTGTCAGACCAGAGGCTTCTCACACTAATTGGTTTTAGCACACAGCAGACAGCATACAGCGACTTGTACCACTAGATATGTATAGATTATTTGGATTTGCTGGTCTGGCAAACAGGGATAAGTCGCTCTTGGTGGCTCTGAATCTCTTCAGAGAGGCATGAGAAAGGTGTTCTTATCTCTGTGTACAATTATCTTTTAGTCTGTGGATCAGCTCTACTTTTATTGGGTCTCTCCTCGCTTTATTTGCCCTTACCTATGCGATTATTTGTATTTATTTAGGCTTGCATTCTATGGGAAATCCTAGTAAAATATCTCTTGTTCGCTGGATAGCTTGATGGGAGGCCATTGAAATTTCCAAGGCACACACCATCCATTAAAAAGCTGCACTGGGCTGGGCCCCGTTGCTTTGGGGGGGAGACACTTTCAAAGCCGCAGCGGAGCCGGCCACAAAGTGGGTCACCAAAACCACAAGACTGTCAGCCACTGCCACGCCACGCCCACACAGTTACACAGCACCCAGTCCAGCGACTGGAGGTGTCTGGTTTTTTTTTTTTTTTTTAATTTTAAAATTGAAATATTACCGATTTCTGTCGTCCATTTTGAACAGATACAAAACCTGTTACGCTGCCCAAAATAACAACACACAAGTTGCATACACTTAAGAATAAATATATTTAAAATAATAAAAAAAAAGCACTTGAACAGCATTTGAAGTAATTAATGGCCTAGCTTTAATCGAAGTGAATAAATTACTTTGGTTCGTTTTCAGGTTCAGACGGGCTGCTTAGTGGATAGGCCTGACGTCGATGGGAGCTGGTGGGTGGGCGTGGACGGATTGGCCGAATGGCGCAGATGCAGCAGCGGCGAATCCGTTGTGTCCAGGCCACTAATGTCCGGATAGTGGGGCACCCGATCGCGATACGCATTGAGGTCGTTGTCGCGATCGGGATCGGGAAACTCGCTGGCCAGATGATAGATGATCTTCTTGAACAGGAACTCCGACAGGTTGGTGCGCAGAAAGAAGAGGAACATCCAGTTGGAGAAGTTGCACTTGTCGATCACCGCAGCGATCTCGTTCTCGTCCACTCGGCCCGGCTTGGCCCAGTACAGCGACCAGCGGGTAAAGGTCAAGCTATAAAATTGATGGGAATCATCAAAAGGGTTCAGGGCTAAGGGCTAAGGGCTAGCGGTACGGGGTGTCTGGGGGATACTCACTTTTTGTAAAAGAAGAGCGTTAGGAGTCGCCAAACGAGTCCCAGAACGGTGACAATCAGCAGGAAGGCATACCAGAACCACAATATCACATAGATCTTCTCGTTCATGATGTTCAAGGCCATCACGCAGAGGGTGTCGTGCTCCTGCAGCGAGCCGGAGGCGCCAAACTTGAAGAACTTGCACTTGGTCACCTTGGGGAAGACCACGTCCAGGGCATTCATCTCGTCCACCCATCGTGAGTGCACGGCCTTCGGGCCCAGCGTGAGAAACTCACCGGCCAGAAAGCGATTCGTCCAGGTGATCTGCAGCAGCAGATTCACCAGATTGAGCACCTCGGCAAACACCAGATGCGCGCCCCACGACTGATTCAGGCGCATGCGATCGATCATCGTGCGACGAATATCCTTTATCCGCTCATCGGCCTCCGCCATCGATGGTATATTCAGCTTGCCAATCCGCAGACTGTCATTCTTCAGGTACTTGGTGAGCCCGACCATGCGCAGGCCAAAGACCAAGGCCTTGACCCGGCCGCCCTCCCACTTCTTCCATAGGAAGTGCGGCACATAGAAGCAGAGGGCCTGAAAGAACAGCACGAACGGCACCCACTGATAGTAGCCATGGCGCTTGATTTGATCCTCATTTTTATTGAACGGCCCGATGCCAGGCGAGAAGATCTCACCATTCTTCAGGGCGGTGTTGTTGTAGTGCTTCACCTGCAAATAGAACGCAACATTTATTGATCTTTCCCAAACTATTCCCGCGTAGCCTTAATTTCTATCAATCATCTAAGATAGCCCTAAGACACATCTACTCTTCCTGCTGCAGATGCCCATTAAAGCGATATGGAGACGGATTCTTGTGACAGTCGTTTGGTGACCCCAATTAGGACTTCTGCCAGTCAACTGGTGACCCCAATCAGGACTTCTGGCATGTGGCTTGTGTGATGGACTTACCACAGTAAAGGTGGGCGTAAAGAAGCAAAAGGTATTGATCACTGGTGCAATCACAGCATCGGATATGCACTGGATGTGCTCGCCAATGTACTGGCGCGATGTGATCAGCAGTGTGGCCACCAGCAGGATGACAAAGGTCCAGCGATAGTGCAGCTTGAACACAATATTGTCGATGATCACTCGCGTAATATCGAACTTGAGGTACTGCCTCACCGAGCTGAAGGTGTTCAGCATTGTGCGCCGCGCTGTTATCTATCTCTAGCTCTAGCTGTAGCTGTAGGTTCCACCTTTCCGATTACGATTACAGTACAATGGGGGGTTTTCTCGGGTATCGAACGCGAGGTTTTTCGTCTGAGGAATCGTGGTGGCCTGGCTAGCTCCTCATAACGTTGCTGTTGTCCGCACACTGTCGGGGATTGCCAACTGCTTCGACTACGGGAACGCGCTGAACTGCCCCGCCTGGGAGAGTTGGCGTCAGATTGCCGCTATCAGGAAGGGAAGGGCGCTCCGTTGCCTCAAGTTCTCTTGGCACCAAGACCCACCCAAAAGAGCCTCCCCCCGTTCGATAAGACTTCGGCCAAAAGAGCCAGCTCGGCCATTTAATTGAGTTTTTGGGTGAAGAGCGTACGAGTACCTACTCACTGGATATCTTATCGCTCGGGCAGAGAACCTGGTTGGAACGTAGCTTGCAGGTGGCATTCCTGATCGAAATTTCTTCGCTGCGAGAGCACACCGAAAGAGTATGAGCCAAATGAGTTGATGATCCCATCCCAAAAGTGAGTGATGGAAAAAGGTTCCCAAAGTAACAAGAACCCCCCATCACAGCCATAACTAATAAATATATCTCAAAGCAATGAGGGAGCTCCTCTAGCAGATATAAATATGCATATGCATATGTCTGTATGATTTACTTTATGGGATAAGAAATGCGTTACAAACCTTTCGCCAATTTGCAGCAAGCGAAAAACCCCAAAAAATAATGTCTGCGTTTGATCCACATGGAATGATTGAATCATAACTGAAAATAACTGAACCGCAATAATTCGGAACGCCCAATGACGTGGCGGCCAAAACTAATTCCACTAATCTAATTTTGATCAGCACTCCATGGAGCCACGTACGAATACATTACACAAAAGAGGGCTAGTTATATTTGGAATTGGATTGGACGATTGTTGGGACTAGTCAGCAAGGCTTTCTTTTTGGCAGAATAGCCGCCTGGAAGCAAACGGAAAGGTTTCTTTGTAGATTATTCCTTTTCTTTTTTGGATTATTTTTGTTCTTTAACAAATTTCCCATAAGCGAACGGATACGAAAGCACACGAAATACGAAACATTTCGGACATTGCCAGACGATGATGAAAGTGGAATCGAATGACGGAATGAACATTAATTTCCCTTCGCAAAGCTCGTGAATCAGCTGCGAGCCACTGCAGCTCCGTTTGCGCCGTAAATTGGAGCTCTGCGCATCAGAGGGCCGCCGCTATCAATCTGCAATTGCGATTCAATGATGTCTATGCTAATGGCTGGAGGGACAGACAGTGGGATAAATGTGGCCCAGGGGAAAGATGGTGTGGGGGGGGATATATATATATGTGTGTAAGTACTGACCCAGATCAGTGAGCGGACAGCCATAGATTGTTGTTCTTAAACTTAAGATTTCTCGAGGGGCGGGATTACTCGTTTGTTTTCTTTGAAACAGATTTCATATCAGCTTTGATATTCGTCATAGCTGCATGACTCTTGGTGGGACAGGTGTAGGAGGTCTCCACATGCGTCTCTGGGCTCTTTAATCTTCCATGAAATGACAATCTTATCGCCTAGACAGACAACCAGTCAGGGTCTGCTCTTCATATTCCTTTTTTTTTGTTTATGAGTTTGTGCTTTCTTTTTCGTTTCGTTTTGTTTTAATTTACTTTATTTTTTGTTGTTCTTCTTTGGCTTTTTTTTTTGGTTCTTTTTTTTGTTTTTTTGGCTTTTTTTTTGGTTCTTTTGTTGGGTTTTTGTTTTTGGGTGGAATGTCACTTTTGAGACCCCCACACTATCTGTGTCAGCATACTTTGTATGTATCTCATGCTGTATCTTAACTGGCGCTTATCTAAATAGCTCAGCGACTACGACGAATTCATATTTTGTGCTTATTACTTAAGCGCTTAAGAGTCGAACGTTGCCGGATAAGATACCCGTACAGCCGTACAGCTAGAGACGGGCATGGGCATGGGCAATGGGCAATGGGCAATGGGAATGCGTAACCATAAACAGTGACTATTTCACTCTCTCACTCGCTCACTCTCGCTGTGGAATCGTGTTAGTAATTGCCACATTTTTAGACGGTTGACTGGCTATGATTTAGCCTTTTCCTGTTCTTGATTGTTTTAGGCGAAAGTTCATTGAATCATATTCAAATATCAATCGAAATTGCTACATTAACACAATTGCCTAATGCTCGTGCATATACATATACACATATACATATTTTATTATTTATATTATTTTCGTTGGCATTTTCGCATTGATTTCGCATTCAAATGAAGCGAACCGCAATGAAGTTGAAATTCGAACCATTCAAGCAAGGCGATCAACAACACATTACCCTCAGCCACAGCTACAATTACACCTCATAAGCAATACGACGTCCATCCACAGATACGATACTATAGTGCTGCTCGTACTCGTACTCCAGTTCGCATTCGTTGCAACAATATTCTGCTGAAAAAGTGAAAGTACGAGCTTTTGTTTCATACGAATTGCACAATGCTCACCGTAGGTGAAGAATGCGATTGATCAGCGATCACAATCAATCAAAGTGCAATTACAAAAATGCAACACACAGAATACACACAGAAAAAAGAGAGTGCCAGGTATCTAAGGATTGCTGTGATCTGATCTGTGAGTTATCCCTAGTTCAGATGTTTGCAAGTTCAAAGTCTTAATGGGATTTCTGGGATTACTTTCAGGCTTTTGCAACCAAAAATGTTTTGTTCTTTGACCAAGCTTCCAATGATTTCGATCCTGCAGTGAATCCATACATATTTGTTCACAGAATACTCAATAAATTAACAATATTATTGCAACGGTTTCTTTGCCTTTGACCTTTGCGAAGGACACAGTTTTAGGGGTCTTAACTGGGGCCTTAATTTACCCTTTTGCAGTTTGCTTTTTGACCTCGAAGACGTTTTGGGGGTGGTGTAATCGCCACCTGTTGCCAATTATTCATAGAGAACTTAATGGACAATCGTATGCGAAATGAACTTGATGCGATGGCTTAAATGGTGGCGCGGCACACAAAGCGACGCCGACACGAGAAATTGATTAGGCAAACACAACAAAACGCTAGTGTATCCAAGTATCTATAAGATAAGTAGTCACACAGAGAGCAAGAGCGAGAGAGAGGATCATTTGCAGTCTCAAAGGCGCTGGCTCTTGAGTGAGCTTCTTCTTTTGGGCCTGCAAAAACCAAGCCAGAGACAAAGAGAGAGAGAGTGAGAGAGAGAGTGAGAGCGTGAGACAGGCTAAGCGCAGGCGTAGCTTGCTTTTATAGTGACGCAGAGAATTTTCGGGGAATTTTCTTGGATGATTGTCCGACATTTGTGGGGCTTCTCATCCCCATTCAGTTGGTGATGACTAAGATCTGGCAATTGGGTAATAAATAAACAAATCACAGACTGGGGGGAAACTGATGGCCCTAAACCATCATCTCAGACGCCTCAGACGTTGTCGTTCCCATCATATGTATATATTTTGGACATTTTTGTTTGCAGTCGCACGAGTTTCATGCTATAGCATTTTCCACTTTGAATAGTTGTGTGCGAAACTTGAGAGTGGGTGATGGGGTCCCTCCATTCGCCATTCCATATGATTTATACACGGGCGTTAGACAATTAAGGCTTCGGTCTCGGGTTTGGTTTGGTTTTTGATTCGGTTCGTTGCGGTTTTTCTGGTGCTATTTATAGCCCGGACAGTAGCCGTCTCGGCAATGTATCTTCCACTCGCTCGTATGCCCGCATGTGTATCGACTTAATGGTTTTATAACTGATTTTTATTGGCTCGGCTCTCAGGTTGTTGACGGCAATCATTATTAATTGCCATCCCCCTAATGGGGAGGACTCATTTCATATGATTTAGCCCCCCGTTTTGTCCAACACTACGCGCGGTATTCACATACATGCATGTACATCTGTTTTGATCCAAAATTCGGCTAATTGCTAATGCTAATGAAGTGCAGAACGAATATGGAACAGAGTCCTACATTGGTCTCAATTAATTCAAAGTTTAAATCGCATTTGAATCACAATTAAATCGTCTTTTGATTCAGGAAGGCAAACTGTATTACATTCTGTTTGTATTTAGCGTTAAATATGGTCTAAAATAAAGTGAATTTCATAGGAATTTTTAACCATGTTTATTATGGTATTCCAAGATATTTTGGAGTTTAATAAAAATGGAATAAAGAGGAACAATTTTATACTATATCAAAGTTTAGTTTAGTTTTAATCGATTTTAACCCAAAACTAACTAAAAGGAAACGAATATTTTCTATACACAAAATCATTGTAAATACATCAGAATTAAGAGATAATATCCTGCATTAAATATCATTAAATATCCTTCATTAAATATATAAATAAATATCCATCTCATTAAAGAATATTTTAAAATATAATACATTGAAATGGGGTTCCACGATCTTAAGCTAGACATTGCCCCATTTGATCTGTAAAGGTTTTGATACAACAGAACTTGCAAATGTCAGAATCGGAAATGTTTCTCTTTCCTTAGCTCACTCTCTACAAAAGTTTCCTGCACAGATCTGTCGAGATCTTCAAGTTCTGTGATGTCATGAAAGAGCACCCTTATCAGTCCTTATCAGCGTTCTAGCTACTTCTAGCTACTGGTACTAATATGTAGTGTCTATGACTATCGCCAGCTATTACGACATCAAGAATACGTTTTGATTATTTTGTTCAGCCAAATGAACGCTCTTGGAAAATAAAAACAAAAAAAAAACGAAAAAAAAAATGTCCATGTTTATGTATGCACTATATATAACACCATTTATGGTACAGATAAGCCAATGGATTTCTTAATTTAAAACTCAAGATAGGCTCTTAGGGTTTCGGGGACTGGAACGCTAACGATGGGTCGTCTGGTTCAGGGTTTTGGAATTTATGGATGGTGTCGTGGTGTCGGACTCGAAAAAAAGAAGAAACAGGTAAACAGGCAACGAAAGAAGACAAAGAAAAAGGTAAAATACCAACAATGAGAAGGAGAGCAACGTCAACGAGAACGAGTGTAACAGGTAGTCGTCGAGGCTCTGCCCCTCTCTCTCTGTCACTCTCTTTCAGGGGAAAATCCCGCTAAATGTATGTGGTATACCATGGAGAGAGAGAGAGTCACTCTAATCACGTTTCCTTCCATTCTCAATGCAAGGGACGCACAGGTAAATAAATCGTTGGAAATAATCAGCG